>OX453284.1:19429343-20138921 GCA_949710005.1 Ricordea florida
TGGTATTTATACCAAATATCACTATAAACCATGCTATTACCTATACTAATAATATACATGCAAAAATTTCAGCATGCTCATTGGCTGAGAGCACGTCAATTAATCCCAAACAGTGCAGAAAATTGAAATTGAGTGCAAAAAGTTGAAATTGAGTGCAGAAAGTTGAAATTAAATTTTTGCATGTATATTATTAACAAGTAATCACATGATTTCTCGTGCAATTTGGGATAAATCAGTTCTCGTAAATTTTTCAAAGACTACAAATTGCACTCGCCCTACGGGCTCGTGCAATTTGGTTAGCCTTTGAAAAATTTACTCGTGCTGATTTATCCCAAATTGCACTCGAAATCATGTGATTACCTATACAAATTGCACTCCACTTAGTTCAATTACCATTATTAATTACAGCATTAAATTGCACATCCTTATTACTTGCACGAAATAGCAGAAGGCCTCAGTTCACTCGGGGAAGCTCAGGAAAAATGATCAGACTCACAGTTGCAAGCAGAGGAGGAAAGGCGAGCCGAATTTCTGAGGTTCCAACGTGAGCAAGCTGAATTTAATCGACAGTATAAACTCAAAATGATGGAGATGATCATAAAGTTTAGCAATCACTCTAGATCAGCATCGCAGTCATTCCCAGTATTATAGTGAGCCAGTATACACTCATACCACAACTTCACCAGCACAACTCCCTTCAGGCTTTACCCAGTATGGTCAAGCACAGAGATCGCGGCCATGATAAGAATATTTTGAATATGGACAATCAGCCAGCATTATTCTGATATCGTTAGATGTTTTTCTAAAGTTAAGTCTCTAACTTCATCTTTCGTTTGTGAAAATCCTAGTTTCAAGCTGGCTACATTTATGAAGGCAATTTTGATGAACTCTTGCAATACTTTAAAAACCAAGCCACAGTCATTTGTTGGGTTTTACATCAGTATTGGATGGTTGATTTATGAAGATTTTTTTTTGTGTTTATTGCATCTTACACAGACCAATTTTGCAATGACGAAAGGTATTTAGGAGTGATTTTCAATATGTTAAATTTTGTAATTGCTTGCTAACCTCTCAGATATCCCACAACCAGTTGGGAATAGTGCCTCTTTTGCAATTACAATTAGATTTGGTAGTTCGTGCCATTTCTTAATTACGATTGGCGTCAAATCACTTTGGGTTGCAGGGACCATCTTGCTTGATACAAAAGTTATGGGGATCATAATTGCAATAGTGGTATTTTCTAAGTTAAATTAAGTTTTCTTATGGAGAAATCTCCATCTGCATGCCACAAACATACTCCGAGACAACTCTGGCAGAACATAAGCTTCTTTTGAACTCTAGGTCCATCTTTGAAAGGCTTTAGGAGCCAGGGGAGGGGGTATGGGGAAGGCAGAATCGCCCCTTATTTCAAAGGAATTTCACCGTAAGGGTAAAGATTAAAACTGATGTTGGGAATAACATATGGCCTTTTTCAATTCTTGAATGGATATCACAGCTCTTTAATAACCTTGGATCATGTGTCGATCCTGATGTATCTACTGCTGCAAAAATGAAACGCTTGTTACAGAACCATGTTTGTTACAGAGTATCTTTTCGTATAGCTGTAGAAAAAGTTTAGTTGTGGCGTACTCGTGAAATCCAGGAAGTTCCATGCACCAATACAGACGAACTCCCAATCCTCAAGAAACTTCTGTAGCTCATCACTTCATTCAACAACATTTCTCCGACAGTGTTAAAAACATCAGTCCGAGTCTATCATATAAATGGCCCGCTATAGCTTAACACATAACCGGGAAGATAACAGGCGCTGTCGATTCCACCACGCCAAATATTTTACAAATGCTCCGAAATGTGCAACAAGTGATGGTTAGCCGCCATTTTTATTTCTCTCGCCAAATTGCTACAACTAAAGCCAGTGTTAAATTTTAAGCTCGCAGCTCGGATTCTATAAGTTCTCGATCGCATACCTGTAAGTCTCTACACGCATTATAAGTCCAGACTTATACTCCGACAGTATAGAAACGACCATTCTATATTCTATGAACCAACAGAGAACTTTTCTTGCTCAGGCGAGGGACTACTGGCAATCAGAAAGATGGCGCTTGACCGGCATTGGTAATCGGGCAAATGTTAAGGTCTTTGAAGTACATGTAGTGACAGCGAGCTAGAAATATATAATGCGAAAGGGGAATGCAGTTTTTCTTTTCAGCCCCACTTATATGGGAACGCAACCACAATAGACAAACAGAGTGGGTCGAGCCGCTAACTCCGTGAGATGAGACTGTACAAATTGCACCTGATGAAAATACCATTATTCAGCTTTTTAAAATGAAAAGTTAGTGTATCCTTCTTACATTACTAGAATCGAAATTTTGTCTACTGTATCTCTTCAAAGCGCCTTTGGCCCTATAGGTTATTTCGAATACATTCAGTGACTGTGACATATTTCAAAGCAAAGAATGTTGAAGGAAAGAACCAATGACTTCAGAGCTCATTTCGGTTACGTTAAGTCCTTTGCTAATATTTGTGGAAATATGGAGTCAAAACCAAAGAAAACAATGTAGCTCTTCTGTGCGGTGCTATTAACTACTTTGTTTGTTTCCGCTCATTAACGATCGCATAAGGATTGGCGTCAAATCACTTTACATGCGGCAAAACATATGTGCTCTCTTTTACTGCATACTTGGAATAAGCCATCTCTGTGGCGCAAAATACTTATGGTTTTAGGGTTCGAAAAGCTAAAAAATAGCACGGGAAGAAACTCGCAGCTGAATCATTGAATGAAACGGTGTTTCGTCTGAATCGGGCCTTATAAATTATTACTGGCATGCCTGTGGCAATCCCAGTCTTAAAATGGGGTTGTTTTTTTTCCTGTTTGCTCCTGTTAGAAAATTGCATTCTTGGGAATGATTGTCCATATAAGGGTTGACAATGACATCACCCCCAAGCTGTAGATTTCATTGATAGGTGCCGGGTTGCCCTGTCTAAGGGAAATAGATTTTTTCCAGAATATTGCTGCTTACTATGCCGTTCCTCTTGGGGTCTAGAGGCGATAGTGCTGAAAGTTAAGCGGTTTTCCCTGTTTTATTGTTTCTTTCTTTTTTCTTTGCGTTTTCGTAGCAAATACGATAAAATTTAAACGTGTATTACCAGTCTGATTACCCAATTTAGCATCAGTAAACCAAACATTAAACACTATCCGCCTCACAATTCACATTCGCATCAGAAATTCATCAGAAATTGCGGAGCTAATTCATAGGAAAGACATGACATTTTCATTGATTTAGCCAACTGGCTTTGGAAAATCTCTAATTCATCAAGCTTTGCCGCAAGTCATTATTGTATCCTGGAAACAACACTCGGAGCTGGACCTAGCGTCAAAACATATGAAATCCGCCATAACATCCACGGTCAGAAAAGGCTACGCACATGTAGGTCATTATATTTTGTATTCTGTTCCTAGCATTTTGGAGAAAAACCAAGAAACTACATCCTTATTAAAAGCCTATTTAGCCACGATAAAACTAAAAGCTGAACGGCTATAAGAGAGGTAAACGAAATTCGGCGAATTGTCATCAGTTACAATGTTATCCGTTATCCAGTTAAAACAATTAAAGATGTGTTTATTTTCGAACCCGCGACAATTTCTGGACCCGCGACATTTTACCCGCGACATTTTACCCGCGACCCCCGACATTTTAGCCCCCGACCCGCGACAACTGGACATTCTCGGGAACAGTACAAGTTGGTCCAATAATTTCATCAGGAAATTCCGTAATGTAGAGGCTCTTATGATAGGTACATTTCACCAAGTCAGGTGCATAATTTGATGTGTGTCCTACGGGTTTTGTGAGTGCTTCCGTAGGTTGTAGTTTGATTCCTTGGTAGTTCTTAATTAGCGACATTAAGCCAAAACACCTACGTTCCATGTAAACTTAACTGAGGGCAAGAACTAAGGAATGAAAGGAGAAGTACACACTAACCTGGTGCCCGTTGCATGGAGACATTTCGAAGGTTGCTGGCTTTCAGAACTTCCACCGTAAGACGGCCCGTGAGAGATTGATAGCAAAGAGACACGAGCAATTCAGGTACACCACTCTGTGCCATTGCAAGCGAGGACACCGAACCGTATGAACCGTAACTCCTGACACTTCCAGTATCTGACAGGTCGTACATTGAGTCCGAACTCTGTGGAAGTGAGAGTTTATAATACAAGTTAATTCATGAATTCTTAAGAATTCCAAAGTTCCAATGGCAGTAGCACCTCTCCGTAACAGACCCCGTTTAGTCTATAACATCACTACATGATCACTAGGTTTACTAAAGCAATCGAACTGAACCGTAAGTACCACAGGTTCACGTATGACCCTCTCCTTGGAGTCTTTCGTGACAGAAAGAGAAGGAAAGTACAAAGTATCGTAACTTATTTACCACAAAATTCCCAACCCTTGGTAAGTACAAACAGAAACCACAGAACGTTTCCACTCATTGTAACTGAAGTATCACGATTTTACAATTAAGCAGTTGTATCGGTTCAAGAACCTAAGTCAAAGATTTCCGGCTACATGCAGGATTGATGTACACTTTTTCTTTGTTTTTAATGTGTTCCATCTATCCATCTTTCCAAGCAAATGAATGAAAAAAATTACGGGAGGTATTTCAACGTAAGGGACCGTTCATCATGATTTAACTGGGGGAGGGGGCTGGGTGAGAAATTGTCCAAAACTTAATTTTTTTTTGAAGTACCCTTCTTCTGAAAATCTGAGTATTTGGAGGCCTCTCCTTCAGATCCAAGCATGAGTTTCGATGCACTTCCCCCTTCGTTACATGGTGTGTGAGGATTCGCAATGTTTTTGGTAAAAACAACTATTACATATTTCACTACCAAGACCTTTCTAGACCTTCGCGCTTTATAAAAATTTCAAGTCCCCTCCCTTGAATTAGTAACAAATTCCAGGGCTCCTCCTATTTTGTATGAAATGTTTTCGGGGCCCCCCCTTTTCTCGCCCAGCTCCCTCCCCCAGTTAAATAATGTACCGTCTCTAAGTTACACCATGCGTGATAGCCAAACTGCGAACGCAAACGTTTTTCCGGTACTCGTCCGAGCAGAGAATCGAGTACGGACAACGTGTGCGTTCGGCCACTAGGTAGCCATAAAATAGCTGGGTAAAATCGGCAATATATATTTCGCAATGTCTAGTTTCACTGTTTAGCGCTTAAATCCACTGGGTCGGATTTCCCGGGTCTGTTACTTCGAGATTTATATCAAAATTTCACCAGAGCTTATTAGCAGTCAATAAACTATCCACGAAACTGTGAACTTTCTTAAAACCAAATTTGCCATATCAATTTCAGTTTTCGATGATGAATAAGGTGTCCCCTATTGAACTTTGTCCTCCTTGTAATTTTCTCAAATTTAGAGACCTTGCCCACTATAACTTTAAGGCATCCGTTTGCTGAACATAATTGAAAGCAAGTTAAAGAATATTTCATCGACCGGCGCAAAATAAGTCTCAAACCTTGACATTGCCACTTGACATTGTCACTTTCACTCGTCATAAGATGAAGCGACGAATGTTTTTTTAAAAGGTCTTAAAAGTAATTCTTACGACTAGAAATACGACTCCCGCAAAAACCTCGCGAAGCTAGTTTTTGAAGAAGTCACAATGCTTTCATATTTTATTCTTTAATTTTTTTTATATTATATATTTTATTTTTTATATTAGCGTAATCCCCATTATTTTATTTCTTATGCTGTGTTTGGTACACAATTAGTGACACCTGGTGCAAATTACAAGATCAGTATACCGCTCAACACAGTGCTTAAAAATTGACCTTCATTTAGCTCTTTCACTGCCACTGAGATTGCACCAGAGGGAATAGAAGTAAAATTATTTATTATCTTGACAGGGAATACAGAGTCGATGAAGTATCACAATAATATTCACTTAACACAAATTGAAAATGATTGTAAATCTTTTGCAGGTGAAATCTTGAGGAGTTGATATGAATGCTTGTGTTTACCACGGTGTAAAAACCTGTGTTTTTTTTCTTTAGTTTTATTTTCTTAGTCTCTACTGCTTTGTCTTCTTTGTTGTACATCACTTTTGAACACAATATGTTCTTACACAGAGGATGAGCTGAACGCTCCAATTATTTTTTGTTTATGTTTTTTTGGTTATAATTGCATGAGATTCATTGTAAGAAGAATCTTCTGATTAGATATTTTATTGTCTACTGCAGTCATTATTTCATTCCCGGGTAACCACAATTGAGAGCATTATGAATAGTGCATGTTTTAATGTGTGTACTCTTTCCAGTTGCAATGGTACCCCCAGTGGTAGATAGAAAAATTCCTCTTCCCTCAAAAGAGATGCCATATCAACAAATTGGGGGTAAAACAATTGGATTCTACAAAAGCTTTGAATAAAGGTTTGGTAATAGTGAGTGCCCACTGTATAGTATGTGGTTGTGCTATTTTTAGGTCATATCATAAAAACAATACATGTAAGAAAGAGTTATTGAAATCTTAATATGTTCAAAAAGATTGCTGCACTACGTACTCCTGTAAAAAAATAATGTGAAATCAACATCAATCAGTCAAAAGTATATACCACATGAAAGTTTAATTGTGCTGTTACAGAAACAGGCAAAATATCCATACCCAACCATAGAATAGTACATTATTTTGAATATATGAAAATTTCTATTATAAAAACTGCAGAAGAAAGATTTAATATAAGGACGGTATTTCATCGAAAAAGTCATGGCAGCCAGAGGTATTGAACTGTAACCAATGACATATAGTAACGAGAAGAACTATCATTATATTATTATCATTATTATTATCATTACTATTATTATTACTGGTATTGATATTATTATTGTTATATTTTTGTTAAACATAATATATTTTTATGGGGTGGGATTCATGTCTTAATCTTGGTAAAGTTATTGTTACTCTACTACTAAAAGCAATACAAAAATCTTCTTAATAGGCTTTCTATCAGAGGTGGTAGTAATCAAAACAGCTCCAAACAATACCATTTCTTCTTAAAGGCTTAGAATCTAGTGCAGTCATTTGTCTAGAAAGTTTGTGTGGAAAATCATTATTGAAAGCATAGGGCATTTAGGAAACTTGAAACACTTGTTACTACATACAGCACACTTGCAATGAATATATGAGAAAGATCATAAACATTTTGGCATTACAAAATTTATTTTCTTCTTTATAAAGTTTTTCCAATGTAAAAGGTTAATTGCATGTTGTGGTTGTTATGAAATATTGATATTTGACATAAAAATAAAGTAAACGGCAGAAAGTAACAAAGTTAATATGTTATGTCTAACTTTGCAAATTAAGGCTTGAATTAACATTTCATTTGTGAAAAAAGGGCAGGGGTTCTAGATAGCAATATTATCAGGGGGGGGGGGGGTCATTGCACTCTAAGGTAAAACTGACCCATTGTGAAAAGGCTATGAAACTTGTTGTCTGTACACAATATTATTGAAAACTTTCAATCAGAGAATACATACATATATATATATATATATATATATATATATATATATAGCAAAGAGAAATACTACTCAGAATTCAGTAATCACATTTGCTTTATTTTAAAATGATCACATTGATCACTGATAATATTGCAGAACCAGTACTTTATAGTGACACAGGGTATACATTCTGTTGAAAATGTTTAACATAACTGCTAGATCAAGAAAATTTACAATATTTTCACTGTTGCAATGATATCAGATCACATCGTTATAAATGATTGCTATAACAACTGCAACTCTCTGTGTTGGAAATTACTTCAAACTGGAAACGCTATCGTTTTATTATGAAAAATACCTATTTACATTCTCTTGTAATCTGTTGGTCGTCTTCCGATTCCGGTTTTAGACTAATAGAATTATTTTCCAGAGACATCTCCAATCGTTGAAGTCGTTCTTACTCGGTGTCCCTTCTAAGTCGTTTTGCTAAATGTAGTACACCAATATATTTCGTTATGTAATCGTTCACTCATGTCCTGTATTTCTATCAATAACACATTCAAATTCAAAACTAACTTGATTGAATTCCTGGTCCTTTTCCCTGCTGTTTCGTTTGCCTTTTTCTGGAGCGAGCAGTTGTTGTCTTGGCTGCGATTTCTGTTGTTATTCTCCCTGCTGTCGTTTCTCTATCCCTGCTTTGAGTCGTGCTTTCCTCGTGTTGATTTTCACGGTATTCGAACTTACTCGGCGACGATCTCGTGCTAATATTTCTTGAATATCTTGGAGATCACCTTGCTGGGATGTACTTCCAGGACGAGTGAAATCGGTTTCCACAAAATTTACATTACTTTCAAAAAGGCATCACCGAATAATGGCGGAAATTCAGCGTTCTCAAGTGCGTTACTATTGCCAGGTAACCTGGCCTGCGAACGGACACCTTTAAAATATAGATATATATAAACATATATATAAATATATATATATACATATATAAAAACTCTCGGCTCGATTTACTCGGGCTTGCGAGCCACGTGGTCTGACCGGAACCGACACGATTAGTAACCTCGCTACGCTCGGCCTTCGGCCTCGCTTCGCGAGGAAATAAGGCCTTTTTCAACATCCCACTGTAACAAACGAAATGAAAGAAAATATTCAAGCTGACTATGTATTCGTCAATCAACGCAACGTTTGCATTTCCTTTGTCGCTCAATTACTGACGTAACGTGCCTCAACTGCAATATTTTCGAATGACGACAAAACGCTGGCTGCGCTGCCAAAGCATACAGCAGTTTGAAGCCACAGCTTGAAGTCACGCGTCAATTCTACGAGACAATTAAACCACCAACGATGACCAATTGTATTTAAATATACACCACCTTGTGATTCGTTCCACTTGATTAATCACCTAAATTTGCATACAGCCCTTCGAACATTTTTGCGACTTTCTATTCTTTTAACGTTTCTTTTGATCTCTGATGGAAAGACGACCAGTACTGGGCTTTCACACCAAAGAAATATATTGAGCGACTTGCTAAGAAGCACGTTCTCAAAATATTTTGTTCGTATACCATCTGTCTTGGACTCGGTAGCTTCTGAACAAAGGGTGATCCTTGTAAGTAAAATGAGTCCCGTTTATTTCTCAATGCATGATGCATTTGATAACTTGTTTATTTAAATAAAATTATTCTGTTACTAGAAGAGTCATTCCTTTTTCTAATAAAATTCAAACGGATCACAAAATTTCCCAGTAACTTAACACAGGGATGCAAATGTAAAAGTAAACAAATTGTGAAATACAAATTGAAGAATGTCTACTTACGCTCAGGGCATTCCTTGGCGTGAGGGCCCGCCATAAACTTTCCCCGTCTCCTTCCAAATCGAATTCTGTCAGGCTGATTGTCATTTCACCAAGTAGTTTATCCCTTGAGAGTTTTTCATGGCCATATAATCTAAACCTGAGTCCGCTTTCATGTAGATCGCTTTGAGGAACACGGCTAAAAGTGAACGTCTCGTGGAAGTTAGGATTAGTTGCTGGTTTCGCTTTTGTTTTGAAACGTTGCTTCTTAGAGGGAAGCAACACAACACGAACTTGAACACTTGATGCACCTCCTCTTTGCTTCGTAGGAACGTCTTCGGCTCGTATCACTGTTACGGCTAGCTTTTCTGCTGTAGGAGCATAACTTGCAGATACTTGCAGTCTCCCGGCACTTGATAGAAATTCCTCATGACCGATGTCAATTGCCTCGCCGTATGCCGACACGGCTCGCCTAGCCCCTGCAGGACTGTACTCGCCGTCAGAGTATTTCCCATAACCGTAAACCGAAGCACTGTCACCCAAAGCCAGTTCGCCGTCTGACTTGCTCCCACTCGTATTAAAACTACTTCTTCGGCTCGTTGCTTTAGAAGACGGCCCAATGTAATCATCGTCCGTTTCGGTACCATACGCTTCACCGAGCTCAGCGTAGTCTTTCTCGTCAGGCCTTTCAGCCGGTGGCTCAGTTTTAAAAAACATCCCAGCCTTTAAGCACTGATACAAAACTAGCAACAAAAGGCAACAGCCACCAATGACCGCCATAAATACGATTGCCGGAGTTGGCACTGAAATGGAAAATCGAGCAATTAATGTGGATTTTAAGAGTTAAAGCGCAAATTTTCGAACAAAATTTAGAAGAAACGTGTCGCCCATACGTACATCCCATTTTGGCTGCGTAACGCCGCCAGAACGACGAGGAAAATCGCTAAACTTTCGACATATTCCTTGGATGTTACGCCCCGCAACACCGTGAGAAGGTTTGAGAATCGCTGTCATTAGGTTCTTTGATCAATGCTTCATAAATAATTCATCTACCCATGCGATCATCACAATCAAAACAAGGCCAGGTGGTTTGTAGCGCTATCAAATGCAAATGTGTTTCTTCTCAGAATACTGCAAAGCTAAAGAAGCAAAATGAACTTTTCAAGCCAATGCAAGAAATGTTAATGTTGGTTCAGTCTCTTGATAGTTCTTTTCAGCATTCTAGCTCAGCTTAATAATGTTATTTTCTGAGATGTGATTTTCTACTCAAAGTTATGGAAATTGACCTGCAGTGCAGAGTACAATGAAAACATTTAATAGTTGGAAAGTAAGAGTTTCTCTGTTCGAAAAAGTAGTGTCAGGGGCCAATTTTCCACTGGAAGAATCCGACCATGTTATTTACTATAAAAAATGAACTGTGTTGGTATCTTTTATAGCTACATTCTACATTTTCCGAGTCAAACCTGAGAAAAAATGAGTTGTGAACTCTACAATTCATAATAATCTTAAAAAAAATAGTATTAGTGTAGTTTCACTATTTTGAAATCTGTATTTTGAATATCCTTATTTTAGAATTTGACGGCCCCGAACGAGTAGAATCCTTAAAAACGAAAGCGCGCTATAAAAGGGCATAAACTCCTCCCCCTTAGTGAAGTCACATTTTTCGTTGCGGTTTTCGTAGTGAGTATATTTCGTTTCGTCGTATTTCATCACTGTTCAACATGCTGATAGTTTGCCCACCAGAGAAGAAGCGAAAAATGGAGAAGAATAAGCGTTCCAACGCTAATCGAGCCAATGAGAAGCAAAACCAGCATTTCAGTCTAACAGTGGGAGTGAAGAGGGAAGATAAGCCCGGATGGAAAGTTCAACTGACGGAATCGATTGGATCATGCGAAATCGAATCTCGGTATAGATCGGAAAACATCCTCTACCAAAATGTTGATCTTATGGAGCAACTACTTAATCGTTTTGAATTAACAAAACCGTCAGCCTTCCTGCAAAGTCGTGTTCGTCATCAACTATATCGTGGCCGTCTAAGTCTGTTTAACCGCCATTGAATTTTGGATATTTTACTGGAAAAATGTCACTCTCACGCAAGGCCGTCTGTAGATTGGAGGTCCCTTAGATCTCTAATGACTGCATAGTCTGGCTAAGTTCAGGGGAACGTCAGTGGTCATCCTTCAAAGTGTTGTGCAAATGTGAGGCGAGTGTACAAATCTTTATTCTCTTTGTATCATCATACACGTTGTTTTATAAATGTCATAAGCAGATGAATGAAATCCACTCGTCAGGGATGAACGGCGTGTAGTTTGTTTGTGTGTTTTTTTCTCCCGCAACAACTACTTCGCTCTACGTTCATGTATTGAGCACTGTTTTACATTAATCAACTTTTACACTTAGCTGACTTAACTCATTTTTGTCAGGCACAAAAAGCACAAAATTGACCACAATGGACATTTTATTTAATATCTCAACAGGTATTTACAGCAATGTGGACTACTATATCTCAATTGAAAGGGGATAAAATGGGCTTCTTATAAAAAAAAGAATCTCATCATGACATCCAATAATATTTCAGTAAAAAAATCCTAATTAGCATAAATTTGCATAATTATTCATGAGATTTGTGGAAAAAATGAAATTTTTCCAGAATGATAGGTTATTGTACAGAACTGTTAAAAAGAAAAATGTTCCTCATCATATCAGGAGAGTGTCCTGAAAATCTGGCTGAAAAAGATAAAATCTAGAATTAGATATGATTTTTTATATACAACCATGTTAGTACATGAAAATCGGCAAAAATTTTTTTTTTTTGGAAAATGTTGTTTGCAGGTGTATCTGTTTAGGGCTGGGTCTGAAAGCATTGAAAAAGGAAAAAGGGCCCCCCCTCCCCCCGAGGGACCCTCCTCCACCCCTGCCAATCATTGGCAGGCCCCACTGCTAATGCTGCACCTAACTCACAATAACGTTAATTTGGTACTAACCTAAGTCATATAAACTACAGTATTTTTTTTGGTATTTCTTTATTTTATTATTTTTTTATTAATTATTTTTATATATCAAGAACAATGCATAATAGAGATAATAAACTATGAATTTAAGTGTTGTGATACTCCCTGGTGTGAAACTCCGCAAAGCAGTTCTTATCCCCCGTCACATGCATGTAGCTCTTGTTGCATTGTGGTGCTCTGCAAAAAGAATACACCCTATTGTCAGCCTTGGTTTTCTTGTAGCACACGACACAGCGTTTCTTCTCCTTGGAGAAAACTGGAATATGCACAGTTTCGAACTCCCCCGGAGGAGGAGGAGCTGGTTTCGCTGTGCCATGTACAGGTGGTACATCATATTCAGGGAAATCACACAATTGTCTTACAAGCTCTTCCCTGAATTGAGCCAGTGAATAATCAGGTGACCTACGAAGGGCTTCATTGTCAGGAAACTTAGCCTGGTGCTCTTTGAAAAGAATAAAACTGTTAACTACAGCTATATCAATGAGGTGGAAAAACAAAGTTTTCCACCACCTCATACACTTACGTAAGACATTATTGGTAGCTAAAATCTGATCAGATCTGTCGACTGCATTCATATATTTATTATAATTACTAATAGTTTTGGGCTGTGGTACCACTTTAGTGCTCCACACACCAGCAGTCTTAGATTTACGGGGACGGGGATCACCATAAAACGAAGCAGGGGCGTGGGGTACTATACAAATATAAAATAATATTATAATTGGATGTGTGTATAATCCACAGATATGCTGATATGGGCCAAAAAATAAACTTTCTCTTGCATAAATAGTACTTATACAGTTCAAATACTGACCTGGAGGAACAGCAGGGTTAGCAGGACCACGACCAGCAGGAGCAGGAGTAGCAAAGCCATGGGGGACTACATGGAAACATAAAAATAATTATTGAAATATTTTTATCACCATGTAAATAAATAAATATGCTGGAATCATGTGCAAATGTGCAAATGAAAGTAAGAATTTTATATAATAATTTCAAATTTCTACTATTTAGGCTAAATTTATGCCAATTGAAAAATAGTTGACACACCAGGAACATCTGTATCACGGGCATCCTCCTGCGTTCCTTCTTCATCTTCTTCAATTACTACACGCTCTCCTTCTTCATGTTCTTCTTCTTCTTCAGCACTAAGATGATTACAAACACACTTTGTTTTTACTTAGCTTTATTTAAAATTTAATCACACAAAAAATAAGAAAACAAATGCCAATTCACAAACGCGTACACAACAAAATCAAGCAACACGACCCGATCGCATCTCTCCATGGAAACACAACATCACTTTAGCGTCGGCTCGTATTTCGCGTCCCCTTTTGTTAGACCAAAATATCGCTCAAAAAGAAGCTTTCCTCCAAAATTATTGAGCTGTGTACTCCCGTATATGAATTCATAGATATCTTTTATGACATAGGCAAGAATTCAGACGCAAAAAAGGCATGCTAAAGAGCATATCCTCGCATTTCAAAAACCTCTGGGCAACTGCGTCACTTTGGGGAAGCCTCGTGTTCGAAAGTTTATTGATCGCTTACCTTGATTCTTCGCTCTGATTTTCGAGCTGGCGATCTAAATCGCTTTCCTCGCCACTAGACATACCACCAGGATCTTCATCGCCATCCAAAATCATCTCTAGAACGTCATTTGGATCGACATACTCGACTCGCGCTCTCTTCGACACGGACGCCATACTCACGGTCGGAAAGTGAAAAATGAAAAATTCGTCGTGTATGGCACATTTAAGTGTTTTAGCCCAAAATCGCTCGGTGATTGGCTAAGTCTATAACCTCCCTGTTCTCCAAATATGGAGGGAATCGGATGTAACGCAATTTTTTGCGAATTTTTTTCTTCCTTGGGTATATATGTACCCAAATTTTACTTGCGTGACAGAAATGAGTTAAGAATATCAATTAAAAATACATTTTACAGGCATGTCGATGCATTGAAAAAAATTAGTGCTTGACAATACGTGAACGATTGCTTATACAACAAAATTTAGTTAAAAAGATAATACCGCTCACATTTGTTATCTCAGATATATGATAGATATCTGATTTTTCATTGCTTATAAGGATGAAGGTTTTGGCTACTTAGCTGTCGCGCAGGAGGCAAGTGAAAAGTCCATGTCAGATACAAGGGGGGAGGTTCAAGTGACTCTTAACTACATCAAAAATGGCAGTTTAAGAAAGATTTTACTTGAATAGTTGTAAAATCTCATCTACTATTTGCCATTCCCTACTATCCTTTTTTGTTTATTTTTTCAGTGCATTACTACTAACACTAGGCATGACTCTGGTCAGGCCAGTTGGTCAGCTGCTAGTTTTGTGAGGTGACGAATTATGGCGATCTCTTTTGATATTTCATTTCAGTGCAAGGTGCACTCAGTTTACATTGCTATCAAATTGTTTGACAATGACTATGTGTTGGATACCACTTGTATGCACCATATATCCATATATAACCAATAAGGAGGCTATTTCTTACAAGCAAGACTATTTGAAGGAATCATTCCTTCAGTCATTGATTCAAACATTCTCCTTTTCTCATACACTGTGCCTATATTGCAAGAGTCTACATCCTTTCTTATAAATGCTTTGTTATGCAGTTCACTTTTGACTCAATATATACTGTACACTTAATGTATGGTCCCGAGGGAAACAGTTGGTTTTGTATTCCCGAGAGTCATCATCGGGACTTGAGGGAAGACAAAATGAACTAGTTTCCCTAGGGACCATACACTAAGTGTACAGTATGTATTTCTTTGTTTTATATTTAAACTTTTTTCCTTAAACAAGCATATAGCAAAAACAAACAAACGAAGACGGCACAACTGGCGCGCGGGCAACAACTACGCAATTGTATCCCGGTCGGGATACATTGAAATTTGATTAGGGACTCGTGACCAAGAATCAATCACGGTGCTTGTTTTGTTGAGTGAAAGTCTAGATGTATAACAAAGTTCGGGCCTGAGTTTTTTCAGGCTTTAATTTCACAGCTGCTTTAGTTGTGTACATAACTGCGATGATCAATTAAAGTCATTACAAAGTAGGTTAATGTTAGCAAGTCGTGAAGTAGGAGTTGTATATTGTGAGGTGAAGGTAAATATGTCATTTCTACTTTTGTTTACAGTAACAAGAAATTCACAGCAGCATGTAATATAGCCGAGCAAATGATAGGAGTACCCCAAGCACCGAAGTGCCTACGGCAAAGAAGCTGATAATAAACCTAGAAAATCAAGGTTAATACTAAATGTAGCAACATGTTGTGCAGCTCTTTTAAAACAGCAAAACCTTGACTAATTTTGCAGTTTTTCCTTCAGACAAGACATTTGGAGAGCTCTCTAGCTAGCTTCCAAAGGAACAAAATATCTGCTGCCCCATTACCACAATAAATGGGTTCATCATTCCAAGCAATTGCCTAAGAATGCAGGTGCGAACAATTGAATACATAATTTGTTTATCAAAACAACGTTTGTTGCATTGACAAACACAACCTTACTGTTCAGCAATAGTGAAATATTATCACACAACTAAATAATCACTTTGATTTATGTGTACTGAAAACAAACAAGCATATAAACGGTTCTTATAAGAGCCACCATATAAGTAAAAGCCTGTGGTCAGCAATTTTATTTTTTACCATTGAAATGTTTGCTTCATCAACTTGAAAAATAATTCACATGGTTTTAATATCCTTTGCTATCATGTTTGTGTCTTTCTCCACATACAGGCCCTTTTTGCTGACTATCAAGAATGGTGTCAAGAATAAAAAGAACTGTCACAAGCTAAGTGACTCTGTCCTTCTAGAACCTCTCTTCCAATGTTGAGGTTTACAGTTCATTTAGTACTGAAAGGTACTTGTTTAGTTTCTTGCTTTGCATTACTATTCATGTTCGATCATTTATTGATTATAGGAGAAAAAAGTACACGGGCTCACAGTACTGAGCACAAAAGAATACAATCAAGTAATGTGTACATAGTACAGGATCAAAATACAATAGAATAAAATCAGAAATAAAGGAAAACGACTCTGTGTTCTTTGTACTGATGGAATATTATGAACATTTTTACATGTGGCACTGTACAAGAAAAGCATCAGCACCAGGCACAAATACAAAAGTTAGTAATTATGATCGTCAGTTTCCACAGTACGGCACTCCAGCAGGATTTAACCAGCGCTCTCCCACATCCTCCAACACACAAATTGCCATAACCTCCCTAATGTCCTAAATGTACCAAGCCAAGGGCTTCCTTCCTTTTCGAACCTTTCGTGAGGTTCTAATTATTTCTGGTGACTTTAACTTTCATATGAACGATCCATTTGATAAACATGCTAAAACGTTTATTAGTGATCTCCTTCAAACCTTTTGTATAATTAAGCATGTGTCGTTTCCTACTCATCTCTGAACACTGGTCCACTGGTCATCACACCGGTCATCACTCGCCCTTCTAACGACCTCATTGTTCGCTCAACCCATTCGTCACTGTCCTTGTCGGATCATTGTTTTGCGAAGTGTACGCTCTCCATTCCGTCGCCATCGGTTACGGTTAAAGACGTGGTTTATCGTAAATGGAAGCAGATCTTTCAAGAGTGATATCATGGCCACGGATCTATAGAGTCTATCTAGTGATGAACTTGCTGCTAGCTATGATCATGTTCTTCGAAGCATCTTCGACAAGCATGGTCCACTGCAGCGCAAGGTTCTAGTTGATCGTCCTAAAGTCCCCTGGTTTAATAATGAAACTGAAGCAGCTTAAGGCAGAGTGGCGAAGGCTCGAGAAGAAGATGAAGAATAGCAATCTGTCAAGTGATATCTCGGAGCACAAGAGGGTGTGGAATGAATACTGTGCTATGCTGAAATGCGCAAAGAGCTCTCCGACAATACATTTCCACCTCATGTCTGTGCTGAGCAGATTTTGGAGAGTTTTTCTGCCGCAAGATCGAGCTTATAAAAGAGGATATCGGACAGTGTTCTATTGAACCGCCAACTTATTCAATATCCACTAGTCCTGCTGCAAGACTAGAGCGTTTCGTCCCTGTATCTGAGGAAGAAATGCGTGATATCACAATGTCTGCATCAGGAGCTAGTTGTCAGCTGGATTCAATCCCCACCTGCTTAGTGAAAAACTGCGTCCAGGAGCTGGCGCCTGTCATCACTAAGGTGGTTAACTCCTCCTTGGATAGTGGTATTGTTCCCAACGACTGGAAGTTGGCTTTGTACTTATATGCTATTTCTTGCTACCCTCAATAAATAAAGACTTTACTTACTTACTTACTTACTTACTTCCTTCCTTAAGAAGGTAGGCCTTGAACTTAGCAATCAATCTTCATACCGTCAACATCATTCTACGGAGACTGCGCTACTTAGGGCACATAATGACATTCTTCGGAACATGGATAAACAAGACGTTACTCTGTTGGTCTTACTAGACTTTAGTGCCGTAATTGACACCATTGATCATGGCATGATGGCTCAGATATTAGAGGACGACTTTGGTGTTCCCGACCGTGCTCTCTGTTGGGTTAAGTCCTTCCTTACTGCTGGGAGGCAGCGTGTGACTGTTGACGGACGAAAGTCTCAGGACTTTGATGTCACGAGTGGAGTTCCTCAGGGTGGCTGTTTGGGGCCGATGCTCTTCTTATTGTATGCTTCTCGGCTATTTCATGTGGCGAAGAAGCACCTTCCACAGGTTCAGAGGTACGCAGTTGTAACGCAATTGTACCTTTCCTTCCGGCCGAGATCTTGTATGTCACAGGATGATGCAGTCAGAGCCATGGAGGCTTGTATTTCAGTTGTCAGGGGTTGAATGGCTAATCATCAGCTGAAACTCAATGACGAAAAGACTGCGTTCCTCATAATTGGGTTAAGACAACAAGTATCTAAAGTGAGCATTAGCGCCAATCACGTAGGCGCCTCGGAAATCAAGCCCGTTGGCTCAGTACGCAACCTGGGTGCCTGGTTTGATAGCTCCATGACTATGAGTACGCATGTTGGCAAATTGTGTAGCAACGCTTTTCTTGGCTTATACAGGATCCGTGAAATCAGGAAATATCTATCCGAGGAATCCACCAAGACCCTCAACCACGCCTTCGTTACGTCTCACTTAGACTGCAACTCTCTATTGTATGGAATCGAAAAGTATCTGATGGATCGGCTACAACGAGTGCTTAACGCGGCTGGTCGAGTCACATGTTGGGTGCCTCGCTTTGATCGCATCACGCCCATACTGATAAAGTTACACTGGCTGCCCATGAAATTTCGTATACAATTCAACGTTGCTCTTCTTGTCTACAAGGCTCTCAATGGTATGATCCCTTCCTACTTGATACAGCTTCTCCAAGTTAAAGCCTCAGGTCGTTTTGTGGTACGGACTAACAACCATCTACTCCTGCAAATCCCAAGAATCAAGTGTTGAACTTTTGGTGATAGATCCTTCTCGGTTGCAGCGCCAAAGATTTGAAATGGCCTACCGCTTGATATCAACAGATTACGAGTGTTGACTGTTTTAAATCTACTCTTAAGACATTCTTATTTAGACTTATGAACAATCATGAGATTTCAACAACCAAAGAAGTGCAATTTTTTTAAGATTGTGCTTTTATATATACATACATATAGTTTTTAATATTGTAAAGCGCTTCAGGATACTCTGTAATGTAAGCGCTAAAAATAAAGTGGATCCCGCAATAAACGCTCTCTGTTTCTTGGGGATTGTATAGAAAGCCCTGCCATCTGCTCTCCTTTTTACTTGATATACAGTTGCCCGAAGTTTTGACAAGCAATTTCGAGCGAGGAAAGTGCGAAAATTGTTTCGGTAATCAACACAGAAGACGTGCTCATTGTTTTCGCTTGAGCATGGCCTCGGATCAGCATTGGACTCTGCGGACACAACCTCGTGTTGGCCACCACTCGGTCAATCATGTACGTATTGTACCTCCTCTTCCAACACAGCTGATTGTTCTTCTAACCAGAACGGAACAGAGGTTCGTTTCCTTTGATTTTAGTCATTTTATGCAAATACTTACACCACTGACTACAGTTTGTGTTCTTTTTGAGGCGCATGGAATGGACGGAGGAGAACGATGTTGTATTTTTGAGAGAAATGTTGGCAAGGAGTGTCAGTTTCGGCCCGAAGAAAGAGAGTCCTGCACGGGGACTGCTCAACCTACAGGGATAAGCTGTTCTGTTCAAAGGCAAGCACAAACTCTCCAAAACATCGCACACAGTTTTCTTTCTGCACCTGAAGACCTCGGGAATCTGCAAAGATCCGCTTTCTTGACCCTAAACGCGGTGTTGCAGTCTGCTGGGCTCATCTTGTCGAAGAAGAAGGCTTCGTACGAGGGGTAGTCAAAATCTGAATTTTTTACTTGTAACAGCTATATAAAGCAACGAATTTGTTGTCCATATAACTAAGAGGAAGTGAATCTAGGCAGTTCTTAGATTTGTTCATGTCGAAAACAAACTCAATCATCAAAGGCCACGTTGCCTTCGAAGAATACACAGCCAAGTGTTTGTGTTTTCACCCCAACACCGCAACTTTCGCCCCAATCTTCTCTCGACCACCGACGTCGCCGCCCTCACAAAACTCGCGATGCTAAATCTCTACTCTCTTGGTCGTCGTCGACGAAAGCACGACAGCGGAATTTGCTGGTCACGCTTGCGCACTGACGTCTACCTGTCGTAGTCGTCGTCATTTCATTTCATTTTTTTCATTTTATTTATTTATTCCATTCCAGAATTACAAAGATAAATGTAAATTACACAAGTAAGAGTAGAAATGGAAAAGGGCAAAAATATAGCAAGCTAATTGGATGCCCTTCTTTAATTGACAATAGAAATTAGGGTAAAAAAGTTAAACTTGACATGTTAATACACAAAATATCACATGTACTAAGGTAGATATGAAAAATAAGACAAAAAAATTTAACTTTTTCCCTATTTAGCCCGGAGCTATTAATTTCACGACCATCTTGCTCGGTGACCGCTGACCAACGAGTAGTCGTCGTCGTGGTTCTTAAGTTGCCTAGTACTACACTGCGGAACGAAAACGATGCTTTGCGCATTTGTTTGCGTAGGCTGAACAGTCTACTACTTGGTGGTTTTAAGAAAAAATGCTTATTTTTTGTACAATCAGTCAGTCATTCAGAAACACCGTAAAGCCCATGGTATTATCTCTTGTGAATGAAAGGGGAAATTGTGAAATAGCACTAAGGCGTCTTTACAATATTAACCGCATCACGTTTGTCGAAGGTCACTCAGTGCCATCTGAACTCCGTTTATTTTAAAACAGGTGTTCCAGGAAAGTTAGTATTTGCATTATTGATTGATTCATTTTTGAGCTGTTTTGTTTTGTGACAGAAGGACACGGCTCAGCAGCCCATGTAAACGTGTTTGAGAGTCGAAACACCTGCATTTTAACATGTTTCAGAGGACATTTGACGGCTCCGACAGGACAAAAAAAGGTTAAAGTGATGAACTGTGACATGAATTAATGTGGTCTGCCTGACAACTTGTATACATTCTTGTAAATAAGCGGGCCTTGCTCCAACATTCATTGTCACAACCGAGGTTTTGCTTATGAAAACATTCTTGTGTTATCTTATTTTCTCGGGACAGCGAGAGCGTTGGTTTAACTAAATATTTACTGAGGCCAAATGACACCTAATCCCCTTCCCATCCATTGTCTGGGGAGAAGCATTGTGTGACGAGCTCGATAACAGCCGAAAGGTCGGACTAAACGACAAAATACTGATGGAATTCTGAAAGTTTGGATCACGAGGAGTCGCAGAGTCTGACTTATAGGGGTGATATATAATATTCAGGGGTGGATGCAGGGTTTTTGTTTGAGGGGGGTGACGTATATTATTCGGCCACAAAAGGAAATGTTAAGTTTAAATTTATCAAAGCGTTGCAATAGTCCTTATGCATCGGTTAACATCGGACAAGCAAATGTCACTACCAAGCCTCGTTCTGAAATTGCAAATTTGCATAGTTTTTAATTAAATTGTTTAGTTTTATTTATTTTTATTTTTTTCTTCTGGGATGTTCTAATGGTGGGTGTCCAGCCACTCAATCCAAACCCCCCTGGATTCGCCCCTCAATGTTAACTCAAGTACCAATTAGCATAGAAATCTTTTGCACCGAGACATCACAGAGTGTAATTCTTACCTGCGGGAAGAGCCATATTGAATTTGCTTTCCTCGTACTTCCAAATTGATCGCCCGGCTTGGTCTAGAAAGTTCTGTATATCTGCAGATAAAAAAGAAAACAGGTTAAATGAGAACCAACGATCTTTTATCATATCACCGAATATTGGTGTTAACATGGAAACACTTTCACATATTAATCTCGATCCTTACTGACTCATAAGTGGCAGATAGATATATCAGGATGTCTTATTTACAAAATGAAATAACCAAATTAGAATATCTTTTGAACAGGAACCGGCCAATCAGGAACATTCCGATTGTGCAGCTGGGGTTTTCATACACTACTTCTTTCTCTACTTTGAAACCACGAGAAGAATTCTAGTTTCACAATTTTCAATCATTGCAAGAATGTGTCTCTTCGCATTACTGAGTATACGAGGACTGTGAAAATGAAAAGCATAATTCAGTTTCAACCTTGTGAGCATACTGAAAACAAAAGGGTTAATGCAAAACAATCTAATACAAAAGAATGTCTACTCCAGTCCTATCAGAGACGGCTTACGTTGTAAATAGTTTGATTTTCTTCATGGAACTCCAAATAGCATTTAAGGACAAACAATCAGAGGGCTCTTCAGTCAAACTGTGCAGTTTTAGGTATTAAGGAATTCAGAAAGGTAGGTGGTTTTACAGAGAGATCTATTGAACTAAGAATCAAATCAGAGCCGACATGATTTTCCAATGCAAGGGAGATTAATTGTAGTTATAAACCAAGATTATTATACTGTTACTGCTACGAAACAACAGAAAATATTGGTTGCGGGTTTAGTATAATAATCAGTCTACTTATACGGGTTTGATCCAAAAAATGTTTAGGGTTTGTCTTCGTCTCTTAGTATCTTGCTGGCCTTAATCTCACCGTACAAATATTGATATTCTAACAACACAGAATTCCTGTACATTTAGTTTCGAATCATGACTTCACACTTTTCGATTTAGTTAAAGCAAATTACGAGCCTTTTGCTTCCTGCTTCCCCAACAAGGTCCACTCTTAGTTTGCTTTGATAGCTAGTTGCATCACTTAAAAATTACTTAAACGTAATTAGACTTGCTTTTCAATTGGCTACGGAATTGTAAGTGATTTGAACCCAGGAATCTCAGTAGTTGCTTTTGGAGTCCACTCATCCGGGTGTAGGTAGTTCTGCTGTTGATGACGTTGACTGACGTCTAGAAAACCTGAGCAGAAGCCAGCATTAGAGTCAAGTGATTTATGTGACGGCAGGGCCGGGTTGTATTTATGTTTCTGTTCAAATTTGTGATTGGTCGTGTAAACTGTGATGTTAGTGGATGTCTGACTCAATTGTTACTGGTCAGTTTCGATCTGTTTGTTAATGTTAAGTATGTTCTCCGAGTGTCGTTGATGAGTCGTTTGTGCGGTGCAGGTAATTCGGTGTTGGCAGCGCTTCAGTGGCATTTGTTTTATGTTTAAGAGAACCAGCTCTCTAGAGTGGTTCTTTGGTTGTAGTCAGTATTGTACGAGACACATGCAGGAGAGTCCCAGTCGATTCTGTGGTCAATTTGCAAATACGTTAATACCATTTATTATATACACGTGAGTGTTTTACTGGGAATTACACCACTCGTAAAATTCATACGAAACTACATCCGGGACCGCAGTGACGTATTTTCCTTATCCTCACTAGTGAGGACATCGATGACATTATTTCCCGCCTCGCACAATTCACTTTGTGTACAAAGCTGCCAAGCGAACGTCTCAAGGTGTTTTTGTCAATACAATAAAATGAAAATTACGCGTTAGCTCAAAGATATGAATCTTATGTTCTCTTGGCAAGAGAAATTGTTCTTCCCACACACTCGAACATAAAATTCATATCTTCTTGCCACCGTGTATTATCCTCTATACATTTGGACACTTCCGAGACCATTGCACGGATTTTACATCCCTTACAAAATCCGTGTTGCCACAAAGCCGTAAACACGCCATCACGACTACTGACCAACGCCAAAGACAAACAACATCCTAATGACCGACAGGGAGCAGTATAAAAGATCAAACGCTGCGGTTACCAAGCAAACGAGCGTGGCTTATATATGTAGGTGAGACTGACAGAAACTTTAGGTCAATGTTATCAACAAACTGTTCTTTCTAAAACTACTTACCTTCACCGGGAGGATCGAACTCCGCAAACACCTAGTTACGGAATGCTAACAAAAAATCTTTAATTTATTATTCCACCCAATGAACATGCAATAAGTTTACTGTCAACTAACGAGTTCCAACATGTGCAGATGCACAGAGAACCGATACCTGCAAAAACATAAATAGAGCCATGATAGCTTCTCCCAAATGACTCCATATACAGTATTACTGAAAGAAGCCAGATAGTCATAGGTTACAGATTTTGAAAGTACCTCATTCACCGTCAGCTGAAGGACATTGTCAATATCTTCAAATGGATCCTCGGGAGGAAGAGTCACCACTTTAAAATTTAAAAAGAAGTTTAATTGAATAATAATAATAATAATAATAATAATAATAATAATAATAATAATAATGAACTTTATTTGACTATCAACTGTATTTAGCACCAGCGTACTAATTGGGGACACTGTAAAGCACAATTTAAATGAAATGGAGACCACAAAAAGGAACACAAAAATTCTTAACAAGTATAAAAACAGCTAGTGGGGTCGAATTACAAGAAATCAGGTAGCAATTGATTATTTGACGATGCACTAAAATATTTTAAAAGAACTGTGGCAAGAAGATCATATTGACACGGACGAAGAAGATTTGCACATCAAAACTGAAATAGAGGTTACGGAAAAGATATTTGTATAGTAAACTAACTTGACATTTGATTAGAGAATGATATAGCAAGGTATTAAATTGGGCGTGGCTAATTTTAGCGAATGCTATTTTTTCGCAGGAGTTTAATTCACTGGCAAACCCTTCTATTGTGAGGACTTGGTTTTCGTGTTTGCCTTTAACATGTCCCAGGATCATCACATCCATCTACATTCATTTACAGAAGCATGTTTTTGGACGCGCATCTGCTTGGAGCAGTAATGCCTCTTAACGTAATCCATGCTCTTCAATCCGACTTTTTCATTTTGGTCCGGCCTACAAAACTTAAGGGGTAAATGGTCAAGATTGCTTGTCTCTCTGGAACCTTGCGACATTCGAATGGCCACTATTAATCTTTGTCTACAACGCTAAGCTATCCCCTCACCCACAACTGGCTATGAAATAATCAATGTCAGTCACACAAATTATTCCATCCTTAACTGACAAGTGAATACTGTTCGGCACTTTTATTTGGTTGCATTGAGGTCATCAAAGAAGCTGGAACACTGGCCAGAATTATTCAGAGAATGAGCTGACCGAAAACACCAAGGTTAAGTTGTTGTCAAGTTATGCCAGCTATTGAGGACTGTTTGTTGCACACGTTTGTTTGTTTGTTTGTTTTTTACTATTGCTGTTAAAACTGTTACAAATTACGTTGTCTGCTCATGTAACCTCAGTAAGTTTGTTACCCACCGGTAAAGTTCAGTAAGACAAATATTTACATCTTAACTGTGTAAAATTTAAAGGTTCGGGCAAAGTATCGATCAGCTCTTAAGGGGCATCTGATGATTAAGTCTTGTAAATTATCTTTCGTTTATGTGAATAGCTGTGCTGTTATGAGTTATTCTATACAGTCTCTGCACACCTGCTAACGAGTGATAAGAAACCAAACAACGAAGGAACAACTGTCCAATCACCAGTTGAGTTTATTGCATTGTTGTCAAACCGGCACATGAAAATCATTCTTAAGGACAAACCAAGACAAACAAAACTGAATGAAACTGACACTTAACAACTAATAGAATAACGCTTGTTCAAGACTTCTATAATTCTTTCAATGCAACTGAGAATTGTTCGTCAAATATACAACAAGAAGGAAAGTTATTTTGGCATCGAATGTTTTTCCATTATGACGGTGTAACGGAGGAACCACAAACTATATATAACTCTGATGGAGTAATCACGCTGAAAAAGTACTAATCTACAGACTGTGGAATGGAAAGATCCACTAAGCATTCTACTGTTGATATGGTACATACGTGAGAGAAAAATCGTCGTTTAATTTACATTTCGATACCGAGGACGAGAAAATAATTTTGTCAATGTCATAAACTTGTCTTTAAAGAGAAACCAACTCCGCGTTATTATGATCGCAAGTAGTCTGGTTCTCTAGAAAAAGTAGAATGAGTGAAATAATAAATCAAAATGCCATACGCTTTTTTTTTCAACAAGAGAATTATTTACTACTTTCTGTAAAGAACGAAATCTGGCACTCTTAAGAAGATCGTCGATCATCAATGAATTGTTAATAAGTTTTGTCGCTCGCTGAAAATTTCCATGAAGCTCGGGGAAATCGTATCAGCTCTGGATTTTGCTGGAATCTTTACTTAAAATTAAGATTCCATACAAATTTAACGTTTCTGTCTGGTTCAGTAAAAAGAAGTAGACCAAAGCCTGGAAACACACACTACGAATTAAGTTTAACGTGAGGTGTGGTAAAAATATACTGCGGGCAGAATTTTGAGTCAAACTACAGAATATTCTTACTTAACGAAAAACGCTATCTACGAAAATCCATCAACCTAGAGTATCTATGAAAATACCTGAAAAAATACAGGACTTGGAGGCATATGTGTACTTCCTTGGTGAATCCTGGCTAGCTTCTTCAATTATGAAAACGGCATCTGTGATTTGCCTCGATTTCTTGTCGCTTTCGATAACCACCAAAAACAATTGGAGAAGTTTGACACTGACCAATAGAAGACCACTGTGGTTTCAGTTAAGTGGCTTTGAATATTAACAACGTTGCCGGGTATGCTTAAGGTAAAATAGCGAAGTCAAGTGATATATTTAACAATGCATGCTTCAACTTGAGTGTTTTGTTTCAGTACCTTGAATGGTACAACCAGAAACTTGAGGTTGTCTACTCCAAAACGCAATTCTCATAGTTTAGCTGTACGAAAAGCCCCAACAGAGCTCTGAGAAAAAAAGTTGGTTTAATTAGCACCATTAGGACTTTAGCTGAGGATTGTTTCGTTAATCACCTACAGTTATTAAGCGTTTATATTTCGTGGAGTTCTACGACTATTGTCAGTTTATTTTATAATGTTAAGTTTATAATAATTTGAAAAATTACAAACTATGAAAGAATAATCACAAGAACTTTGAAATAGTAAATGGCGAGGAATCCTGAATGAAACCACGAGGCTTATACAGAATCAGGACTCGTCAAAACAAGAACCATAAGATAGATTGAACTAGAACCACAATGTGGACAAGTGTAACAATGAGATAAAATGACATTGAAATTAATACTTACTTACAAGGAATAACTAAGTTTTTTTCTTAAAATAAGAGACAGAAGAAGAACAAGCAATCTCAGGGGTAGGTGAATTAAAAAACTTTGGGCCTTGATAAAAATATCCTGATATTGGGTTCTGTCCTCGTATACCGGTACACCAGGGAATAACCACTCTATTTTCTTTGTTTAGGAGTCATTCTCTAGCTGTAATGTATTGTTTGATCTTTTGTATCGGCTCTTGTGTATCGGTACACGAGGAAAGAACGCTGATATTGCATTGGTTCTACATACGGGGAAATGAAAAAAGCAAGCATTTCTGGTGTTATAGCTATGGATCTGATTGTTTCTTAGAAAGTTATGAAATTTAGCCGGTAGTGCAGAGTTTATAAGTCAAAGGCATCCTGTGGTGAGCTCGTGGAGTACGATGTTGCGTCAGGGATCTTATTTTGCGAATGATTATCAAGCGTGTAGAGTGGTTTCAAATTCCGTGAAATACACTTTACTGAATTACGATTTCATTTCTTTGTTCTATTTTGTTACCTTGAACTTGAGATGATCGAGAATCGATAGAATATTTCCTATTGTTTACGCATGACATCCTGATTCCCTGACCATCCAGATAGCTCTCCGCGAGCTAAAAATGGCTACTTGTCATGTCCTGCTGCACGTTTCCGAACCCGAACCGAACATGCAAAAGTCACGTGAGTTCCGAATATTCTATTGTTTCCGCCTGACTTCGTGATTTCCTCATCCACCGCAATAGCTCTCGAGCTGAAGCTCCACTAGCTAACGAGAACATAAATACACCAAGTTGGAATGAGTGGATGTCATGACATTTCAAAAGCTTATGTTTCTTCAAGATCTTAAAGTTCTTTGAGATCGATATGAGCATCACACTAAGACTTCTAAGATTCTTGATCATCAATTTTGATCGTGATCGTTCGTTTCGTTTATAAAAAGTATAACACTTTGCAGTCCTTGGACTGAATTACGTGTACTGTTACAATTCATAAACATATTTGAACTATATATATTACAAGATTAAAAAATATTAAAAGCTATTAACATTATAATATATTAAAAACTATTAAAAGCGATCTATGCGATGTAATTTAAACTGTTCTCTATAATAAAAGAGTTTTTAAACGGTTCGTACTACAAACTGGTGTGTCGAACACTCTCCTGTTGCGTAGTTGGTGACTGTTAGTTGACCTTTTAGGCTGCAGATTGACTAGTTTGTGGTCTTTTGTAATTACAATATCATTAAATAGGTTCTTTGAAAGCAAATCACGCCTGCCAGCAAGGGTAGGGATACCAGCCTCTTCCAATGCCTTTATGTATCCTGAATTTGGGAAAATTATACGCATTGCACGCCTCTGGATGCGTTCTAATTCCACTGACAGATAGCCAGGAAGGCTGCTGTGAAACAACTTGCATGAATATTCAAGGACTGATCTTATTACACTACAGTAAAATAGAACTAGAACATTAGAGCTGACTGCGGCACGTTTTAACTGACGTAATAAGTAAAGGCGCTTAGCAGCTTTTAGTGTGATTATTTCTATGTGATTGTTCCATTTTAAATCATTTCTAAGAGTAATTCCTAGAACTTTAGCGGAAGAGACTCTTTCAAAATTAAGTCCATCCACCTCGACTGGGTCAAACAGAGGTGGCGATCTTTTGAAGCATGTCAGCATCTCCTTACACTTCCTTGGGTTCAGCTGAAGGTGGTTTTCATGAGACCATTTATTGACGTGATCGACAACATGCTGTAAATTGCTGACGTTGGACGGCTGCACTATCTCGAAAATGGTGGTATCATCAGCAAATTTCCACATAAGCATGGACTCTCCAGGTAGATCAAGGTCATTGATCATCACGAGAAACAGCCAAGGTCCGAGTCGGGTGCCCTGTGGTACTCCTGCAGTGACGTTTAGCCAGGTGGAGAAGGTCCCGTGTAGCTTCACCCTTTGCTGTCTGTCCCTTAGAAAATCTATGATCCAATTCAGGGAAGTTAGTTTGACTTCTAGGCTTAACAGTTTGGCAATTAATGTCTGGTGGTCGACCAAGTCGAAAGCTTTCCGAAAATCCACAAAGGCGGTTCTAATAGCAGCCCCAGTGCCATCGGTAGCTCCCAGCCAATGGTGTAACATAGAAATGAGCGCGAAAGTCGTAGAGGAGCCTGGGATGAAGCCATATTGATTTGGATCAATAGAGGATAGCACTGCAGGCTTTACGGACTTCTCGATTACAAAACTTTCAGCAATCTTTGACAGTGTAGATGTTAGTGAGATCGGCCTCAGGTCTTTATTAAAATCGCATACTGTTGGAGCCTTTGGAAGAGGCGAGACATCAGCGATTTTCCAAACACGAGGAACTTTGCATTCAGAGAAGGAAGTGTTCAAGATGTCAGCAATGGGTGCGGCCAGAATGTCAGCAAATTCCCTTAGCACCCAGTTGGGAAGATCATCAGGTCCACCAGCACGAGATGTTTTAAACTGAGTCTGGTCTAGCTCTTAAGGTTACCGTAAACCTTCGCAGGTGTCTTTAGCCAAAAAATTATTACCGCGCTGTCTTAAATACAACCACTACAAATTATATATCAATGTCAAGGTTATAGAATGCTCTATTCGATAAAAATTGTTTCGCTTCAATTGTTCTTAATAGTAAGGCGAGCGCGACCTAAAAGCGCGAAACGACCGACGTCCCTTTGAGCGAATTTATCGGGTATCAAACTCAACCGCGTAAACAAAACTACTGCATTATATCATTTACAAGGCATCAATCATCAAAACCGTGTCAGGGATTTCCGTTTTTTAAAATTGATCTCCCGCAATGGCCATTGTTGTGAAAGGTATCGGTAAATTTTTGATCATCAAAATTGACAGAAAAATTGCGAAGCAACCAATGGGAATATCAAAAAAGCCTCACACGGTGTTGAAGATTAGTGCCTTGTG
Organism: Ricordea florida; assembly: GCA_949710005.1. Classification (NCBI taxonomy): domain Eukaryota; kingdom Metazoa; phylum Cnidaria; class Anthozoa; order Corallimorpharia; family Ricordeidae; genus Ricordea; species Ricordea florida. The sequence continues at coordinate 19,459,159 of OX453284.1, forward strand.
AGTTATATAATGCAGAAGTTTAGATTCTGCGGTCGAATTCCATACACGATAAATTCGCTCAAAGAGACGTCAGCCGTTTTGTGCTTGTGGGACGCACTCTCCTTGCGGTTTGAAAAAATAAAAGCGAAATAATTTTTGGCGGATAGTGCATTTAATTAGCTCTTTATTGATATATAGTTTGTGGTTGTTGCGTTTTAAGCAGCGCGCAGATGATTTTTTTCGCGAAGGACACTCACGAAGGTATACGGTAACCTTAATTTCTTCCGAATTACAACCTCGTTCAGCAGTCTCCAGGTCGCTCTCGCGCTGGGTTTAGTTTCAGTGAACTTCCTATCATAGTATTTGCGTTCAGCAATTCTCAAGAAATGGTTTAATTTGTTTTTTTTTTTATATTTAGCCTCATTTATAGAAGAGGGATTAGAAAGATACTGCTTATAAAGTCTATTTTTCTTCCAGGGCTCTCTATTTACTTCCCTGAGCTGGAAACACGATTCAAAAACAATGTATCTTTCAAGAAAACTACTATAGCAAGTGTTCGGATCGTTATATTCGTGTAAACGACGCCAGTCAATTCTGTGTAATTTTTCTAAGAAAGCTAAGCTAAGTTGTTACGTTCACTTTTACCACGCACAAATATACCCTCTTTAGAATGTTGAATACGTGTGTTGTCAGACAATATGGAAAAGATTGGAAAATGGTCCGAAATATCTGTGACTAATAGACCAAACCTTAAATGACTATGCTCTACGTTGTTAGTAAAAATATTATCAATGAGAGTTTCAGTGTGTGAGGTAATTTTAGAAGGAAGTTTAATTAATGGAAAAAACAAGCAAGAGTACATTCCATCAAAGAATTCGCCAGTGGCGGTGTGGTTTTGGTTATTCAACAAATTCAGGTTGAAGTCACCCATTAGATAACAGACTTTGTTGTCCCTGGATACTTTCAGTAGCACCTCATTCATCTTAATCACAAAATAATTAACCTGTTGATTTGGTAGTCTATAGATTGCACCAACCACAACGTTTTTCCCTTGGGGTTTTGTAATCTCAATAAACAACGATTCCAAAATCACCTCTTCACCATCAACACAGATATCGGTACGCATTTTAAAATCAAGATTGTTTGCTATATACATTCCAACACCTCCACCTGATCTCTTTGAACGATTTTTATAAACAAAATCGTAGCCATTCAAGTTAACCACTGGAGATGAAGCACGTAGCCAAGTTTCACTTATTCCAATAACCAAAAATTTTACATTAAGGGATGATAAAAACACCGATAAATCATCTACCTTATTTTGGAGGCTTCTGACATTGAAGTGTAAAAGTGCGAATTGACTGTCACGAAAAACTCTTTGCGTAGCATTTCGTTCAATTTATCTTCCACATAAATATAACAACCGCCATCAACATTAAAATGGACATCAGGATCTAAATCGTCAGACCGAGCCAAAAACGCTCAAAATCAGAAGTCAGATATAGAAATAAGCTTGACAATCTGTCGAAATCAAAGCCAACGGGCCCGACTCGGAGTTCGTAAATAACAGATGCAAATTTATTGTCATCTAAATGACTAAATGGAAAAATATTGTCACACATGATAATAGGAAAATATATTTAACTTAACTCTGCTCTTGCCTTTTTCTCTCCTTTATCACAAGTTTATCCATTAACAAAATAGAGATTACTTCATGGTTAGTGAGCGCGGACGATTTTTCTTCACGAGTTGTGAAGAATCGAAAACGAACGAGTGAGCGCAGCGTACGAGTGAGTTTACTTTTCTTCACAACTAGTGAAAAAAATGGTATGGGCGAACTAACCATGAAGTAATTTGTTTATTTTTTAGGTACTGAGATTTACTCCTTACAAAATACTACTAACTGATCATGAATCACACTGGGCTAGAAAAATCAAGATACCACAACAAGGTGCAAAACGCATTTAGCAAGCTTTAATTTGGAGCATACCGAATCAACATCACAGTCGAGTTAAAAATGTGTTCAAAATTTACTTCTCTAAAATGATACAAACATTGCACGAACTGGAAAATTCTACTTTAAACCCTGCTGAAAACGTCGCTAGAAGAATAAGAACCAAAGACAGTTAAAAACGTTTTAAAACGACTCGTGAATGACTCAGGAATGTCTTGTGTACGGGAATACAATGTAAAATTACCTTTTTGTTTTGATTTTGATGCGGCTCTTGCTTTTTCAAACGCGACGTCTTTCAGGATGCTGTATCCGTAGTTTTTCTTTCTCAAATAACCGTTCAAAACTTGCAAAGAGAGAACGCAGCGAACTCCGCTCATTTGTTTTCTTTCTCTCTCACTGACAAATTCACTGATGAATGAATTGAACTCGTTTAAAGGAATTTCTTCCACGGACCTTGATTCGCCTTTCAACGTCAAAAATTCTCAGTCAAGCGACGTGCTGTTCGGGTTTCTCTTTCTTATTTTTCTTTTCTTGATCTTGTATGAAGTCCTCGACTGAAGCTGTATCTACAAACCCAGAATTGCTCAGAAGAAGAAGCTGAGGGAAAAGCCATTATTGCTCACTTTTTGCCGAGTTCATGGCGCCAAAATTGATCCCACTTCTATAACCAGTGAAAAAAATCGTCTCCGGCCTGTGATTGGTCGGACCATATTTTTTCACTAGTGAAGAAAATGGTCCGACCAATCAAATTGCTTCTAGTTTTTCAGACTATTTTTCTCTCCCAGATTTGTAAGGAGTAAATCTCAGTACCTATGGAATAAATATATGTTATTTACCGACCTAGACCGGTAAATGACTTATTTATTTTTTCTGTTTGTTTGCTTTTTTTTTCAATAGCGCGGAAAAAAATCCGGACCGTGGTCCGTATCGTAATAATAAGTATAAGTAAAATAATAAGTTTTATTTTTTTCTCAAGCATCTCAGCGGGCCGGAATCCCAAATCCTCGAATCTGATTGGCTAATCGCGCGCTCGTAACCGGTCCAGCTTTTTACGATACGGACCACGGTCCGGATTTTTATCCGCGCTATTCGCGGCAAATTGAAATTGTTGCGAAAAAAAAAGCAAACAAACAGAAAAAATAAATAAGTTATTTACCGGTCTAGGTCGGTCCGTATGGGAAAAAACTGTGCCCTTGGTCTTGAGTACGGCCCACGGCCTTCGGCCTCGGGCCGTACTCAAGACCTCGGGCACAGTTTTTTTCCCATACGGACCTCCCGTCCGGTAAATAACATATATATCTTTCCTGCTCTTTTGGCCTCATTAAATTTGTCCAGCTGTGATTTTCGCTTTTCAAGAGTTAGGCTTGCAAGATCTTCAGTAAAAAATATGCAACTCGGCTTGACTCTACGCGCAGTTCTAAGAATTGTAATTAACTGTTTGGGTGAAGCGGGGTAGTCATTGGAAGAGAGGGAGGAGGCGCGCCTTGGTTTGGAGACCGTTGCTCGGCCAGATACCAAGTCGGCATTCCACGGAGTTCTCTGATGTCGATGTCAAGGTTGTTCTCAATCGGCAACCGTTGTTGGGCACAGGACCATTACCAGCCTGGTTTTGCGACCTTGCGCACGGGAGGGCGATGGTAGCGCTGGATACATACCGCGATAACCTGTGGCTCTGGCGATGCACTGCTGTGCACAAAGGCGCCAGGCCGGATCGAATCACCCAAGCTGTTTGAGAGCTTGTTATGAGTTTCTTTGGTCTCTCTTCGGTTCGAGAAGACTGCCCAAGAACATCGCTCCATGAATTGGATCGGATTGAAAGACACCTGAATCAGGGTAAACTTTTGTCGGACTGGCTTGGTATCAATTTTTTACGAGCCTGAACGCGTGGATGGTGACGTGGTATGGCATCTAATACGAAACGCTTTGACCAAACTAACGGCAATCCTAACCATCGGTATATTTGAAGAGCACGCTTTCCTTATCAAGGACATAACTACGTTGGCGAGGACATATGCTTGCGTCCATAGCGCGGAAGATTCACAAGGGCCACGGATCTCCAACGCCATGCTACGTACAGTGCTCGGGGGAAGACGGCCATCGCTTGTCAGGGTTGGAAAGTCGAAGAACCGGAGACAGCCTACGAGAGAGTTTTCTACGCATTCCATAAGTTGTCTCCCGAGTCACTAAGGTAGATAGTCCAACAGGCCAAGCGGTGGAGGATTCACATTCACCACGCGGCATGTGGGTGCGGTGGAGAACGTTATGTGGAGGGCGCCCCTGTGGACGAGTGTTGTCCTAGGAGGAGGACAGCGTATCAGTACCACGGTTTCTACTGGCATGGCTGTTCAAAGCGTTATCCCAACGATCGCGGAAGGATGATTGTTCATCACGACACGACGCGTGAGAACCGGTATCAGGCCACTGTAGAACGAATCAGGGCACTTCATGAAGCCGGGTATACCGCCGTTGTGGCTTGGGCGTGCGAGGTGTGGGGGGGGGGGGGGGGGCAAGCGGAGTGCCGACTACCACTATTCAAAACACACAGCTACCATTACGGAATCTTGTATGATTTAGAATCGTATTGGGATAGGAATCAGCAGACGGAGACTGCGCCAATGCTCACATTCGAGAATGTCCCTTTACCTATCTTGGTGAGCATTGGGGACACCCTTGAAGATGAGCCACACATATATGTGAAAGGGACCCCGCAGAGCTGGTTCACAAGTTCATAGAATCGTTGCAGCGGCGCGGGAAAAAATTCCAGCCAGAGTGCGAAAGGAGCTCATCCCTAGGGATGTGGAGATGTCTTTCGAAGGAGTAGCGCCAGTATTGAGTAATGGTGTGACCAGGTGCCGGTTCTCGGGTTCAACTGTGGGCGACACGATTTGTCTTTGATCAGGAAGCACTTCACAGAGCGTCTTGCCGACACAATCAGCATAGTCAAGGTAGCTAAGAATGGGAGCAGGGTTATGATCGTGCACACAGACGGATTCCGCTTCCTAGACATCAGTCATGAACTACCAGCTATGAAAAGTGGGTGGAAGCCTACGAGTGCACGTGAAATCATGGCCCCCGTAGGAATGGTTCGACACCCCCAAGTACCCCGGGCTCTCGGACTATCTCTCCTAGTAATCAAAACTGAAGCACTCGTTCGCTTTGAGACTTTCCGAATGGAAAGCTTGCAAGAGGGTGTTCAAAGAGAAAGGTATGCGTAGAGATCCTAAAGCCCCTGTGGCCAAGGTTTGAGGAGAGGTCTCCGTTCTTCTACAACAAGGAGGTGCCTTCCAAAGCCTTGCCACGGCACATACGTGCTTGGCTGCTTAAAGTGTACGGTCCGAAATCGCGGGATGGGAGGAAGCTGGTGGGTGCATTGTCCGCCAAGATGGTGTTGGTATACGCGCCTTTGCTACAGTGGTATATCGAGTAAGACGGTGATCACAGCGGTCTATCGAAGGATCGACTATCAAGCGAGCAAGATTCGTGACGCAGGTAATGGAGGCCCGTCGCACGGCGATGTGGACAAGAGCAAGGCGTTGCTTGTGAGGTATTCAAACTGCTGGGGCCTTTGAACAATATATCCAATAACTTATCCTAAGAATAAAAGGTAAAAACTTATTTGCCGACTCAAATAGGAAAACGATTTTAAGTGATAAAAAATGAAGTGCTAATTGTATCTAATTCTATTAGATATTAGACACGGTTTGAATAAAAGATCAGAGTTCAACTCCAGGAGTAGAATTAGATACAATTGACAAATTTGCAATTTTAGTGATCACAATAGCCTCGACAATCGTCCACTAAACAAGAGAAGCTTTTTGAAGTGCACAACTTTGCACTCTTCATCCTTACGAACTCGTTTTCTTCTTTTGCTGAACGATTTTCAGAGCTCTGTAGCTGTACAAAGTTATGTGATCTGATTTGCATAATTTTCACTTGTTTCTAGAGGGATATGTTTCATAATTTACAGTGTTATGATATAGATACCCTTACCTTTGAGTGACATTTGTTGACATTGACTTGATTTAATAACAGTTTTTTAGATTAGGGTTGTAAAATGTTCATGTTACACAACACTCTTTTGAAGTGCTATCACCTTGAGTAGCTTTAAAGGAAACGGCAAAGTTGCGCAGCGTTGGCCAATCTACTTGAAGTGAGCGATGTTGCATTTGGTTCATGATTGGAAGTGTTACGATGAACATCCTCCAACCTTTTTTAACAACAGTGTTTTTGGACTGAGCTTGTTAACTGTACGTATGATCAATTTTTGGAAGAAATATCGCTCTAACTAGCTTTAAGGAAACCCCACCGGTACACCGGTTGGGAAGGCTGTGGAAGTAGTAGTTCCATTTCGTCTTCAAAAGAGATGGTTTTTCTTTTCTCAAAATATCTACCCTCCCCAATTTAATGTTGGTACTAAGGTTTTCCTAACCATTGGGCCAGGGGTAAGGAAAGAAGGGTCATGCCCGGTGTATTATGATTTACTCATTTTCTTTGTTAGTTAGGGCATAGTTAGTAGAGGGGACTTGTTATGAAACCCGGCAAACTTCAAAGAGAACAACAATAGGCCCGTTCTCGATGTTGAACTTGTCGGTCACGTGATCACAAGAGTGCACACTCAACAACAAGTATGGCGGACAACTTAGACGATTTGATAATTGCTTGGCGATGATTTTGATGCTCTTTGGATATTATAGAAAAAGAAGAAGAAATGGAGGAGCACTTTACCGTCTCAGATAAAGACGTGAGTATAAACTTTGTGAATCGATTCGTCGTGTATGAAAACCACATGATTTATTGACCCAAGACCGAAGTTTCTCTCCAAAAACTGCGGTGCAGTATTATCGAACTCTTAGAACTTAGAACTTAGAATGAAATACGCCCAACTAGATTTCTCTAATACTGGGAGGGACGGTTTGCGGTTAAAGCCTACGTAAGTGCCGTGGCACTTTTAGTGATCTTATAGCAGTAAGTAAGTAAGTAACGGCTTTATTTAATGAGGGTAGTACATAATAGTACAAAAGTACTAACAAACTTGTAGCCCTCACGAAATACAGATTAAAATTTATAAACACCCTAAAAATAGACTAAATACGTAATAATACAGACCTAAAAAGTATATAAAAGCTAATACATTGCAAATCACGGACAAAAATGTACTAAAAATTTTTGTTCATCTAATAACAACTTTTCAAATTTCCTTCTAAACAAGCTAGCTGATGCCTGCCTTCTTAAATTTAATGATAAACTATTCCAAAGTTGAGCCACTGTAACAGAGAACATTTTGCCACCCTCAGTTTTCCTGTTAACCTTAGGACAAATCAAGTTTAAATTTGCATGTCTGGTATTTCTAGCATGCATTTGGCTATTCAACTTTAACGCTTCAAAAATATATGATGGAACTTCACCATTTACACGTTTATAAGTCAAACTACATTTATTCACTTTAATTTCTTCATAGAAAGGAAGCCATCCCAACTTATTAAAAAGTTCAACTGACGGTGATAGTCTTGAGGAATCTAAAATCACCCTTGCAGCCCTTTTTTGCAGTTGTAATACCCTAGTTTGATTTGCTTTACTACAAATAGACCATGTAATAGATCCATACATCATAACAGGCTTAATAATAGCGTTATAGTATAATTGCCTTTGATTAACTGACAAACAGTTTCTGATCCTCTTTAGTATTCCAATACGTTTCGCAAGCTTTCCACAAATGTAATCAATATGTTCATTAAAACTAAGTTTATCATCGACAACTAAACCAAGTAACTTTGTACTTGAAACTCGCTTAATGTCTCGCGGTACTGGTGGACTCAGTTCACCAATCATAGGCGCTAGACGTTTCCCAGTAATTAGTAGAAACTTTGTCTTTTTTTCATTCAATGGCATCTTATTACCAGCAGCCCAATCTTGAACATTGACAACAGATTCCTCCAAGGATTTTATTAGCTGATGTAGTTCTTTGAAATCAGCTGACTTCGATATGGTAGTATCTTCTGCATACAAATCCAGCTCAGCATTACCAATGTGTAAGGGAAGGTCATTTATGAAGATTATAAAAAATAGAGGCCCCAATATGGAACCTTGTGGAATCCCGTGGCAGATTTCTCTCATAGTTGATCGTGCTCCAGACAACTGAACACACTGTTTCCTTTGATGCAGATATGACTTTGTCCAAGCAATAACATTTTCATCAAAGCCATAGATCTTCAGCTTTAACAAAAGCAGAGAATGATCAAGCATGTCAAAAGCTTTTTGGTAGTCTACCGTTACCATGCCAGTTACACGATTGTTATCCAGTTCAAACAGCAACTGATCAATGATCTTTATAAGTGCTGTTTCAGTGCTGTGATGACATCGAAAACCAGATTGTTTACTATACAACAAGCTATTCTGACTCATGTATGTGTAGACGTGTTTATGTACGTGCTTCTCAATAATTTTGGACATAACAGGTAACACAGAAATTGGACGAAAATTTCTTACATCGTCACGTTCACCATCTTTAAAGATTGGAGTGACTTTGGCTATCTTCCATCTGCTTGGGAAAATACCAGATGACAGGGACAAATTTATAATTTTTGTGATAGAAGGAGCTAAAGCTGGAGCAGCTATCTTTAGTATTTTAGCGCCAATGTTATCGATGCCAGTAGATTTATTAGCTTGAATATCTTTTAGGATATCTAAGACGTTTTTTGTTGTCATGGGTGGAATCGTAAACTTCACATCCTTGTCTATTCGAGAGATCGCAGCAAACATCAGGAAGTAGTGATCTCAAACGATCTGCAACGGTTGTAAAATGTTTATTTAGAAATTCTGCAATTTCTTGTTTATCCTCAATAAAACCATTATCTGTCTTAAGACACATGATTGATTCTTGTCTTTTTCCAGTTCCCTCTAGGCGTTTTATTGTTCTCCAAATCCCCTTGGTGTTGCCTTTATCTTTTTCAAATGCAGTCTTGTAAAACTTTCGTTTAGCATATTTAAGTTTGTTAACAGCTTTATTTCTTGCAGAGTTGTAATCTAACCATGAATTATCGTTCCCCGTTCGCTTAGCAATCTTTAATAGATTGTCTCTTTGTATCAAAAGTTCAAGAATTTCATTTGTCATCCATGACGGCTGACATCTGCGAGCAACACGTTTAAAACGCCAAGGAGCATGTTTATCTACAGCTTCATTGTACAGAAGTTCCCATGCAGCAACAACGTCGTCGATATCGTCAAAAACAAAAGGTGTATCCCAGGGGACGTCATTAAGAGTTGATAGAAAGTCATTTTCATTAAACCGTTTCATGTTACGGTATGTAATTCTTTTCCTCGCAATAGCTTCTTTCGAACGATGATATTTCCTGGTCACAAATACAGGCAAATGATCAGCCAATCCAATGTCACGAAAACAGACATTCACAATATGATGGGAGTGGTTTGTGTAAACATGATCAAGAATAGTTCCACTAATTGGTCGGGTGACAAAATCAACCAACTGATGAAAATGCATGCTTCTTAGTCCCACAGTAAGCCGATGTTTGTTGAATGTACTTTTCTTGTTGCTGTCAATATTAAAATCACCCAAAACGATGGTTTCCTTGTTCAGTAAATAAGCAGATTCGATATTGTTTTCTAGGTTTATGTCATCCTCCTTAGAAAACGAGGGTGGGCGATAAACTCCAGCAATAAGTAACGATCTGTTAGACTTGAAAGGACATACCTCCAACCAAATAATCTCCAAATCAGATCGTTCCAAATCAGTCCTTCTTTTTACTTTCAACTCAGCATTCACATATCCCATAACACCTCCACCACCTTTTTGGGGCCTGTCCCTTCGGAAGATATCAAAACCATTGACATTAAATAAGGAGTCGGAAACACTTGGCTTGAGAAACGTTTCATTGAAAAACATGATATCAACTTGTGGTTTACCATCCTTCCTGGATAAGTAAAGCTTAATCTGGTCCAGCTTTGCAGATGTCATGGCATGGCTGATTGCTTGAAGCTATTTAAGGACAAAGATGTTGCTACATCTGAAGGAAGTAAGTTCCACACTCTAATTGTTCTTGGGAAGAAGGAATAGCTATGAGCTAATACGGATGACTGCAGTTGTTGATACGATAAGCAATGACTCCTAGTAAATGAGGTAGTAGAGCGTGTAACCTGGTCAGGGAATTTACAATTAACAAGACCATTGTGAAACTTGTAAAAAAGGACTGACTGATTAAACAAACGCCTTTGTTCAAGAGTATCCCATCCAAGTGCACTAATTAAGCCAGAAGTACTTGTTGTAAGTTTATAGTTATTGCATACAAAGCGGGCTGCGCTTTTTTGGACTTGCTCAAGACGATTTATATCTGTGTCGGTGTAAGGGTTCCACGAGGAGGATGCATATTCAAGCGTTGGTCTCACCAGCATCATGTAAGCACTCTGCTTAACTTCTCTGCTACATGGCTTCAATGTTCTTCTTATAAGTCCCAGAGTCTTGTTGGCTTTGGCAGCAACTTTAGAGCAGTGCGCACCCCAGCGAAGGGTTTCAGAACACCTTACACCTAGATAGTCACATTGGGAGACCTTCTCAAGGGCTTCTGAATTAGCAGAGTATGTGAATTCGTGTGGCTTTCGCTTGTTCGTAGTGCGGAGTAGGTGGCATTTAATTTAGACACATTAAAGTCCATCTGCCAATCAGATGCCCATTTGGTTAGATTGTGTAAGTCCTCCTGGAGTATCTCCTGATCGTGTTGAGATTTGATGGCCCGATAGAGCACAGTATCATCAGCAAAGAGCCGCAATTCAGATTTTGGCACCTCAGTAATGTCGTTTATATAGAGTAGGAATAAGGTCGGACCAAGTACAGAGCCTTGCGGCACACCAGAGGTGACAGAAATAGGATTGGAGTGAGTGCCATTAATAGACACAAATTGGGTGCGGTTTTGAAGGAAACTGGATATCCACTTGAGGGTCTTACCGTTGATTCCGTACTGACTGAGCTTATGTAATAGCTTAGTGTGACTGACCTTGTCAAAGGCCTAACTAAAATCCAGTAGAAGAGCATCAACTTGGCCTTGCTGGTTCAAGATGTTAGCCCAGTCGTGACATGTTAGCACCAACTGCGTTTCACAGGACATGCCTGCACGAAAACCATGTTGTAAAGGAGATAGAATACCATTGGCAGACAAGTGCACGTTGAGATGACTGAGCACAATATGTTCCATAAGTTTACAGGCCAGGCATGTAAGAGATATTGGTCGGTAATTTGCTGGATTATCCTTGTTCGATTTTTTGTGAACTGGTACAACCATGGCTTTAGACCAGTCACACGGAAGGGTACCCAAGTTGAAACTCTGTTGAAAAATAAATGACAGCATACCAGATATCTCTGCTGACAGGACTTGTAGACAGCGTGGCGAGATGCCATCGGGGCCAGACGACTTTGATACATTTAGATTAGCTAAAAGCTTCTGAACGCCAGATTCATCAAACAAGATGTCTCCAATGTTCAAAAGGTTAGCACAATAGGTAGAAGTGGATGTGGATGTAGGAAGTGATCCATTGTCTCTAGTAAATACGCTCTCAAAGTGTTTGTTTAGGAGATCGGCCTTGTCCTTGTCAGAGATGAAAATTGAATCACCTTGGCGCAATATTGGTATACCCATGTTTTCTGTCCTTGAATATTTGATATAGCTCCAGAATCTTTTTGGATTATCTTTCAAGCTTCCCCAATTTCCTGGTTGAGATATCTGTTATGGGATGTCTTAAGTAGTTTCACCAGTTTGTTTCTCTGATGACGGTATGCTGACCATGCAGGGGAGGTTTTATCACTGCTACGTCTAGCTTTCTTGTGAAGATGATCACGCCTGCGCATTTGGTGTTTTATGGCTCTTGAAATCCAAGGAAGAGAGCTCTTTGCTTTTGTCATTTTTGAAGGAATATGCTTGTCGACCGCCTTGGTCAAGGTATCTTTAAGGAAGGCCTAGTTCTCTTCGAGACTTCTATCCAGGCAGGGGGCAAAGAACTCAGTTACAGTGTTGGATACGTCTTGGCGAAATGTTTCCAGATCTGCCTTGTCGTACAAATACACTTTGTGAGGTGGGCGAGAGGACCGTTTAGGCTTGACTCTGATGTTAAACAAGACAATATCATGATCACTCATGCCTGGTTTAATCTGGATGTCAGAGACAAGGGAAGGAACAGAGGACAGGACCAAATCCAGAGTCTTGAGGGATGCTGAGCGGGTGGGAGCAGTAACATACTGCGTTAAGGCGTGGTTACCAATGAAGTCTAGGAGTCTATGCATAAGAGGAGCTGTGGAATGGCTAGTGACCATTGGAGGATCACACGTCCAGTCAATGTCCCCACAATTGAAATCTCCACTGATCACAATGTTCGGGTGGGATTTTTTGTTGATATCGAACACTTTCAACATGGACTCAGAGAGAGTCAATTCGAGATGAGGGTGCTGAGGGCGGTTTGTAAAATGCACAAATGTAAAGCACTTTTGCTTTGGCGAGATGTATGGAGGCCCATATAGATTCGTTCTCTGGGTTTTCAGCTAGATCTGGTAATTCATATGCTGGGATGTCAGATTTTACTGCAATGAAGACGCCTCCGCCACCACAGCCTAATCGATCTTTCCTGAACACTGTAAAAATTGAAGGAAAACATGAATATGTTGGATCATCAGGACTGAGTTTAGATTCACATCCAAAAATTATATCAGGGTTGATGTTGTCAATGTGGCTAGCAAAGACAGCGGATCGTTCAGAACTCCTGATACTGTTACAGTTAATCTCCATGCAGCGTAGTGTGGAACGGTGGCGACAATTGTTAGCTGCGTTTTTGCTTGGAGTACTTGATGATACAGGAGGGATATCCGGTTGTTGATGGTCACTAAGATCGCGTGACAAAGCCAAAAACGAATTTTCAGAATTAAGAGAAACACTTGGACTGCTAAAGACTGGGCTGCAGGAAAAGCTCGGTTGATCGCAGTGTGGGCATATCCAAGTACATGACGAATTTGCCAGATGGTACGTAGTATGTGGGATCATCGATAGAACAGCATGATGTATGAAGCCATAGGTCACAAGAATCGCATTGGATACCTTTCTGGTTAGCACGAACAGATTTGTTACAGATTCCACAGTTCGAGGAACCAGATGGGCCAGGATTTAAGCTAATGTCTCCTGATAGCAGAAGCATACAGTACACAAAGAGCTTGAGAGCTTTATTGAGAGCTATATTAACTAAACATAAAAGTTTGCACTTTAGTCAAGCGTGTTTCTCGCAAGCCGTTCAGCATGTTAACCGTGGAATCTCGCTTTAGGGCGTTTTGAATCAGAAGCTGTCTTGATCGTTTCTATACAATATTCAAACTTAATTTTGACGATTTCTGGACATGTTTCAATTTTACAATATTGATTCTATTTAGCGCAATTGTTTTAACTTACTTTTACCCTGTTTGCAGGTGCAATCGCTAGAAATATTTTGCCGTTCACGTGGCAAAAAATATAAGACCAGAGGAGAAGGGTTCTGCAGACATACGGCTGCCATGCACAACAACATCCCAACGCCAGTCACCAACACCAAGCATTATTTAAGAAATTGTCAACTCTACCTTACTTACTGTGAAAAGATCCAAAGTTTTTGCTGAAAGGTTAAGGAATGAATTCGACTTATATTTATTTAGAAAACCTGATGAAGAGACTGTAAAATTTTCTCTCATATAGTCCATGTTTGATAGATATTGCAAGGATGAATTTGCTGAAACGTTTTATGGCAAATACTATGTTAAACTATTCAAACTTTTATAAAGGACTGTCTCAAAATATTGCAACAGTACTAGCAAGCAAGGTAGCAGGTTGTATGCTAGCACACTGCAAGCACATTAGGCTTCCTTAAGTCAACAGCCCACTTTCATAATCCATGTTTTCAGAGAGAGAGAAAACTGGTCTGCCTTATCTAGGAGGACATGTGCTGCACAATATCTACAAAGAGCGTGGCAGAATAAACTCACTTGAGAACAAGGAGGCAATGGCTGTTTTGAAATGTGGGAAAATGGAGAAGGGCTGGTTGCAAGTCTCAGTCGCAGAGGTCTGTGGCACATTAATAGGCCAGCAGAACACATTTTTAGCAATACAGAAACTTATTTCAGGCAGTTCACCTCCAAAGCTAGTGTACAAAATATTATATTGAGGATATCATTCATAAATCAATTACTGACTGTGATTAACTAAGAAACTACAACCTCTCACTGATTTGACAAAGAAATGCCCAAAATGATAAAACTCTGTTTAGACAGACGAAGATACTTCAAATATATTGCATGAACCTCATCAAATAGGCTCCAAACACAGTAAAACCTCGGCTGTCGTCTACAACTGTCTCGAACTCTGGAAGAAGATATGGCTCCACTACTCTCTTGAGAATGACACGATCAGAGAGTTGTTTTAAATTCCATCTTTCCAAGGATTTAAAATTGTTCACTCTTTGACAGAATTCTGGTAGTAATTGCTCTTGTTCGAAGATTTTACAACGTCTTAAACGACGGGACGCTCTGGTCTTGGTACTGGCTTGCATGTTTCATGGCTCCTCTTCGGCATATTCAACTTCGGTTAGACGCCAAATCTGGGCTTCTTTTTAGTCAGAGCCGCAACCAAACACAGCACAGTTGCGTCCAGATATTGCTTTCTACTTATCAAACAACCGAAAACTTAAATACACCAACGCTAAATTGAGTAATCTGTCAAAACATCGCTCACTTGAGGTACAACTCGCTTGTTTCGATTTGCAAATGTGCACGCTCAGAGTCACGTGACCGAGCGAAAACCATAACAAAGAGATGCCTCTTTGAAGTTTGCCGGGTTTCATAACCAGTCCCCTCTACTAACTATGGTTAGGGTTAGGTACATTGTTAAGAATGCTTTGTGTCCTTTGTTTTATGTCAGTTGTGTGACTAAATTATATTACACCGGAGATGAGCTGGAAAGAAGCAAACAAAAGAGGTAAAAAGTAGCAGCCTTCCTAACTACAACTTTTGACGATGACTGTGACAGCGACTTTGATCATCTAACAGAACTGTATTCAACTATAACTTTCGAAAGTGGACTTATTGTAACGTGAAAATAAACGTTGAAATTGTAAACAACGCACCAATCGCAGGGAAATTGATAGAGGCCCAAGTACCTCTCCACTTTGTCGTTTGTTGTTACTTTTCCATTATTGACTGCATATTTCCCCCTATCGTTGGTTAAAGGTATTCCATTCTCTCACCCCTTAACAAACGTTGCACTTTGTGTAATGGTTTGGACCAGAAAGGTAACATGTTTTCGGACACACTCATCACTTTCTCCCTAGGAAACTTACCCAGTCTAATGAGTTCACCTGGACCTTGAATTAGACAGTTTCGTGGTTATTAAAGTACGATCGACTGATACAACGAATCTATAAAAAAAACTATATAAGAAACTACCTGTGGGGCAGTATATTAGTGATAAAAACGTGTGAAATATGCATACCAACGTTATCGATTAATCTTGCATGACTGACCCGTATCACATATCCGAGGACATGCCTTCCGTACCTGGAGCCCTGGATATATAAGTCTTGGAACGAAGTGAGGCAGAAACTGATACAATCCGACATCATTTTGAAAACCGAGAAGCCCTGGGAAGAGGAGAAACCCTGTTTAGTGACGTAGAATTTTGCCGGTCCAAAGAAGACAAAGGAAATGACTACTGCACACCAAAACTGTAAAAGAAGGTCATGTCGCTATTTCTCCCTTTCTCCATTACGTAATTTCGCCTTATCGCCATTTCGTGTTTTCGTAATTTCGCCATTTCGTGTTTCAAACACGCCCCGTGCACAAGAACCCAATAGATGCACACTACCTATGGACCATTTCTTAATTGTAACACGACACCACAGGCGTCCCAAGCTCACACTCGTAACGTGAGCTTGGGACGCCTGTTACATTAGAAGTAAGTTAGAAAACGAGAAATGCTGAAAAAGTATATTCATTGATCCCATCAAGACTTCAACTGCAATTGGTTCTAAGGTCTTATAATTCATCTTAATAGCAATTCTTCCGCTTGTCAATGAGTTTGATATTTAAGCCATTTCTCCTCCTCGGCACCTTTCTTTCGATCATTGCGATATAGAGAATAGCCTGGGATGGTAAATTGGTTGTTTGGGTACGATGAGTCAATTTTAGTTTCGCTCACAAACATAGCGTGAATGTTGAGTAGGGAGATGGTTTCAAATCACAAACCTACCCTTTGAACATGTTTTCAAAGGGGGAAAGTCTTCTTGTCTGGCAAAGTGAGAAGGAACGTTTTGTTACCAAACTACAGTAGGAGTTTGAAACGTCCAGAAAGATCTCGTGCCGATTCACGAAACGCGCGCGAAGAATCGCGCTAGGAGGCCTTGTCACCATGACAACAACAAAATTATCTTCAAAATCGTGAGAACTAAACATGGCCGCCGGGGGAACAGTATACTCGCACTGCAGCACTGTACATTTACAGGAGCCGGTTTCTGGTCCTACGGGGTATCCATCTCAACCTAGATCCCCTCTAGGAATAGTGGTAAGTTTTATTTGTTATCAATTGTCGTCCAAGACAGAATTCTTCGCTTGGTACTACGATTGTAGAGAACCGATGGTGATACAACCAGTGATACGTCTTCTAATGTCATGGTTCAATTTGCCCACAGATGAAATTGTGCGATAGAAATGGCCGTTTTTATACTAACGACGCATTATGCATCTGGACGACTTGTGCAAACATTTGTGCTCGTCTATTATGCGTCTCTAGTATAAAGACGGGCACACGACGTATTATGCATCTAGACGAACTACCCATCTTTAAAATACGTCCTGAACGACGCATTACGAAAGGTTGTTCGTCTAGACGCATGCTGCATCTGTGTGTATAAAGACGGGCAACAGACGAAGAACGTTAAAAAAAAGAGACCTCGTTGGGTTGTAGGCCAAAGAAACAATAATTATTGTTGTAACATTTGAAACTGAGGGACCGGTTGTAGGTCGATATAGCCCCCAAGTCGATTAGCCCCTAGTCGATTAGCCCCCAGTAAGTCGATTAGCCCCCAAACTAAGAGTCGATTAGCCGTCAAATAACTTATCTATAGTCAAACAAACTCGCGATATACTACACCTTCTCTGGTGTTGGCCAGTTCAAGAAGTGCAACTGGAATTTTCCTGGGAGAGTGTACTTTTGGAGTAACTGAGGAATCTTCCAAGTGCACTTTGTTTGGTAGTTTGCCAGGTTTGTCACTGAAACAATCTTAATAAACACATAATACAGGAGCAGTTTGGAAAAAACTCAATGAGTCTTGCACAGATGAGTTGCACTCTGGTGTATATGTCAGTTCAAGATTCATATTCAAGGAGGCACATGCATGCAGTGCTTGCCTATTTTTTTTGTTTGTAAACAGAACCATGTTGTTGAGCCAACATGTTGTCCAGCCGATGTGTAAAAAAGTTTCAAACACGAGTCTGGCTTGTTCTTAAACATCCCTTTAATGTACTTGTCAAATTTTTTCGAGTTTATTTCTGCCTACTTTTTCCACTTTAGCAAATTAGTTTGAGAATTAAAAGTGGACAAAGTAGGCAGAAATAAACTCAGTCTACATGCTCCACAGATCTTTCAAAATGGCGGCTGTTTGGCAGTAAGAGGTTCACTTTAGTTCATAATAAGCAATTTCACTATATAATTTACTCACTTACCATCAAATAATTTCATCCCATATTTATTTGCTTTGGTAGTATTTTTTGGTATATTCTTTCAAGCAGGACGTGAATTTCTCCCCATTTAATTCCAGAAATCTCCTCCATGATGGCCTTTTTCCATACTAATGGTATATAAGCTGATAGCCTGTGAGTAGGGAGCCATATCACAGTGTGCGTTTGCTCATATCCTGGGGTTGCAGATATAATAAAAGGATATACACAGCAGCTAATTTATAGATATATTACAATAATACCAGTACTTCACCCCCAATTAATGAATATCATGTAAAAGTTAGTTAGCAGAAGATATTAATTTATAGCCATTTTAAATACTTGGTTGGATAACTTTTACAACTTTGACCGTTGGTTATTTGGTACTCTAAATAATTATAGTTAATATCATTTAATGGACCAATCAGGTGATTTCACCAAAATACATACATGTAAAGTACCACAACTTTAAGCCTGTCATAGTTTCTCAGTGTACATGCTCACAAGTGGAAAGCCATTCTCTTCCAGTTATGAATAATAGTAACAATTATTGTCCACAACAAGTTTCAATACTGATCCTGCAAAAAAGTTATCTATGCATGAATACCAAGATATTTTTCACATGCAAGATAATTGTGTCTGCTGAAAACTAGTTTTGTCCCAGAAAAACTTGAACAAGAAACTACTTAGTGTTATCAGTAGGTTTTGTTGATTTCAAATGGCATTTTGTTGAGCTAAAATTTCTGAGTTTAAATTGAGGAATACCATTGCAAATATTTGAAGAACGCTCTTTTTGTCTGGTGGACTTGATAGTTATCTAGTTGTATAGCTTTGTGCCAAATATCAAAATGTAATTTTACTTGTTGAAATTCTTAATATTTGATCCATCAAAATTTGTAAAAATTAATACTGACAAAATTAATAATTAGTTATTTTTATGCTCTTAATCCTCAAGTGACACAACAATTAAGACACACTTCTGCATACCTTTATCTCGAAGAAGTCAGATAATATAATCAAATAATTGCCTTGAAAATAATATGAAGAGAATGCGAGAAGAGAAGATTATGAAGGCCTGAATTAAAAGAGCAATTACCTTTTGTTGAGTTCTTTCTGAAACTCTCTAAACTGTCTTGCATAAGTTTGTGTCTAAAATACTGAAGTCATATCTCATCCATGTTTTCCTCTTTATCAATCTTTTCAAGGCTAGAAGAAGCACAAGCCCTTATTATGAGGAACCAGTCTCCTATAGAGAGGGATGGTGGCGATCCACTTTAAAAGTAATTATGTAGATTATAGATAAGTTGATCTAAGGCAACTGGAAGGAGAAGCATATAAGAATCTGTCTTATAGTCTAAGACACTCCAGTATGGCTTTTTGCCAGGTGAAAATGGTTCCAAACTAAATTGATCTGTGTTTTCCTTTGTTTTACATTACTGGATGATTATGGAAATTAATCTGAAACAAAAAAAATTAACACATTAAACTAGTTTAGAACCATTTTGACCTGAAATCCATTTTAACCTGCAACACATGAGACCTTGCAAATATTCATTGTACTTAATGTATCTGCAGGTAAGAAATCAGAAGCTTTACAGTAATATTGTTTAAAGCGCCAGCATTCTGGTTTCCTGGAATTTAATTCTAGTGTAAAATTTAACCCTTTCGCTCCCAAGGGGTCTCCATTTGACGAGTAAAATCGTCTGGCGTTAGACAGAGTAAAATCTATAAAGTCACTCTTGGGAGTGAAAGGGTTAAGGGAGATGGTTTTTAACCCTTTCGCTCCCAAGGGGTCTCCATTTGACGAGTAAAATCGTCTGGCGTTAGACAGAGTAAAATCTATAAAGTCACTCTTGGGAGTGAAAGGGTTAATGACTGTGATGATTATATATTAAACTAAAAAATGAACAAATTTTAGCAACAGTGTTTTAATAATTTGATTTTTCCCCAAAATGAGTTGTGTGAACTTTTGTCCTAATCACAAGTTACTGTTAGAATATCAAGCCTCATTTCCAGATTTTGAAGGTACCGGTACATGTATCTATTGAAACTTTCATTAAGAATCTTTTTCCTTTTTCCTTTTTCAATACCAATTATTGTACCATCTTATTCCCTGTACCAAATAGAATGTCAAATCTGACTTTTGGAATCAAGAGTGTATTGTGAAAATTGACTCCCTCACACTTTTTAACTTTTCCCTTTATTGAAAGGATACCCCAGTTCCAGGCACTTATGAACTTAAGGACTTTGTTGAGGAACTAGATGGAAACCCTGTGAAGACGACATATGGATTTAAAAATGCTGGACGTAAGAGGAATGCTGACACATCAAGAAAAGGAAACTTTTTAATGCCAGGATTGTACAAGCATACAACAACAGTGGGACAGCTGGAAACAAAGCATGTCACCTACGGATTCAAAGCCTGTGATAGATACAACACCCCCACGGCTTTAGTAGGTTACATTGATAAGGTAATTTGTACTGGTAATATTATTGTTCCTCAAAATATGAAGTTTTATTATAAATGCTGACTCAGCAGGCTTGGCATTTTGGGTAATCTTATTGGCTCACTATTTCAGGACCTGATATTGGGTGTATAGTACAATTTGTTTTGTATCCCAAGATAGTAAGCCAATCAGATTACTTAAGATACCAAGGTTTCTGAGTTGCATAACATTAACAAAGTGTTTTGTTATACTCCTAGACTTTCCCTTCAACAGCAATAAAGAATAAGGAGCAAATTGAAACAATGTTGCTACTACAGTTGTACATCATTACAACACAGGCAAAAAAAGTCGGTTTAAGTGTGTACCCACATTTTGTGGGTCGATTATTATTCATATATTCACGCCATTGTTCTTTTCATTGAATATTCACAATTCACGGACCGACTACTTTCCGAGGATGTGGCACGAGCGCAAACGCTTTGATGTTAGCTGTGATATTTTTGCTTTGTTTTAGGATTTCTGCTTGATTAATTTTTTAAACCCTATTGTTGCGACATATTAATTTATTCGTAAGAAATGTCTGGAAAAGCTCAAAGCATGCACGTGGAAAGGCCCCAAATACCGAGCTGATCGACCGCTTCCACAGAAGCACCAACGGCAAACTCCATAATGTATCACGGCTAACAGCTAATAAACTAGGTAACGTGACAGTCAAGTGTGTTTACAGTGTTGAGAATAAGTGAGTAGCCACGCGAATGACTTTGTTATTTAGAAGCCCGCGCAATGGTTTGTATTTGCATAAGAATATAGCGTCTCTCTCTCTCTCTCTCTCTCTCTCTCTCTCTCTCTCTCTCTCTCTCTCTCTCTCTCTCTCTCTCTCTCTTTCTTAGCTCTTTTTACTTACACCTTGTATGTTCCATTTCGTCCCAGCTTTCCTCTTTCGCTTCCCTTGTCCTGTCTATCTTTTATCAGGTACGCTTTCCTTTTTCTGACCTTTTCGTCTCCCGCAGTGTGCCTTGAACTCCGTACCACTGTAAACCTCTGGATTACTTGTCCCTGTTCTAGACCACTGAGCTAACGAGTCATATTGCTGATTCTCGTCTTGATTTTTATATTTATTTGGAATTCTAGACGTCAATTTACATAACAATGAAAATTAATGACATACGCGTGTCGTGCCGACCACCTACCATCCCCCGTGCTGCACACATTAAAAAGCACAATGCACGGAAGAGTATACCTCCTTGTGATTGGAGCATACTTTAAGCGCAATTTTTATGCACGAGTTCATTGCAGTATAAACTCTTTGAGTCGACGTTAACCCCTCTCTTTGACGGCAGCATCGAAAATGGAGCCAAGGAGATTAAATTTATGGAAACTTTCGCAACTTCTGGCCGATCACGAGCGGTGCATAGAGTGGTGCAAAGAGCACAATCTACTCTCGTCGTCAATGAAATACCCTATACCTGAGTGCGGAAACGCACTCAAATGGCAACGGCGAACTGCATCGGGAGATGGATTTGTTTGGCGATGCTCTACAAAAAACTGCAATGGACAAGCTTCAATCCGCCAGAAGTCATGGTTTTCTGGTAGTAAGCTTTCCCTTGCAAAAATATTAGCCCTAACTTACGCTTGGGCGCACAAATTCACCACAACATAAGCAGTGCACGAAACCGCTTTAGATGAAGAAACCACCTCGACAGAAACGGTGATAGATTGGTATAACTATTGCCGGGAGGTTTGTGCAGACAGAATAATGAAACAACATACGAGGCCGATTGGCGGTCCTGGTACAACTGTTGAGATTGATGCGTCCAAGTTTGGCAAGATGAAGTATCACAAACGTCGCTACATCGAAGGACAGTGGGTCTTTGGTGGCATTTGCCGTGAAACCAAGGACTGCTTCCTTGTTCCGGTAGAGCGTAGGGATAAAGAAACACTCTTGCCAATTATCCGCGCTCAAATATTACCTGGAACACGCGTGATGAGTGACATGTGGAAAGCTTACGATTGCTTACAAGACGAGGGCTATCATCATCTCACAGTTAACCACCGCCTAAACTTCGTCGACCCAGACACGCGTGCTCACACACAGAGCATTGAAAGTACATGGTGGGGAGTGAAACGAAGTATGCCTCGTACAGGAACATCCATGGGTCTGTTTGAAAGCTACCTACAGGAGTGGTTGTGGCGTCAGCAAAACAAAAGTGATCCATTCGGAAACATCATTGAGCATATCGCTGATTTGTACAATGTGCGATAAACCTCTCTATGCACCGTTCGTGATTCGGCTGGAAAGAGCCGTGGATTATACCGGAAAGAAAACAAACCTACACTTTGCAGTGCTTTGGTGAATTAACAAAGAGACGAAGGACAATTTTAAGAGCAAAAAGAAGGTAGGCATTCAGTTTCTGCGAACTTTTATTTAGTTTGTCTCTTTCGTATGTATGAATTTAGAGCGTATTTATACAACGATTTCTTATAACTCAACGTCTTTTGATTATTTTGACATTGACAAATGGCAAAAATTGCAGGAAAACTGCAAAAATTCCGTTAGAAATGTTCGATTTTCCGTATTTTAGTCGGAAATTGTAAGGATTTTTTTTTCAAGTCCAGATAGACTTAGAAAAAAAACTTCTAACAAGAACAAACAAAGCGCAACAGTCCCGAAGGACGTCTATTGTTATCGCTGTTGTTTTGTGGAAACAAAGGAGCGTATGCATAATGAAGTAGGGACCTGTGCGGAAATCTTGCCCAAATCACTTCAAATGTTTTTTTTCAATAACAAATCGACTCTTATCTCGCAAACGAGAGCAAATTCATTCAGACGTGACCAATGACATGTCGCCGCCGTTCTCACTGCCGGCGGCAAATTGCGTTGTAATTTGCAAAACAAAGCGATTCTCCGCTAATACTGAACCAAAAATTTCGTTTAAACGCTCCTTTTCAAGCTTGTGAAATGAATATCAATAATAAACCGATATTACCTTTGCCACTTATGAGCGAAACGTTTTCCGGTGGAAAGAGATGAAAACCCGAGGTGACATATTTTTCGCAATCACCGCGCTTCACAGAACAAAAGGATACGCACTTGAGGGACAATAATTAAGCCCCATTGTTGAATTCTTTTGAAATACCTCCACTGAATCGCCCCCCAAAAGTCACAAGTCCTATTCATTCGTCTGAGCCTAATAATTCCGAAGATACTCAGCCCTTTCATCGGAACAAACTCGACAATAACTCGAAGCTTGCCTGCAGGTCAATTTACGAGCCTTCCGTGTCAATTAGCCAGCGGTTTACCCCATTTCTGAACAACACACTTAAGCCGTGCCTGTGTTGTAATGTCATGTAATGATAATCAACCTCGACTGCTTTATTCTGTGGCATCATAGCTCAATCAGGAGAGCAGCAATTACTCTTCTGGAGGTCTTGGGTTTCATTTCTGCCAAGCCCAAAGAAATCTTGCTTTGCCAAATTTTGCTTTGCCTGCATGTATATCGTTTTTAATGGTGGCAATGATAGTTACTTGGAGTTGTCCTCTCTTGTGTTTCAGGAGTTTGTGGGCAGTCAAATAAGTCCCAACACATATGACTCTGGATATAAATTTGTCCCTAAGCTACCATCAAAGTAAGTAGAATATGTTGCCTTTTACTCCAAAACGAAATTTGATATAATTAGTATAATTAGTGATAATAATTATTGATTGATTATAATTGATATAATTAACGGGTGATAAAATTGGTACAGTGGAACCCCGTTAATACGGCCACCAACGGGCCATGGAAATTTGGCCGTATTAACGGGGTGGCCGTATTAACGGAGTAGGGTCAAATTTCATGACTGGTCTACTTCAAGTGACGTCTTGACAGATACATATCACAATTGTACTTCTGAACAACTGTTCTTTAATAAACATCACGACTGCAAACATACAGTACTATCAGTACCGAGGCGGCGGATATGGCATGGAAGTTCCTTGCGTTTACGAACTTACGGGGCAGCAGAGCCACATCAAATTGCAAGCAAATCTATTGGACCTCGAGAACAATCTTTCTGTAAGAGATGTTCACAAAGACGAGGGAAGCTTAAAGCGATCCACAGAGCAAGTAGAAAGCCGCAACAAAAAAAGCAAGCCGTGTTAGAAACTGTGCTATTTATTCTCTTTTTTACTACAGCACAATGACTTAATCGCTTTGTGATTTAGCTAAGCGGATGCTACTGTTTGTAAGTTTATTTCTTTTTCAGTCATTAGTTTACCACAAAACCACACAAGTCAATGACATGACAAGTTACAGGCATTTTGAATAAAAGACTGTCATTCGACATTGTTTCCCGAGTACTGTATTTGTTTTGTTTGGTTTGAGTGGCCGTATTAACGGGGGAAAATTATAAAGGATTGTACAGGTTGGGTTTTCAAAATTTGGCCGTTGGAATGGGGTTGCCGCATTAACGGGGTTTTATTATAAGAAAATGTATGGGCATTTTGCCGGGACAAACAAAAGTGGCCGTATTAACGAGGTCGCCGTGAGGCGGGGTTCCACTGTAATTGTGTATTTTGATTTTAAAACAGCAATCAGTTTCCTCCTTACTTTCACAGCAGTAACGAATGGCCTCTTGTGCTCGGGAGAGGGTCATATTTGATAATAATGAGGTCTTATTCTTAGGAAAATGGGTGAAAGGTAGAAGTCTATATACACTGGATTGACTTAGTCTGTGTGCACCCTAATTTCTCCTGTTCCATCAAACTATTTCTGGAATGTTTCTTGTGTCCCCAAATGTTAAGACTTAATATTTAGTAAAGTTATCATTTTGTTAAAAAAAAAACAACAACGATTTATCACATATAAACTTAAGGTTGACAGTGTAAACGCATCATGAGATAATGTTTATAAGATGTGTTTGATGAACTTTTGTATAATGCAAATTTCCCGTTAACTTTCTAGCTTGAGTTAGTCTTTATGCGTTTTTCGCGTTTATGTGATTAAGCTGATTGAGCATTTTGTGATTGTACTCTTCAATTTTGTGAGCATACAATGATTGGTGATTGAGTTCATGTATTTTGTTTAAAGGCATCCAGCGTTTAAGTCTCAAGAACACAGATTCCCAACAGTGTACTTCAAACCAGTGAGTATAGAGCAGTTTTCTCGAGCAAAAAAGAAACATATTGCTTACGGAGGATATTACACGGTAGCACAGAGAAATGAGTTTTATTTTACACTTCTGAAAATACTTTGCTAATTAACAGAGGGAGTGGGTAAAGTATTGTTTTAAACATGCAAGAGTAGACTCCATGTCCTCATGCCAACGTGTAATGTCTTCTTATTTTATATGACAAAAGATATGACAAAACGGCGGGAAATAACATCAATATCCTCACTACATGTAGGGAGCCGAGCATATGAACTGTGTGAGCAGTGTATTTTCTAGTATTAAAAGACACTTACACTTAAGTAGTAAACACACATAATGCTGACTTTTTTAACAACTTACTTTGCTACTTGTTTTGTTGTTCCTGATATCTGGTTTTCAGTTTTTTTTTTCAGTAGCCAATTTCTTCCCTTGTTTCTACAATGGAATACTTACTTCTCAGCCAACATTTAGCTTCTTTTCTTGTCGATGCTAATCTCAGTTTCTATGTGCTTAAAGGGATTCAGTTATGCAACAAAATCTTGCTCTGCCCGCGAGTTATGTTACAGTGATTGCTAACTTTTTTCAGCATTTTAGTAGTACTATCTATAAGACGTTTTCAAGCTACAGTGTCATGTAATTTAAACTGGTCACCTGAACATATTGTTATTGGTTGCCATAGCCACGTTTGTAAAAAAACTGGATGGCATTTCTCTGTTTCCTTTCTTGCTTTTGCTCTGTCACCAATAAAAAACGATGCATAATGAACTCCCCTTCTGGTAACTATTACTTTTGTTCATAAAGTCAATATTGGGCAGGTTGTATGGTGTTCAGCAAATTAGACCCCTCAGGATGCCTCAATAAGTAGATTGAGGTCCCCAAGAGCATTTCACCCTGTGACCAGAATTGTATGCCTCTACAAATCAAAACCCCTAGGTGCATCTCATTGTACCCTCAATTCAGCAAATTAGGAACCTCAGTGGCATCTGCCAGCCCAGCGACATTTGACTTTGTGGTCCAGCATTAGGGATATTGAGACCAGTCTAACGCAGTTTGGACCAGTTGTTCCCAAGGCTATGCATCTTGGGACCGCTCTCGAACTAGTGTGCCAGAAACATTTCCCATTGGGGAAGTATCCATACTGGTATATATGTTGTGGCTCAATTTTGTCCTTGGTTTAAATTTCATTTTCCATTGTTTTTTGGTATGGTAATGTATGATAATGAGTTTGAAAGAAAGGAAAATAAAATTTAAAGTAAGAGTAAAATTGAACCACAACATACATTCCAGTTATACTGTAACGAATATGGGTCGTAGATGAAAAGGACTAGTCGATCAAGGTCAGAAGAAGCCGAAGACGGGTAAGGTTGTAAGGCGTGGAGAGCAGGTGTTATGGTTGCACTTTGATATCCCGGATCCCGATAGGAAGGTTGAACACATTGTGGTGGATGATAATTTTGTCAAAGCCATGAGGAGGATGGATCCACAGGAGGTGGTGAATATACTTCTCACACATGTAAATTGAGCGTCCACCCCATGGCGAGTGTTCAATAGCCTAGACCGAGTTTCTACTTGGAGGTTATTGCATTACACACTTTCCACCACAGGATCAAGTCCAACCACTTCACCATCTTACGGTCTGCCTTGTGCTTGCAGGCCTTCTCGTCCTTGCCGTACCTCTCCTTCTGGTCGCTGCAACTACTGTAATCGACGTCATGTTTCATAGCTACTGCGTCAGCGGTGTCAGTCGATTGCTGGTATATCTCAGTGATAACCCCAGTTTCAGGGTCGCATTTCGTTTGTTGGTTGTGGGTGTTGTATGGCCCCTTGTAGTTGTGTCCAGGCAACTTCCAACACCTCGTAGGCGCGGGGAGCTTCCCAATAGCCAAATGGATGTCGAGGCCCGCACCATCGATGTCGGCTCTATCGGTCCTATACCGTTTGTCTGGCCTAACCTTTGTGGTAACTTGGTCAAACAATGCACTCCCCATTGTCTCAAGTCGGGTTTTCTTCATGCCATAGTTGAAGTCGCTTCTCCATTGCCCAATCGAATTGCCAGGGAGTGGGAGTCTCACCCTGTTTGTGAAAAATGGGCCAGGAATACTGACATAAGTGGGTATATTCTGCAGGACGACTTAAGCCACATATACTTCTCCAATATTCGTCTCGTCATGGCAGGGTGACCCGTGTATTTCAATATCACGAGTCCAACAATCATTCGAGAGCTCCTCCACCTCATGGTATCATACAGAGTGTTTTGATCCGAGGGAATTAAGCAGCATTATATACCATGTCATCGACACATATTGATAGCCATCTTTGCACATACACTTGGTGCGACTGGTGTGACAAATGCCTCGCAAACCACATCTCGGCAAGCAAATCTTGCGGGAGCGCGAGTGGAAACGTACTGCTGCGCTCGCCCTGCAGCAGTCACACCAATTCATCTGCTACGATACGGTGTACAAATACTTCCCACAATCATATAATATATAGATTTAGCCAAGCCTAAAAGCGGGGTTCCCGTTAAATACTTTCATTTCACTTTAAACTGTAAAAGCATTCTAAAGTATTGCGAAGGAATTCACAAACGTTTTTAACTATAGTTTAGTGTCGAGGTCGGTTAACTCGCTATAGATTTTTGTCTAAACTTTGGTCTGCCATTAGTACGGTCTTTCTACCTACAAAGTCATGGAGTATATTCTACAAAAAACACAAATTATCGATGTACTGTATTCTATTCCTGATGAAATTAACCATTCTATTTGCGTAAATGTATTTAAAAGATTTGTGCACGCTACTGGGAAATGCAGGACACAACTCTTGTCATTTTCGTGTTAAAACGAGCACCTCGGTAAAATAGATGTTTACTCCAAGGTATGGTAAAATGTATGCAAAAGGGCTTAGATATAACTATCTATAAAAAAACACATTTAGACAGTTCCACTAGCATTTTTTACTTAATTTAGCTTGATATCGAGGTTCCAGTATATAGCCTGCTTGGAAGCAAAATAAATGTAAATGTTTTTCTTTTTTTTTAAATTGAGTTATGGATGCCACTCAAATTGAATTATTAAATGAAATCGTAAAGTTATTAAGCACTCAAGAATCTATTACTGAACTTCAGGGTTTCCTTCAATCCTATACTTCATAATCATGGGCAAAAAACCTTCTCTGCTTTACCCTACGAGCCGAGGTTTCTCTCTTGCATGGCTTTTAGCAGGGTATCTCGGCGTTCTTCGCTACAATTTTGTCTGTTTTCCACAGCACGGAGTCTTTAATTCCGCTTCTCGGCGTTCTTCGTTAACATTTTGTCTGTTTTCCACAGCACGGAGTCTTTCCGCTTCTCGGCGTTGTTCGTTAACATTTTGTCCGTTTCCTCGAGCCCGGACGCTTTCTGCTTGTCGGCGTTCTTCGCTATAATTTCATCCCCTTTCTCTTTCCCGAGCGCGCCTTCTTTCGCGATCTTCTTTCGCTCATTCTTCCCCAGTTAATTCTTGCTCTTTTCCGCTCTCTTTCCCGTTGCTCTTCACCTGAACCGTGTGTTCTGCAAATTATATTTTCTCTGCTATTGTTTGTTGACATAGCAATAGAAATTGTTTCGTTTATCCTTTAGTAAAACTTTAACAGTGTAGTAATAATATTGTGTCTCAAGAAGACAATGAACTGAAAATTTCTTTTTCGGTCGTCAACACAATTTTCCGCCAAAAATACGCGGGCTACCAGAACTCGAGACTTGAGCCCACGATCTGGTCAGCAGACAGCTTCCAAATAAATCACGTCACTTTGATGAGTTGACACATGAGCCCACAATATGGTCATGTGATGCTGGTCAGTGGCTATCCCGTTTTGACAGCTGTCAATTGACCATACTGTGAATGTCCAATATAAAAGATGTGGATTTGCCAAGACACGCCTGAGATACCCCTCCCTTCCTTTTGATAGTCTCCCCTACCCTACCCGTAGGAAAGCCGAGAAGGCCAACTTCGCCCGGGTCGAGTGCGAGACGATCTTCGATATGATCCGTTCTACTTCAGAGGCAAACCTTTCAATAAAGTGGCCTTCCTTGACAACCTCAAAATGGTCGACAACTTCTTTAGTGACAATTGTATGGAGATACCAACGAGGATAGAGAGCGAGTGCGGGATGCGTTTCAAGTCGTAGTGCATTGCCCTGCAACTTGTGAGGCTTGCTTCATTGCCTGTTGCGTAGCTTGCTGCATCGCACCGATCCACCACTTGTCGAACCTTTTCTTTGTGCAACGTCGGGTTGCCAAGCCCTTTGGGAGCTAGGGGTAGGTATTTTATAAGTTCCTTCTGCAAAGAGGTGGTAGGTCTGGGTCCAGTGGTGGCTTACTGCCTTGCAGCAATCCAGGTCACCTCGAATGATACCCCGACCAGCTTCTCTACCCTACCACATGTTAGACACACGAGTTTGGAAGCCGCAGCATCCACGAACATTGTCGCCTTGCAGGTCAAGCAATCCACCAACTGCGGCCTGGTGCGCTCCATCTTTTCTTTTTCTATATATATATATAGAAATTATATTATATATATATATATATATATATATATATATATATATATATATATATATATATAATAACGTCAGCACCTCCCTATTACCTTACGGTGGTATAACTTACTTAATCAACTCGTTTGATTTACCCAGTTTCTTGTGTTTCAATTTCCCACCGACGCAGCACCAGTTTCCTTAGAAACTATTCCCACAATACTCTTGTGCATATGGCTGCCGGCCAGGTCGCTTGAGAACAGGATGTGCCTCGATTACAAGGGGCTGGCAATCAATTTCCTGAGTTTGTCTACCTCCTCGCCGTGCGCTATCCTTATGTCGATGCGCTTGCGCAAATTCTCCATGGTCATACCGAACATCAAGTTGTTCATGAGTTTGTAAAAGTTCTTGAATTCGCTCCTCCCATGTTCACCCTGATGTTTGACTCCATCGACTATGCTTGCTCGAACTCCAACACCCTATGCTTCCACTTCAATTTCATCCCTTGCCTCAGTACGTTCCTCTAGTGCACGACATAGTTGTCCCTGTCGTGGAGCGTTAGTAACAACTTCTCACTGTCCAATGGCTTTAGCTTCTGGTCATGCATCAGACTCCTCTGGTAGTCCGACATCCATGCGCTATCTACTACCTTCTTCTCTGGCGCCAGGGGATAGTTGTTGTGCTCTTTATGTAGTTCTACTGGATACTCGAGATCTACCTCAAGGATCCATCCGTGCCTCGCGCCCTCTCTCTTCAAGGTCTCCTCGGTGGGCACGACACGCTTGCATTTGAAATCCCTCTTCGGGAACAGCTTGCTCATTGCCCAACCATATAGGTTGTTTGAATAGAGATACATAATTTGCCTGGTGGGCTTGCAAGGGTCATAGTCCGATAGCCCTGGGTAGTTCGCCTTGGCGTATCTCTTGATTACTATCAAGATACCTCCACGCATTCTCTAGATGAGGAGGTGAATCTCGAGGTCGGTCAAGATTTCCAGTTCGACTCCCGTCTTCTTTACGAGTGCGTCCCAACTCACGCCCGGCGATGTACGATAGTGGGCTGGATCCAGCCCGTACTGCTCCTTAACAGCGGAAGCTGGTGAACACATCTGCAAGCAGCGCCTCATCGGTCTTCTTATAGAGGTAATGGTAATCCCTCAGTGTCTTGCACTCGAACATCTCCCGTACCCTCTGCACGTGCTCGTACTCCTCGTCTTTGATGTGCTCGTCATTGAGCTTACCATAGGACTTCTCCTTGTCGGGCAAACGTGTTTAGTGGAATCTCTCCCACGCATCCATGTGCTCGAAGGGGTAGATACCCTTGTAGAGCAGCTTGCTACCCTTCGACATGCTCGATGTTATTGTGAGTGCCTTCCTCGGTGTGGAACGAATTGAGACTGCCTTGCATAAAGTTCAAGCTGTCAATGAAACGCAGTCCCCCAACCGAGAATGTGATGTACTTCTTTATGTTTTTTGCGATGCATTTCACCTCCCTCGGCAACTTCGACACCGCTTGTATCAAATGGTGCACATTGCAGACCTTAAAGTTGTGGAATATGACACCCGAACGACATATCGGTCGACAAATTGGTCGACAAATCGATCGAATCTCGTCCGACATGTCGACCGAGAGGCTCGGTCGAGATGCCTGACGATACACTGGCCGATACCCGACCGACATGTCGATTGACACTAACCGATATGCCGATATGTCGACCGATATGTCGGCCAAGTGTTGGTCGATGATGTCGGCCGATACTCGGTTGAGGGAGTGCTATAATACACATGATCCGGTTACTGTAACTGGTCAATTTTTATAAGCTGATTGTGACCATGGGTAACCATTCATATGCCAGTGCATCCCACGGAAACGCCTCTGGGCGATCTCTCTGATTATCGTTGTGCTTGTAAGTGAAATTAAGCAATAACAAGTAACTTTATTTTAATTATGAAATACTCTGTTGTCATACTGCTGAATGAAAAGCTGCATTTCTTGCAAAATGTGTTTGTTTATTTTCTTTTATTTCTATGGAGAATGCAAAGATTCAGCACGCAAAGCAAAATTGTTAAGGAATATGAATTTCAGGAGATTGAAGGAAAGTGGAGGTGCCTTATAAGGCAATCCTGTGTACGATCTCAGAAATCTAGTAAACCGCTGTTCAATCTCACTTCATCCTCTCATTGTGTTTGTCAACAGAAAGAAGGACCCCCTCCTGGACAGTACCGGCTCTCCAAAGATCCCATTCTACCAAAAGGACCCAATGTAACATCCCCATTTAAATCCAAAACTCCCAGATTTGTACAACCACATATACTGGTAAGCTGTGCTTTGCTCGTTTTTAAGCTACATGCATGTCTGTGATAAAGACCTTTAAAATATTGATAATGGTACAACTGAGATATAGAACTATAGCAAAAACTACTTATATTACACGAATGAAAAATAATTACTTGAAATTGTCTTACATTAGTTGAAAATGGATATCAGCATGCCTGGGTACTTTTTTTCTATAAAGTCGCTCTTACTACTCAAAAGCAGTTTGCTGCACAACAAAAAAGGAAACTTGTCCAAGAGGATTCCTTACTACTGCTTTTTGGCCATTCTTCTGTGTGTTTTTTTGTACTCAAATTATCCCACGTACAATTAGATGTGTCTCTTGCTAATTTCCTAGACCAAACAAATGTAAAATGTCAGGTTTACCAGCAAGAAAAAGTACAATCTGTTATTGGCAAATGAAGGCATATTGGAGCTGTTGTGTCCAAACAATATATTATGGAAGCAATGGCGGTCTCTATCCGTTGTATTTGAGATTCTTTATTGTTATTTTAAATTCTGAGAAATCTATGTTTTGATACAAAAGAGCGAGGATTATTCTATTGTTATGACCAAAATATTACTCTCTGCCTGGTTTTCGTCTGCTTTGTCAAAGGGCATTTATGCCATTTCCTTGCATTTATTTGAATCCAACAGAAAACCCCCGGACCTGGATCCTATGACAAGACGTATCAAACTCCTATGCCAGACACAATCAAGAAAATGGCAAGAAACTATGGATTATTTTTTTCCTGTGGTGCATATGGAGAATACTGATCTTCCGTGCAACTAATGATATTTTTTACTTTATTATCGATAAGATTATTTCCCAGGATGCTAAATTTATCCAGCCCTTGAATTGGTGGGTTTTGGGAACGAACATTTGGACCTCTTTTGTTCAATATTTTTGTGTAGAAAAGCTAAGTGATTTTGAAAAATCCGGACAGTATGAGTGCGGCTTTCTCTAACTTGGCTCAATTTGTCTCTTTTTGTAAATACTTATTATCTTTGTATTTTAATTATATTGTGAACTCTCGTTTTATCCTGCCGAGGCATTTGACTTTGATCTCTCTGATGAGCTTTTTAAAACTTCTTTGGTGCCGTGTTTCGGCGCCAGAGTCCCAGGGTCCACATTTTTCAAAAGCAAAAGTGAAATAAAGACGCAAGTACATTGATAATAACTGTGTCTACGCGTATGCAATACAACACTAATACATTATTTTCCTTGATTTTGTTAACATAACAAGAGGTCTACATGCTTATAATTAAATCCAGCAAAAGAAAATGATAATAGAAGGTACATAGGTTCATAGCTGCTATCTTAAGAGAGAGGAGTATGGTTTGTCGAGATAGTATCCCAACTAAGTTTATACTTGAACTTATTCAATGATAATTCTTTTTGTTGGGCTTTCCAACAAAGTATTGTGTGTTTTAGACCGAAGACTAGTTCCCTTGCGCATAGATGGAAAGAGGTTTCTTCCAGTTATTAAACCATTTAACACAGTCGACTCCTGGTAACTCGAAACTTCAAGGGAAATTGAAAAAGGTTCGAGTTATCGGGAGCTGATAAAAAACTTCCTGAACTAAGGAAAGAATGGTGTTTACTGTTTTTCTTTTCATATAGAGCACATTTTAATCAATCTGAACGGGACTGACATGTTAGTGTAGTATAAGAGGATTTCATAACAAATTCAATGTTGTTGTACTGTTTTGTTTTCCCAGATATTAACAGGCATGGTTCGAGTTATCGAGGGTAAAATTATATACAAAAGGACCTTAGGGGAAACAAAAATTGCTTCTAGTTAGCGGGAGGTTCGAGTTACCGAGGGTAAAATTACTGTGTTTTTCAGAAATCAAGGGGAAATCCATTTTTGTTCGAGTTAGCGAGGGTTCCAGTTACCGGTAGTCGACTGTAAATTCTGGAAAAAGGTAACGCTGGGGCCAGTGACAATTTCAGTCCTGTAGAATATTAAACAAATATTCTCACAGAGCTCTTCAACCGCTTTCTTGTGATCTATTCCTTCAAATGAAGAACACAGAAAAGCTGAACATGAATTAAATGCGTGCACGAAACGGGAAAAGGGTTTCATTATCTGAGAATATAATTATCTGAAACTTATTTCCCCGCGAGAAAAGAAGAATACTTTGTGGAGATAATAAGTAATGGTAGTAGGGCTGAGTGGAGGACAATTTAGGGAATAATTGGCTGAGGGATTTCAAGGCTGATTTGAAATTACGAGCACGATTATCCCTGCATTGTACGATACGAGGTCCGATTACCAATTAATTGTGTCAATACCAAAATGCGAGACACTCGGGAATTGGTAATGGTGTCAAAATCTAAGGAAAACATATCTGAATAAAGTCATTGGACCAGGTAATTTCCTCCATGTTTGTTACTGTCAATTGTTATTAATTGTTATTAATTGTTTGTTGTTAATTGTTATTGTCCATGTTTGTTTATGTCTGTTCACTTTTGATTTTGATTGGCTAGGATGGGCTAGGTAGTCAAAGTTCATGTTGACGATACCGTTTTGCAGATTAAACTGGAATTGGAATTCATCAGTCATCCTTCCTTCACTCCTTTTACAGTCCTCTGCAGCTGTTAAAAACTGAAGCAATATAATATGACCATTAACAATGCAGGTATACTTTCAAAGCAGCTTGCGTAATACATCACAATACAAATTTTATAGGCATGTGTAAAGCTTATTTTGATGTGCATAACAATGTTAGGAGGAGTATTTGTTTCAATATATATGTTGTGGTTCAATTTTATCCTTGGTTTAAATTTTATTTTCCTTTCTTTCAAACTCATTATCATACATTACCATTTCAAAACACAAAGGACAGTAGCGTGAGTATTCATCTATCACTGTCAAAAGGTATACATTGCGAGTTGCTGTTAGTAAGAGACCCTTCCATGGGCTGTTTGGCCTTGATAAGAGCTCCAGTTGGTAAAATTGGGGCTTCAGTTCTGCACAGATCCTACAAGATGCACACATTTTCCTGACATCGTCAGTAGAGTAAGGTAAGTTCTTGGACCTTACAAAATGCATATGCAGCATTCAGGTTATCCCAGGATGGCAAAGTGCTGAGTAAATGACCTTGAGACCTGTTGTTGACATCGAAAAAGGAAACCACGAGTAAATGAATCTGGAGCCACATATTCCTTCCCAGGTCTGTGCTCCACTGTATAGCTAAAAGAAGCTAACTCAAGTAGCTCTTTATCTTTGTTCACCTTCTGTTATCGAACATATAGGCCACGGAGCGTTGATCTGTCTTGAGTGTAAAGTGACGCCCGGTAAGGAAGTGTTGCCACTTTCAGACGGCTTCAATGATGGCCATGGCTTCCTTCTCGACTGGAGGATAGTGAAGTTCACTGCCATGGAGGGATCTGGACATAAAAGCAACAGGCCGACCCCCTTGGTTAAGTGTAGCAGAAAGAGCACCTTCAGAAGCATCACACTCAACCACGAAAGGAAGACTTTTATCTATCGACTGGAGAGTGGCTCCCTCAAGTTCTTTCTTGAGCATGTTAAATGCTGATAAGGCAGTTTCGTCCAGTGGGAAGTTGGTGGCTTGCACCAGTGGCCTTACTTTGTCTGAGAAGTTTGGTATCCATTTTGCATAGTAAGCAAACGTTCCAACCACCCTCCGCAGGGATTGATTGTTCTTTTGGTGGTGGAAATTCCTGGAGAGGACGAAGACTCGTGGGGAGCAATTACCCCATTGCCAACACGGTAGCCAAGTGCGTTGATGAAAAGCTTGCACTCGATGGATTTGCCATCATTAAGAGTAATGTTCCTGCGTTTGATCGCTTCATGAAACCTCTCAGCATTTTTGTCATGTTCCTCTTGATCTCGTCCAGCAACAGTAATGTTATCCAGAAATGGAAATGTGTTGTCAAGTTTCTCCTCCTAAGCAAATCCATTGCCCTTTGAAAGACAGCAACACCATTAATGAGTCCAAAGGGTACTCGACAGAACTGATAAAGTCTCCTATTAGCTTCAAAGCCAATGTACTTTTGGTCGGACTCCTTTATTGGCACTTGATGATAGGCAGTCTTCAAATTAAATGTTGAGAAGACTTTATACTGAGCAAGTTTTTTTGACCATGTCATCAGTCCGAGGAAGGTGATAGGCATCCAATTCTGTGTACAAATTGATAGTTGGAGAATAGTCTATACAGAGTCGTTTCTTATGCCGGTTCAAGGGATCCTTTGAAACAACTACTTGTGCTCTCCATTGGGATGTGCTAGGCTCGATAATCCCTTCATCCAGGAGTTTCGGTATCTCTTGGTTTATGAACTTCTCGTCTTCTGAGCTGAAACGTCTGGATTTCGTGGCAATTGGCTCAGTTGCAATTAGGAAGTAGATTTGCAAACAGCGATGGCTTTTCAACAGCAACTTTAGAGAGGGCACAGGCTGAAGTACTCTTTGCAATAACCAACTCTGGTTTATGGCCGCCAAATTCAAGTGTAACACGTTTGTGCTCTTTTTGGAAGTCTTGACCAAGGATAATGTCACTACAAAGATCTATAAGCACACCCAATCGGGCAGAAGGGTAGGTACGTTGATCGAGGGTAACAGGAGTAAAACAGTGGCCAAGGACGTGGGTCTTGAGCGAAGTAAGAGCCATAGATATTTTCTGTGTTGATGGATGGAGCTTTAGACGCAGTTTCTTTGCCATATTCTCACTTATGTAGCTGTCTGAGCTACCAGAATCAATAAGTGCGATCAGGCAAGTACCACCGATAGACACTTTTGCAGAGGCTTGTATCAGACGTTCTGGACAAGCAGCAGTAATCGTACAAAGGGCTGGCGAAAACAAGAGTCTGTAGGGTCTGGATTTGCCTTTGACTTGCACACTTTAGCATAGTAACCTTTCTTTCTACACTTATTACAATAACAGTTCCAGGCTGGGCAATTTCGTCTGTTGTGGAAAAGATCAACACAGAAAAAGCACTTATTCGGCTTGGGAATTTCCAACCGATTTAGGGGCTCCAGAAGCCTGTCTTGGTGCAGTGACTCCAGGAGCCTCTGTTGTTGCAGGAAATGCAAACGTCTGTCCTGTAGAGGGCTTTGGCAACGCTGCAGTAGTAGGAGTCCCAGGCATAGTATACACTTCAGAATTCGTTTGCGCCAAGTCCAAAGAGATTGCTTGATCAAAAGCCGTCTTGAGATCCAGTTATCTGTTTTCCAACAGTCGTTGGCGGAGTAATGACGACAAGAGGCCATTAATGAAAGAATCCCGGACCAATTCTTCACGATACTGTTCAGCAGTAACATTCCTAAGGTTACAATCCTTGCTTAGTTTGTGAAGTTCCTGAAGAAATTCTGTAAGGGACTCACCAGGTTTCTGTCGCCTCGTTGCGAGTAGACGTCGAGCAAATACCTCGTTCGGCGTTTTAACGAACAGCTGCTCCAAAATTTGAATGGCCGAGTCGTAGTCCTCACACCCTTCGATGCGATACATAATTCACGAGAGTTCTGTGCTTTTCGGGGGCCCTTTCACCACATTCATCGATGAAATTCGTGAAGGTTCGATGCCAATGCCTTCATCCTTTCGTAGCCGTGGGCGAATTTTGATCCAAGTTGAGCCGAGCTGGTTTGAGTAGCGTATCCATGCTTTCTTCAGTGTTTTAAGTTGAATAAATTGTTGTAACCATAATAAAATGGCTTTATTCAACTTAGAACAAAACTACATTGCATCAAGATGGCTGCCACACAACGTTCCTAATTTACTACTGCCCAGCATACTGCGGGCTCACACACCACATGACAACTATGTGAATAAAAACAATAGGAGGATTACATCACTTGATATGGCTTTGCACTGGTCTAGAATAAGAAAAAGTGTCCTGTGTTATATTGAGTGAAATGGCACAAAATTATACACATATACTGAGCTTGTTGTTTTAAAAAGAATTTGTCATACAGTATGAAACACCAGCATTACTGATTCCTGCCTCGTACCTAAAACAAAAATGTTAAAAATTTGATAAACAAACTCATATTTATAATGCAACAAACCAGAATGTGCAATGACTAAAAGGGATGATTTGATGTGTGCGATAGTGAGACAACCCATGTTTTAGAACCTAGTTAAGGCACTGATTAGACAAATAAAACATTTAATTTCTTTTAGTACCCATAACAATTTTCACAACAATGGTCCTTCATCTTGACAGTGAAATACACACTTACGACAAATGCGAGCAGTAAATGTAATTATTTCATGTAACAGAAGCAATGCATTTAAAACATGTTCCAACTCAACAGTTCTGGACAAATAACTTGTAAACAAGTTCCAGCTTTTTGAGCAACTTCTTTCATATAGAGTAAAATAACTGGACTACTTAGCTGGTTTCGTGTAGCTTTTGTCCTTGCTGTGCAATCAAAGCACAAGAATCAGGTGAGTGTGTTGCTGTTTTTGCTGTGCTAGCATCTTAATCGTGTCTTCCTTTAGGCTCAATTCTTTTCTTCTCAACTCAAAATCCTCCCTCTTCAGGTCACTCTCCCTTTCAGACTTCTCTCTCAAATATTCCACTACATCTGACGTTGACCTCCGTCCTTTCTTTGGGCCTTTGCCCCTAGCGTTTGTCAAGTTCTTTTTTTTTTCTCACCCAGACGTTCAGAGGCTATTAGTCGTTGATCTTCGGAGGCTGCTTTTTCAGCCTTCGTGTCCTCTTTTTTAACTCTCTCATCAGAGGCAATTTCTTCTTTTTCTATTATTTCATCCAGCGCTCTACCTAGATCTTTTTCCTCGCATGTAATCCCCAAGGCAGCTTCCTCAGCTCAAATTTTTGCCTTGTACTTGGTCTGCAGAAGAGTAAGGCTGTCTCGCACACTCCTATTTGTCACCTTGAATTTTGGATGTTGCGAAGCATTCATATTAACAGCTATATCGTCTCCTCTTTCTTTGCTTCTATAAACAAACTTCCAGGGCTCAATGACTAGTACCTCACGACAAAGGTGCATGTCGTGAAGCTCAGACCTCTCCATTTTCTTGCTATAATAAACACGAAAAAGAACAAACATTCAGTCAAGTATGAAGCCTATATGCCGTACGATTTTAAATAGACAAACACTATACCTTGGTATCGAATAAATTTTGAGCAAAGTTTGTTTGGCTCGTTATGACTTGAGAAACCACAAATGCATTTTTCTCCGAAACTGCGAAAGGCACAACACAAAGTTTACGAAAGATCAAGCAGCACGTGCTAGCAATTTTCTGTATGAGACCATCGTAAAACCAAGGAAATACAAAACCTAAAGGACAAAGAAAGGCTAGCTACACCTTTTGGTAGTGACAAACTTAATCCTACTCTCTTTAATATAATAAAAACCCATAAATTATACTCACGTTCGGCCTGTACGTCAACCAGTCCAGCGTTTTCATGTTCAGGAGTTCACGTGGACGACGAATGGAGCATGCGCTGAGGTTATATAAGCAGCAAAATTACTTCCGGTCGTCCATGCTTAAGGTCCCTAATGACTAAGTTGTAGTGTCCGTACGGGAAAGGACCACCAAAGTTTACGGATACTGTGTCCCATGGTTTGTCGGGTATATTGGAGGGCTTGATTGGTTCTGACTGGGTTTTTTTCGTGGCGACTTGGCATTCTTAGCACTGGTCAACCGTGTCGTCGATCATGTTGTTCGTGTAAGGAAACCAGTACCTGTTTCGCAGCTTTGTCTTTGTCTTGTCTTCATGGTTTCCTCTCTGATTCTTTCAAGAACTACTGAGTGTTGTGCTTCCACGGTCCACTTGATGATTTTCCCTGTGCCGTCATCCTCTGTCACTGGTAGTGGGTGTCGGGACAGGTAGTCTAGCGGGTCGGCTTCATCTTTCCCTGGTTCAAAGACGAGTTCGTAGTCGACATCCTGCATCTGCATCACCCATTTCTCAATTCTGGGGGCATTGAGGCTTTGTTCTTGTTGAATAGTGGTAGCAGCGGCTTGTGTGTCGTGATTATTTTGAATCTTAGTGCCCCAAGTAAATCCTCCCTGAATCGATCTTTGGCCCATTTAACTGCCAGGGTTTTTTTTCTGTCTGGCTATATTTCTTCTCAACCTCAGTCATCATGCGGCTCATAAAATGCATAGTTTGCATGCCTCTATCCGTCTTTTTTAGTAACGCTGACAGGCCTTCATTGAAACTTGCCTCAGTCCTCGAGATGATTTGTTTGTCTGGATCAAAGTAAGCCATGGTTTGGTCACCTGATAGGCTGTCTTGTATTGTGCAGAATGCTTTGTGCTCTTCCTCTCCCCAGTGGAATTTGGCTTCTTTCCTTGTAAGGTGGTGTAGTGGTGCTGCTATGCTCGTGTAGCCTTGGATGAAGTTATCTAGGTATCCTGCCATCCCTAAGAAACTTCTCACTTCTTTGCTTTTTGGTGTTCCACATTCTTTGACTGCTTTGACTTTATCGGGTGAGGGTTTCAACCCATCTTTCGTGAACGCTTGTCCGAAGAATTCTATTTCTTCCTTTTCAAATTCACAATTCTCTTTATTAAAGGTGACTCCATGTTCTTGTGCTCTTTGCAGACTGTCCGTAAGACTTGCAGATGCTCTTCGTTGTATCATCCTCCCAATAGAATATCATCTCTTTGGTTTAGACAGTGTGGGATGTCCCCGAAAATCTTGAACATTGCTTCATCGAAGACGTCTTGAGATGATTTCGCTCCGAAGATCAGTCATTTTGGGTGATAGTTTCCCCATGGGGTACTGAAGGTTGCGATCTGCTTAGTTTCTGGGTCAAGCGTCAATTGATGGCATCCCTGCTTGATATCGAGTTTTGAGAATACTTTGCAATCGTGGAGGTGGTGTATAAAGTCATCAACTTTTGGTGCTTGTACACATCGGCTTCTTTAATTTCATGGATGCATTCGGAATTCTCATGTCGATGCTTGCTCTGATCATAGGTGGCTCGAGGTCGTCTTTCGCTCTTTCAACAAATTTTGGCTTAGGTTGAACCACCAGTGGTGAACACCACGTTATTGCTTAATTGGTCGGTACTTGTTGAAAGATTTCTTTCTCTGTGCCTTCTAGGCATTTTTGAGTGGTTTCTGTAGGTGGTAAGGGACGTTTCTTGGTTTCTGCGCTGTTGGTGTTTCTGCTGGATCATCTCGAGTTTCACCACCATATTGCTATCTGTGTCTCTTTCTTTAAAGCAACCGATCCCTTTAAAGATGTTGCTTTATTCGGTAAGGATCTTTTCTACCGTGTCGGATGTTTTTACTTTCTTGATTCTGAGCTCATTTCTCTCAGTTTGCCCTCTGGTTCAATTTTCTGCAGTCCTAGCTAGAGTGGGTTGTCTTTACAGATGAGTGGCGGTGAATCCATTTTTCCTTTGATTACAATGAATTTGGTGTTGACTACTCTTGTCTTGTTTCTGATAGTGACGGAGAATTCCCCTTTGACTTGAAGTTTGCCCTGTAGGGTTCTGGTCACTGGTTACTGGGAGCACTCGTTTCTAAACCGGGGACTCAATATGTATCGGACTGTTTAAATTTATATCGTCTAACGATATACACGTTCTTCGATTTTGAAAGTGTCGTTTTCGGCATTATAATCTTGACTTGAATAGCATTCGTAACATTCAATACAGATGTTGTGCACACGCTCACGTGCTCCCAAATGACAGGCATAATTGAATTTTTTAAGAAAAAAATAAATACGTAGACAGGTTACTCTGAAGTTAAGCCGACATTTATTTGTTTCAATGGCCATGTGTTTGCAAAACTTACCTCGTAGTCGAAACTCATTTCTTACAGGGCGCAGTCAGCGACAATCGTTCCAATCTTGACGTGCACAGAATCGACACAGAAATATTCAGCGCCGTGCGATCTTAATACAACCTTGGTGAAATATGACCAGCCACTACCCGCCACCCACTACCCGCCACCCACTACCATTTACCTTTGTATAATAAATTTTGTTATTGAATGAATAACTTGAAAGAGTGACGAAAAAAGGAATCATGAATGAAAACTTTACTTCACTTCATATTAAACATAGCAACATTTACAGTAAAAATACGCGTGTGTGGACAAATAATCTTTTTTTATAAGTGTACTAAGGTACACTTAGTTCACTGCATCGGAAGTAAGGGACTTTCACGGTATCAAATCTATGAGACACCAGTTACCAGTTACCAGTTACAAGCTACCAGTTACCAGCTACCAGTATTTTAGACACGCCGTCGTGGTTTGTTTGATGATTTGTTCGGATGAACGTTTGCTCAGCAAACGTTCATCCGAACAAATCATCAAACTAACTTTGAACTCGGATTTCATGTCTTTAACTTGTTGATTTATGTCTTCGCGTCGACTCGCCTCTTCGAGAAATCGATCTAAACCCCATTTCTTTCTGATGCATTCCTTGATGCCATCTTTGTTGGGTACTCTTTGGAATAGGTGTTCGAGGATTCGATCGTTCAATTGGATCTCCTTGGCTTTTTCTCTTAATCGGACAGCAATGGCAATGCTGTCTTGACTTTTTTGAAAA
The DNA here is from genome assembly GCA_949710005.1 of Ricordea florida. NCBI lineage: Eukaryota > Metazoa > Cnidaria > Anthozoa > Corallimorpharia > Ricordeidae > Ricordea > Ricordea florida. The sequence continues at coordinate 19,501,725 of OX453284.1, forward strand.
GATTTTTATCCTGCAAAAACGTGCACTTCGTTTGATCTTCTTTTCCAACAATAGAACTCATGCTATCCCTCTTTTTATAACTTCGAACATTTTACCCGTTAATATGCTTTACTTTGAAACGATTTCCACCATAATGCATGATGTTTCTACTAATTCTACACCTTGCAGCATTCGTCAGCTTTTCATTCATTCATCCGATGTTCATGCACACAATACGCGTTCCTCTTCCACAAGGAATTTCTTTATTCCGAAATCTAGATTGCATGTGAAACTAAAATCTTTTTCTGCGTTTGGTGCGAGATTGTGGAACTGTCTACACCCCGACTGGCGTAAGCTAACGAAAAGAGCTTTTAAAAGAAAACTTCATAAATTACTTTTAACCGTACTTGGGATTGAGGACTTTTATGTTGACGCCCATTCTTTAATATTGAAAATTAATGCCAATAATTATTGTACCCTATAGCTTTATGTTTCGCTACGTGTTTCGTTTCATATTGTACGTCTTCGTCTTATATTGTAGTGTAATTGTAGCAATATTGTAGTCTTTTAGCTCTAATACTTAATTTTTGTTTACTGCTAATTATTGTGCCTTATAGCTATGTGTTTTCGTTTGCAACTGCACGTCACAGTCTTACATTGTAGTGTCGATGTTGTAGTAATATTGTAAATTTTTAATTAATTTCAATTTTTGTCATTACTAATACCCGCCAAGATTAGCTGTTGCTATACGCGGGTTGTGTAAATTACCTGTATATATTTGTTTGAAATAATAATTAAAAAGTGTGTAAAAGTAAAAAAAGTCACTCTTTGCTGAATGTGTACCTGGTGTGATGCTTATTCCTATTGGGTAGTAAGTGGGTTTCAAGTTTCCTTTTAAGTTTTCTGTAATCATCGTCGCCCTCTTCGCTTTCATCTTCAGGAAGATTTCGGATTAATTTCTTTATCTTAGGACCGCCAAATATTTTGAGTGCGCTGATCTTGTCGGTTATGTTATTGATTTCAAGATTTGATTATTTGTCTTCCACGCTCGGGCAATTTCAAGTTTGTTGTCCGGTACTTTGAATCTTTCGATTTTGGGCATCTTGGATGTTGTTAATACTCGTATTTCTGTGGCCTGCAATGATACGTTTGCTTCATGTCCTCCACTCGGTTCCGTCATGATGTTGAATTTTTTTGTAATTCGCACGTGCTTCGATGGCTCGCGGCCTTTCCTTTGCGGTTTCGTTTTGATCGTTGCTCGAATCATTGCCAGAAATCAGGGACATTTTGCTCCCGCGTTAATTGGTCAGCGGAGAGTCAAGTTCCTGTATGAATCTAATAAAAACAATGGTGGCTCGACTTTCAAGAAAGGAGTGAGTTCAATATAAAATGCTTCGTAATCTAAGCAGCTTGGACCTATTGCTACTGAAGTGAATTTGCTTCAATAAATTCAATAAGTTGCTTCTTTTTGAGTTTCGATAAGCCTTTTGGTCAAAGACCTTTTCCCTTGATAATGTCTGCATTTCAGTTGTAGACACCAGCAGTTCGGTTTTGTCGCCAAAAAATATTATTTACAAGGCCCTTTAATGACCTAGGAGACTGGAAACTAGTTTACAACCCTGAATGAATTAAATATGGCCGCAGTATCGAGCAGTGTAAAGATTCCCAAGGTTTTATGTTTCTGTGCATTCATAAAGATGGCGCACTACCAGCTTTTCACGTACCGTAAAACTGGGGACATTCAATAGCTTTTGGAAGTATCTTATCGACAAGAAATGACTCTTTTTTTGGACTCTTTGGATGCTGCAAACTTTCCACAACTTAAAGCGAGTCGGAGCTAGTTGACCACGTCAAGGGTTGTTCCTCAAATCGACAAGTATTAGGGACGGATTTAGTGATATTTCAAAGAAATGTATGGCTGCAGGAACCTAAAACGTGGGTTGAAATGGAAGCCTCGCGGGAAGTAAGTAGACCTATGGCTTTTAATTTGTTTTTGTTTTAGAAGGATAGCTTAATCACTGCTGAATAAGTATCGAGTCGGAGCTAAGGAATATTCCAACTCGTTTGTCTTGTATTTTGGAAAATTTCAGAATTCCCATACATTTTCTCTAAGGATTTCGGCGCCTTTAAGGATGAAATGCGCATGCCCGTCTGCCATCTTGACCCACATTTCTGGCAATGGGATCTCTCTGCTTATATCGGCTTTGCTTCTTACTCTTTCTTTGATTCTCTGGGCCTTTCCGTCGAAGAGCGAAGTGTATTCTCGTGGTTTTCTTCAATCCTCGTCGCCAATGTCGTGACCACACGCCGTACTAAGATCAACTGAATATTTATTACATAAAGTATTCTGATTGGATACTACAAGAGTCTTCCCTGACTCTACCCTGTTAAGTACTATCTTTGTCCCTATAGTCTTCTTGGCCTATCTTTGGTAGGTCTAAGTGGAGGGGGGCAGGAGAAGGGTGTAGATTTATCATCTGATAGACACAAAAGACTAATGATGAAAAGACTACGCTGTTGTATATTGCGGAGTTGCCTGACTTCATGCTGATATAGAGTCCAAGTTTCGCTGCCATACATCAGAAGAGGCATTAACCATTGATTATACACAGCAACTTTAGTCGAAACTGTGAGGTCATGTGAGTCGAACACTCTCTTACGCAATCGACCAAATGCACAGGATGTTGCTTGAATACGAGATGCGAGTTCCTCCTTCATATGTCACTGCTGACATAGCTGCCGAGTTATTTGAAGCGGGTGACGTTAGCTAACTTAGTACCACCTATGAAGAACTCAGCTGCGTTGCCAATGTAGCAGCTGTCTTAAGGTCTTGTGCTATTGGTTTGGTGCGCAAGCAAAGAACAATAGAACAAAAAAAACAAACAATGCCCCTATTTATTTATTTATTTTTTATTTATTTATTTATAATAATTCGCCAAATTGCATAAAATATGAAACAATAATTACAGGAATTTTGAAATAGTAAATGGCGAGGAAACCTGAATAAAACCACGAGGCTTATACAGAATCAGGATTCCTCAAAACGGGAACTATAATTAAGATAGATTAAATTAAAACAACAATGTGGACAAGCGTAGCAATAAGATAAAATGACAACGAAATTAATACTTACTTAAAACGAATTCTTTAAGTTTTTTTAAGAAATACGAGAGAGAAGAGAAAGCAGTCTCTGAAATGAGTTAAAAAACTTTGGGCCTGATTAGAAAACAGACAATTTCCTGGTATTGTTTATACATAGAGGTAAAAAAGCCTAGCCCTAAAACAATGGAAAAGTTAATAATAATAATAATAATAATAATAATAATAATAATAATAATAATGATAATAATAGTAATAATTTAATTTACTAATTTATATAGCGCGAATTTATATATCCTGATCAAATGCACTTTACAATCATATATTCAAGAGAAAACGAGAATACATTACCATAAAAATAAGGATTAAACTTCGCTCTGACGCTTACAAATATTCCAGCAACAGAAATTATCGCCAAAGTCGAATCAGCCATCAAACCACTCGACGCTGAACAGGCCGACACTGTACGGAGAACCGTGAACAGCGTACTTCAGAAAGCTAAACCACCAAGGCCCAAAATCACGAAGGATATTAGAAACGCACTGAAGAGGCTCAAAGAGGACAACTCCATCATGGTTCTACCGACGGACAAAGGCTGTGCGAGCGTAGTCCTCGACACTGACACGTACCATTCCAAGATGTCAGCACTGATCAATACAGGACCGTACCAACCCCTAAACAAAGATTCAACAGACCGCCTTAGTCGGAAAGCCACAGAGAAGTTACTGGGACTAAAACGTAGTGGACACCTATCGGATAGCGAGTGCAACAAGACCAAACCCAAAGAGAAACAACCACACCTTTGCTTATGACTTATCGGGATTCCTAGCAAAAATCTTGTCCCCTCTAACAAGTACCTCCGACTTGACGGTAAAAAGCTCAGGGGAAATCGCGTCCATCATCATCAGAGAGACCAACAGAAAAGGTGTGGTCATGGTATCCTTCGATGTAGAGTTGGTGTTCACTTCCCTATACCAGGAACAGTGCAAACCGCGTTACAGAGACAAAACAACGATCCGAGCCTGCCAGACCGTACAGCTCTCACGCCCACCAAGATTGCAGACCTCCTGAATTTCGTCGTGAGATCCACGTATTTCAAGTATAACGGTTCTCTCTATGAACAAGAGGAAGGTGACCAATGGGAAGTCCTGTCTCCGCTGTCATTGCTGACCTTTACATGATCGTGATAACCACTGGTGCACGAGGAAGGTGAAAGAGGCAATTCGCATAAGACTGCACCCTAATAGCATCAACAAGGATAATGGAATTGAAATTCCAGAAGCGTGGCTGTCGACAATGAAAAAACACAACAACAAACACGCGGTGACCCAGCGGACCCCTAAGGAAAACACAGCAAGCAGAAACAATAGCACGATCGAAAACGCACCAATCAGAGCAGACCACACAGCTACATAATGATGAGTCGGAATCAGTCGACCCCATCGCCTGAAGAAGACTAGCAGTAAGCAGTCGAAACGTCGCGATCAACATGCAGTGACTACATCGTGTGAGGAAAGAAGAATTTATATTAATATTATCAAAGTTATAAATTGTAAAAATACTTCTTTAAAAGATAGGTTTTAAGTCGAGATTTAAAACTGTCAAGTGATGTTGCTTGCGGAAGCTCCACGGGAATGCCATTCCAGAGTTTCGGAGCTGCTGCTGAAAATGATCTTGCTCCCAATGTATTAAGAATCTTTCCCTTGGGATGGTCCAATAAGAGCTTACCAGTAGACCTAAGATTATATAATGAATTCGATTTTATACTAATAAGATCACTAAGATAAGTTGGCGCTAGGCCATAAATACATTTAAAAGTCAAAAGTAAAATCTTATCATGATCAATACGCAGAGAAACCGGCAGCCAGTGCAGCTCGTAAAGCGCCGGTGTAAGGTGAGAAAACTTTTCAATGCCAAGAATAAGTCTTGCTACTGCATTTTGTACACGCTGTAATTTAGCGATCTGCGCCTTTGGTAAGCCAAACAATAAACACTACAATAGTCAAGACGGCTGGTTATAAAAGCGCGAACCAAAGTAATTACAGAATCCCTCAATAGGTATTTCTTAATACGTCTCAAGTTATGTAAATGATAAAATGCCGCATTACAAGCCTTGTTTACATGATCAGTCATGCTAAGTTGCTGTAAAACCACAATCCAAGGTTTTTAACACATGGGCTTGGACTGATACGGTTATTGACCACAGTAATGGAACACGAATCTAGTTTATCAAACTGTTGTCGTTTACCGATCTATAAAATCTCAGTTTTATCACCATTGATCATCAACCGATCTTGAGTCATGGATTTCCTCACCGCATCAATACACTTTTCCATAGCTTGTATAGCATCAGCTTGAACAGTGTTGCCTAGTCACTGGCTTGAAACTCAGATACAAAAGTTACATATAGAGGTCCGCTGATTCAAGTAAGCGGTGAAGGAGAGCTGCTACACTACCATGCAGTAAACTGTCTTCCGTGCTCTGCGGTTTTCTCAGTTTGTTTTAATATCCACTGTTAAGATGTTTTTATTTATTTTTTTTATTAAACTAACATAGTAACTAACGTACCTTCTCTAACTCCTTAAACGATGAGTCCACTCGTTGCAAAACACGATTGCGAAATAAATGTTAAAATACACTGCAACAACTATACTCTTGAATTGTCAAGTCAAACTAAAGTACCCAAATGTTTCTTAGTTTTCATTCAAACCAAGGGAGTTCATACAATTGAAAGATTTACAGTATCGGAGACTTTTCAGAGATTTCATTTGTTTTAGCTTAATTATTTGATAAGTTCATTTTAGCCAATAGGAACTGTTCTTTTTTAAGTGTGTTATAAATCAATAGCTTTTGTGACTACGAGCCGGAAGGCTGGTAGCCACTATGTCATCGGGCTGTTAAGTAAGAGCAGGAGCCCATTACCATCTCCTGGTAAGAGTGGAAACTTGACAGGCTAGGGATGCTGGGATTTGAAGTGTTCGGACTAGTTTATTATGCACCCACATCAGACCCAGTTACCCCAGAGACCAAATTTAAATCTTATCTAGAACTTTTCAAGTCGATGTTAGAAATTAAAAAACTTGGTGCGTTATTACGATAAAAAAGAGTGCACAGCTAATCAAAATTACTAAATTGCAGTAGCCACATGTAGTCCTAGATTACCAAATTTTTTATAGTGTTAATGAGCGAGAAACGGGGCCCTTTGGGAGTGCGTGTTGGAGTTTCCCCGTGACTTTGAAAAAGGATTAAAGGATCTTCGTGAAGTTATGAAGAACTGTGAAGTCTATCTTTTGTTTCCCAAAATGGGACTGTACCACTAATATAAGTTTGTATATTAGGAAAAATGTTTGTCAACATCCCGCGTAATCGGCCTCCGGGTTCTCGTTAAAATATGCAATAGAGAAATAGTTAAAAGAAATGATAAGATTGCCAAACATCGTTTTTATAACATACCCGCCTTCCACGAACTGCTGATCAACGTGAGCCATAAAATGTGTGGTTTCGTAAAGTTGTGCTAGGAAAAATATTGCTAGGAGCATCAGTTTTCGACGACGCAGATGATATTTTTTGGGCTTGGCAGATGCTTTTTATCAACATCTGCGACGATCACGCTCCGTGGAAAGAGGTTAAAATACGAAGTTCATCTGCACCATGGATAACTACTGATATTCGATTTAAAATGAACAGACGATACAAATTATTCAAGAAGGCAACCTTGAACAAATGTCCCCTACTTTGGCAAGAGTACAAAAAAGTCAGAAACGAAGTTACGTCGGACCTAAGAAAAGCTAAAGCGTCCCATTTCTCTAAAATGTTTAAAGAAGTGAAAAATACGAGTGCTTATTGGAACTTGATCAGGAACGCTACATACTCGAGAGTGCACATGAAGAACATTGGCCCTCTGAAGAGAAGCGATGGTAGCCTGGCAGTCGCAGATGATGAGAAAGCACGTCTAATGAATTCATATTTTGCGTTGGTTGGCGAAAAGCTTGCTAATGCGCTACCTAGATGTAGGAAAAGAGAATGCCGGAATGCGACGGGTATCTCAAACGTATCACCACCACTCGCGGACATAACGATTACATCGCAGTCGGTATGCGAAAAAGTCAAATCACTCAACACTAACAAGTCCCCAGGCCCCGACTGCATCTCTCCAAAGCTCATAAAACTTGCGGGCAACGCAATAGTCCCATCGTTAATCAGCCTCTATCATGAAAGCATTAAATGTAGGGCTGTCTACTCTGCTTGGAAAATAGCAAGACTAACACCTATCTACAAAAAGGACGACGAAACAGACTGTGGGAACTACCGTCCGGTTTCTTTACTTAGTGTGCCAAGTAAAATTATGGAATCGGAAGTTAACGATACCATAGTGCGGCACGTTTTTAAGGATAACAACTTGGTTTCAAATAAGCAGTGGGCATACCGCACCGGTTACTCAAAAGAACTACTTTTGACGCACTTAACAGAAACGTGAAGAACAGCTCTAGACTCAGGAAAGGCGGTGGCCGTGGCCTTCATTGACTTTAAGAAAGCATTTGACAGTGTCTCTCACGACATACTGGAGACGAAGTTGAACCGAGATTTCGGAATCACCGGCACGCTTCTTGACTGGTTAAAGAGCTATTTACACGGAAGACAACAATTTATTGTATTAAATGGAGTCAAGTCGGAATGCTCACAGGTGTCTTTCGGTATTCCTCAGGGTTCAGTGCTGGGACCGACTTTATTCACGCTATTTACAAATGACCTTCCTGCTTCAGTCAGCTCGGGGTCCCTGTACATGTACGCAGATGATACAACAGCCTATTGCATAGGAGAATCAGTAGACATCGCTATTGCGCAGCTCAACAAGACCTTAAAGGAAGTATATAAGTGGTGTCTAACAAATAGCTTAACACCTCATCCAGGAAAGAGTGAAGTGATGATACTCAGTAAAGGAACCCCGATGGGGCCATATGCACCAATACAACTAGGAACCTCAATTCTTAGATGCGTTACAAAAACGCGCCTGCTGGGCATGATTGTCGACCGCAATCTAAGCTGGGTACCTCATGCACTTTAGACCAAGAATAGTTTTGCTAATAAGCTGAACTTACTGAAACGATCCAGATTTCTTCCAAAGGGCGTGCTAAAGGACTTTTATTTTAAAGTGATATTACCCTCTGTAAAATCTGGTTTAGATTTGTGGGGATCGTGTTGTAACTCTGACATACTTGATTCCATAGAAAGGCTACATTGTAGGGCGGCAGGAATTATTTTTAACTTGCCCAAGGACATGCCGACAAATGATGTGCTCAAATGTGTTCAATGGCCTACCTTTTCCCTGTATTATAAGCTCGACATCCTTAGGCTGTTTTATAAGGTAAACAACGACAGCCTGCCCGAGCACTTGATGGAATTGATTCTTGGCAACTCCATTCACGGCTATTCGCTACGAGGGAAACAATTTTCTTCTATACCACGATTTAACTCGCGATTTATGAAGGACTCACTTAGATATAAGGGCTCTGTCCTTTGGAACATTGTTTTATACCAAGAAAAACATAAACGATTTTCAAGCTTTTTCGAGCTGAGAAAGCATGTTACAAATAGGTCCTATTTTAAAGATTTCAATTTTAACGCCCTGTCGGCTTCAACAACCCGCCATACAAATAGTGATTTTATATACAATTAGTTTTAGTTAGTTATCGTAATCATATAGTGGATTAACTTAGTAATAGTACTAGTTAGTAATTAATCAAATAATTAATCTTTATTGTAAATTAAGGATTTGTAATTTTAGATATTTAAATGAAATTTTAATTTTTAGTAGAGTTAAAGTTAAATACACGACCCCACAAGCTTTCAGCTTTGATTATTATCGTGTTTAAATAAAGTTTATCTATCTATCTATCTAGGAGCGCACGCCCAGATATATGACTTTGTCAACGTTATAGCATAAATTGGAAGTTACAACTGCCCAGAAACACGAAAACCAATCGTTATATTGTAGGTTCATCTCTTAACAATTCGGCGATGCCTTCAGCGAGCCCTCACACAGCGCCTTTTTTGTTTCGAATAATTAAATATTCCCTTAGTTCAAAATTTTTATGCATTACATTTTGACACATGAATGTGTGTGAATGATTGTCATCTGCGATCTATACCAGGCAGTAATCGTCGCTTTATTGCAAGGTGATTCTGCAAAGCTGATGGTCATACTTTTGGTATAAAATAACCAAGAGATAGCATGGTTAAAATATGCACATAATGCTAGTACTCGCATTTACCATGATAGTATGGTTAGAATATTGCCATAATTTAGGTATAGAATAACCATGGTTAAAATATGCCCATAATTTGGGTATATATAATAGCACAGTTGAAATAATCCCCGCATTTGGGTATAGAATAACCATGATAGCTTATCGATAGTAGCTGTTTAATGGAAACCATGATCACACTAAGGTCATACTTTAATCTTCATCCGCCGGAAACAACAGTCCATTGGTGGGTACTGGAGTCTACAAAGCCTTTAGTTGGTTGGTTTCGTATAAGCTAACCTAACATAAACTAACCTAACATGCTAGTTGACATAGAATTGTATTGCTTAACCTCGAAAACTAATAAAATTGTTATTCCTACCGTAAACACTGTGATTATAGAATGGCTTGCCGGGTATTAAAGTTATGAGAACTTTCGAGTAACGGACCTCTGTTCTTGAAGGTTTCTTGAACGTTTTTTAGTCGACAAGGCAACAGAACACTCTTATACAGAAAGAAACAATACCTCAAACCTTAACAAAGGCATGTAGAAGTGGAAGGCAATACGTTAAAAATTATAAAAAGCTGCTTACTATCTTGATTCTTAGTCTATTCGATCGCTTTCTTTCTGCCTGTGAATGCTGAAGGGTCTCCATAGTTTTTATTTTTCTCTTCAGGGATCGGGAGTTATTCTGTTTTAGTTTACCAAAGGCTTAACTTGATCCACTCGACTTGTGTGTCTGAGAAATTGCTGGCAATTTAACGGATTCTTTACGTCCAGAGGTTGCTGTTTGATTTGCTGATCCGTCTTTTGTCCTGCTGACCTAATTCCAAAAAAAAAAATGCAAATTTGTTATCCAAAATTTACTTCCGTTTTCTTAAGCGCATATTTCTTTTCCATTATTAACAAGGTAGCCAGTAAAGTTATCAAAGTTTGAATTTGGCTAAATTTTGTAGCAAAGAGATGAATGACTTCATTAATGCTCCTAAAGGGTTCTTCCGCGATAATTTACAAGAACAAGTAAAAACAATATCTAAAACGTATGTACAATAATATGAAACTATAATAAATATGATAAAATATAATATATTCATTTAAAAGCTGTATAAAAATGGCTCTTAGCTTTAGATTTAAAACTGTGTAAGCTTTCACAGGTAGTAATTTCTTCAGGGAGCATGTTTCAGCATTTCACCGCTCGATACTATATGATACTGATAAGAGAGCGCTGACCAGCAGCTGTATTGAACACTGGGATGTCTAACTTGCTCTTATTTCTAGTGTTTTTCCCATGAACAGAAGCAAGTGTATTAAAACGTGAGCTGAGATACTTTGGGGTTAATCCCCTTAACATTTAAAAGTTAAAATTGCATCATAAAGTGCCAGCATAGCAGGCATTGAGAGCTATCTGACATAGTTCAATACGGGTTTTATATGTTCATACTTTTTTCGTAAGTTCTGGATCTTCTGTAACTTCCGCACATTTATCTTGCTAGTGTTAGCCCAAACAGTTGAACAAAAATACAGCTTACTGAAAACTAAAGATGTAATAACGTTATTTAAAGTTCTCGAATCGAGAAGATCAGCTGAAGATGCTTGATCCTATTGATTTGGCATAGGCTAACCATACAGGTAGACATGATACTAGTGACATGTTCATGATAGCTAACAGTTGTATCTACTTGCACGTCAAGATCCCGAGCGGAAGGAATTGGAGCAATTTCCTTTCCCAGTAGGGAAGTCTGGAAGTATTTGTAGCATTTGAGGGGTCCTCATGACTAAGAGTTTAGCCTTGTCGGGGTTGATGAGAAGATGACTCTGACAGCACCATGAGGCTATCAATGAGAGGTCTTCGTCAATCTGTTTTACGATTATATTCACATTCCTGACTGGGAACGACAGGTAGAGTTTGAAATCGTCCACGTTTGATTCCAACGAGCCAAAGTGCGGGATGGCAGGTAAATCGTTCAGGTAGATGCTAAAATAGTGCTGGTCCAAGGATCGATCCTTGCGGAACCCCTTAAACTATATTTTCTGAACCAATTCTGTCATATTGACTTCGCTCAGATAAATAGCTGCGAAACCATTCTAGAGCGCTGTAAGTTAGTCCGAGAGATTGTAATTTTACTAGAAGTATAGCATGCTTCAAATGCTTTTGATAGATCTAAGTTTACAATAAGCATCACTTTATTTGAATCCATTGCCTCTAATGCTTTATCAGTCATAAGCACCATAGTAAAAAGCACGTTCAGGGTTTCACAAGAGTGCATCCCTTTATTCCCGCTATGATGATAGGCACGGCCCCAGGCTTTGGTATAACCTTCGTGGCCAAGGCTCAAAGGGATAGGAAATGGGGAGTCCTGGTGAGAGGAGTTCGAGCGCTAGGTGCACGGACGGGGCGCACTACGCGCTAGAACTCCTCTATCCTCATCTGCCCTTTGAAAGGCGGCCACGCAGGCTACCTTTTAAAAAAAAAAACATTTAATCAGGCGTCGATAGCAAGAAGACATCATGGCTTAGCTAAGTAACTAGCAAGCCACATGGGGTCTAACTGCTTCAAGGCATTCCAATTGGTCTTCGTATTCGCCAATCTATGCTTGGAAGCTACAGTGTAGGTTGCAAAGTTTTTTGCTCCAAAAATCTATTATCAATCTAAAAATAGTTGGGTCTTACACTGAGACGACGGTGGAATAAAAAAATTGACATAATCATGTGCACCTGGACCTAGACATGGAAGAATGACTTAAGGACCCGTTGGGAGCCCAGCCCAACTAATCCTAGTACACCTAATACATACTCTGTGCCTGTATATTTAACAATTAGACAGTAGTCTACAAGACGCAAGTCGCCTAGTTGACCATTGAACTAGCATAAAACGAACATGTGTAGTCTAATAATTATCTTAATAGAAACCAACCAATCCGACTACGAGTTTGAGTTCATTACAGTCGGTTATAGTACCTTTCTCTTTCCTTCTTTGCTATTTGAATCTGGATAAACCTTTTTTGAAGTCATAATATTCACTATTCTTTGTAACAGCTGATGGTTTTGCTTGTCGATGACAGCTTGACGGCGTTCTTCAGCCTGCGTTCACAATTGACTCTGTCGTTAGCAGTTCATGGAAAACAGGATTAGTTTAATATTTAATTAGGAATTACTAGTTCAAATTTTTATTAATTAGTATTTACAATGGACTGTTTATTAGTAGTTTATTAGTATTAATTTTTAAATATTAAATATTAGTATTGCCTGATGATTTTTAACCGTGTATAAAGAAATGTTAAATAAATAAATAAAATAAAACAGTTAATATTATTTGCAACAACTATGGCTATTTATTAGATGGCTACAATACTACGCGCGCTCTGATTGGCTGCTGAGCGGACAAGATTTTTTTTTTTGTAATGACCAGACATTGTTAATACAGACAAATTAATGAAGACAAAGTTGTGTCATTTTTAAAGAAACTGTCTCTTCTGTCACTTCTGGCCTCGATCGCATGGTCAGGTGTATTTCGGTTCAGTGAACATGATCTCGAATGATCTCTTGCGCGCACAAGGGGATATTAAAAACCTTTCCGGTTTTCTTTTTTCCAACGCTAAAAAGGCCATATAATAAATAACTTATTAAACTTGTCCGTTCGGTCATGACAAAGCAATCTCAGACCTCGGCCTTGATGTATTGACCGAGCTATCGTCAATCAGCAAGGCATCCGCAAGGCCTCGGTCCAAGATTTCCCTATAATTCTCAAGTCAAAAAGTTAGAACCAGACGTAATAGTGAAGCAAACAGTACCACAACAGAATACTGCTCAGTAGCTTTCAACAGAATGGTTACACTGCATGGTTAGATCCATGATGGGTACGTTAGAACCAGACTGTGCGGTAAACCAAAGTCTCATAGCGAAGTACTGTTCAATAGCTTTCTAAACAGTGGTCAGTCACATCGTGTGGTTTGATCTACAGATAAAAAACTTCGAAACTCACAGCATAGTAAAACAAGCAGTACCACAGTACATGCAGTACTGTTCTGTAGCTATAGATTTCTAAAGAATGGTCACACTTCATGGTTCGATGCACAAATAAAAAAGAACTTGGAACCGCAATGTACACTGCAAAATACTGTAGCAGCGTTCATTATTGTTTCGTAGTCTTCCAACGGCATCTTGCCAATTTCGACGAGGTTTTTGGCGTTCGCCGGGAATGCCTGGAAGTTTAACCAAGACTTTAAACGTGTTCGGGTTTTTTTAAAAAAATTTTTTTTTTATTCCAATATCTTACTTTGAATAATTAGAGAGTGTTAAGCCAGTAAGTTATCAATCTCTGTGATCCGTGATGACCGTTTCTCTTCTGCTGAGAGCATTCGTACCGCAACTTTACGAGCTGATTTTGGAAGCAATCAATTTTCAAGGAGATTAAAGAACTTTCTGTCAAAGTCTGTTAGTAGGTAACACATTCTTCTCTCTGAGGTATGTCAGACTAACAGGTTTATAATATGAGGAATGCAAAACTAAGTGATTGACTTCTCGGACCACCAAGACTTCAGCTCTTTTAGGAAATTAAGACTTGGCCCTGGCAATTCACTTCAGTTTCTTCAAGTGGCTCACCAAACAACTAAACCAATGTACTGCTATCTTACCACAAGTCGTCGGACTCGCAATTGAAGTTGAACTTCTTCATCATTGAACCCCAAATGTGTCTCTCCTTTTAGCTGGGACTTGACATCTTTAACCTTGAGAGAAGGCAGAGAAAACGTTTTCTAGTTTCTCTAGGTTCCTTTCGACTGCTAATAATGCGCTTGGATAGGTAAAAGAAAACAAGTGCTGTCAATAATAGGCGTAGGTTCTTTGGAGTGATTTTCATCTAGCTGTTGTAAAATCGAAACCCTGATAATTAATTAGTTTTGTCAATCGCAAAAAAATGTAGGCATTTAAGAAAGAATATCAGAACTTCATCTAAATCCTGACATGTCTAAAGAACCTGTATGAGGCGTAGAAAAACGATCCAGACGCGATGTTATAGTATTCAAGCTGGTTCAAGTCCCACTGCCGTTTGACATCAGTTGGGGATAGACGTTCAAGCATAAATCTCAGTTACTGTGATAATACTTGCTTTTCAACTCGTTTCATAAACCTTTTTTGGTGTGTTTCAACTTCCCACCGACGCAGCACCAGTTTCTTTAAAAAACTAATTGCTTTATATTTATTGTGTTTGAATGAATTGGATAAATATAAAAAGACTCCGGTTGCTTATGTCTTGTTATAGATTAGAATAAAGAGTTTCAGTGCGGCGGAATACAAATTGTTACTAAATGAGGGGGGTGGGGATGCGGGATTTGTGGAGCATATTTTTGACTCTCGACCAGCCCGCTTTCGTCACCCGGCACACGAGATACATAAAGACATCCTTTTCACTAAAACTTCATTGCTCACTTGACATCAATGAGAAAACAGACAAAACGTTTCGCAAATACGCGCATTCCTTGCATTCGTGATATTACTTTTTCCACAGCATTTTCGCCCCAAGTTTACAGTATAAACGTCTTGTGTTAATTAAGACTTATGCCCTATTCACACCAACTAAATATGTTTAGTTAAACCATGTTCTAAAATGTGAAAATTGGTTATCGAACAGTGAAACACGGGCTTTTACTCAGGATTCAAATAAACTTTAACATGCTCTTTCTCTTTGTGCTAAATGTTTTAGTAGACAACTTCATTAAGCAGCTTTTACATTGGAACAATTTTAAGCTGTGTTTAACTAAACAGCATTTAAACATGTTTAAGCTTTGATGTGAACGGGGCATTAGACTAGGCTTGCATTACTAAACAGTGCATTATAAAACTAATCTCAGCAATAGGCACTAATGAACAATGAGCTAAGTGACACAGTTAAGCTGATCTTGATTTGCGCAATACTGACTGCATTAGCAAAGTAAACATTTCACATTTTCTGGTGATTTAGCTTTTGGCAACTTTTCGTTGCTTTTCTATACGGCTTAGCAGCACTGTAAACTTTATTTCTGGTCTGTGCTGATCTTTACTGAAAGTGGTGCAAGCGAAGTTTGTATCAAAAGAATGGTGATCGGTTCAAACAATTTGTGTTTACCGGTAGTTTTGCGCTTAATTATCAACACTGGTTTACTCACCCTCTGTCGATGCTTCAAGTATGCTGCTTGCTGCCATTTCTTCTGTAATATGCCGCTAGACTCGCCTCTGGCGTGCGCCATCCGGAAAACGCGACTATCTGATTCGCCCTCCCGGTTACTCGAAACTGTTTTAACGGAAATGCGCCCACCGGTCACAATCCGGCCCAGCGAATATGAGTCTTCCAAGGAACGTATGCTAACACAGAGTTTTTTTTTTCTCAGAGGCTGAAGAAACGTGTATCAAATAAGCTGTACATTCCCTGCTTTTTACGACACTTATTCTGTCTGGGTAAATTTGAGTGGCATGGGAACGATAAGCCCCTCAATCGTGTTACTATGGAAACTATGTCATGCAGTTCACCACACGTCAGTTGCCATAAAGATAAACACCAGTGTTGATTTTCTTCCCTACAAGACGACAGAGATAAAAACACGAAGACTTGAATACCATGTTAAAATTTGAGACTTTTAAATCTATTAAATATGTTGTAATTGTGAAAAACTGTAATTTGGAAGCACTGATTAACTGAGCGATCTGTCGCTAACTTTTCTAATACGGTGTCACCTCGTGGTTAATCAGAAATTTCAGTTCGATTTCTTGATTAAACTTTTCTGACAGAGGAAGGCCTTGCATTAAAGCTGATTTGTAAGCTGCAGGGTAAACATGAAGTAAGAAAAGAATAGTCTATACTAATCTATACGGCAATCTCGTCGTATCGTGTTATTAAGATTGTCAAATTCTCGTCAAAGATGCAGTAGGGCTGGTTAATTAATTTGGGCGACATCGGCGCCAAGTAACAACACAAAATTGAATTCGCTTTAAAAGATAAGCTACTGAAAAAAAAAACAGTCGAAAGCAGCTACGTACAAAAGAGCTGTCTGTTTTCTCAGGCTTAAATAAACTTCAATTAAACGCAGTGATACCGAATCGAATAAAAACTCAAACAAAAGCCGCTTTAGCCCACAGCTCTTTCAGAAACTGCCAGTGACGCTGGACTATGCACATAGTAAGTAACGAGGAGGGAAATCAAAATCTCTCCTAGCCTTGAACTTGATTGACGACAAAACAAACGTACCTACAATTTTTCAAGTGCACATACAGGCACGTGTGACTGCCTCTGGCACAAATCAACTTCCTTCGAATATAGCTAACGCCGTTGCCTAATTTTGTTGACTCACGTTTTGCATAAACTTTCGCGCGCGTGGAATTGTTAATCGCCAACTACGGCATCTGCTTTATTTCCATGGCAATTTTGCAAAGTGTACGTTTTTAAAACAACACTTTATTTTTGCTGACAGGAATAAATGTCAGGATACTGATTCTTTTGCGCGTGAATTGAGTCAGGAATGATGCTGTGGGGTTATAAAGATGAAGCGAACGCAAGAACAAATGGTGTTAGCGAGGACGAAGGTAAAACGCTCACCTTATTCTGTTTTATTTTTGCTTTGATAGTTGTATTGACACTATTCATCCATTCAACAGAAAAAAAAATATAACCGAGCGGCGATCAAGGACAGAGAACAATGACGAAGATCATAACATTGTAGCTTTAGGACCGGCTAAAATATTGTGACTTCGCAAAGACGCGTTTAAAGACAACGTTTATAATAATCAGTTAAGCTTTTCACAGGATTTTAATACCGAAAAACATTTCTTGGATAGAGCATAAGAAACCGGTATTGATTGCTTGCTTGAAGGTTTAAATTCATAGCGAGTTTACGATTAATTTGCTTGAAATTTCGATTGCTCAGTCGCAGCCACCTGTCAATATGCTTTCATAATTCGGTATTCAACTCCGCCGGATAAATCTTAAATTCAAAAACGGTTTTAGAGACACGACTTCTGTCTAAAACAATCCGCTTCCATTTTTCTGCGCCACTTTTTGCAAAACCATTAACAATATCTATAAAGGAAACTATAGCTTCACTATTAAATGTGGTTGGTTAGCTATATATTCAGTCGGAGTTATAGTGAAGAGCTGCTGGCAAACTTACGTTGTTGTGCTTTTTCTTAACACTGGAATAAACAGCGGTGACTGCTGTTTACTGATTCCAGTGTTAAGAAACTGTTATACCACTTGGATTAAGTTTTTCTCTATTTTATTGTCCTTCCTGTTGATTTTTATTTTCAAAGGGAGTTTGTAGTGATATTTATAGCTATCTAGGAGAGCAGACGTTCTCGGTTTCATTGTATTTCACCGGTTTCTGTTAGAACCTACTATTTGTCTTATTTCAGATAGGTAAAGATGGAAACGGACCTACACAGGGCACTTTATTTAGTTCTAATATCGTCGACTTTCAGAATGCTGAAATTTTAATAACGTACAATCAATAAAAGACTACACATTTTAATCTTTACATTGGAATAGCGTATGACACTATCAAATATTGCGCTGCAGAATTTTAAAGTTGCTATGACCATTAAATTATTTGACTTCCGTACGAATTATTCAGAGCCTTCGAGATCTGAACAATTCTTCACTTCACAGGAAAACCGAATAATTCAAAAATTGTTTTGTTATTTCAAAACAAGTTTCAGCGGCGTTCAGTTGTACCTTAATTTTTTTTCTGCTTATTTCAACATAGTGTTAGGGGTGGCGAATGGTAAATGCGAGACGGCGAGACCAGCGTTTTCTTTGCGAGCCCGAGACATTTTGACTTTTTAGATTGCGAGACCCCGACTTGAAAGACGCACATAACCGAGACGCACATAACCGCTAAAAGACGAAAGTTCGAGACCCGTGAAATTCGACAAAAAATTTGCGAGGTCCAGCGTTTTTGAAGGACCATTCGCCCCTAGTGTTGTCGCTTCAATTTGCCAATTTTCGGACATTGGGGAATTTCGTATGATTCGCTCTAACGATACATTTCAAATATCAAAGAATGGTTCATCAAAAGAGTTTATAATGCACGTTTTAACGCTGTAAGATTAAAAAAGACCCCCAATCCTACGATAGTATACTTACAAAAGATTCATGAACCGTTTGCTTGTTTTTAATTTCCCCCCGACGCAGCATCACTGGTTCAGTTTCTGTAGAAAGTGGCTCCTTTATACTTCAAATATCTGATTGATCATATGACTCTGTTAGTCAATAATTTTGCTTTCTTATATAGGTTCCTGTATTACATTGTCTGTTTTGAGCGAATAGCGCTGGATCACACTCTTAAACGATACGTTAGGTTTAAAATTTTACTTCACATTGTAAAAAGCCACAAGTACAATAATAAATCTGCCATCTTCCTTTCTCAGTGTTAGACGAAAACCAAAACCTAACGTAAAAATCATCATAAAAAAAACAAATTAGAAAATGTCCGCATTCCTTAAGTCTACATAACACGTGTGGACTGATGTTAAATTCATTGGTTAAGTACTGCTCGTAATCGTATAAATAGCAGGCTCGGTCGTAACTGAACTGTCTGTTAGTATTGCATCTAGAGTAAAATATTTATTTGCTCACGTTGTGCGCATTAAGAAAAAGGATTTAAAACCGAATAACTGTTTGTAAAATTTTTGTTCTTTTCGCTCTTTGTAGGAAACGCAACTAAAGCCGTTCGTAATGGTTTTAAATTTAATTTGGCATAACAAACTGAAGTTGTTGTTGTTGTTTTGTTGTTGTGTGATTTTTCTTTTTGCAGAGGACTGAAGGATGAGTACGTCGTTATTCGCTTACCGAAATGGTGGATTTCCTCCGTCAAGCAAACTACTGGAGAAAGTGTGGCATCATGAAAAATACAAGAAACACAAGAAGAAGGTAATGCAAAACGTTTTATTCCTAGCGAAACGAGGTTAGTAATCGTGTCGCTTCCGGTCAGACCACGTGGCTCGCAAGCCCGCGTAAATCGAGCCGAGAGTTATAGTTTTATCACCCCATCTCGAGCTCATAATCTAATTGTTATTTTTAAAACAAATAAAGAAGCCTAAGACGTGTATTACACTGTGATAAAACACGACAGGCATTTGGGAACACGAGTGAAATGTAGAAAACACGAGCCGCAGGCGAGTGTTTTCTACATTTCTCGAGTGTTCTCAAATGCCTGGAGTGTTTTAATCACAGTGTAACACACGGCTTAGGCTTCTTTATTCGCCTTATGATATAGATTTTACATGCCGCGAGTAGAAACAACAAAGCACACAGATCGACCAACCAACGCCATTTAATACCAAATTCTCGACTTTTTCGCTTCTTCTTCTTTATTTGTTTTATTATTCTCAGCTTCAAAACTTTTTGCTGCTTCGCAGAGAATTCCATCATGAATTTCTTCAAAGAAAAATGTTTTTCGCCATCTCTTAGAGAATCGTCGAGTGCCTTTTCTATGTTTTATACTCTGATAAAACATAGGTTTTTGACCAAACAGAGCGCGCATAAGAACGTAGCTATATTGTAAATATATATATACGCGTGCATTGTTGAGTTATGTAAGCACGCGGGAATTTTTAAGAACAGGAGAGAAGTGCTTATCACACCTCTCGAGTGTTCTTATGGATTCCCAAGTGCCTAATATTGCTTTTATTGCTTTTATAAAATGCCTCGTGAGATCCAAAACGAACACCGCTGAAACGAGGGTTCGAGTGTAATAATAGCTATTAACAAACGCTTGGAATTCCAAGGGAGTAGAGAGTGTCCAAGAGAATCGAAAGCTCGCTAGAGTTCTAACGTTCACATTCTTGGCTAAAATCAATGCAAGTAATGTAAGGCGATCAATAAAATGGGAAGTCGTTCTTCGAATTGGTTTCGGCGAAAAATAAAAGCGCTACTTTTGAGCTTGCACAAGACGATTTGTGTGTTACGCAGCATGCGTGCATGCATATGTTGTACTTTTGGATTTTGTTTGTGATAGAGTTCGGATCATGGATCTCAGCGATCGTCAGAAATGTTTGGTTTTGTTTGTTTTTGTGTGTGCGAGAAATAATAATAACAATAATAGTAATATATAGAAATAGAAATAATATGAATAATGATCAGGAGCCTGTCATATTTTTTTTTATTAAATGCCAAAGTGAACAATAGTCCATGAGGATTGATTAATATCAAAAACCTAGCATAGGCAGCAGTGCACTATGGTAGATATCCCCACGGCCTAATCAGTGGTTCACAGCAACAAGAAAACTGGAGTGCAGGGGCAGATGCCTTAAACACATGACAGTAGATACTCATGCACCCTGCTCCTGTGTTTATGTAATGACAAGATGAATACAATAATTGGGGATCTATTTAACCCTGACAGGAAAAACCATAAGCTCTTTAAAAACTACCTTCGCGAGGCTTTGCCGGAGTCGTATTTCTAGTAATAAACGAATCATGTGTCGGTGAAAAAGATACCAAGTATTAAATCTTCCTGCAAAACTTCGCTAAAGCATGAAGACGTCGCCATTTTGAAAACGATCTCCAACCAAGTGGTGTCAAATGGTTGATAGTCTGCATAAGCTCAACTATGCAATCAGGTCATGTGCGGCATTTACCAAGCAGCTTGGTAAATATTCCTAAAGCCTCTATTCACCGAGATTGAAGAGAAAAATAGTTTAGTATATACCAATGAAGCAACCTCAGTAGGGAGCTTAAGCAAACAGGACGACGACGCCGAGGATAACACAAGCGGTGAAAAATTGTTGAAGCGTAATTATTTTGCACATGCAGTTTTATTACGTCGTTCATTTGCGTTATTGTTTGGTCCTGCCCTGGGCAACGTTTTATCGTGGCAGTGTTTTGTGCAATTTTCCTAATAAAACCTCTTCGAAAACGCTACAAAGCGAGAATCGACGGCGGCCATATTTCGGTAGCTTGGACGCCATTTTGTTGTTTTCTACAAAACAAAACTCACTCGCGCAAGGATTACCCAGAAGCCCCCGCATTATTCACTTACTAGGAGGTGCTTGTTCAAAACAGGCAAAGTAAACAGCAGGGAAAAGGACCAGGAATATAACAAAGTTAGATTTGAAATTGAATTTGTTAACGATAGAAACAAATACTCGCTTTCGCTATACAGGACATGAGCGAACGATTACATAACGAAATTGGTGAACACAATTTAGCAAAACGACTCAAAACGGAAACCGAGTATGAACGACTTCAAAGAGAAGATTAAGATTTCTTCAGAAACATTATCCCAACAGAATACAATATTAAACATAATCAGAAGGCGAACAACAATAAATACAGATTGAAATTGTGCCAACAACATAAAACATAGTCAGAAGACGAACGACAAAACAGTTTGCCTCATCGTCGTGAAAAGTGCCGGAAAAGGGGAAACAGAAACCAACCGCAAAGAAATGAAGGTGATGAGGGGAAAAGGCCAATCCTAGCGCAACTGGAATATAAATCAATTTTATCCAAAGCTAATAAGACCCACCTATAACTAAAAAAGCACAAATAAAAGAGCCTTAAGGCGCGCCCAGGAAGAAGCCCAAGTCAAATATAAATCAATTTTTATCCAAGTAGACATTAAAATGCGTCCACTTCTTGTTTTCCAATATGACATGTGGATTCACTTATAAATTTTACCTTGTATGTATCTCAAACGTTATTTAGAAGATCAGAAGATATTACCTAAAAGTCTGTAGAAAATATGGCGAGTATAGCGATAATGCTTGGAGGGGCAGTCCTTAATGCAACTGCCTTCATTGGCGGAAATTATATAGCAAAGGCTATATCAATGGCTCATCGTCCACTGATCTCGAAATAGAAAGAGAAAGACATGACAAAGCGTTAGAAAAATATCAGAAAGATTATGCAGAATATCAGGAAAAGAGGTTAGCTTTCATTGATTTTATGAATAAAAGACAAGATGATGAAAATCAAGCTTCAAAAAATATTGCAAACACAGACGAAGCTCTGAAATTGTACAGTCAAGTTAATCCTCCCAGATTCTCTGATTATTACCGACCTAATGATGATCAGAAAATGGGTGAGATGGTTTACTGATGTTTCAGGTGGGATGTTAGCCTTGGGATATATCGCAAGCAAATGGCTAATATATAGATTTAGCCAAGCCTAAAAGCGGGGCTCCCGTTTAGTACTTTCATTTCACTTTAAACTGTAACAGCATTCTAAAATATTGCGAAGGAATTCACAAACGTTTTTAACTATAGTTTGGTGTCGAAGTCGGTTAACTCGCTATGATTTTTGTCTTCGTCTGCCATTAGTACGGTCTTTCTACCTACAAAGTCATGGAGTATATTCTACAAAAAAAACACAAATTATCAATGTACTGTATTCTATTCCTGATGACATTAACCATTCTATTTGCGTAAATGTATTTTAAAGATTTGTACACGCTACTGGGAAATGCAGGACACAACTCTTGTCATTTTCATGTTAAAACGAACACCTCGTTAAAATAAATGTTTACTCCAAGGTATGGTAAAATGTATGCAAAAGGGCTTAGATATAATCTATATAAAAACACATTTAGACAGTTCCGCTAGCATTTTGTACTTAATTTAGCTTGATATCGAGGTTCCAGTAAATAGCCTAGCTGCATGGAGCAAAATAAATGTAAATGTTTTTCTTTTTTGTTATGTGATAATTAAATTGAGTTATGGATGCCACTCAAATTGAATTATTAAATGAAATCGTAAAATTATGAAGCACTCAAGAATCTATTACTGAACTTCAGGGTTTCTTTCAATCCTATAATTCATAATCATGGGCAAAAAACCTTCTCTGCTTTACCCTATGAGCCGAGGCTAGGTTTCTCTCTTGCATGGCTTTTAGCAGGGTATCCCGGCGTTCTTCGCTACAATTTTGTCTGTTTTCCACAGCAGGGAGTCTTTCCACTTCTCGGCGTTCTTCGCTACAATTTTGTCTGTTCTCCACAGCACGGAGTCTTTCCGCTTCTCGGCGTTCTTCGCTAAAATTTTGTCTGTTTTCCACAGCACGGAGTCTTTCCGCTTCTAAGTGTTCTTCGTTAACATTTTGTCTGTTTTCTCGAGCCCGGACTCTTTCTGCTTGTCGGCTTTCTTTGCTATAATCTCGTCTCCTTTCTCTTTCCCGAGCGCGCTTTCTTTGTCGATCTTCTTCGCTCATTCTTACCCAGTTAATTATTGCTCTCTTCCGCTCTCTTTCCCGCTGCTCTTCACCTGAACCCTGTGTTCTGCAAATGATATTTTCTCTGCTATTGTTTGTTGACATAGCAATAGAAATTGTTTCGTTTATCCTTTAGTAAAACTTTAACAGTGTAGAGTAACAATATTGTCTCAAAAAGACAATGGACTGAAAATTTCTTTTTGAGTCGTCAACGCAATTTCCCGCCAAAAATACGCAGGCTACCAGAACTCGAGATTTGAGCCCACGATCTAGTAAATCAATTACTGGTCAGCGGATAATAAATCACGTCACCTCAATGAGTTGACACATGAGCCCACAATATGGTCATGTGATGCTGTTCAGTGGCTATCCCGTTTTGACAGCTGTCAATTGACCATATTGTGAAAGTCCAATATAAAAGATGTGGATTTGCCAAGACACGCCCGAGATACCCCTCCTTCCTTTTGATAGTCTGCCCTACCCTACCCGTACAATCTGTAGACGCGTACGTACGCTCCGTCAGTCACGTGACAACCAAACGAAAAGAGGTTGACCATATTCCATGAGTCTGGAGCTCTTTCCCACGCGCGCTTCGCGCGCGTGGGAGCTCCGCTATGAAACATAGTGATCCAACTAGTCAAAGACTTAGTAAATTTCTAATACATCTAGACAGGAGCCCATTACTAGTAATGGGAAATGGGCTCCTGATCTAGATGCATATGCTAACAATTTATTTTGGCGGGCTATGAGTAAGCCATTACCAACACATTATTTCAGATGGATGAATCAAGATGAATTAAATAAGTGGGAAGATATTCCGTGTATGTTAGAGGTAGATTTATATTACCCGATAGATTTACATGATTTACATAATGATTTCCCGTTTGCTCCAAAGCATGTGAAGGTTGGAAATGCCACTAAACTAATTCCCACTTTAAGGAGTAAAACGAATCATATATTACATCGAGAAAATTTAAAACTAGAAGGGCACTCGGTAGAGCGCATACCTCCGCCCCGTCACATATGTACACCTGATATTACACTCATCTGGATCTGAGATCCGGAGTTTAATCCGGATAAATCGCAAATTTTAATCGATTGATCCTGGGTATATTTGCGACCTCTCCACCAAATTTGGTGCAAATCCGTTGATTAGTTTTTGCGTAAAACTATTAACAGACAGACAAACAAACAAACAGACAGGCGTGAAAACATAACCTCCTTGGCGGAGGTAACAATGTACAATGGTTTCGAATTAACTAAAATTCATCAGAGGTATTACATTTGATGAATCGTCATGGATGAAAAAATATATAGATTTAAATACTTAACTAAGAACATGAAGAACTCAAGCTAAAAATGAATTTGAAAAAGACTTCTTTAAACTAATGGACAACTCAGTTTTAGGTAAAGCTATGGAAAACATACGACAAAGGAAGGATATACGCCTTGTAAAAGATGAGTCTAGAGCAAAAAAGGTTAATAATTAAGCCAATGGCCGAATTATTGTGAATAATTATTGCTAATTATTTAATAAACCAGTTTATCTAGATATGTGTATTTTAGACTTACGTAAGACGGTAATGTACGAATCCATTATAATTACATTAAACCTAAATACGAAGAAGGTGCTAAATTATTGTTTACAGATACTGATCGTTTATGTTATGAACTAACGAAGATTTCTGTAAGGATATTAGTTCAGACGTAGAATCATTGCTCGATACTAGTAATTTTACCGTGAATCACGAATCTGGGATTACCACTGGCGTTAATAAGAAAATTATTGGAAAATTTGAAGACGAAGCAGGCGGAGAACTAATTATAGAATTCGTTGGTTTAAGGTTACTGTAGACCTTCAGGGGTGTCTTTCGAAGAATCATTCGTATGCGCGCCGCTTATACTCTAACCATAGAAAAGTATATATCATCGTAAAGCTAATAAAATGTACAATCGAAGAATTCTTTTTAAGATTTGATTTAATGGTAAGCGCGCGCTAGCCTTCAAACGCAAAACTGACACTATTTGTTAAACTGAATTACCTGCCTTCCTGCTCGCAAGTACGACCAAACAAACGGCACAATGTCAATCAGTAGGTGATAGGCTACAAAAGGGTGTGAGGCTTTTTCGATATTCCGACTGGTTGCCGAGAAAATCTATTTTGAAGTTGGCGAATTGAATATTTGCCGATCTTCGTCACATGAGAGCGCGTAAAAGGAGAAGTATTTGAAATATCAAAAAAGCCTCACACCCTTTTTTGCATTGATAACCAAGGAACATTTTGACCAAATTTCATGAGAATCCGTCAAATCTATATACCCTATTAATTCGCTTGAAGCAAGGAAATCCACGCAAAAATAAAGTCCGAGTTTTAGACTCCTAAAGTTTTAAAGGCTTATCACACCTCATCAAAGCGGCTGTCAACTGGGTCATGCCCCCGACCAATGAAACACGAGCTTCGGATCCCCCGAGCGCCCGCAACAAAAATAGCTCATTAAATTTGCGGGAAGTTTCGCAGTCGAACACCGTCGAGTGATTGCGGCGAAAACATGGGTAAAGTTAAATCAACGAGAAAAGCTTCTGGAAAAGCAGTAAAGAGAAAAGGCACTAATCAGCGAAAGGGAGAAAAAGTTGTGGCGACCTCCAAAGAACCAAACATCCAGTCAACCGAGCGCGATCCAAAACAAAACGTGGTCACACTCCAATTCCTCCGATTCTGTGCTTGCGTTCGATTCCTCGCCACTGGTCGAGTCAGATTCTGCTAAACCAGTGGTAGCAGCTTTCGAAGCCATCAGCTTTAAACTATCGGCACCAACCTCTCTGGAAGTTGAAAGATGTGAGACTCCTGAAACATAGTTTGAAGGCTGGTCAAACGCGAACCTTTGTCACTGGCGGCGAGGTTCCTCCTGTTTTCATCAAACAATTCGCGTTTCTCCTTTTTCTCCAGGTTTCTTACGAGATTTTGTCCAAGGCTTCTTTTCTCTTTTCGATGAATTCATAATATAAGTTTTCACGGATTCTGCATTAAAAGATTCACTGATACCAACGGCCAAAACGACGCGACACAGCACAACTTTCAATGTAAACAAAATATTCAAATGTTTGTAATTTTAGTCCCGGATAAGATTTGCCGCGAAAAATCAGTAGGCGCTAGATGTGTTTAATGTGATTAGAACGCCTTTAATTTAGTTATTTATTAACTCTTCTCCAAAAAAGTTTTTCCCCGAAATCTCGCGATCATTGAATGATTTCAAACAACTTTTTTCACCAAACTTTAAATCGATGTTTTAGCTATGTCAGGAGCACAGAAAAAAAAATTCGCAAAATTCAGCCTTTGAAGGTCTACAGTAACCTTTAGATCAAAATTATATTCATGTAAGATGGATTCGGGTAAGGAAGAAAGACGTTGTGAGGGCATTAAAAGATAAGTTATTGAAAAATCAACTTCTCACCAAGACTATAAAGATTGTTTATTCCAAAACAAAATCCAGATTAGAATAAATAAGACGATCTAAGATCGTAAGTCGGACAACAGGTAGACGTGCTGTTATGGGAGCAACTTCAGAATACCCGGCCACGATTGCGTGACATTAATCTCGTGCTCCCGTGGTGCCGCAGTCGCGATGTCAATCATGAAATTAAAAAAGAGAAATGGGCCAAAAAATATTTTAAAAGAAATAAAGTGGATGGAGTGGGTATAGAACTAGTGCTCCCGCAGTCCCGCACTCCCGCAGTTGGAAAAAAAGGATATGACATGGATTACTTGTTTTCGGCACATCGATTATAGAACGAGGTATGTTCATGTGTATTGTGCTTGTTTTCGGCACATGGATTATAGAACGAGGAATATTCATGTGTATTGTGCTTGTTTTCGGCACCTGGATTATAGAACGAGGAATATTCATGTGTATTGTGCTTGTTTTCGGCACATGGATTATAGAACGAGGTATTTGTTTCCATATGCAAATATTTGTTAATGAGGGACTGCTGGAGCAGAACTTTAATGTCACGCAATCGTGGCCGGGTATTCTGAAGTTTAGCCCCTCCGGAAACGTGGCATCTTTGTTGTCGTTTCCTCGAGTTTCATCGCGAGGCACCTTGTCTTTATCAGCAAATGCTCTTCTGTCACTCTGTCCACATTTTCTGTTCACTGGTAACTCGTTTGATTTCTGGTTTGATTCTTTTGAGACATTCGCTAAATCATTTCATTCTTTTGCTATTTTCAGTTCGTGGAACGACCCGTTTCGAAATATACGCTCATTACACACGCCACCTTTTAGAGTGGGTCTACCGCGAACGGTTTGTGGCTCTGTATGTTTGAGCGTAGAAAAGATGACACCATTTGTTTTCAACATATTCGCCATCGACTTCGACATCGTAGAAAAAAGGTTGCGCCCGTATTACGTGTCTGCGGTATTCGCCATTGCACGTGACTGCGATTTGCGATGAAACTCGAGGGTAAAACTATAGTCGGTTGCCCGACTAATAAATGTAATCAGAAGTTACCGACATGACCTATTTACTGAAACCATTAATTAAGTCGCCTTATTAGCATTTGATGACAAAAGAATCATTAGAAAAGACAGGATACGTACCTATGCAATCGGACATTATAATGCCATCAATGAGTCAATTGAGGTTGATAACGATGACAATTACTTCCAAGATTTTAAATTGCCAAGTTGATTTGGATGGAGTCGCAGGCCATACAATACTTAACGATTGTTACGTCGGGTAAACTTTTAGGGGACGGGTAGCTTGCTAACTAAACTGAATGCAGGGTTGTCGGAACAGCAACAAGAAAATTTATTCAAAAGGGGAAATAATGAACGAAGTTTCCACGATGTAAAACTTTACAATAGCACGTAACTTGATAACTTACACGGCCTCCGCCAACTTCAATAAACACTGTTTCCGTCACACTTGACTAAACGCCACTATCGTCAACTCTCTTCGATTGTGAAAACTAGTTGAATCTTAACTTAGACTCGCCTACTTATATACTGTTACATTAAGATTCTAGAACTTTCCAAATAGTCTAATTATAGAAAGATTACAAAATAAACCGCTTTAGAAGCGCTTACGTAAGATCCTAAAATAGACAAGCTAAGAACTCTCGCGAAGCTTCTAGAAAGTCACGCTAGTCACGTGATACAATTTTTCGTAACAACGATGAAATCATTGGACTAAGTTGCCGTCATATAAATAGATGAGTTTGTGTTAATGCCCGAAGCGGCCAATTTAAAAATCAATTATAAATATAAATTGTCATACAACCTAACAGATCTTTCTGTAACTCACTTGAAAACAAATTATGAGAGAAGAACCCGTGGGAGTCACGATTGTAGTCCCCAGGCTAGGGCAAGCACAGATGTTTTTTAAATTTTCTTTTTTCTTCCCGCACGTTAAGTGAATGCAACTTTCTCACTAACTACATTGTTTATGCGCAATCAGAAGATAGCTTTAAATTTAAATTAACCAGTAGTTTTTAATATTTTATTATAGATTATTATTGTTTTAAAGTTGGCGTGATATCTAAGATTAATAAAATGTAGATGTAGATGTAGATGTAGAAGTATTATTCATCGTGCCAAATATAAATACGGTGAGTTACTAAAAATGATACAAACGCGGCGTAGAGGCAAACGAGATTTAGGATTTCAAGCAGCAAGTGTTTATTTTGCCTTAGGAGACTATGGCCGTAAAACACAACATTACAGAGATGTTGCAAATATGTTCAACACCTGACCCAGTTATGTAAGTAATGTGATGAAAATTTCAGATCAACGACCTATTACCTACTCCGATTATATATATGGGTTATTGACCAAGCGTCAGGTCAAGATGGCTGGATATTGGCTAAGTTCTTTTTTTTGCGTTTTTATGGACCGAGACGAAGTTGAGGTGGGTCGCGGTTTTAGCTGCAAGAATGGCTTAAAAAGATTATCTGGAAACGCCAACGATTCTACCTAAAAGCATCTAATTAGGTAATATATATGGCAAGTATAGCGTTGAAGATAGGAGAAGCTATTTTAAATGCGACAGCTTTCGTTAGTGGCAATTATCTTGCAAAATATGTATCTGGTAATAATGTAGACGAAGAAAAGCTTCGACATGATGCGGCATTTCATAGACCGTCCCAGATTGGCACTAAAATGCTGTTTGAAGATTTTTCTGGACATTTTGATCAGGAAACTTTTAAAAGATTTATAGAACTGTTGAGATCAGAAAAATATTCGAGATTATGTTCATGTTTAATAGACGACTGCGGAAGTTTGTGTCATGATCTTCAAGAGGACAAACTTGTTACTGAAACGTGAGCTCAGTAATATTGCTGGATTATTAGTTCTTAACGGTGGAAGATTGGTAGCAATTGCTAGCGGGTTATTTAAAGTGGCCAAGCACATTAAATTAGGAGAAGATGAGGAGAATGCTAACAAAATCATAGAACTTTATAGCACAAGTGAACAGGTTAATTAAAGATTACTGTAGAATCAACTGATATAAATGGCGTAACCTGTTAAAGAGACTAAGCGAACTGAACAAATTGGAACCGAACCCAGTGAAGGTTGAAAAGACAAAGGATCCGAAGAAAGTAGAAGCAGGACCACGACTTCAAGATTACAATAAACGAGCAAGAGAAGCATTAGATAGAGAAACAAAACGTGAAGTAGAAATGGAGGCGAGTGAAACACAATCTGGTCCGCGCATTGTGGATATAAGTTTAACTACTGTCATTTCTTTAATCGCTGTAGGTTTAACGGCATTAAATTTATTTATGCGTTATTTCTATAAACCAAAACAAGAAAAGGAAACAGAAAAAACCTAAACCTGAAACACCAGAAACCGAAACTCTAAAACCCGAAACACGTAAACCAAAACCTGAAACTAAACGAGCTCAAATAGGAATGGATTAGTTATTTAGAGATTCCATAACTTAAACTAATATAATGTCAGGCGAACAAAAGAAGTTAGTAAAAACAGAGATGAATTCATCCGTTTTGGTTGGTTTATCAGCTGGAGTTGGTTATATTGGTAAAAAGTTATTGAAAGAACGTTTCCCAAGTGACCCCCGTAGTAGCATTACTAATTAATTACGCCAAATGGGTCGCGGTTTTAGCTGCAAGAATGGCTTAAAAAGATTATCTGGAAACGCCAACGATTCTACCTAAAAGCATCTAATTAGGTAATATATATGGCAAGTATAGCGTTGAAGATAGGAGAAGCTATTTTAAATGCGACAGCTTTCGTTAGTGGCAATTATCTTGCAAAATATGTATCTGGTAATAATGTAGACGAAGAAAAGCTTCGACATGATAAAGCTATTGAAAAATATAAAAAAAGATCATGTAGAATATTTGGAAACGCGACAGAAATCAATGGATTTGTATGAGCAGCAACAAGATAATGAATATCAGGCTATGCAAAACATGTCAAATACTGATAAGGCGTTGCAATTATATTGTCAAACTTACCCGGATTATAGTTAACGTGAACCACAATTTTCGGATTATTATAGACCGAGTAATGATCAAAAGAGCGGCGAGTTATTTTATGCAGGCGGTGGAATGTTGGCATTGGGTTATCTAGCATTTTAGAGATCCCGAGATATTAATATTAAATGGCGGAAGAAGGAGATTTACCTATTCCAGATGAGACCGATCCAGTATTTGTGTTGGAGAAGTAGTAGAGAGATGCTGATTCTGGGACATTTTGTAATCCAGTTTTTTACCACAATAATCTGCATAAAAAAATTTTAATCCAAAAACAAAACTACCAAAAAAACTACAAAAAAAACTACAAAAATAAAAACCAGTTATAACCACTTATAACCGGAGTCAAAGCTCCCAACGAACTATAGGTTAGTCATATTAGGATATGATAGTGATTGACAGCTCCCGACGTGCTATTATGGTAAAAAAAAAATCAAACTTAACCCAAAAAATCAGATCAAAATCCACCAAAAATCGAACTAAACCCCAAAATCAGATAAAAAAAATTCCAAAAATCAAAATCAAAATCCCAAAATCAGATCATAAGAAAACTCAACAACTTCAAGCAAATCACACAGAGCAGAACCAAAATCAAAATCCCAAAAATCAAAATCAAAATCCCAAAAATCAAAGTCAAAATCCTAAAAATTAAAATTCGATCTGATTTTTCGGGTTAAGTTTGAGTTTTGGGTGATCATGGCCAGAAATCGCGGACATTTGAGCCCGCACATCGATACGCGGCTTTCTCCACAATAACAGAAAAAAACTAGTATGGCGGCCCATGAAGCGTTCTATTTTGCGAGATCGATTATGAACAACTGCATTGTCTTTTATCCGTGGTTAAATTTACAGCGATCAAAAGCCTTCAGGACGTCTAAAATTGTTTTCGATAATGAAATCCTTCACTCGATCGCATGAATGAAATTCCCGCCATCCCGCGCCGGAAGTAAAAATACCCTCTATTTAGAGCGCTGACCTACAACACTGTTTAGCGTCTGTCCCCAGTTCTCAACGGAGTTTTGAAGCCTGGTTTCATAGCTTTCCTTTGATACCAAACATGGCGGTTAAACTGAGAGAATGTTGTGAAGAACGGAGGTTCTTTTTCGTGTAACATCGAGTAACCATTAGCGGACTTCACGGTTGAATGCCTCTACTTTTATAGTTTTATATTCTTGGGTTTTCATCGCCGAAATGGACGCTGTTAATCGTGTCCAAACTACCTGAAAATCACTGTGTTTCTGTGACACGATGTTAACTTTGAGGAATGAACTTGGAAAAATCAATCAGGCGGATGGGAACGTGGCGAGCTGCGGTGAAAGATTGCTACTTTACGTATTTCCTACATGAAATAGAAGGGTTAAGAGAGCGAAAGTGGAGCTAAAATCATGCCTAAAAAGGACGCTGTTAATGGTCTGGTTTAGAAATGACTTTCATACAGTTGGATTACGGATACTTTCTCCTAATAGATTCAGACTTGGAAACCGTTGCAGGTACGCCAGGAGTTATTCTATCCTCAAATTTAATTTTTACTCCATACATTCTTTTGTAAATTTAATCGCCATGTTTTGCTTCAGTAATGTAGAAAGCCGCTGCCGTTACGCGGGCGTTGCGTCCGCGATTTCTGGCCATGGCCAATGACGAAGATGTAGAAGAAAAGCCTTTATTAGGGCGGAAACCACAACAGGCAAAAAGAAACAGATGGGGAGAAGCCAGAGGAAAAGCAATTTCTTTATTTACAAGAAGAAGAGAGTATCCGTGCACCTTTGCCTGGAGCAGATGAAAATACAATAGAAACATCAACATCATGGAACCGTTAAGGAGCCAGGCCCAAATTGCTGTTACGGACACCAGAAGAGATAGTGATGAGGCGACTAGATGGGAAACACGACAATATGGCTGAAGCTTCATACGATGGAGAAACCGTAGAAACATCTTGCGGTGATATCTCTGAGACGATAAATATTGAAATGATGCGAAAGGGGCCTAAATATGATGAGATTGGGAAAGAATCCTTAAAAAGTTCCCTAAAGCAATGGAAGACTAAGGATAGCAATTGACGATTTTGACAGGGCTGCGGTGCAATTATTTGGAAAAGGAAAAATAATATATACAATACTAAACTCTGATGGTAGTTTAGCGCCTGATTACGAAAAAGCCATGAACGTAAAAACTATTAAAAAAGCTCTTGGTTCGCCTGCTGAGGAGGTGGTTGATAACAATGAGAATGAAATTGAAAGAAGAAAAGAGACGACAGCGATTTAAATGAAGTCTAAAGGTTATTGAAGATAAACCTTCAAACACCTGAGGAGCGGAACCAGATAGAAAAACTACGTCAAGAAATAGCTGAGCAAAATGAACAAATAGAGGATCTTGATCGTGAGAACGAAGAAATAAGGGAGAGAATGTCATTGAGGGATCGAGTCAAGGCGATTTTTAAGAAATACGGCCTTACAGCTTTTGCTTACAGCTGTAGGTGTTGTTATTGTGGTTATTGTATCAAATCTAAGGACGGGGTTATCTAAGGTCGCTACAGGAGTTGGCAACGGTCTTACGGCGATTGGAAAGCAGATTGGTAATATATTACCGGGAATGATTGGTGCCATTGCTAGTTTCTTATTCAGAACCGCGAGTGAGGTTGTTGGATTTCGTAGCTAAAAATGCGTGGTTATTAATAGTAGCATTGGTTGTATTCGCAATTGAGTAATTTAAACGTAAGAATAAGTAATTTAGAGGTGAGTAGACTAATCTATATAAATGGACGAAGATGATTTCTGCACCAAATGTATTGCCTAAGAATTACTGGAAAATAACACAGAGTCTTAAGTATACAAATGAAGGATGTAAAAAGGTAAGAAGCGTCGTGTTATGGGCAACACACTTAATTTTTGGCATGGGATTATTAACTAGCCCTAATTTATCCAGAATCATTGAAGATAGAGTGGATCGTATCAGGCAAACCATAAACGAGTATAATGATATTTTAAAAAGTTCTTAACTGGATTACTTAAGAGCGTGTCTCCGTAAAAACCGACCAGTGATTTTGGATCAAAAAATTAATTTTCCTTATATTCTGGGATATTAAAGCCTTTACCTTAGTAGTCACAAAAATACACTTCGTTTGACCGAAAGTGATAAATATATTTTTTTAAGAATTTTTGAATTTCTGGACGATTAGCGCCGGCGTCATAGCTTTTCAAACTGCAAAAATCGCTAATATTGACCGCACTCTAGAAAACGAACATCTCGCTCAAAAAGCCTGATTTTCTTTTCCGTATACAGATACACAACTGGAGATTTCCTAGCCATTTCACAGTTCCGAATTATTTATTTATTTTAACGGCAATGATTTTTTCCCCAGCACGTGTTTTCGGCTTTTCATCAAAACACGAAAGTAGCTCAACTTTGAGGGTAATTTTAAAAAGTGTGGCACCTGTCTGAACTTCGCTATCTGTATGAATACAATCTAGGAATGATAATAAAACACAAAAAGGAATAACATTTTTGTGCTCTCCACGTTTTCAGAAGAGACCGCCGTTTGAATTTCCAGAAATTTCGTAAACCTGATAATTAACAAACACTCGCCTTGTCGATCTGCTTGTCAAAGTCAAACTTAAACTTAAAAAAACTTAAGATTACAAACTTAAAATTAGTTGGATGCAATCTTGTTCATGGAGATTACTCTTCAAGACATGGCGGTGAAATTTCTGGGGCAAATAAAACACTTTTCTTTGCAAATACGACGCGATGCGTCGCTGACAAAGCGTTTTAACCCAGTCCCCGTGACAAACTTGAAAAATGCGAGATATTGTATTTCATCCCTAGTTCTCCTGCACTGGGTGATGACCTGATACGGTAATTATAATTAACAAATACTGGCTCGTTCACTTGCTTTATTAACTTCTTAGGTTGTAATGCCCCTCTTTGATTTTGTAGAGGATATTTTTGCTCCTGAAGTAACTGCTTTAACTCTAGAAACATCGAAATTATCTCTCACTTTGAAAAATAGAACGCTATGAATCAACGTAAAAAATAGACAGTTCTGTAAAGACATTCTAAGCACCTTTTACATCTTGCAAAAATCCAGGAATACTTGTGTATTTTTGAACATCTGTGTTGTAACAAATATACTTGTCCTAATTATACTAAAGCGCTGGACCAAACAATGTAAAACGATAAAACAAGAATGTTCATTTCATACTTGTTATTTACTCAAACCAAGATTTCTACACTTACATCGTGGCACTGTTGCCAGAAAATATAACTGGTTATGATAAAAATAGCCGGAAAAATAAACACCTTATGGAACGATTCCCTTTCAAGGTTTTACAACAATGTTGAATGGTTATTCCCGCGACCTTCTCTTTCAGTCTTTATTTATAATTAGATTTACAGTTTGTTACACAATTCGGAATACTTGACCATGACATTTACCTAGGTGCTATGAGTTCTTTTATTCTATTGAAAGTTACAAAGTAAAGGCGCCTCACATACGTTGGTACTTCGAAATGATCATTTCATCGTTATCTTAAAGACAAACCTTTTTAAACCCCCTCTTCATCAGTACTCCGTTTTACGGGTATTTAAAGCTACTTGAAGTTACACGGAAAGAATTTGTCACACCTGGCCATGGGCATCAATCTCGAGACCTCTCACACAGAAGACTCCAAGGGCTACGCAATAACTGACTGTGCTAATCTTTGCTCCTCAAAAAAGGGAAAACGTAAAATATTGTGTAGTAGAATGCTTACCTGACCCAATGGGAATTGTGATTCCAAAAATTGCGTGAATATTCTTGGACATCTCCAAGTTGATAACATGATCATTTTTTAGCTTTTTCCTTGCTCCTGAATGAAGAGGATATCGACATGTCCTCAAAGGACGCCAGTTGCGACCCAAATTATGTCTGTGTTTTGGACACACGAACATTTCTTCTTGCCGGTGTGGTGGCACATCGAATAGCCCCGCCCTGACTAGTATCAGTTCGTACTCCATCATTCCAGATAGGTTTGAAAGATGGCACGTCTTCAAGTGGATCGTTATATCTTCCTGGCATTCTCGCAACCTACATACTGTATCTGAACCTCGAAAACCTCCACAATTAGATTTTCCGAAGCCCGAGAAAGAACACTTTACTGTATCAGTAGCCATGTTACCCCTTGTTTGTTTTGTGTCCAGTCCAGGAGGACTGGGGATGAAATACAAAGTCACGCATATCTCAACTTTAATCTGAACTGGGTTAAATCGCTTTGTTAGCGACTCATCGCGTTTTCTTTGCAAAGAAAAGTGTTTTATTTGCCCTAGAAATTTCACCGCCATGTCTTGAAGAGTAATCTCCATGAACAAGATTGCATCCAACTAATTTTAGCAAAAAACCTTTCAGGACGGTGTCACGAACCAGTCACGCTTTCGGATACTGCCATTTCATAAACAAGATAACTTCTTAAAACGGACCAAGGACATGGAATCAACGGCCAATATAGTTTCAGATGATTCAGAAATAACCTTAAAATGTGAAAGAACTTGGATAAGACCCATCACGCCATCAAATGAAGTTTGACTTTGACAAGCAGATCGACACGAAATCTACAGTTGTGTATCTGTATACGGAAAAGAAAATCAGGCTTTTTGAGCCAGGTGTTTTTTTTTCTAGAGTGCGGTCAATATTAGCGATTTTTGCACTTTGAACGGCTATGACGCCGGCGCTGACCGCCCGGAAATTCAAGAATTCGTAAAAAAATATATTTATCACTTTCGGTCAAACGAAATGCATTTTTGCAACTACTAAGGTGGAGGCTTTAATATCCCAGAATATAAGGAAAATGAATTTTTTGATTCAAAATCACTGGTCGGTTTTTACGGAGACACGCTCTTAAATGTCTAGGAAATGGAGGAAGTTTCAGTTCGACAAGCACGTGAGATATTACAACATCTTGAACGTGAAATAGATTACTATGAGAGCACAAGAGAGAAAGTTAGCGGTGGGGTCCACGGCTGGAATTTCAATAATACTATCTGTTACTGGATTAGTATTATCGTTAACTGGATTTGGTGCCGCTGTTGGTGGGCCTATTGGTGCCGTTGGCGGATTATTTGGAGTTATTCTGAGTACGACATCTGGAGTAAAGTTTTCTAGGAAGATAGCAAAGCACGCACGAATAACCCAATTGGCTAAATCTAAGGTGAATCTTTTAGAGAATTTGATTTTGCAATTCTTAAATGATGATAAGATAACAGATGCAGAATTTACGCGTAACTGGTTGAAGAAGGACAATACAACAAGATGAAACGGAGTATTCGAGATAATAATGCAATAAATATGGGCGAGGTTAAAATAGGAGTATCGAAAGAAATGGTAAGAGAAATACCTAAGGACTTAAAATGATGGAAATAATAAAAGCATCTGACTTTAGACTATAAAGATGTCGTTATGGTATTTTTTTAGAAACAAAATCCAAAAGCTGATTTATGAAAGTTTAAT
Organism: Ricordea florida; assembly: GCA_949710005.1. NCBI lineage: Eukaryota > Metazoa > Cnidaria > Anthozoa > Corallimorpharia > Ricordeidae > Ricordea > Ricordea florida. Next base: position 19,539,190 of record OX453284.1, read on the forward strand.
ATTTTGACTTTTGAATTTATTGATTGGCTCGATGGTTCAAATATCCGGCGTATAATATCTATGGATAAAAAAACTGCCGCCAAATACCCGGACAGCAGGTTTTAGTCCTGAATTGAAATATAAATTAAATATAGATCTTGGTCTAATCGTTCCACCGCCACCAAACATAAATATACGGAATGCCGGTTAAGACGCCAAAGGGGGATAAGAATTTAGATTTACTGATGGAATTTCGGAGGCGTTATCCAAAAGCCGATAGGACCAAGTTTAAATTCGTGAATGATAATCATGGAGGAAGTGTCTACTAGACCTATAATAGACTCACAGTGATGAGTAGATATGATTTATCTGGGGAAAAATGGACAGATTATTTAAGCCCCGAAATTAAAAGGAAATTGGGCAATGATCTTTGTGTTACTTCAAAGGCTTAGGAATCTTTCCCAGATAATTTGAAATTAACAGATAAACAATATCCTGTACCAGCTGTAAGTTTCGAGGAATGGGCTTCTGATATGACTGAATTATTGACCAAGTTAGATATATATGTATCCGAGAATCAAAAGTTTACTGCGGAAGTGAAGAATGTTTTCAAGTCCCATGTTACGTTGCTCCGTTTAGAAGTGCAAAACAAAGCAACAAATGGTTAAATGGACCAGACTATAATTATAGGCCTCAGCAATAAAATTTTGCTGTCTGGTGTGCGACGTAAAGATAATGAATTTATATAGCGCACTTTTTCATATAAATATGTTCAAAGGCGCCTTAGACTTCTATTGGGTGAGATCCGGCTATCAGTCCATATATGATCTCCCTTCTGTTTGTGGCATTAGTCCCTTTGAAAGTATGGATTACCTGCAGGTTATAAATAGCTTTGTGAAGTTACCAATTATTTTGCCATTAGAAGAATCTTATATGAGTTGAGTGCGTCGCTGCCAGATGATCCAGTATTTAATGTGACTAACAATCCTTATGATAAGGTTAGTTATCATGCGCTATGTCGTGAATTTGGTTTACCTGAATAATGCTGATTTTAGATGGGGGGGGGGGGGGGAACAAATCATGGATTAGGAGATATATTATAAATTATCTTGGTAGGGGCCGGGCAGTAGCAATCAAAATTTACATTTGGTTAGAGACTACGACATGTATGCAAATACTTGGCCTGCAGGTATTAATCAATTTTCAGATGAAGGAGCAAAAGAGAACGATGGCACCTTAATATGTTTCATACGAAATGATGATTTTGCGGAATTTAGGAATTCCTGGTTTGTTCCTACCAGTGGAGAAGGTTTGACTAGACCTGGTTTGGGTAGATTAAATTGATTAGCAGAAGCATTTGTCTATTGCGTGTTGGGATCTCAAATTTGCCGGTACAAGAACATCTATCGTTGGAAATGGTGGCGGAGCTATAGAAACTCAACAACAAATTTATAACATTATTTGAATCGAGCGTTATTGAGAACGACATTTCAAAATCAGTTCAGTTGGCAGTTCAAGAGGCTAAATTGCGGTTACATTTAGCTGTTGCACCCGGAGTATGGTTAGTGCCAAGTAATCTTATAATAAATACACGAAGCGTAGTTGCTTGTAATAATGAACTCATAAAGGCAACTAGTGATATGACATTTCACGGGAGCGAACATTCAGTAAATACTAAAACAAGACGTTGGTATTAGACATAATTTAGGGAGTAGTAAAGTAGATCTACCTCATACTATTCAAAATTCAGTTGCTGAAGTAAAACCAAAACCATCCGTCGCTACGACTAATGTTGAGACAATAGCAACTACTAGTTCAACTATTAGTACAACGACTAGTACTACTACTCAACACGAGATTAATCTTATTATTGTAATAATTGCCGTTGGTGGTTTAGCATGGCTACTACTTAGATAAAACTATCTTATATGTAGTAATAATGTCAGTGGTTCAAATGATCCCTATTATCGTTATAAAATGCCAAGAATTGAGGTATGATATTCGACAGGTTATATACTATCATTGAAAATGCGCTGAAAATATTGCACAAGTGATAGCACGTAATTTAAAAGATCTAGTTAAATGGTCTTCTAGAGGATTAGGTTGTATAAGCTGGCTTATTATCAACGGCCCGTATAGCATATGTATGATTGGTGAACATTCAATTAATCGAATACAAGAAGTACTTATTAAATATATTCAAACTTATGTATTATGTATACGATGCAATAATCCAGAGACAGTTAAATCTAGTTATGGAAAACTAAGGTGTAATGCCTGTGGTTTTGAGTATTATTTTTATAAATAGATTTGATTTTTACTATTGCTTATCTTTATTATCTCCATCTTCTTCATCTTCTTCCGGGACGCTAGAAAGTATTGCCTCAGTATCCGTGGGATCGCAAGGCTTATTATTTTTATCGAGGTATTTATTGCAAACCTCATACTCATTGTCATCATCACTATCGTCATCATTCCAAAACTCCCAAATTGGGGCTTTGTGATTATTTATAGGCCATGTTTTCGTAAACGTGAATCCAAAATCTGTAACTTTTCCATGTCATCATAGTGAACACCCATATCAGCAAAATCGGTTTCGTAAATCACAAATCTTTTATCCGTCATATAGCAGTATAGTGATATAATGTTAGCATTCTCTAAATGTAGTTATTTTCCATTATATGAAATGACGGATTTTAATGTCTAGTTGGTTAAAACTTGATTTATATTTGGCTTGGGCTTCTTCGTGGGCGCGCTTTAAGGCTCTTTTATTTGTGCTTTTTTAGTTATAGGTGGGTCTTATTAGCTTTGGATAAAATTGAGTTATTTTCCAGTTGCGCTAGGATCGGCCTTTTCCCCTCATCAGAAGGATTTCAATCACGTAGTATTTATACTGCAATGAGAATGCAATTAGCTTTTTTTCGTAATAAAACGATAGCCTTCCATTTTGAACAAATTCTCAATACAGAGGTTGCAGTTTTGACAGCAATTCATGATCAAAATTTAAAAGAAAGGTAGGCCAATTCGAGTGCCGTGGTTTTAAGCCTCGCTTTCAGCGGACCATAATGCTTTGCGCTGTGGAAAAAGCCTCGCTTTCAGCGGACCACTGCGCTTTGGTTCAGCCTCAATTTGAAACAAGGACAGCAAGAAAGAAGGCCTATGCTGTCATCTTCCTTTTCGGAGTTTCGTCAGAGCTCTGAGTTACTATAATGTGCTCAAATTTAGATTGGTAGAGAAAGATTGACTAATGGACGTGTCACATGTAATTGTTAAAGTGTGCGAATAAAAAAGATGAGCTTGAAACAGCGCACTGCGGTTCTTTGGCGTAATTATTTTGCGATGCTGATCAATGGCTGTTTCCTTGGTGGGGAGACTTGATTCACGGTCTAGCGCTGTTACAATTCTGACTACTGTCACTGTTCAAATCACGAAGCCTGCGAAACTGTGTAAAATGTGTTTAGATACGATATTCCTATAAAACGCTGTAGTTTATATAATAAATTTATTTCCTTTCCACATGATCGCACGCAAAGAAAGAACAAACGCATGAAACCTTTTCACGAGCGACATGCAAATGAGAGCTGATCAGTAAAAGGCGTCTCCATGACAAAACAACACATCTAAGCACAAAACTCACGCGATAGATAATTAATCCGTCAAAGAAACTGTTTCCACCTGAACTGCAACATATCATTTCTACTTGAGAAATCTGTGGAGATTTTGGCCCATTTTGAAAGCAATTTAAAATCTTTTAGCAGGTTCTTTTTGAATACAAACGAATAATTATTTTATCGAACTTGTCGTCGAGGAGGATCGAGTCCATCGTGTTTGATTAAGCTGTTTTGGTTTTTGACACCGGTCTCTAACGCCGCAAACATGCATTCTTGCCTTCCCGGGAAAAAGATGCCCTCTTGCAATAAGACAGTGGAGAAAAGAATGAACGAAAATAAGCGAGATGATTACTACGAAAAGGTTTGTTTAATCATGATTTCTACATCTGCAGTGAGCGGCAAGGTTCTTGTTGTGATTTCAATTAAAAGCTGCAACCTGTATTTAATTGGATAATGTGCGTTATAAGATTTCCTGAGTTCATTTTGATTCAGTGAAATCTTAAACTCACCCTGGGTTCTTTGGTAAAAGTATCAGCTATCGATGAAAGCTGATTTTGAACACTTATTTCACGTCAGTTGTGCCTGTACTGAATGTCAGTTTTACTTTGTTATTTGCCTCTGTATAGCGGGACATGTATTAATAAATTCACTTTAATCTGCAGCATCTCCCAAAACAAAATTTTAGGATGATTCCTTAAAATCCACTTGATTCGTTCTATATTACAGCGATGATCATATTGGCGTGAGCACCTAAAATATGTCTGGAATGTTTATTGTGATGTAACCAATCACAGACGACATCATCACACCAAAGAAACCACAGGCAACGAACCGTTTCCTATCTGTCACGGAAATTATTTTCATTTTGTTTTAACATTCAGTCTTTTTACAAGTAAACAATTGCTTTTCCTTCCTATTTGTTTACAGTATTTGCTATAATAACGAAGAATACAGGTTTGAGCGATTTTGAAATAAATTACAAAGCGACGGTTTGGCGCGCCAGTTTTTAAACTTTTTGTAACGATCGAAATCGGTAGTTACGCCTGATCGCAAGTTACAATGTTGCAAGGTAAGCCGCTAGAGTTTTTTGATTTCCATCGCTTCGCAGCTAATGCAGTAAGCGTAAACAATTTTTTGTTAGGTGAGGGAGATTTACTGTTTTGGTGATTTATTTATGTTTTTGTTCTTTTGCGCGCAAAATGTGCTAATTTGGACTTGAAATCTTCTTGACTAAATCCCCTCATAACTACTAGCTTCCTATAGCATGTAATGCCCCAGATATTAAATGCGTAAATGCTTTCAGAGAAAAAGCAAAATTATATTTTGGAAGGAATACCGAAAATTGGACTGTTTACTTTGCGCGATCTGCCAATCATTCTTTGGTCGGCCGGCGGTCTTTCCAGTTTGCGACCTTGCGATCAACGGACTTCTGCCAGCACAGTAGTTCGAAGGTTCAATCGTTAGTCCACACAAATCGAATCCCCTTGTTCTACAAAAAATATTAGCAAGGATTATACTATCAGAAACGAAAACACGATTGTTCATTTTTTTATTGTCTTCATGTGATATGTCGTTACATGGAAAGCTGGTCGCCGTCGCATCGCGTTGGCTTTTAAAACGCGAACAATGTGCTGGATGCGGTCCTCGGCACTGATCTTGGGGAACAGCGGTGTTTTAAATTCCTAATAAGGCAGTTTGTATCCTTAAACAAAACGAAAATAATTTGTTCCATGACCGATCGGAAACCGTTCGTTGCTTGTGCTTTCTGTGGTGTGAAGATCTCACCTGTGATTGGTTGCAACACAATAAACATTCCAGACATATTTTAGGTGTTCACGCCAATATAATCCCTGCTGTAAATAATGCCTCCTTTAAATTTATAGTTGTAAAGGTTCGAGCATTTGAGGTTACGTCTGGTAGTAAATGGAAATTTATCGACACCAATTTGTTAAAATATTTATGGTACATATTGTATGCTTACCATCCTTCAGTGTCTAGTAGGCATAAAGTGCCGCTGTTTATGCTAAACTCGAACCAGTGTACGAAGTCCCCGAATTAGCCTATTTCAATTATATTTATTGACTGTTAATGTGCAGTTCAGTGTAGTGTTTGATTACTACAAACCATTAATTTACCGACCTATGTACAAGCCAAGTATACGTTGAACCACTCGTCAGCCACTAAGCAGAAACGAAAGTGTCACTGAGGAAGGCATTTTGTGACTACATGAAATGACTAAACTTACTACCTGCATGCCGGTTGGATGGCAGCGCTTTCTGATTATTTTGTATTCGGCAGACTCAAGAGTCACCGCTCTGGCGCACTGTGGCGTCTGCATGTGCACATGATGACAAATTTGATGAGAACGGTTGAGAATGCGCTCTTCCAATTCAGTTTAATAATCATGAATATTTGAATGTTCATTTTCGCACAAATGTCAGATCTTAAATTTTGTATTTTCAGATACCGATATTTAAATTTTCAGATTAAAAAGGCCCCAGTGGCATTGAACGAGTAATAACATTGAAAATTCAGTTGCATAAGCGTATCGAGTTTGACTGAATGTCGCATACAGAGGCGATATATTCTACACTTTTCCATTTACGTATTAAGTGCTATTTATTGGTGGGCACACTGGCGAACATCAGTTAAGCGTACACTAGGATTCGCTGATTACTCAGTCGAGGCTTTTACATAGCTATTACTTTAATGAAGAACACAAATTTTTGTATGGATAATTGAGAGCTAAGATTTTGCAAAAAAAAAAAGTCTGTTGAGACTGAATACCGGTATTCAAAGACTTTTCCTTTTCACCGAGGCCTACTCTGGGACCCTAAGTGGCCGCAGACTTAAGGCGATTTAAGGCGACTTAAGGTTGAGTAAGCGGCTTCACCGAGAAATGGCCAGCAGCTATCCAATCGTCGAAACCATGAATCTATTCCGAAACTTGATTGACCTCAGGTACTGCTAAGAAAGTGTCACATCCCAGACTGGGTTTTTACTTTTTTATTTAAAATGACAAGGAAGTCGAATTTCCTGTTACAGTAACTTCATGTTAACTTTCCCATTCGTTCTGACGAAGAGCTAACGCTCCTGACGCTCGAAACGTCAGCTTCACTTTTATCTTACGCTACTACAACTTACTGGAATTACTGCCATTAACTTGTTTGAATAAACCCATATTTGTCTGCTTCAACTTCCCAACGACGCAGCACCAGCAGTTTTTTTTTAACCATAGACATCAGGAGTCCATAGGCATTGCAGCCTGCTTGGGCTCCTTCACCAAACCAGCCGCATCTATATACTGTACCGGCTAGCCATTCAGTGTACAGGCCTTTACTATTTTTAATTTTGTTTGTTTCAGGAAGAAGTTATAGGAGACACCTGGGCTAGGGTTAAAGCGTTCAACTTTTGTTACTGTTGCTAGGAGCCAAGGGCTCGGGTGGTAGATAGGCCGTGAAGGCGACTGAACCCAGGATTAAGTGATAACCAAAGATTAACGCTATGTAGTGTTAACGATAATCCTCCTTTCGTGAAATCTGGCAAAATAAAGAGTTTCGAAAGTTAGCTTTCAAGGAAGTATGCTCATTGGAGAATTCATAATGGTTGCAGATTTCTTCCCCTATCAGAACGAAATTGAGTTTTTTTATTCCGTTTCTATTTATCTTAGTTTGGGGGATACACAAGCGCTTTATATCACTGTTGTTGCATGATGTGTTGTTGCGTGATAATCCCAGATTGCGTGACCAATAAATACCAGTTGGCCTGATACACTTCAATAGACCCTTTGCAGGATTAGGTCACGTGCTTGGATACCACTTAGCAACGCCATGCTGGGACGCAAGCGTTCCAGCCGCCATTTTGAAAATTATAGCGTGGCGAAGCGACTTTCTGGGTTTGCTGTCAACATACAAGCGATCTATTTATGCTGGAGTTCATGTTCAACGGTTTTTTCAAAACTTTTGTATTTGTTTTGTGAAGTAACTATAAAACGTTTGTGAATTTTGGAGAATACGGAACCACCGTGACTACCTTTTGGATTCATGGCGAGCAACGGAGGTAAGCAATTGTAAAATATATTCGTTGTTGTTTGTGCTTTGTTTTGTCATTTTTGCCTCGAAAAGGATTCGTATGCTCACATTTAAAATTCACCGCAACTCTGAGGAGTTATATCAACAATTATGGAAACTATAGTTACTGAAATGTGTAGCAAGCTTGTGATCGTTCTCATCGAAGTCATTGACTAATTTTACGCAGTTTGCAGTCATCTCCCTGAATAGTTTTGGTTGTTTTCCTATTTTGACTCGCAGTTGAAGGTAGTCGTAGTTGCCAAGAGCCCAAGAAAAAAGCAAAGGGTGGGAACTATCATTGCTGTGTCCCGCAGTGTACCGGAGACAGCCGCTATGACAGCTCGCTGTCATTTCACCGAATGCCCAATGAAGAGCAAATTCGAAAGCAATGGATCGCTAAAATCAGAAGGGATGTTGGTCCATATTTCAAGGTTAGTGGTTTTTTTTGGAAGAATATAATTCCACTGATTGATTTCCTATTTGTCTTTCATTCTTTTTATCTACATGGATACAATGTTTTAACACCTACTCTGTTATGAACAAGATAACTTCCAAGACAAGGGTTTGCAGTAAACATTTCAAGGACGAGGACTTCAATGCTCCCGATAATGCAGGCAGGCGTCTACTCAAAAAAGGAACTGTCCCCACCGTTTTTAGCTGGGCAACGGCTTCAAACAACAGGCGCAAGATAATCAGACATGTTGAAAGGTGTGTAAGAAAATCAACAATTATTTATGTGGGGCAAGCTATACCAAATCAATGATCAAATCATCATAGCCCTGTACTTTACCAATTGTTGTCATTCCTATTTTGCTGGTATTTTTATTTTTGGATGCACCTGATCTGACCCAACAATACTTTGAGTTTTTTTACTTTTTTCTTGACAGTGCCTGTCAAGCAGATGAGAGTGATAACAGTGATGATGCTCCAAGTGCAACTGAAGAATTCACTGATTCCCAAGCAATGATAGAAGAGCTTGAGAAGACAAAAGCGCTACTTCATGCTACACAAGCTGAGCTGGAGGATCTTAAAAGAGAATCACAGACAGCCTCTAAAGAAGCTAATACTGCTCTTGCCCACCTACAAGAAGAGTTTCGAAGACAAAAGGAAGAAGCTGCATCTGGACTTAAGATTTACAAGTTTGGCATTGAGAGATTCTCAACAGATGATGATGCAATCAAGTTTTACACAGGGTTCTGTTCATATAAGCATTTCTTACTTTTCTATAATTTGATAAGACCTACAGCAGAGAAAATGACATATTGTTATGCAACTGGTGTCCTAGAAAACCGCCCACATGTCCGAGCTATGCAACTGATAGATGAATTATTTATGTTCCTTGTTAGGATTAAACTAGGGCTTTTTCAGCAAGATCTTGCACACCGTTTCAATTTACATATCTCATCTGTTAGCAGAAAAATTACTACTTGGGCTAATTATTTATATTTTTTCTTGGGTTCTCAACCTATTTGGCCTTCCAGGGCTGATGTTTGTGCCAAGATGCCAGGAGAATTTAAGAAGCTCTATCCAACTACACGTGTTATCCTTGATTGCACAGAATTTTTTGTTGAGACACCATCATCTCTTCTGTTGCAGTCTCAACTGTACTCTTCCTACAAGAGTAACACCACTCTCAAGGGCTTAATAGGCATTTCACCACATGGTGCCATCACTTTTGTTTCTTCTTTGTATACAGGGGCAATTTCAGATAAAGAAATTACAAGATGTTCAGGTATACTTGATTTACTTGAGGCTGGGGATTCTATGTTAGGCTCAATTAATCAGGTATATACAGTGGCATGCTTATTAACAAATTTTCAAGGGCCCCTAATTTTAAATGGAGACAACTTTTAAATGGAGGTACAGTTATATAATGAGGTTGTTCACTAGTAGGTTTAATAAAGTTTTTGACATGCTTTTTCTTGTGCTGTATTTTTCCTTATTACATATTACATTGATCCTAGGAAATAGTTGAAAAAGAACATGTCCACCTTATCTTTGCTGTCTTGGAAAAAAATTTTATCAAAGAAGATTCGTTGGCAAAAATACTTAGTGTCATTCATATAACAAAAAAAGTCACACCATTCTAACCCTGTCAGTGCCAACTGGCACTGCACCTGTAAATAGTATTCATGATTTCTTTTCAGTGTTATCTCATCGGACACTGGGTCAATTGCAAGATATCTGACATTTTTGAAATCTGTCTCCCCCTCTTGTACAACTTTGATTTCGCACAAACCAAATGGGTTACGCCCTTCATTTGCTGCTTTGATGTCATAGACCTTGCGGTCAGGACTACATCCCAACCATGGGCACTTTGGATTAATGACTAATCCACATGGGAATACATTGACCATCCCAGCTTTAGCGACATTAGCATACACTGTAGCTGCATGTGGCTCCATTTCAATTCCTCTCTTCATAGCTGCTGTAACAACACGACGTGAAGGATTTATTTGCCTCACCAGGTTTTCAAAATTTGTTACACGTTTTGCACAAGAACCAAACTTGCTGGCAGTAATTCGCTTTGAACGAAGAAGCTGCCAAAGGTTACTTGCACCCTGTGTCACTGTCCTCGCTTCCAAGTCAATTGCAACTTCTCGAGTAACAGCTAAAGCATCAAGTGCAGCGGCTCTTTCCTGAGTTAAACAAACTTGAACATTGTTCGTTATTCGTTCTCCAGCACCCTCCAATGGTAACTTTGGGAAATCACAGGCAAGGAAGTCATTTATGACGTATTCTTGTGAGAGCTTTTGCTGGTATGACAGAGGACTACCTTTAGGAGCATTGCCAAATTTTGTTGGCTGTAATATTAAATTAGGTCTTTGCTCTGCTGTGGGTGCAATATCAGCTATCAAGGGCAATGGGTCCAAGCCAGTAAAATCACTCTTGCAAAGGATTCCATAAAAAGAAGATGGTGAGTACAAAGTACTTTTGATGAACTTGTTGTAGTTGGCACCCATTTTTGGCTTTTTTACCAGTACCGACTGAATCTCTTTTGTTCCAATGCGTTTTTCTCTTGGTACACTCCAGCGCTGTGGCATACTGGTGCAAGTTAGATCATCTGGTAGAGATGTAAGTCCAAACATTTTACAATGAGCCATATAGAAAAGCAGGCCTATTACATGATGGCAATAGCCACTTGCACCTGCAACACAGGAACATTTTCCAGTGATGCCCTTGTCCTCCAACTTTACAAATATTTCCAAAAGATGCGGGGGCTCACTTTTTCTCATGGATCGGAAACATTTACCGGAAACTTTCACTTTATCTGGCAGGTAAGTCACTGAAAGACATGAAAGATTGTTCATCAAAGGGTACGAAATACTGTGTGGCATATAGATGCACAACAATCACATTTCAGAGTAAATAGTTACTGGATAATTATTATTATATCCATTTCGTAGGACATAAAATAAATGTGAAAATAAAACACGCACTCACGTGACGAAATATTGCTCACCTTGAATATTGTGGAGATATCCAGGTTCAGCAAAGAATTTGTAGGCTTTGCTTGTGCTTGTGCAACCAGAAGAGATTTTCGCGTAGCTCTCTACTTCGGCAAACGTCAGGGTAGGAAAGAGGTGGATATCTTGCGTCGGATTACCGGTAGAACTTCGTTCTTTATACAACAAAAAATATTAGAAACAACGCGGTTTTGCTGAGTACTCTATGGTAACAACACACCAGTTGTCACAGAAGACAACCACTCTTCGCGAGTAAACTAAATGGAATTCTGTCAGAGGTACCGTATCTTATATTGAGCGAATGAAAGTTCAAATCTTTTCCGAGGCAAAACAAAGGACTAACAACGAATATTTCAGTTACAGTTGCTTACCTTCGTTGCTCGCCATGAGGCCAAAAGGTCGTCACGATGGAATAGGTTCCGTATTCTGTCAAAATATGCGAGTGTTCCTTCCAAAATTCGAACAAGTATAATAGTTATATCATTTACAAAACTAAAAGTTTGAAGATGAACTCTTTTAAATCGCTCGTGTCGCTTAACTACACTATAATTCTAAATATGGCGGCTGGAACGCTTGCGTCCCAGCATGGCGTTGCTAGGTGGTATCCAAGCACGTGACCTAATCCTGCAAATGGTCTATTCTTCTTTTAAGCTACTGGCTGAAATATGCATAACAAGACAACAGTTTTCGCTTCGTTGCTAGGAACAGTGCGGGCAGACTGCGAGAGGCCCATCTATTATCGACGTCACTCGACAAGTGTCATTCTCTGTTGTTCCTTGATGCCAAAGGGCTAAACAGAAAAATCTTCTTTGGAAAAGTCCTAAAACCTTTAAATCCGAGAAGGCTTTCTGGTCATCTTAAATGTATTCAGCAACAAAATTTGTAACGGGCAATTATTCTAATCACGTAATAATTGCCGCAATCGACCAAGAGAGCGATTGATCGATCCTTCGTTTCTATCGTAACTAGTTCAATACGGGTCAACACCGGCTGGCTTGTCACCTTCAAGTATTTCTGTGTACGGAAGCGGTGAAAGCTACGGGGACGTGTCCCGAAAGTGGGTTTTGTCAATATTTAACTAACGGAAAAGTTCGTAACACGAAACTGTTGTGACATGACTACAAGTTTTCGAGGGAAAGATCCTGTCGACAGACGGTTCAAAAAGCGGCAGACTGAGGACTATCTTCAGCGGGTAGGTTGATCGCGAATGAAGAATCGCTTTATCTTAAATGCTGTTTATCGAATGCTCAGAGTTCGTAATGTTTGCTGTTTATTGCCTCCTTAACGTGTTGGATACTTTTGAGAATTAAGCGCGATCTTTTCACCCCGTGTTACACGGTTTTCTGTCAAAAATGTATCGAACTAACCGCTCTTAGGAAACATGTGGTCATAGATCCTGTTTTTCATAGGTAATTGGGGTAAGAAAATTAAGGTCGTATAAGTGAACTTCCTTTTGAAACAACTTTCCGCGCAGGACTCAGTAATAATTTTAAATACAGCTTCCCTTTAAACTTCTACTGTTGTCTGTAGTGTCGCTCGTGATTAAATAATTAAGCTGTCGATAGAGTTATCGTTTATCCCGGGCGTTTATAGGTTTACACAAGGCACTCTAGGCTGTTTAATTAATGGTTGCTTTATGGTGATAGTGTTTATAGCTTATTCTTTTGGAGCGGCTTGTTTATATAGACTACAGCTGTATAACTAACTTTGATAATTTGTAAAATGAAGAACGGGAGAATAATATATTTCATGTATAATAGACTACGAATGTATTTTCTTCACTGTAAAATTGTTTTTAAGAACTGACCATAGACCCGTAAATATAAATACAGTGTACATGTATAATCGTCGATAAATTCCAGTTTACAGCGAGAACAAAAGTGAAAAACGGAATTCTCGAATTTTCCTTCATCTAATAAGGCCCTGTTATGGGGGTACCGATGGATAACCAGTCATGTCGCCGGAGAGTCGTGTCGCCTGACACTAGAGCCAGGTCGCCCGAAGTGTTGAGTGATGTCGCCCGATGGAAAGTCATGTCTAAAATAAAGGAAAAGTGAGACAAAAGACAAAGCGAATCGATAAAAAACATCTCTAATTATACCGCCTTTAAGTAGCATTAGAGACCGAAAATAATAACATTTGACAAAGCCTCTTTATTGCAAGAGAAATTGATGGTCGCATTGTTGATTCAACTGGAATGGAGTTGATTTTATCATGACCTTATATCGCACATGAAATTCAACTTATGAAGGGTAGATATATAATTCATTGATTAAACTAATGCAATTTACATGTATGACCTTATTTCTAAAGGTAGAAATAATGGTCAATCAATCAATCAGTCAGTCAATGTATTTGCTGTCAATAAGTATGTGGGAGTGGTCTCCCGAGCCAGGGGCTCTTGTAAGAAACTTTTGACATATATAAATTACAACTGTAACTACAAGGGCCTAACCACAACACAGGGTTCTACATCCCCTCATCCCCTACTCTTTGTGAAGAGTGTATAGGTTCTTTAACTTCCCATGAAGTTATTACGAACAAGGGTTGTGAGACAGGACCTACGGTTTATTGTCCTTATCTGAGGAGACTAGAATGTCTAACCATTTACAGATGTCATTGCAAAGGCAGCACTTTCTCCTCAGTTTTTAAAGACCCTGAGTGATGGTCCAGCCGAGGTTCGAACCAATGACCTTCTGCACAATAGTCCGGAACTATTCACAAAACAGAGTTTGTTCTGAAAGTTACCTCAGAACTTCAGTCCACTCTAACTTGTTCAAGTGAAGATGATCCCTGGTGATCTTACTGTTCACAAATTCTTTATTATATTGGTAATTTCAGTTTTTATCTAATGTCACTCATATGTAACCAATTTTTAATATTCTTTTCTTTCAGTTACAAAATGTCAAGCCTCACCTTGAAATCACCCCACCTCGGGAATATCACCACCTTCAACTTTCTGTGAAGAAAATACAGGTAATTTTAAGAATCTGCATGTGGGCATATTGTCACCTATGACCTCGATCATGAGCTGCCTTGTCCAATCATTTACATTAAGACATTATAATTTATGAATTGGCAGCACCAATAATATTAATTGCCAGTTTTCTTGGTGCCGATTCCAGGTGTCATATTTGTTTGGAGCAACTCTTAATTTGTAGTTGAAATATAATTGCAGCTTTAAGATTAGCTGCTTTCTTACTCTTTCTCAGGTTATGTGTAAACAATTAACATGTATGTGTTAAGAGCTAAGCTTGCATTATTTTTATAATTCTCCTTTTTTACCACTATATTGCTTTCTGACTCCTGAAGATTTGCTTGTTAAAAATATTAATTAAAAAACTGGGCAATAAAAGCTATCTCAAGTGCTTTTAACTTATTATCTTCATTTACATGTATTCTAAGTTAACTCTTTAGCTAGGTTAGGGCAGAGTAGTGTAATGTTTAGCATGTTGGACTTCAATTTCAAGCCCTGGTGATGGCCAGCACAGTGTTGTTTCCTTAGGCAAGAAATTAAACACCACAATCTCTCCATCCTAGTGTGCAAATGTATATTAAGTCAATAAACCCCTTCCAGGGGCTGGTATATGAGAATGTAATGCCTGCAGCTGAGAGATTGTCTGCAAAATGAACAGTTGGCTATAAAGAAGCGAATCTTTGAGGGCATATGTTAAATTTTGAGGACAATCTCTCAGTCAAGGACGTTATATCCTCCCATGTAACAGTAAGCCAGAAAGGGGTTTATTTATTTTATAACCCTCTGGGAACGCAGGTCAATTCTTGTTTTGAACATGTAGAAGGAAAAGAAAAACAAGTGATCTGGCTGAGACTGCAATTGATGCAATTAAACACGTGCATTGATTGGTTAAAATTGTTTTATTCAAATTATGATTGGACCAGAGCTTACATATCAAATATACTCGCAGTCTCTAGCTAAAGAATTGACAGTTATAGTACTAATAAGTGAAAACCAATTTGCATATTATCTGAAACCCTGCTTCATGATTGGTTTATCTACTTACTTTATACTCAGGCTGACATTTTTAAAAACAATTAAGGCACTTTCGGTATGTTGTACCAACTGTGTTGTTTGAAAACAAGTCAAAACTAAACATTTCAGTAGATTAGAAACGAAAGTGCAACCATTGCACTAACGCTGCAAAATTATACCCATGAAACAGGGAATTTGGAAAATCTGGTGTAGTTGAAGGATTTATGTTAAAAGTGGATTGTTAGCAAACTTGGCTATTGTTGTTAATGGCGGGCACTGAGGAGGTTGAAGAAAAAAGAGGTGGAAGAACTTGAGTCCCAGTTACAAGGGCAGGTTGGACTAACTGAACTGAATTCTGTTGCTCAAGCTATAAATAGACCAACAAATGCGGATGACTTGAATTGTTGTTCTACAGTTGATTGTGCATTGTAGGACTTTTGGCTAATGGGAGGTTTCTCAACAGGCAACTTTAAGAAAAGTTAAAAAAAATATGTAGCCTTGTGCAAAAGCAGCCTTTCTGCACATTTTGCAGAGCACATTTTCAAGACTTTGATTGCCCCTGGGTTCATAACTTTGCTTACCTACAAAAACACTAACAGCTTACATGTATTTTGTTGATTTTCTGTATCATCTGAAGCTACAATTGCAGCTATAATCCCCTTAATTAAACTGTCATTGGAGTCTACAAAATGGGTTTGTTGCAAAAAAAACATGAAAGAGACTGACTTTAATTGTTATGCTTTCCTGCAAATGAAAAATCGCAGGGCAAATATCCATGCAGACAGGGTAATTATATCACCTATATTTGACTCCATGTGATCCAAAATAGGCAATAAGGTGGAGTGAAAATTTATTGGTGGGTTAGAAGATGCAATACATGTATTAGTCAACAAATTATGAATAGACTTGCACACCATCCTGGAGGATTTACACTCTTACATGTAGGTGCTTTATGCTACAGAAACTAGAATAAGCTCCATCATATGGGCTGCTCACTGCACCTTTACCTTTAGTTATATACTGTAAAAAATTCTATACTTCTGCAGATGCAGCAAGAACGTCAAGCTGCTATAGATCGACAGAATCAGGTCATACTTACCCAGCTTATGAAAATTAAACAGTCTCCTGCTAGAGTAGACAACTGGAATAAATCTTGGAAACCGAGGTATGCTTTTGATCATTGATTTGAATTTTTGGCTTTACTGACATTCCATTTCTTTATGTTATAGTAATTATATGATTTTAATAATGATTATTTTACATAATTGCTATAATGATAATTATTGGTAATTACTGGTAGATAAAATTAAATAACAGTTTTATTAATGATAATAATACAATAATAATAGTCTATAATAATTAGATAATAACAATTAATGTATACTTAGGTCATAGTTATTGATATTAGATAATAATATTGACAATGATAATAATAATAATAATAATAATAATAATAATAATAATAATAATAATAATGATAACTAATTTTGTTCATTTTCAGAGGCAATTCAAACTTCCTCAATTATAATGTGGTGTACTTGGTTAATATGGATGTTGGGACTTTCTTGTTTACTTGGAATTTTTCATGCAGAAGTTGATTTTTTGGTCATAGAAATGTAAATGAATTATAGGGATTTTGAAAGAGTGCCAATCGAATTGGTTGGTATACATGCAAGTACATGTAGGAAATCAAATGCATGCTTTAGATTAAGTCACATGTCTAATGTGAATTATATTTTTCTTGTCCTTGTTGCAGCAATGATCGTTTAAGGCGTTTTCGGGACAGAAAACAAAGGGTGATACGATTAGAAAATGAGGTTTGGCTTTTTTACTGGCTCAGTGTAACTGATAAGCTTGTATCCTCAGTACAGTATTCCTTTATCATCAGCCCCTACTAAGCATAAAACTGATTATATATTATTTAACAGAATTCTGTAAACGTGTTGGCATGCAGTGGACATATGTCTTTGGAGTTCTATTAAAGTTCTTAAAAAATTGGCAAAAAGAAAATGAAATAAGCACTGTTCCTGCTTTGTTGTTTCAGAACTAATGTTAGGTATTTAGCTGATCAGAAATCAAACAAATTAACCAACAGACACCCATAGAACGATAATCACTTAACTTTGTGCTGCTGATCATCAATCACTACATGTGAGTGATTGAATAAATTACCAGTAAATAATAATAAAAAGTAAATAATAAAAAATACCAGTGAATAAATCACGCGATTAATTAATAAACAATTGTTTAATTATGTACCTAATAGTATACACGCAAAAATTGCAACATGTTGATTGGGTGAGAGCATGTACAATTAATCCCAAACAATGCAGAAAGTTGAAAGCCAGTGCAGAAGTTTGAAATTAAATTTTTGCTTGTATGTTATTAACAAGTAATCAAATATTTTTGAGCGCAATTTGCAATCAATAAGCTCTTGCAACTTTTTCAAAGACAACAAATTACACTCCCCCTACAGGTTCGTGTAAGGTTTTTTATTCTTTGAGAAATTAAAATTTGCTTATTTATTCATAATTGCATTCGAAAACATTTGATTACAGTGTACCCACAGGAAACTCCTGCTCTCCTTCCCGGTATCACAGTTGACAGAAATTTGGGAACATGTGTTTGGCTGTTGCTTGTCCCCCTCCCCTCACCCACCTCTCTCAGGTGGACCCCACAGTACGAACGTTTGCGGCAAAATTTCAATCGCGTTTTCATCCTGCCATTTAGAAACGTGCCGAAAGGCTCAAAAATGTCCAGCCGTACTACAACGTCGATGATTGGGTGAGTACACCTCCAAATAACTAAGTAATCGATATTTGTTAATCGTGCGCTGATTGGCTAGATAGTCACTACCCTAGTCATGAACTGAAGATCAAGGTTAACCTGCGATTCTCAAAATACCCGAAAATGTTTTGAGCTACAAGTTATGAAGCAACCATTCCGCAAATCTGTGCTCATGAAAAAATGCTACTTTAGCGTTCTTTCACTTATGCTGGTGCATGTCTAATTAATTGAGTGAATTATTGATCGGGTTTGTCTGGATGTATTGATGATGGTTTCAAACATTTTTGCAGGAGAAAGATTTCAAAAAGCATAAATACTATCTGTGGCTGTTAGATGGTGGAGGCATTGAGATTGATGTAAGTATTATGTGAGCCAGTTATCGTATTGATAAAGCTTGCGTCGATGAGGTCAAAATGGCTGCATAATGGCCGAGTCAATAAAAGATTTATTACATGGCCATTTTGTATCGCGGAGTGAACCGGTGAATCCCGAGCGGGTCCTGCTCGGGTACCTTGCGTTAAATTCGCAATTAAAAATCGCTTGGCCTGGTTTTTGCGTAAGTGACTTGAACCGCTAATGGAGCAAATTGGTTTTGGCTGGTTTTGATGTATTGTGGACATATTCAAGTGCGGTGAAAAAATAATGTTTGTGTCCGACAGGAATCTGAGGAAAGCGATGAACAGGAAGACGAAGAAGAGAAAAATGGCGAGTTACCGCCACTCGTAAGTCATTTTATTTTTTAAGGATTTCTTTTTCTCAGGATGCACTAACATGCGCAGTATGCACTAACGTGTATGCACTAACATGTATGCACTAACATGTATGTAGCTGAATATGAGTCCTTGGAATAGTCTTTAACCGCAGACGCAAAAGTAAAACAGCATGTTATAATGAAACAAACAGTATCAAGTAAAGTACTGTTCAGTAACTTTCTAAAGAATGGTCTCACTGTATGGTTTGATCCACAGATTAAAAGATTAGAACCACGCTGTATAGTACAACGGACAGTACCACAGTACAGTACTGTTCAGTAGCTTTCCAAAGAATGGTCACACTGTTATGAAAAAGCTAGAACCACACTGTATAGTAAAACAAACAGTACCACAGTACAGTATTGTTCAGTACCTTTCCAAGGAATGATCACACTGTGATGAAAAAGCTAGAGCCACACTGTATAGTAAAACAAACAGTACCACAGCACAGTACTGTTAAGCAGCTTTCCAAGGAATGATCACACTTTGGTGAAAAAATTAGGACCACACTGTATAGTAAAACATACAGTATCACAGTATAGTATTCCTTGCAGCTTTGCAATGAATTATTGTCGTACTGCATGGTTTAATGTATAGTACAAGTCACGCCAGTTCAATAACAGTCATGTATTTTGCTGTATTCAGAGCCCCAGCCCCGAGGCCGGCAAGAAAGCTAAAACCAAGAAGGAGGAACAGGTGAAGCTACCTCCTATTGATGGCAAGAAGAAAGATGGGGGGAAGAAGAGGGAAGATTATCCGGAACACATTGTCATCATGGATGCTGAAGATATTCACAAAGCCATTGAAGGTGAACTTTTATACCACTCACTACGAATAAAACACTTTTTTTCTGATTTTCTTCCACATCGTCAACAGTTCTTGTATGATTCCATGCAAACATAACGTGGCATCAAGAGATCTCTCTTTTTATCCTTTTTTCGCCTTTATGCAGGTCGTACTTAATTATTCTAAGGAAGGCTACAGGGGCATAACCCAGGAGTTTTGATCGTTGTTAAATTTAGATTGATGTCGGATGTTTGTTTTTACTGTACATGTGGAGTTAAATGATCTTTAGCATTCATTTGTTTTACGCAGAGAATGACAAAGAGAGGATTCTTCAAATATTGGGTAGAGTGTCAGAGAAGAAGAAACTGGACAAACTGCGAGCGAAATACAAGGAACTCTATGATAAGGTTTGTAGCTTAAAGGTGGAGACACCGAAATATGACTTAACTCCACACTGTCTCTCTCCACCCAGTTCTATATCTGGGTACCAGCGGTATAATGCTGGGGGTGACCCTGCGTTGGACTCGCATCCCATCCGGGGGGGGGGAGTAATAATACTCCCAGGTGCTTCATTCTATTGAAACCGTGATAAGCTCCGGCCGTGTGGACCTTAAGGCTCGTGTGCGCCTTTAGTAGTAGCTTAAAACCGTACACAATTAGCCTTGGTTCAATGGATAGCTATACTCTTACGCTTGGTTTATACCTTCTAGATCTGTTTAGGGAAACCTGGGCCACTAGAAAATCTGGAAACAGCTTCTGGAACGCTGGAGGCCCTATCTCTACCCAATGGCTATGACAGCTGTTTCATAGAATAAACCTAAAAGTTTTCAAAGGTTTTACATCTTCGTAAAGCTTTTGTGTAATACGAACCACGACTACATCTCAGCCCACAAAGATATAACAGTTATTGGTCAACATCTGGCCATCAGTTGACCCCGCGCCTGGTCAAACACCCTCGTTTGAGCGCAATGAATGATTAGTGGGGCCAGTTGTGGCCTGTTTCAAGTTTTGTTATCGTGTATCGGCCGAATTTGTCAAAGACCTAAATTACGGCGTGCTCCCTCTCCTTACACGTCTGGGTATAAAGGAATTTCCATAGGATGTCTTTTTCTTATAATAATTTATATACTACTCTATATTTCGTAGGATGCAGGGCACGATCACTTTCTCCTTGATTTTTAATTCTTATAAATACCCTTTCGTCTTTTCTCTGCTTTTCTGCTTGGAAACCGAAACGATAGGATCTGATGGAGGAAGTTAAACCAAAATTGGATGAAGAGCTACAAGAAACGCTGGATTGTCTGGGCTCAGGTGCGGAGGAAGATGCAACGAAACTACATGAAGCTATGAAGGTATTTACCGCCCTTGAGAGGGATTCCAGTGTAAAAATTAGGTGAATACCCTTCAACGAGTAAGGTATTTATGAAATAGATCTTTTCTTTGAACTGCGGATGGAATTAAAGATTTCACTTTCGCACTATTAACACAATTTTTAGCAATTGCGACTTTGCCTGAAAAGAGAAAAACAGGCTCAAACGGGATTCAAACTGGATTCAAACCGGATTCAAACCGGCGACCTTGCGAATACCGGTGCGACCCTCTAGCAACTGAGCTAGACCAGCCGTGTACACTACTAGCGGGTCAATACTTGGTCCATAATTATATGCCTTTGTCAAGAAAAGTGGCAATGGCCTTCTTTGGACAATGCAAATATACCCTCAGAGGGTATATTTGCATTGTCCAAAGAAGGCCAGTTTGAGAGAGCCGTAGCATCACGCGGAGGTGAACGAAGAAACATTTACTCGGCCCAGTAATCGCAGTTTTCAAAATGGCGGACACCGACAATGCGATTTTTCTCTCCTCTTCATCATCAAATTAAGAGCTGATTGAAATCAATATCTATGATAGGACCCCCAAAATTCTGGCCTGGACCCCCAAATATTTGTCCAAGGGGTCCAGAGGACCCCTACCCAATAAAACCTGGATGCAACACTGCCTCTATTCTGGATACCTTTACTGGAACCAAAACCCATGGTTTACACAAGCGAAGAGATCGGCGTCCATGTTATTTTTATGAGATTGAAAGTGATAATAGGCTTTTAACTTGTAATCGTCTGACCACAGGGTCGTGGCACAGATGAAGACATTCTGATAGAAATCTTGTGTACGAGAACAAATGCGGTAAGTGGCTTTCCGTGCTCGTTGGTGATGTGAATAGCTTATTACATATATATAACTGGAAGTGATCAGATGACATAGCCCTAAAGTAGGTTCGCCCAAAGAGTTCCCAAATTGGCCTTCTCTTTTGGACAGAAAGTGGCTGTTTGTGTTACATAGCAATTTGAAACACTCCGAAGCTATTTTTTTCGGTTACAGAGAACACACGACAGGTTTGTCATATATATAAAACACCAAAAAAAGTAAAAAAAAATAATAATAAAACACCAAAATACTCAACCTTCCTTTGCTAAAAGCGCCCATACGTCGCCATTTTGAAAACGATCTTCAACCAAGTGCTGTCTAATGGCTGATAGTCTGCAGTAGCTCAGCCAATCAGATTGCGGCATTTGGATTAGTCTAATATATATATATGTATGTATATATATATATATATATATATAGAGAGAGAGAGAGAGAGAGAGAGAAAGAGAGAGAGAGAGAAAGAGAGAGAGAGATGTCTAATGAGTTCCTACATTATTAGTAAGGACTTGAAATGCTTTGTGCTAACTTCCGTGTTTTGTGGGGAAACGGAAGGGGCGAAACAATAAAATATTTCATGTTCAGTTTGTTTTATGCTTGCAATATTAAGTACATGCGAACTAGGAATGAATATCTTCTTTAAATAAGCATGAAATGATGAATATATGATTTCGCGTTTCCTTGGAACACGTCTCCATTTCTGAATTGAAAAATCTTGCGTAACGTTTTTTAATCACCTTTCTGTTTTCTTGCCTTTCCTTTGCCCTTATGTCAGGAACTCAAGGAAATTCGGTCCGCCTACAGCAGAAGTAAGTGTTGTCAAAGAGAAATCTAATCGTACTTGACAGATTTTCTGGCTTGCATTTGTATTTGCGCACCTGAGTTTTGTAAGTGATGCGCGATCAAGTACTCTCCTTTGTTTTTGATTTGATAACGGTGTAAAAAGAACAAATTTCGCCATAAGATAGACTTACTTCTTTGTTACTTTTCTTACCTTAGAATACGAAAACGACTTGGAGACGGACCTAAAGGGCGATACAAGTGGAGATCTTGAGAGTTTGTTAGTGGAGCTCTCTAAGGTACTAATACTAGAATATGACTATAACTGAGAGCCAGTTACTTTAGGGAATCCCTGCAGCTTTCATAATATCTAACTTGCTGTTGGTTCCGAAACCCAGGGGATGAACAATCACGATCATTATCATCATCGTTATCATTATCATCGTGAGCATCATCTTAATTATCATCAATCACCGTCAGTTTACACTCATTTTCCAGCACATCGCTTGGCGACGAACAGTAAAATACACACCAGTGTCCCTTACCCTGATTACAATGTAGCTGATACACACAGAGAGCTGCGAGACAAGACTTTCTCTAATAGAAGAAATATTGCTTGTTATCAATAACTCTCAAATTCTGTTTTCTTCGTTAGGGTCAAAGAGATGAATCAACCGAGGTTGTCAAGGAACTAGCGAAAACGGACGCTAAAGATCTTCAGGAGGTATACCGATCCAGAATTCGTGTGCACTTGCAGTACGGACGTTGAACTCAATTAGAGTTACAAAAATACTAATCTTATATCTGGTGTAGTTTTTGTGAAGGTTTTTCTTTGGTAGTCCGTGTTCTTGAAGCGCAGACTTTATACCAAGTTTTCACCTTTAATTGTCTTGTTCTTGGTCTTAGGCCGGTGTTGAAAGCTGGGGAACAGATGAGGGCAAATTCATTCGAATCTTTACACAAAGAAGTCGACCACAACTTGGTGCCACGTTTCCTGAATACAAAAAGGTGAGGAGTTGTTAAACGCGTTTCTTAACGGATTCTGCACTTAACAAAATCTGTTGTACTGAAGAGTTGTTGAGGGAATGTTTTTAAAGCTGATATAAGCGCTGTGTGGTGGTAGGTCAAACGCTTTCAAACTTCTCCCACCGGTCGAGCCAAAAACCTGATGGAAGTGGTTCGCGAATAACTGAGGAGAGAAAGAGCGAGCCTGTTCCGGCAAGACCGTAAGCCATCTTTAACTGACATGCGCGTGTGATTGCTGCTCGGGTTTCCCAAGAGGGAACGCCCAATTTGTAATTCGGGAATCGCGCATGACTGGTCGTATTGTGCATGAGTGGCCCCAATGCCCTTATGTTTTTAGTCGGTGGTTAACTGGAATGAAATGAAGAAGGAAGACTTTCACAAAGAAAACTCGAAATGTAGTAGATAACGCGTACATCCGTCTAGTTCTATAAGTGTCGAGTAAAAGGCCCGAACGGCCTCAATGCGTTTCAACATGTTCTAGAACAAAGTAAGTGCTGGAGCGATATTGTAAATTGTCAGTTTTTTGTCATATGATACTATTTTGCTATTTCTTGTTATGCTTTGCAGTTGACAAATGCAGACATCGCAGACTCGATTGACAGTGAGATGGATGGTGATCTGCAGAAAGCATTTTTAACGTTAGGTATGAAAATACTAAAAACACCGCGACAAAGAAGTACACCTTTCAAAAGTCCCATTGTGGTTTTATAGATTTGTGTTGAGCCAGCTAACAGCACTTCTCTTTCATTCTTTAGTCAAATGTGTGCGAAATCCCACTGGCTTCCACTCGGACAAGCTTCATAAAGCCTTGGAGGAAGGAGACACGAAAACTGTGGCCAGAATTATCCTCAACAAAAACAAGGTGTGGAACATGTGTGAAATATAAAAGATTATTGTATTGATAATAGTGTTTTACTGGAAACTAAACCACTCGTTTTTTTCCATATTTTCACTCAGTGAAGGTATGAAAAAGTTTTTTTCATATCTTCACTTTTTCATTTTTTTAAAAAAAGTTTTTTTTTTCACCACTCGAAAATAAAATTCATATCGTTAAGCCACCGTGTAATATCCTCTATATACAGGTTGTAATATATATTTATTCTTTTGACACGTATGAAATAGTACAAATATTCAGACAAGCTAGTAACGTAGCATTGTAGCTGGCACACTGATGTTGTATTCAACCTTTTGATAATACGGGTTTGACTGGTATTTGGGGATATTTCATAAGCGTGTGTTCTTTGAGGTGGTGACAAGAGCTCATAATCTAGGAGCGTTGGTGGATAGTTATTATATGTCATTACTTTTTCACAAGTTGATATTTAGAGTATGTTTTTAAGGGTCCTAATTACTGGGTTGCCATGGCAATCCAGTATTAAAATGGGGTTGCTATATTTTTTTTTCCGTGAGAAATTGCAATTCTTGCGCAATATTGCCTATACAAGGGTTAGCAAAGACGCCGCCGCTGTGTGATTAGCTCGGCATGAACATCGCCATAACAACTTGATTGAAGTAAGCACGACGGTGAAGAGAACGTGAAAAGTTTCATGTGGACTCCATTTGCCAAAGTGTTTTTCTTGTGCAGAGCTGCTCTCTTTTGGAGCTGTTAACTCGATTTATTCACTAAATGACTTTATTGGTGCCTATGTTTGCTATTCCTGGATGTGTTTACGTGCTGGAGAGTGTTTTCTTCTTGAAATGTTGAGGTCTGTGGTGTTAGCGATTCCCTCGGTGAAAGGATTCACATCTTTCCTGTTGGAAATGTAGAGCTTATTTTTAAGAATTGGTTCAAGCTTAGCATACCACGTCCATCGAGTTCATGAGTCGATCCACGCGTGAAGTTTGGAAAGCAAGAGTGTGGCTCGCTGTCACATGTATTATTTTGAATCCGAGATAACAAGCTGGTTACGCGCGTCAAAATACGATACTTCGTCTTAACTTGACTTCTAAAAGCGATCAAATCGAAAACATCGGGGGAAGCATTCTCATAAAGTGTTCATTTATATTTATAGCGTTGGAACCTCTATACTGTACAAAAACTACAAAACCCGATATATAATCAACTGGAGCAAAAACAGTCTGGTGGTATGCAGCTTCATTGAATTTCAAAATCATTATTTGTGACAACACCGAAACCGGCACATACCCACCAATTTAAGGAATTTATCTATTTCTGGTGAACTTCACGCTTTCAAATAAAATGTTGAACCTCCAAAACGGGTCAGAGGAAGGGAAGATGCCAAGTATTCACGGCTGCGTTTGTGCTATCGTGTCACGTTTCAGGTTTCACTTTCCCCATAAAATAAAACACGTTCGTCGATGTTTACCACAAATTTGTCAATTCTACCACGGCATCTCCATTTTAAATATCGGTTTCCAGATAAAGCCCGGGAATGATGGACTACTTTTCATGAACGTTGAAAAATGAGATATAATTTTTACAGCTTCATTCAGTAGAGTGCACGAGCGAAAGATTTATAACATATAAAATATAAGATATACCCTCGGTAAACAGGTTATTCTGGATTGCCTAATGGATAGCATTCCGGACTGTGGAGCAGAAGGCCCGAGTTCAATCCCATCTGAGGGTATTCTTGACTTTTTTTTCTGTTCTTTTTTTTAAACTGAATTGATTTTCTTTTCTTTTTTTCAAAGATACCCTTGTCTATATAGAATGTGAAGCTGTATGCAGGCCTTGGCTGCCTATTTTTTAAATTGGTAAATGGAACACGAGATGGCAGAGCCCTACACGCCTTTCTTGATTAAATTATTTGAATGAGTTCTGAAATCTAAAATTCTCCTCATGTGTCACCGAATGCATTCATGAGTTTGTTCATAGGAGCCTTTGATTAACTCCTTGTACACTTCTCTTATTGAACACAACTGACACTGCAAATTAAAATGGATTGACAAAACAGTTTCAAAAAATTGAGCCGTTTGCATACTAAGGGTTCACAAAGGCAACCCAGTGAAGGCTTTTGAAGCCTCTTGTATTTAATGAAGACCGGCGCTCCCTCTGAAAGTCAAGCTCGGAAACAGCGTCTTTTTTCGCGCAGAAGTCTGACAATTCTATTAATCATTTTATGGATAGGCACTATCAGTTTATCCAGTGGATTTCTTTGTATCTTTCCTTATTAAGTAAAGATTGTTTCGACGTTTGACCAGTTATTTTTATCACATACGCGGCGAGAACCTTAAAAGGACGCGTAAAATTAATCCTTAATTGCCCTTGCGCCCATGCGATTTCATATACTTATTACATCGGTTCTGAAATCACTTGTAATCAGTGCAAATTGCTTGACCTTAGCAGTGCGATTTAACCCGAAATCAGGTGTGCCTCAACTGGCATCTATCCCCCATACATTGAGGACGAGACACTCAAATAAACAATGTCATTTTATGGGTTGCTTAAAGTACGTTATCAAAGTACGTGATAGTGAAACACAGAAAACAAGCGTAAACCTTTGTAAAAAAGAGATCAATTTTGAAAATCCACTATTGTGTTTAGGCAACTAAATTTTGTGATTTTAAAATGAAAATATAAGAGGCAATTGACCATCAGCTGAATTTACCTAACCGATTTTCTTGCTCTTTAGGTCCAGTTGGACGAACTCGTGGCGACTTATAAGAAATCTTACAAGGTGGATCTCTCTGATGAGATTGAGAAGAAATGCAGCGGAGACATGAAGACGCTTATACTAGCCAAGCTTGGAAAAGGTGATGAAGTAAACTTAGTATTCAGTTTTATTAGAGCAGTTACTCTGATCTTCCCAAAGTAATTTTTGGAATATTTGAGCTTGTCATTTTACCTTGTTTTAGCATCTCTAACAAGCAAACCAAATTTCTCAAGCTAATGGTATGGTTGTCTTTTTACTAGACCGCAAGCAGTCTCTTATTTTCTCCTGATTCCTTGTGCGCGAAGCGCTATGCACAAAGTATCACAGTACG
Organism: Ricordea florida; assembly: GCA_949710005.1. Lineage (NCBI taxonomy): Eukaryota > Metazoa > Cnidaria > Anthozoa > Corallimorpharia > Ricordeidae > Ricordea > Ricordea florida. The sequence continues at coordinate 19,566,586 of OX453284.1, forward strand.
AGCGGCGAATAGCGAAGCCGCGAACCGTGAAAAACGGGCGTGCGCCCTCTCCCCATTCCATTGCTTCCATCCTTCCGAGGAAAAAGACAGACTGCCCGCGGCCTACATTTCACTGTCGGTTTTGCATTTGTTCAATTACTGATTGACTAAAGAATCTCTTGTCACTTTTTCAATCAATTGGAATTTGAATTAATACAATATGACGGCAATCTTAGTCGCGTTTCTGTTTCAGTTTCCCCGCTACGTTGGTAAGTTTGATTTTAAAGGGCAAGATACCTTTTACTAACCGAGTTTGATGTCCGTACTGCAAATTACGGACCGAACTTGTTCCCCTCGGGAAATTAAATCGAGGGAAAGAACTAAGATCCGAATTTAACAGTACAGACCGAGAAAAAAAGTTTCCAATTTAGCGGGTCGTAATAGAGAATACGGCACGCTAAATTGATCAGTAGTAGCGCCCGCACTGACTGAGAGATGTAACAAAGAATGTTATATAACCCACGAACAAGATTTTGGGCAACTTTAACTGGGAAACGGAAAGAAGCAAATAGCTTTTTGTTTTAGTCCAGCGTTTTTCGAGATGACTCCATCAATGATGATTGTAACTGACGGAAATTTATCAAGTTGTGCATCTCTTGTGATTCGCCACAGTTTTTACTTACATTCTGGTCATTGCGACAGTCAACTTAAACTGGATCAGTAAAATATTTACACTGACCAAAGTCCCGTATATTGGTAACTAAATTTTGTGATTCCAATTGGATTGTGCTATCGTGCAATTTTGGTCCTAAATCTTGCTCATTTTATTTTGAAATCAAACGCATATTTTGAGGCCAAAAGTGTTTACTCTAACAGAGCCCAAGTCTTGGATAAAAACAATGATTTCTTTTTAAAGTTAATAAAGCGGGAAGTTTGTTTCTTCATTTTAGGGAAGGAAAAGAAAAAGCCTCAGAAGGAGACGGTTAGTCTTAATGTAGCTTTTTCAATGTATTGGAAACTAGTTTACCCAAAAGCACACTTTACAAGTGTAATTCACAAGTGTACCGATTGTTTTATTTACTTTACAAGTGTAATTCACAAGTGTACCTATTGTTTTCAAATAAAACAATCGGTACACTTTTAAGATTTCCATTGAATTGACCGCTAGTTTGGTGAGAATCTTAATGCTAAATAATTCAGTATAGATTGTGCTGACTGACCTTCATGTAGCAACTTTACGAAAAGCGTCTATCACTCAAATTGCTAAATAGTTCACGATACAGCTTTAACAGGTTAATATGCAAAACAGTTCAACGTTTTTCTTGGTGAAATCCTGATAGACCGTTATATACTGTTGATAAGGGTTAATCATTATATTCACCGAAACTCTCACCATGAACTAAAACTATTTTAAACAACAGAAGTCTCCCGAGAAATTAGACAAAGCGAAGAAAGAATTCGCCAAGGAAAAACCCAAGCCAAAGCAGGAAAAAGCGAAGAGTAAAGAGGAGAAAGAGAAGGAGGCAAAAGAAGAAGCAGCGCTGCAGAAAGATGTGGATGAACTACATAAAGCCATTGAAGGTGAGCTGTTCCTCCCATGTCCACCTAATGGTTGTCATCTCAAAATTTAGATCTCTGATTTGGTTGGTTGTGAGATCTAGAGCAAACGGACTTGTTGAAACAAATCTTGCCCTGTGATTGGCTAATCGAGCAGGGGGGAAGAGAGGTCGTGATAAGTGTCTTCTCTTTTGGGGGATATGTCCTAAATTAACCCTAATTAGGAGAGTTAGATGTGAAACACTAGTGCTCGTAATAGCCATTAGAAAGTGCCATTAAAGGTTCATCCTGCTTCACTTAAGAACTGCCATTTCCAGGTTTAGATCCCAAATATGGTAGCTGTGTTATCTATAACAGATTGACATTTTGAAACAAACGACGCACTGTAATGGGCTAATCGAGCGAATGAGGGGGAGGTAGTGATGAGTGTCTTCTCTTCTGGGGGAGATATGTTCCACACATTGACCTGGATTAAAAGAGGTCCATGCAGCGGTCGTCATTTTAGTTATCAGAAAAGCAACATAGCTGGTGACCAGCTCACATTGTACTACTAAAATGGAACAAGGTCTTCTGTTATTTTGAAATGTTGTCGGTGGAGACTGTATACAGTGTTGTTTTGAATTTAAGCACACTGAGAAGAAATCGCGGGAAGAAAGTCCTCAATCGCCTAGCCTCTTGTCTTCTTATCTTTTGTCGTGCTTATCTGGTTTGATTGTGCCGTTCTTCAATGTCTCACCTTCATGTTTTTATTTCCCAGCTGGTGATAAGACCAAGATTGTAGAAGTATTAGCGAAACATTGTACCGAGAGGTCAAAACTAAAGAAACTCAAAGACAAATACAAGAAGAAACACGATCAGGTATAAAGTTGACTTCAGTCCTCAGTTAAATAGAATCAAATTGTTAATTCTAGTTACATTCCACCGTTTTATGCACAAATAAAAGGACAGAGGCACAATAAACAATACAACACTGTTCATTAGCTTTACAAAGAATGCTCACGTTGTATGGCTTGATCCACAAATAGAAAAGTTAGAGCCACATTGTACTGTAAAACAAACTGAAAACCATATTGTGTACTGTTCATTGTACATTATGACAAACCAGAACCAAATTGTAGTACTGTTCATTGTACCGTAGGACAAACAGAACCACATTGTATTACTGTTCATTGTACAGTAAGACAAACAGAACCACATTGTATTACTGTTCATTGTACAATAAGACAAACAGAACCACATTGTAGTAATGTTCATTGTACAATAAGACAAACAGAACCACATTGTAGTAATGTTCATTGTACAACAAGACAAACAGAACCACATTGTAGTAATGTTCATTGTACAATAAGACAAACAGAACCACATTATAGTACTGTTCATTGTACAGTAAGACAAACAGAACCACATTGTGGTACTGTTCATTGTACAGTAAGACAAACAGAACCACATTATAGTACTGTTCATTGTACAACAAGACAAACAGAACCACATTGTAGTAATGTTCATTGTACAATAAGACAAACAGAACCACATTGTAGTAATGTTCATTGTACAGTAAGACAAACAGAACCAAATTGTAGTAATGTTCATTGTACAGTAAGACAAACAGAACCACATTGTAGTAATGTTCATTGTACAATAAGACAAACAGAACCACATTATAGTACTGTTCATTGTACAGTAAGACAAACAGAACCACATTGTAGTACTGTTCATTGTACAGTAAGACAAACAGAACCACATTGTAGTACTGTTCATTGTACAGTAAGACAAACAGAACCACATTATAGTACTGTTCATTGTACAACAAGACAAACAGAACCTCATTGTAGTAATGTTCATTGTACAATAAGACAAACAGAACCACATTGTAGTAATGTTCATTGTACAGTAAGACAAACAGAACCACATTGTAGTACTTTTCATTGTACAGTAAGACAAACAGAACCACATTGTAGTAATGTTCATTGTACAGTAAGACAAACAGAACCACATTGTATTACTGTTCATTGTACAGTAAGACAAACAGAACCACATTGTAGTAATGTTCATTGTACAGTAAGACAAACAGAACCACATTGTAGTACTGTTCATTGTACAGTAAGACAAACAGAACCACATTGTAGTACTGTTCATTGTACAGTAAGACAAACAGAACCACATTGTAGTAATGTTCATTGTACAATAAGACAAACAGAACCACATTGTAGTAATGTTCATTGTACAGTAAGACAAACAGAACCACATTGTAGTACTGTTCATTGTACAATAAGACAAACAGAACCACATTGTAGTACTGTTCTTGACAGTAGTTAGTAAAACATGCGGCGCTATCGTAGCCTGTACAATGCACAAGCCTGATTCTGTAGTAGCCATTAACATGATTTTCCTTGGCCCGTGTCTGTTCATCAGCTGAACGTCCTTATTCCTCGTCTTTAACATTTTTAGGACGTGCTGGAGGCCATGAGACCCAAACTCGACGATGAAGATTTAGAAGACACCATGGAGTTCCTTCTCCTGGAAAGCTCAGTATTAGACGCCAAGAGCGTGTATAACGCCGTGAAGGTACGGGTATGTAATTGGTTTGTTGTTGTTACAAGGGCATCTTCAAACGGTCTGTTGAGATACTTAAATCCCTGACCCACTCATTCCCATGACAATTCCCTTAAATTTGATTGGCGCATTTACTGCTTTATTTTTCACAAATTGTTCGGTAGGGTTGAGACCATTGCATTGTATATGAAACCACAGTTCTTAGTATTATTTCACACTCAGAAAGGTGTCGGTTTGCTATAACCATTTTGTCCGGTTGATCGTTCCTTTTCATTCCATTTTCTCTTAGGATCTTGGCACAAACGAAGAAATGTTAATTGGAGTCCTTTGTACTAGAAAGAACGCGGTAAGTCACCCATTCACCAAACCAGTTCACTCGTCTATCAAAAATGGTCACATTTGACCACGATTTTAACATTCGTGACCTTATTTTGTGTACTGAACGTTCTGAACAAAGTAATCATATATCGTGACATTACGAGGCAATGGGTTTATTTTCAATGGCTACGTTGAAGAGTAACCCGGACGAGGCAGGTAACGGTTACCAGTCATCCAATCAAAGGTGATCTCTCCCTCGTATTTCGACCCTTGCAACGTATGTTGACAATCGTGACCGATGTTTTTTTGAGCCTCGAGCCTTTTTTTCGTGGTATTGTAATTTTGGTGTTCCTTACCTCCATATCTCTTTCTGTATGGAATGCTTTTCCTAATATGTCTCTCTTCTAGTTTCCTTCGCCTTGACGAACGGATGACGCTCGAAACGTCTGCTTTCCTTCTATAATTTACGATAGTGCAAGTTACATTTATTAGCTATTTTAATAGATAAATGTTTTGTGTGTCCTCTAACAGATTTTTCTGTTGGGCCCTGTTACGCTAAATATCAGCTGAGAACGCAAGGTCTCAGCTCTGTTGATTGCAAAGGAGGATCTTTGACTTTCTGTTTTATTCTTTTTTTTCTCCAGGAGCTCAAGGACCTTAGTGCTGCTTACAATAAAAGTAAGCAGTATGTTTCTTTCTATCCAACGCAGCTGACAAAGTAAAGGAATCATTTAAAACAAGTGTTACAGAGGGAACAGATGTATTTTTATCATTCATTTTTCTTGAATTAAGAGACAATCCCTGCGCCTGCAGTGGTATCTGCACATTGCTTGAGTATTTCGACACATTTGTTTTGTTGTTTGCAGTGTACGGCAGATCATTTGCGGAGGATCTGAAGAACGAAACCAGTGGAGACTTGGAGACTCTTTTGGTGGAACTGAGTAAGGTACGAAGTGAACCCATAGTCACAAACCGTTCGTTATTCTTCGGAGATTATCGTGAAAACGAAGAACTCGCTAGTATTTCGGAAAAAATCGTGAAATGCTGTTGTCTTATTCGCCTTGTGACACAGATAGCTCCTGGTGCTAGGTAGATAGGTTCTTGCCTAGTTCCTGTACGACCTTCTTCTGTGGCCTTCGCGATCCAGTCATTTCGGTGACCTATCCGAGTCGAACGACCAGCATTTTGCTTGTATCACTTTCGGCCAAAATATAGAAGCTTAGAAACCTAACCAAAAGGGTTCAATACTTCGCTGAGCTTTTATCAGGCGACTTGCTAGGCTCCGAATTTCAAAAATATGCTCAGTTTGTTTTTAGCTGTGTTTGTAGTCTTTACACTAAGCTGATAAGTAAGACTTTAGAGCTGCCCAGTTTTACTTAACCAAAAATACTTGTGTGAAGGCCTACTTGAGGAAAATCTCAAGAAAGTTTTCTTTGCATCTCATTAATGTCGGAAAGTTGAAACGGTCCAAGAGAGTTTCAAGTGATTTGAAAACTGACTTGCGCCAACGTTTCCTCAATCGTTAACTGCCAATTTTCTCTAGCTTAAGTTACTTTGAAGTAAAAACGTCGTGTTTGTGTGAAGCATTTGGTGTACTTAAGTCAGAAAAAATACATATTCTAAGTTTAGTTGGGGTCTAGTGTAAAGACTACCAATTTTGTAGAACTTAGTAGGTCAATTAAGAGGGGCATCGCACCCATAGTTGAAGAATTAACTTTGAAGTAACCTAACTTTGTAACATAAACTTATTCATTTGTCACCCCATGAAATGACGAGTCACTTTGATGATGATCACGATGTTTCGACCGCTTACTGCTGTTTTTCTTCAGGCGAACAAGACCAGCAAAAGCGACAACAATTACTCCACCCACCTGTTTCCGCTAAACATAATAGAATATTTTTAGGGCTGATTTAATTCTTTAATTTGTCTTTGTTGCCATGAATAAACACTGGCTCTGCGTGTTCTCTAGGGTACCAGAAGCGAGTCCACCAAGGTTGATAAAGAAATGGCCAAGAATGATGCCCAAGAACTAGTAGAGGTATTTAATATCTTTTTCTCGTTCCTTTTTTTTCAAGCTTCTTTCTTCAAGACTTGAAATCCCTGGAAAACACAGTTAGCGCTGAACTAAACCATGGAACTGAATTAATGCTAATAAACTAACCATTAACGCTAAAAAGTCAAACTTTGTTGTCTTTAGACCATGACAAAAAAGAATTGATGATCAGATATGTATCAGAATTCCGAATAATAACAATAATGGCTTCGTACTTCTTGAATGCAAAGATTATGTAAAATTTTTAGAAGTGCTAATCGACAAGAACTTGACCTGGAAGCCTCATATTGATCATATTGCTTCGAAGATCAGCAAAATAGTTGGTATTCTTGCAAGAATAAGACATCATGTACCTTTCAATATCCTTCTTCAAATTTACCGCTCGTAGATATTTCCCTACACGCTCTACGGTATACCAGTTTGGGGGCAGGCAGCTCAGCGTGATTTGGAAAAGATTCTTATCCTGCAAAAACGTGCACTTCGTCTGATCTTCTTTTCCATTAGTAGAATTCATGCTATCCCTCTTTTGATAACTTCGAACATTTTACCCGTTAATATGCTTTATTTTGAAACGGTGTCCACCATAATGCATGATGTTTCTACTAATTTTACACCTTGCAACATTCGTCAGCTTTTCATTCATTCTTCCGATGTTCATGCACATAATACGCGTTCCTCTTCCACAAAGAATGTTTTTATTCAAGGATCTAGATTGCATGTGAAACTAAAATCTTTGTCTGCGTTTGGTGCGAGATTGTGGAACTGTCTACACCCCGACCGGCGTAAGCTAACGAAAAGAGCTTTTAAAAGAAAACTTCATAAATTACCTTTAACCCTACTTGGGATTGAGGACTATTATGTTGACGCCCATTCTTTAGTATTGAAAATTAATGCTAATAATTATTGTACCCTATAGTTTTATGTTTCGCTACGTGTTTCGTTTCATATTATATGTCTTTGTCTTATATTGTAGTGTAATTGTAGCAATATTGTAGTCTTTTAGCTCTAATACTTAATTTTTGTTGATTGCTAATTGTTGTACCTTATAGCTATGTGTTTTGTTTCCAACTGCACGTCACAGTCTCACATTGTAGTGCCGATGTTGTAGTAATATTGTAAATTTTTAACTAATTTTAATTTTTGCCCATTACTAATACCCGCCAAGATTAGCTGTTGCTATAGAAATAATAATAAAAAACAGTATGTGTAGGACGAACGATCCAGCTAATGACTTCTAAACCACTTAATTTTGCTCAATTGCAAGATCTGAAGAGCTTCTTTCAAAAAGAGTAATTCTTTACAGGAAAAGTGAAAATTGTGACACATCTTCTGGAACATTAGTTACCTTGATGAATTTCGCTGTTAGCTTTAGTTTATTCTAGTTTACCAAGTTGAATTAAGTTAATTATGACCATCCCATAATTCTAGGCTGGCGTAGAAAGATGGGGAACCGACGAAAGCAAGTTTATTCGAATCTTCACACAAAGAAGTCGATCGCAACTCGGTGCTACTTTCCCTGAATACAAGAAGGTGAGAGAGCTTATTGAGCCACGAACTTCTGAACCAGGCCAATTAATGTACGTTAAAGACGTGAATAACATGAATCATAGCGACAAACTCCATATTTTTTACTGGCGCGTTAGTGGTTTCAACCTTGTCAAAGTTGCCTTTTCGTTTTGTTGGTTGCGACTAAGAAAGACGGCCCCTGAGGATTAAGATATTCCTGTTAAGCCATAGGTCTCTTCCCATCCTGTCCAGCCCTCAACAAAAAACGGTGATGAGGTCAGAACAGATTTTGGTATCACTCCGGTCCCTTCCCACCTTCATGAATAAGCAGTGTGTTAGTATCAACATAATAAGGAGTCCCGTTTCGTCCCACCGCACACCATGGCAACAAGCATAAAAAGACAGAGGACAATTTCTAGTCTGGTCCCGTCTGTAGTAACCTTTCTTTTATTGTTTTCAGTTGACCAAAAAGGACATCGCGGATTCAATAGACAGTGAAATGGATGGAGATCTTCAAACGGCATTTTTAACATTAGGTAAAATAAGAAGAAAGCGAAGCTGTCGATTTTATTTCACAGTTTATTTGCCCATTAAGTTTTTTCTTCTTTCCTTCATTCACCACTAAGTGATATCTGTAATCCTGCGCGACACTTTGCGATATGATGCTATTAAGATGACCCAGAGGTCCGTTTATCGAAACGCCGGATAACTTACTTGGCCTGGAAAGGTTTTTTGTGATGGTAGTGTTAACAATGCGAATTACAACTTTTTTTTCGTTTTTGAGTTTAAGCTTGGCTATTTTATGTTAACATGCAGGTTAGGCTGGTGTGTACGTCAACAACTATTCAAACATTCAATCTGACTTGATAATGGACCTCCAGGACCGTAACGTTATTGAGACTTTCGAGAAACGGCTCCCAGGTTTTTAACGAACAAAATTATAGCGGAGTTCCACAGCGGCTCGAAGAGCCGCAGAGCGGAGCCCCATAACTACCGTGCGAGGATAGAAATGGAGAAAACCATGCGTTTGAGTTTTCATGGTCATCGTGGCTAGCGGCATGGCTCGCGGGCGCGTGCGCCTAGCGACGACGACGTTGCCCCAACATGGCGGCCATAGTCATCCGGGATATTTAGAAGGTCTTAAACCGAAACGAGGCTTTGTTTTTCGCGCGCTTTTCGCGGCTTGCCGCGGCTACACAACCTACAGCCAGCAGTCTACAGCAGTCTACAATGTTTTGCTGAAGAAACGGATTATTCATAGCGGTTTTGGAGGAAAAATTTTCTTCCTACAAGTTTTCAAGCGTTTTTGGGACATAAGCATAAAGCTGAGTTCTTCCTACAAGTTTTCAAGCATTTGTTAAAGAGCTGCCTAGCTGCTTTTGTTGTTGCTTTAAAACTATTATAATTTTGCTGACCAGGTAATGGTTCTTCCGTTGAGTCGCGAGCTAGATGTTTTTTTTTGACGATTTATTTCAGCTATCGAATCTTCTTTAAGTAGTTGCGTACACCAGGCGTATTTAATAACTTTAGTGACAGCATTTTCAATGTGTGAGGGTCTGTGTGAGGAGCTCCGCTTTTAGGCTTGCCTAAATCTATTTAATATCTTAAAAGGGTAATCGTCCATTAATCCCAAACAGGTAGAGTGAAGAAGTTAAATTTTGAAAAATGCTTAGTGGCCTGTTTATTGCATTCGCTTAGCGTTGTGTCCAAAAACACAGTACGTGGACACGGATCGTACCTGCACAAGACTCTAGAATTAAGGCATAGTTACTCATTGTCTGACATGATGTGCTTACTAGACAGTACTTGCGGGCAATCTGGGTCACAGGTTTAAGAAGTGCCGAGTAAACGTTGCCAACGTGTACTTACAGGCCTTCAGTACCTCAAGTGCAGTTTTTTTAACGCAGATTAGTGGTAATGGACTTTTGCACAACCACGTGTTGTGCCTACTGACATGACTTCCTTGTTATAACAGTGAAATGCGTGCGTGATCCAACTGGCTACAGTTCAAACAATCTTCACGAAGCGTTGTCAGAAGGCGACACGAAAAAAGGAGCGAGAATTATCCTCACTAAAGACAAGGTGAATGTTTTTGGTTGTTAATTTCAATGTGGGAGTCTGGCTTCGATTATTAGGTCAGAGAACCAAAAAAAAACAATACAACATAAACAACTAAATAAATTTAAGATGAAAATAATGCGACTCCGGTGCAATTCTCTAACCAACTGAGCTATCATGATTAAGCCACCTGGAAGCTGGTCATTTGTGAGTTCGTAATATACTTGTAGGGGATGAAGATATGGATGTATGTGAACTGCGGAAGAAACATTTAATAAGTTAAAGATGAACAGCAGCAGTAGCAATGATAACAAAAACAGCAAGAGCAACAGCAAATGCGAGAACAACAGTGACAATATATAACATCAATAGCAAACATTACAGCACTAACAAAAACAATCTACAGCAACAAGAGCACCAACAGCATTAACTTAGGGCAGCAATAGCACAAACCACAACTAAAACATAAACAGCATAAATAACCACACGTTATGTGATTATTTATGCTGTTTACGCAACACCGGCGCCAAAAACAACAACTTTCTTCAACAGCAGTAGCGGAAACAGTGACTCACAACAATAATCTCAGCTAACAGCTATAGCAACACAACCAACAAGATCTTATAACACCAGAAAAACCGTCAGCATACAGCACCAATAGCACTGCCATCTACTGAAACAACGGCACCAACAACGGCAACCTACAGGAAAAAAACCACCGACGACAACTTACAGAAACAATAATAATAATAACTTACAGCAGCAACCCAAACGTTAGTATAGGTAATCAGTGGAGTGCAATTTCGAATAAATAAGGAATTTTTCAAAGACTGAGAACATTACATCAACCTGTAGGGCGAGTGCCATTTGTTGTCTCTGAGAAATTTACGAGTGCTGATTTGACAAAATTCCAGTCGAAATCATTTGATTACTTGTCAATAATGTACATGCATAAATTTAAGTTTTAATTTTCTGTACTGTTAAGGATTAATTAACATGTTCTCAGCCAATATGCGCGTTGAAATTTTTGCACGCATATCTAATAACCCTTTAAGTCCCTAATAAATCATCATATTGAAACAGCCAGGTGATATCCGTTAGAAAAATTGTTGGCTTGATAATTTGGAATAAGCTGCAGTGGAGAGTTTGGGATTGCAAATCTGCACCCGTAAGCTTCCTCCGAAGACAAATAGTAATTCTGTTATTTACTGGTGAACTCTGAAAAGCGCAACTGGTGTTTTCCATCATGTTTAACTTGTCAATAATTACTCTGATCTTTCTCGGCATTTAGGCGCAGCTCGATGAACTTGTAGCAGCGTACAAGAAGACTCACAAAACAGATGTGGCAGATGAAATAGAGAAAAAATGCGAAAGAGAAGTAAAGACCCTGCTATTGGCAAAGCTTGGGAGAGGTGAGAATCAATAAATGTTGTTGCCTTTATATTACGTATCAGTTCTGCTTTAAAAATGCAATATTAGGTCAGTACAGAGTTCGTTTTCAGATTTTTTTAACACCAGGGCAGTTCCGTTTGAATTTCAACTAAGTCGATCCTATCGTTTGTTTCAGCCAAAGCAAAGAAAAGCCCACAGAAGGTAAGATCCGTTAGGCAATATCTTTTTTGTGACACGACGGTGTAGTGATTTCGAGAAGATGTCCGCGGTTCGAGCGCTGGTTATGGCATTGTGCCTTTTCCTTAGACAAGGAACCTAAATCCACACTGGCCCTCTCCAGCCAGGTGTTAAAATGGGTACCAGTGAAAGAATACTGATGTAGCTCTGTGATGGATTAGCATCCCATCCAGGATCAAGGTGCTTCATGCTACAGACTCCGGGATAACTTCCCTCCGTGTATGGTGTGAGCCTCAGGAGTCAGGACTAATGTGCTTCTTTACCTTCTACTTAGCTTTGTTGGATCATTGTAAGGATCTGAGCAACTGTGCGCCTACCCCTCCCCTAACCCAACATTAACACTAACGTTTTAACTTATTAAATAGATTTAGGCAAGCCTAAAAGCGGAGCTCCTCACACAGACCCTCACACATTGAAAATGTTGTCACTAAAGTTATTAAATACGCCTGGTGTACGCAACTACTTAAAGAAGATTCGATAGCTCAAATATCTAGCTCGCGACTCAACGGAAGAACCCTTACCTGGTCAGCAAAATTATAATAGTTTTAAAGCAACACCAAAAGCAGCTAGGCAGCTCTTTAACAAAGGAAAAATAGACACTCAGCTTTATGCTTATGTCCCTCCAAAAACGCTTGAAAACTTGTAGGAAGAAAATTTTTCCTCCAAAACCGCTATGAATATAGAGATTACTTCATGGTTAGTGAGGGCGGACGATTTTTCTTCACGAGTTGTGAAGAATAGAAAACGAACGAGTGAGCGCAGCGAACGAGTGAGTTTACTTTTCTTTACAACGAGTGAAGAAAAATGGTACGGGCGAACTAACCATGAAGTAATTTGTTTATTTTTTAGGTACTGAGATTTACTCCTTACAAAATACGACTAACTGATCATGAATCACGCTGGGCTAGAAAAAACAAGATACCACAACAAGGTGCAAAACGGGTGATGGACAAAACACTGACCCCCAGTCCATGGACTACCCCGATGGACTACCCTAAAATGGACTACCCCTAGAAATATACTATTTCAAAGGAGTACTATTCATATTCATTTATATGCGTACATTGCACGAACCTTGTTTATTTTTCGTCTGATCCATAGCTCGGGTGTAAGAAAATGCGCGGATCAGCTGCGTTTAGAAAAGGAAGACATTTTTATAAAGTTCCTTGTAAGGGCGATTAGATTTCTGCATTCAGCGGTTGTTCATTGAATATAATATTCAAGATGTCGGCTGGATCAGACAAAAGATAAACGAGGTTCGTGCAGTGTAAGTATACAAATGGAAGTTAATTGAATATGTAGCGTAAGGCCGATCAGCGTACGGATAGCCCGGAACTGGGGCTAGCTTGCACTTATGACAACAGTAACTACTCAACTGGACTATATGCATCTATCTCTCTTTATTAGAACAACTACGAGTATTTATATGTTACACAGCATTCCGATTATCGGTGCACGATTGCCATGTAAGGAAATAGAACAGAAACGGAGTTTACATATTAAGCAACACGTTGAGCAATCTTACGTACAGCAGATTTTACGTGAGGTTATGTCGATTACACTGCATTCTTATTACGCAAGTGTTGTTATCACGCTATGTCACGATAAGTCACGCTTGTAACACTTTGCCACAAATAGTACTCATTCGAAATAGTATTTTCTAGGGGTAGTCCATTTTAGGGTAGTCCATCGGGGTAGTCCATGGACTGGGGGTCAGTGTTTTGTCCATCACCTGCAAAACGCACTTAGCAGGCTTTATTTTGGAGCATACCGAATAAACATGACAGTCAAGTTAAAAATGCGTTCAAAATTTACTTCTCTAAAACTAGAAATACGACTCCCGCAAAACCTCGCGAAGCTAGTTTTTTAAGAAGTCACAATGCCTTTAGCTATTATCCTATTCCCATTACTATATTCGTTATGCTTTGTTTGGTACACAATTATTGACACCCTGTGCAAATGACATGATCAGTATACCGCTCAACACAGTGCTTAAAAAGTTAACATCATTTAGCTCTTTCACTGCCACTGAGATTGCACCAGAAGGGATAGAAGTAACATTATCTGTTATCCTTACACGGACTACAGAGTTTATGAAGTATGACAATAATATTCACTTAAAACAAATTGAAAATTATTTCATTCCTAGGTAACCACAATTGAGAGCATTATGAATAGTGCACGTTTCAATCTGTTTACTCTCTTCAGTTCGAATGGTACTCCCAGTAGTAGATAGAAAAATTCCTCTTCCCTCAAAAGTGATGCCATATCAACAGAAGGTAGAGATACAATGTCATTACATAAAAAAATTGAGGGTAAAATAATTGGATTCTACAAAAACTTTGAATAAAGGTTTGGTAATAGAGAGTGCCTACTGTATAGTATGTGGCTGTGCTTTTTTAGGTAATCATAAAACCAATGTAAGAAAGAGTTATTGAAATCTTCATGTGTTCAAAAAAATGGCTGCACTACATACTCCTGTAAAAAAATTAATGCAAAATCAAAATCAAGCAGTCAATAGTATATACCACATGAAAGTTTATTGTGCTGTTACAGAAACAGCCAAAATATCCATACCCAACAAAAGAATAGTATATGATTTTGAATATATGAAAATTTCAATGATAACAACTGCAGAAGAAAGATTTAATAGTATGGTATTTCATAGTCATTTCATAAGTCAAAGCAGCTTGAGGTATTGAACTGTAACCAATGACATATAGTAACGAGAAGCACTATTATTATATTATTATCAGTATTAATTACTGGTATTGATATTTTTATTATTATTGTTATATGTTTTTATGTTTTTCTTAATGTATATTGTTATAGGATGGAATGTATGTCCTTATCTGGGTAAAAGTATTGTTCCTCTACTACTACAAGCAATACAAAAATCTTCTTGATAGGCTTTCCATCAGAGGTGGTGGTAATCAAAACAGCTCTGAAGAATGTCATTTCTACTTTAAGGCTTACAATCTAGTGCAGTCATTTGTCCATAAAGTTTGTGGAAAATCATGATTGAAAGCATTGGGCATTTATGAAACTTGTTCCAATTGTTACTATATACAGCACACTTGCAATGAATATATGGGAAAGATCATAAAAGTTTTGGCATTACATACTTTAGTTTCTCCTTTATAGTTTTTCCAGTGTAAAAGGTGAACTGTATGTTGTGGTTGTTATTAAATATTGGTATTTGATATCATAAAAATGAACAGCAGTAAGTAACAAAGTTAATATGTTATGTATAATTTTGCAAATTAGGGCTTAAATTAACTTTTCATTTGTGGGAAAAGGGCAGGGGTCCTAGATAGCAATGTTATCAAGGGCTCATAGAACTCTAAGGTAAAACTGACCCATTGTAAAAAGGCTATGAAACTTGTCTGTCCCCATGCACTATTACTGAAACCTTTCAATCAGAGAATACAGTACTTAGTGACACTGGGTATCTATTCTGTTGAATATGCTTAACATAACTGCTAGATCAAGATGATTTACAATATTTTCACTGTTGCAATGATATCAGATCACATAGTTATAAATGATTGCTATCACAACTGCAACTCTCTGTGTTGGGAATTTCTTCAAAATGGAAAGGCTATCGTTTTATTACAAAAAATACCTTCATACATTCTCCTGCAATATGTTGCTCGTCTTCCGATTCCGTTTTTAGAATAATAGAATTATTTTCCAGAGACATCTCTAATCGTTGAAGTCGTTCCTCCTCGGTCTCCCTTCGAAGTCGCTTTGCTAAATTGAGTTCGCCAGTATATTTCGTTATGTAATCGTTCGCTCATGTCCTGTATTTCTATCAATAACACATTCAATTTCAAAATTAACTTGGTTGAAACGTGGTCCTTTTCCCTGCCGTTTCGTTTGCCTATTTTGGGGCGAGCAGTTGTTGTCTTTGCTGGGATGTCTGTTGTTATTCTCCGTGCCGTCGTATCTCTGGCCGTGCTTTGAGTCGTGCTTTCCTTGTGTTGATTTTCACGGTATTCGAACTTACTCGACTACGATGTCTTGCTGCTTTTTCTTGTATATCTCGGAGATCTTCTTGCTGGGATGTACTTCCAGGACGAGTGAAATCGGTTTCCACAAAATTTACATTATTTTCAAAAAGGCATCACCGAATACGCAATGGCGGAAATTCAGCAATTTGTCAAATGCGCTACTGTGGCCTGGTAACCACGCCTGCGAACGGACACCTTTAAAATATATATATATATATATATATATACATTTCACTCGTGTTTCTATAACTCGATAGAAACACGGTACATGTTTTCTATTTCTTAAATATAAAAACTCTCGGCTCGATTTACTCGGGCTTGCGAGCCACGTGGTCTGACCAAAAGCGACACGCTTAGTAACCTCGCTACGCTCGGCCTTCGGCCTCGCTTCGCGAGGAATGAACGAAAATGTAAGATTGAATAATTGGAGAGACAATTTACGAGCGATCACTTAAGAGAGAACCTTTCATCGTGAAACTTATCGAGAACTAGAAATACGACTCTCGCAAAAACCTCGCGAAGCTAGTTTTTGAATAAGTCACAATACTTTTATATTTTATTTTATATTTTATTTTTTATATCAGCATAATCCCCATTATTGAATTTGTTATGCTGTGTTTGGTACACAATTAGTGACACCTGGTGCAAATTACATGATCAGTATACCGCTCAGCACAGGGCTGAAAAATTGACCTTCATTTAGCTCTTTCACTGCCACTGAGATTGCACGAGAGGGAATAGAGGTAAAATTATTTGTTTTCTTGACAGGGAATACAGAGTTAATGAAGTATCACAATAATATTCAGTTAACACAAATTGAAAATTATTGTAAATATTTTGAAGGTGAAATCTTGAAGAGTTGATATGAATGCTTGTGTTTACCACCGGGTGTAAAAACCTGGGTTTTTTTTTGGAGTTGTATTTTCTTAGTCTCTACTCCTTTGTCTTCTTTGTTGTACATCACTTTTAAACACAATATGTTCTTACACCGAGGATGAGTTGAATGCTCCAATTATTTTTTGTTTATGTTTTTTTCTAATAATTGCATGAGATTCATTGTAAGAAGAATCTTCTGATTAGATATTTTATTGTCTACTGCAGTCATTATTTCAATCCTAGGTAACCACAATTGAGAGCATTATGAATAGTGCATGTTTCAATTTGTGTACTCTCTTCAGTTGCAATGGTACCCCTAGTGGTAGATAGAAAATTCCTCTTCCCTCAAAAGAGATGCCATGTCAACAGAAGTGTGAGATACAATGTCATTACATAAAAAATGGGGATAAAACAGTTGGATTCTACAAGAACTTTGAATAAAGGTTTGGTAATAGTGAGTGCCAACTGTATAGTATGTGGTTGTGCTATTTTTAGTTCACATCATAAAAACAATACATGTAAGAAAGAGTTATTGTAATCTTAACATGTTGAAAAAGATTGCTGCACTATGTACTCCTATAAGAATATAATGTGAAATCAACATCAATCAGTCACAAGTATATACCACATGAAAGTTTAATTGTGTTGTTACAGAAACATGCAAAATATCCGTACCCAACCAGAGAATAGTATATTATTTGAATATATGAAAATTTCTATTATAAAAACTGCAGAAGAAAGATTTATTTTATGGTATTTCATCGAAAAAGTCATGGCATTGAACTTGTAACCAATGACATATAGTAACGAGACAAACTATTATTATTATCATTACTATTATTATTATTACTGGTATTGATATTATTATTATTATTATTATTATTATTGTTATATTTTTTATGTTAAACATAATATATTTTTATGGGGTGGGATGCATGTCCTAATCTTGGTAAAGGTATTGTTACTCTACTATTACAAGCAATACCAAAATCTTCTTAATAGGCTTTCCATCAGAGGTGGTAGTAATCAAAACAGCTCCAAACAGTACCATTTCTTTTAATGCTTAGAATCTAGTGCAGTCATTTTTCTATACAGTTTGTGTGGAAAATCATTATTGAAAGCATACTTTAGGGTATTTAGGAAACTTGAAACACTTGTTACTACATACAGCACACTTGCAATGAATATATGAGAAAGATTATAAACATTTTGACATTACAAAATTTATTTTCTTCTTTATAAAGTTTTTTCAATGTAAAAGGTTAACTGTATGTTGTGGTTGTTATTAAAGATTGGTATTTGACATCATAAAATGAAGTAAACAGCAGAAAGTAACAAGGTTAACATGTTATGTCTAACTTTGTAAATTAAGGCTTGAATTAGCATTTCATTTGTGGAAAAAGGGTTCTAGATAGCAATATTATCGGGGGGGTCATTGAACTCTAAGGTAAAACTTACTCATTGTGAAAAGGCTATGAAACTTGTTGTCTCTATGCAATATTATTGAAACCTTTCAATCAGAGAATACATACATATATATATATATATAGCAAAGAGAAATACTACTCAGAAGTAAGTAATAACATTTGCTTTATTTTCAAATGATGGCATTGATCACTGATAAAATTGCAGAACCAGTACTTCATAGTGACACTGGGTATATATTCTGTTTAAAATTCTATAAATTTACAATATTTTCACTATTGCAATGATATCAGATCACATCGTTATAAATGATTGCTATAACAACTGCAACTCTCTATGTTGGGAATTTCTTCAAAATGGAAACGCGAATTCTTAATGGCGGAAGTTCAACAGTTCTCAAGTGCGCTACTATTGCCAGGTAACCTGGCCTGCGAACGGACACCTTTAAAATATAGATATATATATATATACATATATAAAAACTCTCGGCTCGATTTACTCGGGCTTGCGAGCCACGTGGTCTGACCGAAACCGACACGATTAGTAACCTCGCTACGCTCGGCCTTCGGCCTCGCTTCGCGAGGAATGATACAAACATTGCACGAACTGGAAAATTCTACTTTAAACACTGTTGGAAATGTCGCTAGAAGTATAAGAACCAAAGACAGTTAAAAACGTTTTAAAACGACTCGTGAATGACTCAGGAATGTCTTGTGTACGGGAAATACAATGTAAAATTACCTTTTTGTTTTGATCAGTTTAATGCGGCTCTTGCTTTTTCAAACACCACTTCTTTTGAGATGCTGAATCCGTAGCTTTTTTATTCAAATAACCGTTGCGAAAGAGAGAACGGAGCGAACTTGGCTCATAATCTTTGTTTTCCTTCTTTCCCACTGCTACCGGACAAATTCACTCATGAACTGAATTGAGCTCGTTTGAAGGAATTTCTTCTACGGACCTTGATTCGCCTTTCAACGTCAAGAATTCTTTCAGTGAAGCGACGGGCTGTTCGGATTTGTTATTCGTATTTTTATTTTCTTGATCTTGTATGAAGTCCTCGACTGAAGCTGTATCTGCAAACCTAGAATTTCTCAAAGAAGAAGCTGAGGAAGAAGCCGTTATTGCTCACTTTTTGCCGAGTTGATGGCGCCAAAACTGATCCCACCTCTATGAACAGTGAATTGGTCGGACCACTTTTTTTCACTAGTGAAGAAAATGGTCCAACCAATCAAATTGCTTCTAGTTTTTTACAGACTATTTTTCTTACATAGATTTATAAGGAGTAAATCTCAGTACCTATGGAATAAAATCCGTTTCTTCAGCAAAACATTGTAGACTGCTGGCTGTAGGTTGTGTAGCCGCGGCAAGCCGCGAAAAGCGCGCGAAAAACAAAGCCTCCTTTCGGTTTAAGACCTTCTAAATATCCCAGATGACTATGGCCGCCATGTTGGGGCAACATCGTCGTCGTCGTCGTCGTCGTCGTCGCTAGGCGCACGCGCCCGCGAGCCATGCCGCTAGTCACGGTGACCATGAAAACTCAAACGCATGGTTTTCTCAATTTCTATCCTCGCACGGTAGTTATGGGGCTCCGCTCTGCGGCTCTTCAAGCCGCTGTGGAGCTCCGCTATAATAACTTGTTGTGTTAGGGGACGGGAGGGGGGAGATGCACAGTTGCCCAGATACTTACATTGATCTGCTTTGCTTGTGCTACAACAGGTTGCAAAGTTGTGGAGACACTATCAGTAAAAGGCAGCCCTTCTTCCTATAAACTACTGCCGACACAAAGCCTTGCTGATTTTACATGGTGGAAAAAATTGACAAGGAGGGGTGGAGGGACTTTAATGTATGAGACCATTGTGAAAGTACTAACACCCCAAATAAGTGCAGTATCTCAAGTAATTTTGCGCCTTGATGTAGCTCAAAGCAGAAATATGGTGGGTAACTTAAGCCTGACGCACATGAACAAAGTCCTCCTTAGCTAAGCTAGACCCTAAGTAATGTGTATTGAGAGAAGGTGGTTACATTATATAGTTTAAGTGAAGGTAACGTATCCGAGTGGCGAGAGTGCTGGATTCGAAATCAGAGCTTCTCGCATACAATTCCCGCTCTGTCTACCCGCTAGATTTTTATCAGGCTTCCCCAATGTGAGATTCTTACTAAGTTACATTTCAGTTTATTACGTTTTATTTGAGTTTATAGTACTTCCAATAAGAAAGGGAGTGCGTAATAGACGAGTACTTGAATAAAGTGATTTATTTATTTATTGTCTATTTATTATTGTACTTAATTAACATTAAGGAAACGTCTTATCAAACGGGATTTTCGTGGCTGTCGGCTAAGTCGGTATACGTTTGTAATTTGTTATCAGGCTCCTGCCAAGGAAAAGCAAAAGACTAAGCCTGTGGCACAAGCGAACAAGAAATCAGAGCAAACAAACATGAAGGCGGGGAAACCAGCCGAGAAGAGCAAAGAAGAGAAAGAAGCTGTTCCCGAGAAAGACGCAGATGAATTACACGAAGCTATTGAAGGTGGGAATTAAATGACGTTCTACAGCTTGTTAAGATTATTGCTTCTTTCAGTATGAGTAAATTGATTGTACGCTAAACTTGTACGCTAGACTGGTTTATACGCTAAGAACCACAACAACAATCCGTAGACTCCAGCTTTAAAATGTAGCTTCCGGCCCTTAAAGTTAACGGGACTCTCGAGAAACAGGCCCCAAGCATGCATCTCTCAAAGTTCTGCACTAGCCACAGAATAAATACAAACGCACTCAAGAAAGTTCATGGACGCCAATTTCTTGAAAAAAAAATTGCATATGGGTCGGTCGAATGACGTCATACCAGTCTTTTGCTAACTTCAAACAATTCACAAGGTCGATTCTGGTTTCTCGAGAAACGTATCCCTGAATTACAACGAGGACAGTGCTAGGCAAAATTTATCGGCACCCAGCATTGTATTGCGTAGGCAGATTGTGAACTACACTGCGAAACTGTTTTACTGGCTAGCTCCAATTCGCGCAAGCCAGGACGAGGTGGTATTTTAGAAGTGTTTCTAACTTTTCTTGGCCCAAAGGGATGGCTGTTCCTTGAGCCATGCTGCCTTTAACTTTTATTTGTTTCGTCCGTTATGGCAGTTTATTTCTTGCTTTATTCCTTCAGCCGGTGACGAGGCCAAGATTATAGATGTTCTAGCCAGACATTGCGACGAAAGAACGAAACTAGAAAAATTAAAGGAAAAATATAAAGATAAACACGATCAGGTAAAGATAACGAAGCCTGGTAACTTAAGCGTTAACGATTCAAGATTTACCAGGAGCTGGCGTTTCGAGGGTTTGTCCTTCGCCAGAGCGAATGACAAAGGACCCACGATCGAAATTTTAGCTCTACTTGAATCCTGTGGTGGTATGACTTACATTATTAACTCGAATGATAAACCCTTTTCTTGTTAATTTCCCAGCGACGGAGCACCAATTTCTTTGGAAACGTAACTCTTTTAAACGTGGCACCATATGGGACAGTTATTTTTGCGTAACGGTGCAGTTGTTCTACCAATCAAAATTATGAAGAAAATTAGCCAAACTGATGTCGGTTGGTTATACCCCTTTCAGAACGCAACTGATCAATATTTAACTTCTCACAATTTTAATACTTTGTCTAGCAAACAGTCAGTGAGAGTTTAGAGGATTATTAGCGTAGAGATCTTGAATCGATCTAAGACGTAACACCACATTCTACTTACAACATCCAAAGAAGTGTATAGTACTATCAATGGAGAGTCCATTTTCAAATAATGGAAAATGAACCGGTGAATTTCATAGATTTGTTTTAACAAAAACTTTAATTGCTACTCAAATTTAAAATTAAGTTGCGCACATATGGCTATCTTCATTGTTTTTTCTTCATTGTTACTGTTTCTTCGTTTCGTATGTGTAACTGTATTTGCGTTTATGTCTGCGCTGAAGCGTTGTGAGGACACAAAAAAACAAAAGAAATACAATTACACATAAACAATAAATTGTCAGTGTCATTTCGTGATAATCCTGACAAGTTAATTAACATTTTGACGTACGTGTTCAAGTCTTTTCGAGACAATAGTCAACGAGAAGCGAAGCCCCGAATTGACTATTAAACTCTAAGAAAACGAGAACGAGTACGTAGTTCCCAGCGCGGGCGTTTTCGTTATTTGTCACCTACATGTATCACACACAAAGTAGATAGTGAGTGCCAATCAGATTGTAGGATTCGTGATACAGGGCTAGTTGGGTTGTATGGATGTTCTTTGCTTGTAGGATCTTTTGGAAGCAATGAAGCCCAAGCTTCAGGAGGATTTACAAGACGCTGTTGAATCTCTGCTGATGGTCGGCGCATTTTACGACGCTAAGACTTTGTACGATTCAATGAAGGTGAAGCCCAAATGTAAATTAGATAAAGCATGAAGTAATATATAAAAAACGAGTGCGAGTGTTTCATCAGGGGTTACAAACACTGAGAAACCGATGAAAGCACAACGCCGAAGGCGAAGTTCTTTTATCGTTTCGAGTTGTTTGGGACCCCTGATGAAACACGTAGCACGAATTTTTGATATCACTTCTCAAATGAAACAGTACAGATTTATTCAGTGTCACACATTTGGCATTTTTCCTTTTAAAATGCTACCATTTATTACAACATGTGCGAAGCCGAAGCGTTTCGGTTTAGGGAGCCAAAAACGGTTGTGGAAGAAGAAGATCTAGTCGATAAAGCTATTCCTACCTCCAAGAAGTGTAAGAACAAATGGGCTGTAACCATTTTTTAACGAATGGCAAACTGCGCTAAAGTTTAAGTGCCTGTATTGGACTCCGGAGGCATGTTTAAAGATTATGATCTGCACGAGGTTGGAGTAGTGTCAATTCGAATCGAAGATATTGATGCATTGTCTTTGAATTATTGGCTGAGCAAATTTGTCGTGGAAGTAGCGAGAAGGAGTGGAGAAAGATATCCTCCAAAGACTGCGTTTGGCATCGTATGCGGAATCCTACGCTATCTTGAAGAGAAGAACGGAGTTGAAGGATTAAATCCGCTCGATAATTGCGACAAAAGGTAAGATATTCAACATTTCTAAAAGTATAATGACCTTGTGGCTCGAACAAATTCGGTTTATCATTTAAATGCTCACACAATTTTTTAAAGGTTTACTCTGTTTCGTTGACAAGGTTTACATCACAAGAGCAAGAAGAAAGAGAAAGAAGCCGTTTTAGAGGAAGAGGAGGAGCTGCTTTGGAAATTAAATTTATCAGGAACTTCCGCAGCTAAGTGTTTATTAAACACCCTGTATTTTTATAATGGCAAACATTTTGTTTGAGAGGTGGCGAGTATAGAGGCCTTGTAGTCAATAATTTTGAAATAGGAGCAAACGTTGTAAAATTCCAGGAAAATTATTGTAAAACATTTCATGTAGGCTTGACAGATCTTAAGTACATCCTGAGAATTGTTAAGCATGTTTGCCATCCCGATGTAGAGTCAGATGTCCATGATCGTTGCCAAGTGGAAATTTATCGGTTATACATTGGGCTTATAGAAACTAATGCTAGACCTTCTAGATCCAAACTTAGCTTTGATAAGGTTCCTATTGGAGTTAATACTATAAACGAGATTTGGCCTCATATGTGCAAGACTGCAAGGATAAAGAGAAAAACAAGTCATCAGTGTCCCCGTGTTACCTGCGCGTCTTCGCTCTTTACTCCCAGCGTAGAAGTAAATACGTGATAGAACGGGTCATCGTTCTAATGCCTTTTAGTATAAATCTACTAGCGTTCTTTCACAAATGCCACGCTCTGATTGGCTACACTACCCACTATCTATTCTGTGATAGATAGTGAGTAGCGTAGCAGTGTGCCCTTGCTAACAAAATGGCGACTGCTTCTTCACGTTTTCGAAGTGTCCGTGAAGAAGATTTAGACAGTTTACTGGTCGAGGCTGTTCCAGAAAAGACAACGTTTTGAACGACTAGTAGATTTATACTAAAACAATTAGATTATTTGCTCTCGATTTCTATGCGTGAATAGTTGACTCGGGCTGCACCCTCGTCAACTATCACGCGATAGAAATCTCGAGCTCATAATCTAATTGTTTAATATAAGTACGAGATGCCTAGCGAAGAGAAAATTGAGGACGTATCTACAGTTTTAGGGCTTAGCACTGCTGAAGTCCAAGCTTGTGATGAAAAAGAGAAATATTTAAGGGCCATTAAACAGCTGTTCTTTCAGTAACTGCTCTGTTAAAATTAAAGTTAATTATTTAAAGTAGATAAAAATAGCTATTTCAAAATTGTAATGGATTGAAATGTAAGAAAGCTAATTTACTATTTCAAGATTGTACTGAAATGTAATGTCTTGTTGCAAATGCAAGTCTGTGATCTGAGTTCAAACACGGTTTTGAAGAAAGATTAAAACTCTTAAGATCTTGATCTGGTGTTTCATTGGGTATCAAGATCCATCCACCTGACGCGAATGAGTGATATTTATTTGCTGGCCATTTTATGAATTATCAGTGAGTTTGAGAAATAGCTCCTCAAAAGTGGCGATTTAGAAGGAGAAATTTACAATGCAGCATCAGCGAGTTTAAGAAGTATTTGTAATTATGTTTTGGAATCTTTGTTAGTTTTTTTGTAGAGTGGCAAATGGAATTGATGAATGTTAATTTAACCCAAATCTATCTTACAACTTGATTATTTGTTTATTGTTCAGGGTCTTGGCACTGATGAAGACATACTTATCGAGATTCTGTGCTCAAGAGACAACGCCGTAAGTTAATAACCTAAGTGGAGTCTTCATCACGCTCTTCTGCACCCCCCCCCCCCCCCCACACACACACACACACACGCGCGCGCGCGCGCGCGCACACACACACACATTGTAACGAGAAAACTGAAACGCCTGAAGGTCAAGTAATGAATTGGTTAACACACACACTTTAATTGAGCTACAGAGTAGTAAAAAAAGACAATAAAAGAGGGGAGAAGCAAACCAGTATGTCACACACTGTAGAAAACATGTCATGATGCTTTCACTCAAGTCATATTTTCTCTAACGATTCCTGAAAGTTGAAGAGTTCTCTTAAATCTTAAGGATGATTGTCAAAAAGAGGTTTTAGTCGATAGCGAGTTTAACCTTCTCACTCCTTGAAGTAACTTCTCGTCTTCATTATAAATGCATTTTCAAGTAATCGCTGTATGAAACTGATGCGAAAATAATCGACTCAAGATTTTCGAATCGACGCAACCCTAAATCTTGAAGAAAACTTATCCTTAAAAAATTAGGCGCGACATTCAATCTGGAGAATTACTTTCACAGGTAGTTGCGGTTAAAGCGCTTACAAATTCTAGTCTAAAACTTTGAATCACTCAATCTGAACTTCTGGGCTCTTTTACAGAGCCCCAGAGTTGCAATAGAATTCACATTCCGCAACCTGAAAACTATTTGGCTCTTTTAACATAACCGCTTACAGGTCATGATCCCTTTGATAGTTTACCCCAGTCTTATCCCTTCCAAATTCTCTTAACTTGAAAAATAGTTCATTTCTTCCTTTAGGAATTGGCCAAAATCAGAGAGGCATACACTTCAAGTAAGTAACATTGTAAACTTACGGGCAGTCAGTGAGGACTAACTTTAGACCTTGAGTGGTCTGTGTTAGGTGCACCGACAACCACATCCTTGCAGTGAAGCGGATCTAGAATTTATACATTGGCCTGTTCCCAGTGAAGACGGCTCGTTAGCTCAGTGGTAGAGCATCGTAACCGAATTTGCGTCATTATGACTACGAGGGTCAATTCTTTAATTAAGTATACCTTTTATATTCGTCGCGAAAGGCTTGAAGTTGCCGGTTCAATGGTGTCGCTCCTGTTGAAAGGACTTTCATTTATTTTCCTTTTTATATCCGAGTACGCCTTTCTTCACCTGTTTTGGCATGTACCACAACAATGTCCCTTTGACGCTGAACGTTTCTGGCTAGCGAAACATTTGCCATTTACAATACTTAAATATAATTATTAAGTGAATTAGAAAAAAGGAAATATGTCAACAGCACAAACTGTCATTGGCTCCCGAAATGTATGTTTATGTGTGTCGCCCAATGATCTCGGATACCCTTTCGGGGTAAGTTGCAATCCACATGCGTACCCTTGAGTCTTTTTACAAGAGGTTTTCTCTTTGTGTACCCTGTCTGCGTATTGGAAGTTGACGTGAATGTGTTTCTTTATTGATTTAGATTACGGCAGATCACTGGAGAAGGACATCAAAGGGGACACCAGTGGCCACTTTGAAGATCTGTTGGTTGAACTGAGCAAGGTTAGAACTAACTGTGAATTGCTCCCAATGAACTTCTAAATAGAAGCTCCATATTGATAACGTCTGGGTGTGGAGGGCTTTCGTTTTGGCCAAAAAAAAACTTTGTATAGCATCATAACTTTGTTAAACACTTCTCAGGGAAATCGAGATGAATCCACAAACGTAAACAGAAGTTTGGCCAAAAAGGACGCGGAAGCTCTTTTACAGGTAGGAAGAATTATTCTACTTGATATCTTGTTCGTGATTATTTAGCAATTATTCTCTGGAGTCGAGGTGAAGTAAATATTCCTAAAGCCACTATTCACCGAGATTGAAAAGAATAATTGTTTAAGTATATAACAATGAAGCAACTTAAGTCATATTTCTCGCAAACAGCTACAAAAAAGGAATTTACGGCAACCATTTTTTTTCTTCGACCCGAAACCCCACATACACAAGGCTTTCTCAGAGGTCCCGAGACCATTCAATTCGTAGGAGGTGAATAGTCTTCAATATCTCGAGACAGTGATCCAGTAAGATTACTCAAAATCCAAGGTTGTTGAGACGGTTGATACTAAAAATATCTGTCAGCTTGATAATCTGCGTTTGTACGTTAACCTCACCGCTCACGTGAACGGGACGAAATTTTGAATATGTGTAAAGTTTTACACTGGTTGTCTGTAAGAAGTACGAATTTGAGTTTCCCAGCCTTTTAAGATGCAACTTTATGAAATGACGTATTCTTCGGTGTATATTTTCAATGAAGACATCCGAACGGAATTCAAGCGAATCTTAAGCCTTGTACTCATCGATTACGATACAAGCTTTATTTATTTATTGTACGATACAAGCACTATTTATTTAGTGGACTTAATATTACAGATTTTCTGTGGCGGCTAGACATGTTATCTTTCGGATTTCGTCTAATAAGCTAATAAAATTTGACGGTTTGATTTTTAGGCCGGTTATCTTGGTACAGACGAAAACAAATTCATTGAGGTGTTCACGCTGCGCAGTTTCTCCCACCTAAAAGTCGTGTTTGTTGAATACAAAAAGGTTGGTACTTAAAACAATATCAGTACTTTAAACTTTTTGCAGATGTTATTGCTGAAAACGTTTTTCATTTTTCTCTTAAGAAGAAGTAAAAACATACTCAATTATTTGTGCAGATTGCAAATACTGATATGGATGAAAGCATTGAAGATGAAATGAGTCAGGATTTAGAGAAAGGATTTCTCTCACTCGGTAAGGATGTCTAGATTCTTTGGCTGGTAAGGGAAAAAAATACCAACTTGTGTGAACGCTTTTAACTCATGGGTACTGCTATTACCCTCGAGGACGACCCGCGCAAAAAAAAAAAAAAAGAAAAAGCCGACAGCATGCACAAGGTAAAAGGAATATCAGTCACAATCAAAAAGGACTTTCTTCTGTCGTAGTTTAGACCGGAGGGCCACGGTAGATCAGTTCCAAAGGTCGTGAGCTTGATCCCAACCGACTTAATTTTTTTGTCTCCTTTAGTAGGGCTAACGCACAGTGGGAAATTCTGGAGCGATTTGTAACGCTAAAATATACACGTGAAGTTCATTCTTTGTTTTACCATTTAACCTAAAAATATACGTTGCTCGTACTTACAAACAAAGCTTCCTTCTTTCTTGATTGTGCGTGACTATATTTCTTTCGATCTTCAGGTTTAGCTTCTCAACCAGGTGTTTGTTCTTGTAATCTCTTATTTCTTTTCTCGATGCGCTCCGTCCACCAAGTATTTGTTCGCGAAGACATCTTGTTAGCTTCTCTAATATTTTATCTCTCAACAGTAAAATTCGTTAAAGATCCTTCCAAGTTCTACGCTGATAAACTACAGAAATCTCTTAACGATGGTGACACTAAGACTACAGGTCGCGTCATTCTTACTAGCACAAAGGTATCTCCTGCTAACCACGTGGCTTTTATTGTCTGTTATTGAATACGAGCGATAGTGTATGATCACGTATAGAGTCGAACCTCACTATCCCGGCTATCTCGAACTCCCCGCTATCTCCAACTTCTATCCATTTTCCTTGGATTTTTTTTCAGTCATTCACTATCGGCGATCTCGAACTCGGTTATTTCCCTGCTATCTCGAACTATTTTTAGTTTCCCTTGACCTAAATCAGCCCCGTTTATCTCGAACTCTAATGACATAGTTGATAGATAAACATTAGAAAGTATCAGAATGTAGCTGGAAAGTGTGTTTTAAATTATACAAAAACTTTATTACACGTAATTGTAGTAGTATACTTTTTTTAAACAATGGAGATCCAAGAAGCTAAAGTGGAGTCTTCTCCAAAGAGGCACAAACTTACAGCATAGAGGACATTTCACAGCGGCGCGAAGATATTGATTTCATTTTCGAGTGGTGTAAACAATATTTCAGGAACGTAAGTCTCACCACAAGAAAAAAAGATTGTATTGTCAAGCCGGCTTGTAATTTTATTTTTATTATATAAACTAATAACAAATATACAAATAAAAATTACGCAATTGCAAAACTTCAGCGGGAAACCCTAGCCCATGATGTCGTTGGTATCTTCACGTGTGAGGATAGGGAAAATACGTGAAACACTCATGTCTACATGATAAAATATTTCAGCCCAGATCATCTTTCACGCAGTATTCTTAGTGCTTAGACCTTCCTTGTCCTCTTATATTTCCAGGCTGAACTTGCAGGTATTATGGCAGCCTACAAGAAATATCACGGAACAGATCTGGCTAAAGAGGCTGAAGCTAAATTCAGCGAGGACATGAAGAAACTAGTTGTTGCCAAGCTCAATACAGGTAAAGATTCAAGATGTCTCTGGATTATATGTTTATAAAAAGCCTTTAGATACTTCCATGAAGCCACACAATTTATCATACTCAGAGTTTTCAAGAGGGCTGGCGATCGGCGCTTCTCCAAAGAAAGTGGGGCCATATCTTCCTGTGCGGTCTAGTCTCATCTTCTTTTGCTATGGAAAATCTTTTCCACAACCCTGCTTACTCCTTCCTTTGGCATTACCCAACCTTAGCTACTGCCGATAAGCGATTGCATCTTCGGTTTTTCACGCCCTTTTTAGGGATTTTGAAAGTTGTGTCCTGGCCTGGTTTATTGCCCTAAAGTCCTTTCTCTCTTTATTTCTGTTGCTGCATCATTCCCAAGTAAAACATTTGCTGCATCAAATGTATTCAAGAAAACATTCGACATATTTTCAGTGTAATCGAAGAGGACATAAGGTACTGTCTACAACGGCGGGTCTATAAAAAAAAACCTAGCAACTTCTAATTTATGATTACACCAAAGATAAGAAGCTGTTTGGCCTGACTTATTTGCGGGTTTTTAGTGTGCATCTAAGGATAATTAAGCTTTTCAGTAAATGCCAACTGTTTGTATAGATAATCAAATGGTTTCGAGTGCAATTTGGAATAAATGAGCACAAGTAAATTTTGAAGAAAATTGCACTCGAAATCTTTTCATTACCTGGTAGTAATATATACATGCAAAAATTAAATTTCAACTTTCTGCACTCAATTTTGACTTTCTGCATTAATTGACGTGCTCTCAGCCAATCAGCGCGTTGAAATTTTTGCAGGTATATTATTACTAATATTAGGGTAATCCCTTGTTAATTTTATCTCAGGAAGCCAAGATCTCAAGGAAAAGGTGTGTGTAAATATGAATTTAATTATTGTCAATACAGTCCAATTCGATAGTGGAATCCATGTAGTATTATGTTTTTATGTGTGGAGATTTTGTAGCCTGCAAAGCAGGCGTATTTTGGAGCGCGATCCATGAATTGTTTTTAGGAATAACGTTGTCCTGCCATCTTGGACGTTGAAACTACCAGAGAGTTGGGAAGAGTCAAAAACTGATTTTAAGGGAGAGGCTGATGGGTTTAAAATAGGACAGGGGGAGGGGGAGGGGAGGAAAAAAATGCGCCTGCCCGCAGCCATTGTTCGTTTGGCGAACCCGTACACCAGATCGACGGGGACTCTGATTGGTGCGGTTTCGGATGTTTGATTGCTAGCTGCCAATCAAGGGGACATTTATTTTTTTTTTACGGGCCCTACGAGAGGAGTATTTTAGTCTGATTCATCCGAAATTTCATTCATCCGGATTTGGAAGACTTCGATTCTGCCCTGGAGAAAGCTCTTTCTGCGCTCGCTGGATTGAGAATATCGCTTAAATTACGATCGGAACAAAAGGAAGCGGTTACGACGCTGTTGTCGAGGCAAGATTTATTAGCAGTTCTTCCAACAGGCTTTGGAAAAAGCCTCGTTTTTCAGTTGTTTGTGCGGGTGAAAGAAATATTGACAGGCAAACCTGCATGTGTGATCGTTGTTTGCCCTCTTAAAAGCATTGTGCATGATCAATTTGTCCGAAGCAACTGCGATGGGTTTAACGGCCACATCACTTTCGGACGCCAGTTTAGAAGATGTAGAGAACGGCAAATACCAGCTAATCTTTAGATCTGAAGAAGAAATTTTGGAGAAGCCTTTCCTCGGTCGGCTCAAAAAGAGCAACACTCCTCCACACCAGAATCTTGCTGCACTGATAGTCGATGAATCGCACACTGTAGAAACATGGACGGGTCAAAGGTTTGTTTTCCTCCCTTGTTGTGTTTTCAGTAGATCCTAGAAGGTGTTCGATTAACTTGTGCTGTAAACATGAAGATGAATTCAACGTTCTCTTAGGGCAACAACTAAGAAACCCAGACAAAAGGGCCCTGTTGCTTTCCGTGAGTCGTAATTTGAGGCTACCGGAAAAGAAGTGAAATCGATTTTCATTGGCTGTGTTTGCATTTCCGGAAAAGTAGTCAGGCACGACTAATTAGGGGGCGTTCGGTAATAGGCCCTTTGCAGGATCTAGTCACGTGCCTGGATACCACTTAGCAACGCCATGCTGGGACGCAAGCGTTCCAGCGCCATTTGTAAAACAAAGGCTGAACACTGAGGTTGTTGCGTGCGATCAAGCGAGACAAGTACCTTTCGAAAAGATTCCCATTACTACGATAGCGAATAATTTTTCTCTTACACAAGTTGGCTTTGACCTCTTGTGCTTTTTAACTGGATTCACCGGCAAATAAGCGACAATTTTTCTTCGATTCCTGCAGCAAGTCGGCGAGTGAACACGTGTCGACATGGCGAACTCTGAAGGTAGGGAATAACCTATAACTTTTTGTTATGAATTTTTACTTTCCTCTTTTCGCCACTTAACTTTCTTACTGTCTTTGGAGGCCTTCCAGAAAAGGTTATTGTAGCGTCGTTGAAAGTATTTGGTGGCCGCATCTGGTGGCAAAAATTGATTACAGTAACAGTGATTTTTGTTTCATACTTGACACTTTCAAGTAAAACAACACATCCCTCGATAAGGATTTCTTTGTGAAGATTCGAAAATAATAACTGTTCCTTGCACATGTACAGCTGGTGAAGGAACATCGAATATTCTGTTGGATCCGTGTGATGGCTCTCAGTCTCCAGTTCCCAAGAAGAAATCGAAAGGGGGAAGTTATCATTGCTGTGTGCCAAATTGTACTGGAGACTCACGGTATGACAGCTCTTTATCGTTTCATCGAATACCGAGCAGACCCAGTGATGACACTTTAAGAAAACTTTGGCTGGTCAAAATTAGGAGAGACATTGGACCATTTTTCAAGGTACAACTATAACCAATATATATGTTTACCTCATGTTGCTGTGGTTCTTGTTTATTGCTGACATGGCCTTCTATTTCAATGTGAATGAGCTTTTCATCCGAAGCCAACCGTTTACATGTTTGCTGGCTGTCTTTGTACATTTTTTTCGCGTTAGCAGTAAAGTCATTATACATTATTAAAGCGCATTGCAATACATGGCCCAAAGTATATGCTCCAACTTTTTTTTCTTACTTTATTTCCATATTTCTGGGTTACAGATTACTAACAAGACCAGAGTGTGCTCTAAACACTTCCTTCCTGAAGACTATAAGCCATCTGACAATTCTGGACGCCGCCTATTAAAGGAAGGCACTGTTCCAACAATTTTTGACTGGACACTACCACCAAAGTCAAGAAGAAAACTTGTTCGTGTTGTTGACAGGTATGTTGCTTACTTACCTCTCATATACCCTGGGCATCATAAGACATTTCATAACAATGAATTTCAATGTAAGATTACATTCTCAATTCAACACATGACAGTCACCTCTCTCTAAAAAAACATAATCCTTTTCTTTTTGGTCCTTGTACATGTAGTGGCACTCAAACCTATGAGAGTGAGACTGATGAAGGAGATGGAATTCCTGGTGAGTGCAGAACAGCTATTATAGAACCAGAACTGTCAGAACTTGAGGCAACCAGATCTCAGCTCTTGGTTGTTCAAGCAGAACTGGAGGAACTGAGAAGGATATCTACCACTGCTGCCAGGGAAGCTGATTCAGCCATTCTTCAGGCTCAGCAAGAACTCAAGAGACAAAAGGAGCTTGCTGCACAGGAGCTTGCACTGAGCAGATTTGGACTAGAGAGGTTCTCCACCAATGATGATCTCATTAAGTTTTATACAGGATTTTGTTCCTACAAACACCTAACTATGTTTTACAATTTTGCCAAGCCTACTGCTGAAAAAATGACATACTGTTATGCTTCTGGTGTCTTAGATAGTCGCCCTAATTCCCGGGTAATGTTATTGATAGATGAATTATTTATGTTCTTGGTTAGAGTGAAATTAGGCCTCTTTGAGCAAGATCTTGCACAACGTTTCCATATCCATATTTCATCAGTGAGCAGGAAAATTACTACTTGGGCCAATTATATGTATTTTCTTTTGGGTTCTCAGTCTATTTGGCCTTCTAGGGATGACATAAATGCAAACATGCCTGAGGAGTTCAAGGAACTCTATCCAACAACAAGAGTTATTCTAGACTGCACTGAGATTTTTGTGGAAACACCATCATCTCTTCTCTTACAGTCTCAGCTGTACTCGTCTTATAAAAGCAAAACCACCCTTAAAGGTTTAATAGGAATTGCACCACATGGTGCAATTACATTCATTTCTTCTTTATTTACAGGTGCCATATCAGATAAAGAAATAACTAGATGTTCTGGTATAATAGATCTCTTACAACCTAATGACTCAGTTATGGCAGACAAGGGTTTTGACATTGAAGGGATGTTAAGGGAAAGGGGGGTGGGACTTAATCTCCCTCCTTTTTTGCAAAGCAGGGACCAGTTTACGGCTAAACAAGTGCATGAAACTAAAACTATTGCCAAGCTTAGGATCCATGTAGAAAGAGCAATTAGAAGGATAAAAGAGTTCCACATTTTTGATTCACCAGTGCCCCTGTCGATGGTTGGCACTGTCAACCAAATATACACTGTTGTCTGTTTACTAACAAATTTTCAGGGACCCCTGATTCTGAAGGGTGGCGGTTCTATTGACAATGATTAGTTCTAAAAAACAAGTAATATTTATTTATTAGTCTACAGCAATGGCTTACCACGATTATGTAAGAGGATCATAATATCGAAGAAGTGTTCACAGATGATATGTATAATAAAACATTATAATTATCTTACACAAAACAGTGATTGAACCTACTAGTTACATGTGGGCAACTTAAAACATAACAACTCTCACTGGTGGGAAGAGGGGAGTAGAACAAAATGATATTAAGTATAATTTTCTCCTTTACTTACTTAAAAAATAATTACTAAGATTACTGTTGACAATTAGTTTAAGAAATAATTGAAGAAAAATGTGTCCACCTTATCCTTACTAGCTTGAAAGAAGTCTTTATCAAAGTAAATTCTTTGGCAAAAAAAATCTGTATCAGTCATGTAGGAAAAAAAATCACACCAATCAAGACCAGTCAGACCAAGCTGACATTGAACCTGTGAGTAGTATTCATGATTTTCCTTCAATTTCCTCTCCTGGGTAAAAGGATCCACTCCTAAATATTTTACATTATTGAAACTGGTCTCCACCACTTTGACAACCTTAACTTCTAACAAACCGAATGGGTTACGGCCTTGGTTTGCTAAAGTTATATCATAAACCTTTCGGTCTGGACTACAACCAAGCCAAGGACATTTTGGATTGATGACCAGTCCTGATGGATAGAGGTTAACCATCCCCCCCTTTGCTACATTAGCATAGACCATTGAAGCTCTGGCCTCCAGCTGAATACCTCTCTTCATGGCAGGAGTGGTGACGTGACGGCTGGGATTAAGCTGTGCAACAAGACTCTCAAAGTTCGAAACCCTCTTTGCACACAAGCCAAATTTGCTTGCTGTGATACGTTTCTTGCGAAGAAGGTGCCACAAATTGTTTTCACTCTGCGTGACAGTTTTACTTTGCAGATCAATGGCAACTTCCCTTGTAACAAATAGAGAGTCCAATGATGCTTGCTTTTCAGGGCTCAAACAAATTGAAACCCTATTTTCAAACCGGTCACCAGCATCAGGCAGTGGTAACTCAGGGTATGCCTCGCAGAATAAGTCATTAATTACGTATTCTTCTGATAATTTCTGCTGGTATGAGAGGACACTGCCTCTAACAGCATGTCCAAATTTAGTTACAACAGAAGGTAATCCAGGGAGCTCTTGTACAGATGGAACAATAGAGGCCATCAATGGCTTGGGTGAGAGGTTGTTAAAATGACTCTTGCTAAGTATGCCATACACATTGGATGGGGAATATAGAGTGCTTTTAATGTACCTAGAGTAGTCAGCTCCCATCTGTGGTTTCTTGACCAACAAATCCTGGATTTCTTTTTGCTGAATAGTTTTACCCCTGGGAACACTCCACCGCTGTGGCAAACTGGTGCATGTTAAATCATCTGGCAAAGCCTTGAGACCATACAATTTACAGTGGGCCAGGTAGAAGAGTAAGGCTATTATATGATGGCAGTAGCCACTCATACCAGCAACACAGGAACACTTGGCATTGGTTATTTTGGGGTCCTCGTTAATTGCCTGTAGTGGCACAGACACTTCCAAAGAGTGTGGGGCTTCACTTTTCTTCATTGATCTGAAGCACTTGCCTTTGACTTTAGCTTTATCCGGAAAATATGTAACTAAAAGGAGCAGCATACAACAAAATCAGCGAATACTCGGTATCTGGGAAATACACCACTTGCGTAAGCTTACCTTTGATATCATGGAGATAACCTGGTTCTGCAAAGAATTTGTAGGCCTTTGCAGTATTTTCACAGCCAGAGGACTTTTTTGCATATTCCTCAACCTCACTGAAAGATAGACTGGGGAATAAACTCAGATCCTGGGTCGTTGCTTCTCTTGAGTCTGACGCGGAGTTACCATCTGTACGATAAATATGGATTAAAGTCTCACAGAACATGTCATTTTTGCCACCAGATGCGGCCACCAAATACTTTCAACGACGCTAAAATAACATTTTCTAGAAGGCCTCAAAAGACACTAAGAAAGTTACATGGCGAAAAGAGGAGAGTAAGAATGCATAACAAAAAGTTATAGGTTATTCCCTACCTCCAGAGTTCGCCATGTCGCTACGTGTTCACTCGCCGACTTGCTGCAGGAATCGAAGAAAAATTGTCGCTTATTTGCCGGTGAATCCAGTTAAAAAGCACAAGAGGTTAAAGCCAACTTGTGTAAGAGAAAAATTATCCGCTATCGTAGTAACGGGAATCTTTTCGAAAGGTACTTGTCTCGCTTGATCGCACGCAACAACCTCAGTGTTCAGCCTTTGTTTTACAAATGGCGCTGGAACGCTTGCGTCCCAGCATGGCGTTGCTAAGTGGTATCCAGGCACGTGACTAGATCCTGCAAAGGGCCTATTTCATAGGCTTTGCTAGCAGGCGTTTTCTCCTCTCGCCTCCCCGCCCCTCCCCCCTTCCACCGCCCATCCCCCTTAGTCTTTTCCGTTGCTTTTTAAGATGGCGGCCACGATCAATGTACCTCCGAGTTTTCGTTAAAAAACGCCTGCTCTGCAGGCTAGAGATTTTGTTACATTTGCAGTTCTCCTTATTGAAAGACATACATGTCTTACGGAGTTTCTTCAACACAATTCTTCACACCGATTCCCATATATTTTTTTTATTATATTAGTGGTGAGATTTTGGTGTTGTATTGACACAATCTTCCTCACAGAAATACGAGGGTTAAACTGTTGCCTCAACAGAATTTTGTTTACATATGTCCCATACCTTATGGATGATGTTAGTGAAGTTTACCTAACTAGTTACGTACCTTTCATTCCATATCAACTTAGTAAGAATATTAAGGTTACCGTAGACGTTCGACGGCCAATTTTTTTGCATATTTCATTTTTCACGTCAGACTAAGCATTGCTTAAAATATTGAAGTTTACTCAAACGGATTTTCGAATTTTATTCTTTAGCCCACTAAATTGTGAAAAGCCAATAACAGCGTTTCAACAGAACTGACTCTTGTGGTAGAACTGTCTGGTTCTTTAATTTCAAGCGTCGCTCAGGCCCATAAGCGTTTTCTGATTTCCGTTGTACATGGTTGTCTTTTCGATCGGTCTACTGTCCAAAACTTGAGTGTGACTGGGGAACGAGAACAAAGAAAAGAGTGCTTGGGTGAAAGCCAAAAAGAAGCCTCCTCTGAAGAGAAAGCAAACTAAACAATTCGACGAAAAATGGCGAAGGTATCTCGACCAAACCGATAAGGGGTCGTGGTTTGAGCAATCTACGCTGCTCACACTCGATCAGCAGCCATCGAAACGTTCTTCTTTGGCGAGCTCAAGCCGCTCAACACTTTCAATTTCCCGCAAAATGTGTTTTTCGCTAAGAGTCTCCGTAGGAAACCGCTGTGTTTCTATTGGCTGTTGGCATTTGCAGTATTTAGAGTGTTGACATTTTTTGACGTGTGGTCACCCAAGGCGTGAAACGTACTTCGTTTTTACGCGAGTGCACCTTCTTTGAACGAATTTATAGGGTATGAGAACTGGACGAATTGCACAGACTTCCAAGATACCAACCAAAAATACCGAGTGAGGAATTTCCGTTTTTCAGTGGCCTCCGCAATGGGTATATAATTCATGTTAATCTCCCATAAAGTCTCCCCATATATATAATCTTGAGTATACATGGGATAATAGACAGAAATAGAAAGAAACAAACTTCTAAAAGGTCCGACAATTTTATAACGTTTTGGCCGTTCGACCTTCCTCAGATGCACAGATAAAGAAAGTTAAAAACTAAAACCTTTTTGGGTTTTAGATAATTCCAGTAGAATTTGAGACAACGGACTGTCACGTGCAAATCGCGCAAGATAGGGCTGGGGGAGACTCTGCTCATCGGAAAGTGTTGTTTCCTTTTATAATTTTTTCACCACAGGAAAAGGCGGCCAACGATCCAGACAGTACGACAGCAGCCACGGGTAAACGAAAACAAGGTGGTAAACAAGACGGCTCTGTTGTAAAGAAGGAGACGAAACCGGTGGCTAGCAAACCGCCGAGTAAAAGACAACTGTTGAACAAAAATGAACCTGAACAAAACCAAGATTTTAGTGACCTACGCAAAGCGATTGATGGTTAGTTGTTATAAGTGTTGAGATCTTCGGCTGATTTGTTAAATGGTGAACCAGCGCATGAAAGAGATATGCTTTAAGGTGGTCTTACACAAATTTCACACCCAATTTCACGTCTTCACCTCTTCCAATAAGTGACTTACAGGCCAACACTTTAGGGAAGAGTGATGCATTGTTTTTCAGTTTTATCGAACAGGTTATCTTTACTCTCCCGACTGAGCTATGAGGCCAGACCAGACTTGGGTGGTAATGATTAACACTGTCTTTCCCTCTTACTTGAGGTCGTGGGTTCGATTCCCACTGAGTCCAAAGAAATGTTTCTTTGTCTCGTGTGGTTCTTCATATTCCCAATACTAGGAATACACTTCGTGAGAATTTCAGGAAGTGATTTGCAACACTGAAATTTAATTCCCTGTTTCACCACTATATCATAGTATACTATATAGACTTTAGTAGTAAGTGGCACACAGTTACTGTGAATTGGAACCGGTGGTGAACCATGGATTATGGGCACATTGCTTCAACTCGTGTATGTTGCCTAAGGGGGGTTCACAGGCAATCTTTGCATTAACATCCCTGCCCCTTCCTTGTTATGTTTACGGTTTTTTTGATTATTTGTTTGCAACTTTTCCTGAGAACGGCTTCAAAAGCATTTTGCCACTTATAAAATTCCTGACCATTGATATTAACCCTTTAAGCCCTAAGGAGTCAACCTGTGACAAGTAAAATCATCTAGCATTAGCCAGAGTAAAATCTATAAAGTCACTCTTAGGGCTTAAAGGGTTAAGGGAGCAAGGTTGGTGCAGTTGTGAGAGCACTCGCCTCTCACCTCTCTGACCCGGAGTCGGCTCCCGTCTTCTGATATGGGTTTAGTTGCCATTGGTTCTCTCCTTTTTCCAAGGGTTTTTTTTTCAGGGTTTTCCGGTTTCTTGCTCTCCGTGATAAAAAAACATCTGCAAATTCATATGCGGTTTTGGGGCTGGATTTATTGTAGACCTAGGACGGAACCTATAGTCCTAATGTCTATACGTCTAAGGTCTGTGTACCTCGTACTGAATGATCAAAGAAGTTTATGAGCTCATGCGTCACCCTTTCCTTTATCTGTCTTTCCTGTATAGCTGATGACAAGAATAGAATAAAGGAGATCATCTGCAGAAATCTGTCCGACAAAAACAAAGCAAAGAAACTTGTGGATGACTACAATGCGCGATATAACAAGGTAAGCTATCGATCAGTCGATTGATATCTCTATCCGCCACTCAAAGAAACTGCTTGTGTCTCTCGACAGGGAACACCCACAAGTGTTCTCATCATTTTTCTTTTTCATGTAGGAAAATAGAACTCAAGGCTCGGTCATTATTGAATTATCTGACATAAAAGTATCCGAATGAATCAAAGTTCGAAACGTTTCTGGGTCCAGTGTCACAAATTGACTTACTTGTCAACCTCAACCTTGCTAACCGAGGCTGGACTGGGATGAACCTCCAACGTTAGAGGGTACGTCAGACCTATACAACAATACAACGGGATCCTGCCGTGTGTTAATCTCAAAGCTTTTCTGTCCCATTTCAGGCACAGTAATTTATACTGTAGTTTAAAAACAACGACGTTTATGCCAATCAAACTCTGCCAGAAAGACAAAGTCTTTCAAGAGAAAAAGGTTTTACCGAGAGTGTTGCATGTTAGTACGATTGGTTTTTCGGTCCCGAAATGTTTCCGGTTCTTTTGAGAAACACACTCCTGGTTTACTATAAATGTGTTGCTGTGCATTTCTTGCAAATTTTACTTCTCGACAGGAATTGCTCGAAATGTTGGAAGGTAAGCTGGAAGAGGACTTGATAGAAGCTTTAGCAGGAATGTCATATTCCAGCGCACAGCACGACGCATGGAGTCTTCATCAGGCCATGAAGGTGAGTCGGCTGGGCTTCTCAATTTCATTAATAATGGGTTTGTGGACGACCGTGACCACCAGGTGTTGGGATATCTGATCTGATGAAACACGGCTTGTTTTTGCATCTTTGACTTTTCCTTCTTAATCATTTCACTTGAGAAGCTGTATCAAACGCTCTATACCTGTTTCATCACATATCAAAAATGTCGAATTTCGAACTTCTCGTGTAAGATGTATTACACCGTCGTTGGTTTCAAAACGTACAAGACATAAGCGACATAGAAGTAACGACTTTAATACTAAATACATAAGACAGCGGTTACCAAACAACGATTTCTACCGTAAATGAAAATGTCAGAAGCACACTGTAGAAAATGTAGCAGAATCACTGTACATTATTTTTCAGTAGCTTTCAGAGGAGGGTCTTATTCAGCCCATTAACCATATGTTCTTTGTGCACGCTATGAGTCACATTAATATTTGGGAGGCTGCATGATTGCATGACTTCCCTTTCCTGTTTGTGCTTGCATTTGTCTGATATATCCGTTGCATCGATCTTCTTTATAGTAATGTTTTCCTCGGGAATGGGATTTGTACGCAACTTAAGCAGTTGCAAAGATAAGACCTGAAATCAAATTCATGCTTGAACGGGATTCGAACCCATGACCTTGCAAAACCGGTTCGATACTCAAACCAACTGAGCTATCTAGCCAACTGGGAGCTGGTCATTTGTAGGTTCGCAAGATACTCAAGTAAAGGATGAAGAAATGAATGTGATCAAAGGAAACTTCCATATATGTGAACTGCGGGGAAAATATTTGATAAGTGAAAC
This sequence comes from Ricordea florida, assembly GCA_949710005.1. Lineage (NCBI taxonomy): Eukaryota > Metazoa > Cnidaria > Anthozoa > Corallimorpharia > Ricordeidae > Ricordea > Ricordea florida. Next base: position 19,607,101 of record OX453284.1, read on the forward strand.
ATCATCGCAACTATGTGAGCAACTTAAGCAGTTTCCTCCTTGTAATGTATCTTGTAGGGCGTGGGCACGAAAGAGGTGGTATTGATAGAAACCTTTGCAACACGGACGAACGCTGTAAGTACTCAGAACACTACATGTGATCACACACGTCGTCGCACTAATCACACTGATAACAAGTAAACAACTAACACCGAAAGTTAGTGAATAGTCTTATCTAGACTTGACTCAATCGAGTGCGATGATATCTAGCTCATCCTCAATTATGAAAAGAAATAATTTGAGAGTTCATAGCACGTGTTTTACATGTTGTTTGATGCTAGCAATTTTCTACGCCTTCACGATACTGCAGTGACCGACGAACAGAAACACAATTTCTTTCCGTAGTGGTACTCCATGATTTCGTCTTAAGACGGCAAAGCTAGGGTAGCACATTTTTAGTTTCAAACAGCTGGGCTGATGACTCCTTTTTCCTAGAATTATATTCTGTCATTTCTATTATCAGACAGTATATGGATATACGAGCGTGACGTCTACGGACTTCACATAACTTTTTTTTTTGACAGGAAATTGCAGCCATCAGACAAGGCTACAAGAAACGTAAGATAACTTCCTTGTTATAGAAACTTTTTCATTTGTCTCGCGATGTAGTGAATACTGCAGCATGTACGATGACTAATAATATATTTCGTAACCATGGCTTCCTTATTCTGTTAAAAGGGCGTGTGATACGGGAATTCCAAAAAAGTTCCTTCTTAGCAAAGTAGCATGCACAATTGGAATGCGCGAAATTCGTTTCTCGCGAGCACGTAGCGCGTGTTTCATCTTAGCAGAAGTGCTAATACTTTTTTTTTTTTCAGTTTACCGTAAACTACTGGAGGAGGATATTCGCGATGAAACAAGTGGTGACTTTGAAACTTTGATTGTTGAACTGAGCAAGGTGTGTTTCCTTATCTTAGTAGGGAGTGTTCAATACATTTATCAGTTATGTGCAAGTTCTATAACGTGTTTTAAAAGACGACATAATACTTAAAAGTAGGAGTGTGTTCTACAGCGAGTGCAAATTTGACAATTTACACTGCTGTTCACTGGTTTCATTCTAAACATGGCCAACACACATCTTCGGTTTGCTGTGAACGTCATGTAATAGACAGTTAATTTAGGAGAAATTCATGTCACATCCTGAGGTCATTCATATAATGCGGCTGAGAACTTTAACTTGACAGTGTTCTTTTCTTTTACTGGAAGGTTCGAAGAAATACTGGCTCCTTAAAATTACCCACTGCGCATTATTCGACTTCCTTCTAAGTAACCTCAAGCTGTAAACCATGTACGACTACGTTAAAGAAGCAATAACCTGTGAGACCTTTACTGTCATAACATTACCTAAGATTTTCTCTCTTTTTGCAGGGCCAGCGTGATGAGACTACAACAGTTAACGATGATTTGGCCCACCAGGACGCAGAAACTTTACTGGAAGTAAGTTTTATAAAATAGTTGATAAGGCACCGTGTTTTCCATTGTAAGGACATGACATGGACACCATGTTTGATTGTGGAGGGCTGACGGACGGGGGCTCAACTTTCTTACTTGTTGGCTTTCGCCTACCCCCTTCCCCAAAGGTATAAAAACTGTTAATTAGGAAGTGTGATAGCTGCTCATATAAGCTTAATTTTGTTTTTCACTCATGTTTCTTATTCTTAGGCCGGTATCAAGAAGTGGGGCACCGACGAAGAAAAGTTTATTGAGATCTTTACGATGCGCAGTTTTCCTCAGCTGAGGGCTATGCTCCCAGAATACAAGAAGGTAAGTTTTTAAGGACCAATCACAAGAGACAGTGTTTCACCACGTATTACACACCACGTATTACATGGCGAAGAGAATCTTTAACAAGAACGATATTATAGTTATTTTGCCCTTGTGGATTGACTACTAACACGAGAAAAACTGTTTAATCACATATCAGATAACGAGGAGGGTTTTCAGCAATTGCTGTACTACAAGTATTTTGCCCTTTTCCCTGATTGAGCTAGGATGCAAGAGTGTGTACGTTAACCCGGGCTTTCTATTTAGTAAATATTGAGTTTTCTTTGTGAACATCGTTTCTGTACATTTCGTCCCAACGAAACTACGACGTAACGCATGCGTATTAGCACCACCCAAGTGCCTTAGGGCCTCTACGGTGATTTGTGACTGGACGTAAAGCACAAAACACAAATTTCAACTCGAGTGTTCCCTATTCGAAAGCACAAGTAAAAAGTGCTGCAAAACAAAGATCACCTTATCGAAATACCATGCATCGTCTTTCTTTATTGTTTCTTTCTCTCTGTCTCTCTGTTTGTCTGTCTGTCTGTATCTCTGTCTGTCTGTATCTCTTTTTTTACTTTCTTTAACCGCATTTAAGGTACAAGTTCCATTAGTTCCACTGAAAAGTTGGAATTTCATTTAATTTCTGTTAGTGCCAGGTTAAAGTGGTGGTGTTTCTTTCGCTCACAGTGGGCCAAGTATGAAATCGAGGACACGATAGACTCAGAGATGTCAGGCAATCTGCGTGATGGACTCAAGTCTTTAGTGGCTTGTATTAGAGACCAGGACAAGTTTCTCGCCAACAAACTTCACGGCTCTCTTCAAAGCAAATCCACGGTTGACACCACTAGAATAATACTAGGCATGGGTGAGGTAAGTACTGCTACAGATTGCCTTATTTGTAAATAGCCAGGAAGTTAAGTAATAGAGCTTACCACTCAACAAAAATTCCAGTTCTAGATTTCGGAATTTTCATTGCCAATTGGAACAGTTATTTCAGATGGACAAATCAGCTCCAAGTTCTCGCGCGGTCTCATACCTTCTGGGCCGTTTTTAAACAAAGAGAAAGGCAAAACAAAACAGAATTGACCAATTTGAACGCACAATTTCGGTTAGATCAGACCGACCGGTCACTCAGGATCACCTTCAGGACCACTCTGACATTCCGGTCTGACTGAAAGGAAAAAGACGGTTCCATCCGACCGAAATTTCTGTTTCCTTTTTCGTTTTTTTTGTTTGTTTTTGTTGGTTTGTTTTTTTTTTTTTTTTTTTTGGTCGAATGGTAAGCGCTCTAAGTGTGTGTTAATGGTTGATGTATTGTGTGACCATTTAGTCCACGAAACGTGACAAATTTATTTACCGTTGTATCTTGAACGTGTTTGTTTTACCCTTCTTTTTCTAGAACGAGATTGCTGAAGTAGAGAAGGCCTACAACTCGACGTTCAAACCGAAACTTGCCGTAGAAGTGGAAAACAAATGTAGTGATGAACTGAAGAAAGTTCTTTTAGCAAAACTAAAAGGTAGAAAAAATGTCCAGCTTTGACATTCCACACTCCGCTCGAAAAACATCATATTAATGAAACTATTTATACGTTCTTATCCGTCGATCCAAAAAACTATTTTTGTAAATGTATTGAAAAATTTGTATTTCCATTGTAAATTCTCTTATTTCGTATACATGCTTCTAAAAGTATTTGTCATTTCATAGCATAAATATTGGCCATTCTTTTAGAACCAACAAAGGTATGTATAGGTGACTTATCGACGTTCAAACCGAAACTTGCCGTAGAAGTGGAAAACAAATGTAGTGATGAACTGAAGAAAGTTCTTTTAGCAAAACTAAAAGGTAAAAAAATGTCCAGCTTTGACATTCCACACTCCGCTCGAAAAACATCATATTCGCTGAAACAATTCATACGTTCTTATCCGTCGATTCAAAAAATTATTTTTGTAAATGTATTTAAAAATATGTATTTCCATTGTAAATTCTCTTATTTCGTACACATGCTTCTTAAAGTATTTGTCATTTCCTATCATAAATATTGGCCATTCTTTTAGAACCAACAAAGGTATGTATAGGTGACTTATGGTGTAAACCTGTGAAGCACCTGGCACACTTATTACTACAAAATAAGCACCTTGTAAAAATACACTTCGTAGCTTTTCTTTGGGGACCCAGTGAGGTATGTAGGGGTGCCACATTAAGTACTATAATGTAAGCACCTTGTGAAAATTCACCTTGTAGCCATTTTCTTAAGAACCAAGAGAGGTATGTAGGTCCCTTATTGTGTAAGCTTGTGAAGCACCTGGCACATTTACTACTGCAATGTAAGCACCTTCTAAAACTGCACCTTGTATTATAATGGCACCTTTCTTTTTTTGTGTTTGTGTCGTGATTTTCTTGTAGCATTAGGTCAAACCTTGCACTACTATCATTGAATGCAAAATAATAGGTTAAAGACTATCCAAATCTCTTTTTTTCTTAAAATATATAAACAATCCACTACCTTGTTGCACTGTGATTTCCTTCTGAAATTTCACCATTATAACTTTAATAATATACATGCAAAAATTTCAACGCGCTGATTGGCTGAGAGCACGTAGATTAATCCCAAACAGTGCAGAAAATTGAAATTGAGTTCAGAAATTTGAAATCAAATTTTTACATGTATATTATTAACATGTAATTAAATGATTTCGAGTGCGATTTTTTTCAGTCTTTGAAAAATATACTTGTACTCAATCCAAGTTGCACTCGTAACCATTTTATTACCTATACAAACTCCAAATTTAATACTTCGTTGTCAGTAATCACAATGCTTATGGCTGTACTGTGGTCTCGTCGTTCGTGTGTGTGGACAGCGATCTGTTTTGATGCATTGACGGTATTCGTGAATGTTTCCATTCCGCCGACTATTAAAAGAACTATCCTTCGATGCATTGTGCATCAGCCGCTCAATCAGTTGAGCAGACAAGTCACTGAATTATTGATTTTAAAAGTATTTTATCCAGTTGATGGGACTTTGAGCTAACAGCAAATGCAAAGCATACCTACATCGGTGAGTGACTTGCATGTAATTTTCAGATTTGGTGACTATTGCCCGCCGCTCTTTGACGTCACTACCAAGTTTGCCAAGCTTGTCAGTTTCACTTCCTCGATCTGTTGATTTTCAAATCAAGCTATGAACCTTCTGATAACAATTCTCAATATATATACTGGAATATCGTTTCAAGACTAGCTTTCTTTGACGTTTCGAACGGTGGGTCTCTGCGCCGTCCTCTACGAAATAGAAACAATGTTTTCTTAAAGAAGTTGGGGGAAAATTGGGGCTGCAATCAAGCACGCAATGTTCGGGTGTTTACGCAATACAACAGTGAAGCTGTCAACAGAACAATGGATAAAGAAATTTGTAATTCCATCAGTGCCTTCCATCAATTCTTACTTATCAATTCTATCTACATTGAGTGAACCTTCCATCGTGAGAGGTGCGAGAGGTTAACTATATCTATGCAATCCCGTGTCCCACTGGGCCCCGGTAAGTTCCACGTAGTGGTTCTCGTTTGCTTACGAGAACAGTTTTAAATCTGCTCGTGTTTTCCTATCGATAATGACCTGGACAAGGCTAAGAATGCAAATAAATACTTAGTGCCCGCCCGCCTGTACAATGCCTACGCGGCATGTTAAGGTATCAGCGTACCCCAAATGACCATCTTCCGTTGAATTTGCTTTACCACTCCGCTTTTATCGCAAACTTCAGTAAAGTATATATTTTATGAAAGCCTAAGAATTGAAGATTACAAATATATATTTATTTGAAGTTGAAAAGTTATGTTGTGCGAATAGAGTGTTTGATTTCCAAAAGTACTGAGGCTCACAAATCGAGTTCGTTTCCGGTCGGAATTGAACGGGAGAAAACGATCAACATCACTATGTGTTCTTCGCACCTTCCTCTAAAAAAACTGTGTCGGGGAAATATGATTACTTGTCTCGTCTACCTCTAGTCTACCTCTTATATGGAAGGGCTTCACATACTTATAAAAGCTTCATACCTGAACAAGCTCAAAATGTACAATTTTCATGATGGTTGTAGCTAGCAATGTGTATGCACCATACTTTGCTGAGTGCCCCATGGAGTCATATCGGCCATCCCCAGCCCAAACTACATGCTTCAGGTCCTTAACCTTGTTGAGAAGGTCAGTCTGGTAGGACTCCCAATGGTGAATGACTGCTGGAAATAGGAAAGATCTTTGGTGCTTAAAAAATGTCCTTGCAGAGTAACAAATCAGTCCCATGTGACGAAACACAAGGAGAATCTTGCTTATAGAGGCACCAGCCATCAAAATAGCAAGACTCAATAGGACATTACCAGCAGGATATTTTCCATGAGGCATCATCCTTTGAGAGGTCCACACATATCCCTTAATGCATTTGGCACACTTCTGCCTAACAGTCACCATTGTGCCATTTTGAACCATACACACTTGGGGGTTATTTTCTTTGCAGTTGAAGCAAAATAACAAAAAAATTTTTAAAAGCATTTCATAAAAAACAATAAATTTTGGCTGGTTGTAATGGTAGTCAGAAGAGTCGGCATCTGCCCTGAAAAGAAAAGAATAATATATAAAATTAATACATTCTATATTCCACTATTAAAACAAAGAAAAGAGACCTTTCAATTATTCATGCCTCACCAGTTTCAAAATTTCAATAAGTAAGCGATCCAAAGCATGACATGTTAATTTTAAATCTTGAATGATGGAAACTTAAAATTAATACTTGAAGAACTGAAGCCAAGAGAAATACTACAACAAACACACACAAAACAACAACCTTATCTTCAGATAAAAGTAGGAAGGAACTTCTCACAACAGGGTGACCCCAAGTGTGGCTTTTCCAACAACACCTAAGGATTGGGCTACAGACCAAAAATTCTTACTTTATATCATTTGCATTTAATTCTGGCATTTCTTCCTCATCTTCTGTGGTTTGTTCTTCCTCTGAACTCACTCCTGTTGGGTCCCATTCTTGGTCATTACCTTCCACAGCACCATCCTCCTCTTCCTCGCCAGTGCTTGACCATGAAAAATAAACTGTATGGTCATGTGAAGTACTCTCACATTCTCCTTCTTCCTCCTCCATTTCTTTTTTAGCCACACACTAAGTTAAAACCAAGAAAAGGTTATATTAGTTTAGAATATTACGTCAAGTTATTGAAGAAAACAACATATGGTAGTAAAGTTATTAAAACTTACACTCTGAAGTTCAGCAATGGTGGCCTTCAAAGAAGAGACCTCCTTTTTTAGATCTTTCACTTTTCTCTTCAGCCGTTTCTTTGCGTGCATTGCTTTTCGGTACTCTGCTTTGTGCTTGCATCCTTTACAGCTTTTTATACCAGTATGCATGGAGGATGAAGCTGTACCATTTGCTTCCAACTTGTCTGAAGCATGCTCCTCAATTGTAGGCAACTTAACAGAGGCTGAGGTTGATGGGATGTTTGTAATATCCTCACCACAAGTTGATGGCCCAGGCAAAGCAGTAGGCATTTGGAGGCCCTTCGAAACAGCTTCTGATTCTCCACCTTGGTCTAAAGATGTTGTATCATCAGAAGCTGGTTCCAAAGTAGCAGGGGCAGTGGATGAGGAAGGTTTTTTCTTTTTAGGAGGCACATTTACTATAGCCATAGCTTCAAGAAAAAAATAACAGGTAAAACTTATTGATGATGTTATTACAATGCCACTTCCCGTAAATATTATATTTAAGCTAACTATTGATAAGATCAGATATGTCTTTAAAGAAAACAGCAATTCTTTTTCTAGAATAAAACTCGAACGAAATGACCGGATACCGTAACGAAGTGATGAAAATTAAGCGAATCGTATATATCTTTAACTAGTTCTGAAGACAAGTAAACGATTCCTGAAAGAGTAAAAATATGTGGGACTAATACTGTGGCACAGAAAGCTGGAACTAAGCGTGTAAACATATGAAATTCTTACCTTCCTCTTTCCTCGCTGGCTTGTCTTTTCTGGTGATTGAGGGGTTACAGAATCTCTCGTTGGCACGGCAGTCGGTTTCAAAAAGACTCTCATTTCAAGATTGTACTCTTTCTTCACTGACCTGGCAACTGACATCTTTCTTTCATAGCACGATTCGTCAAAATGTGCCGAACACAACGAAGCATACTTCGAGGTCGGGTGTTTGTAGTCATGCCTATGGCGACGCACAAATTGCAGCCATTGAGCTCTCACAGACGGATCAGATGGAAACTGATGCATACGTATTCCAGGAGTAAAGGAGGTATTTTTACAACTTTGCTGGTTTGGGGCTCCAGCGACGCAATATCGCCCTCCTCTTCGCTTCGCTTTCGGTGTTTTGGAACTCTCCGCCATAGTTGCTTTGTTTTGAATTATTCAAGATGCAACCAAAATTACGTAATTTACGTCATCGGTATACAGTCACGTGGTATTTTGACCGCGCGATTTGAAGACCATTTCTTGGTACAAAATAGGCCAACTTCCATCGCTAATAAAATCGGCAATTTTCACTCAAAACATCTCAAACTTTGGAATCGAGAATTTTAAATTATAAAGATTTTAACTGAATAAAAATAATTTTCGGTTCATATGCACTTTAACAGGCAGTTAAACTTTAGGAGTTTAAAAATGAACTGTTACCTCTGCTAAAATAGCTATAACTTTTGAAAGAGGTAAAAAATAAAAATTTCCCGACACAGTTTTGTTGCCCGATTATCGGGCAACGTTCTTTGCCGAATTTTAGCGGAAAGCGTAGAAAATTCATTGAAAACGAACTTAAAATGTGCGCCCTACTCTTCGAAATTTTGGTTTTGAGATACGGCGCGAAATATACTTTGGGGCGTTTTTCCGGTGTAGTTAGATTAATAACACAAGACGTGTGAAAATGATTACGCGTTGATCGATGAAGGGAAGGCTCATTTTACTTTAACAAAAAGAACTCTTTACATCAGAATTTTCGTGAAGAACTTTGGCAGCAAACCATTTTCCATGATCGATTGCCGGATCAAGGGTGTGATAATTCTCGCTTCTCACATAGTCTCTCACTCGCTCTACAAGATCTTCTCGTTTACCGCTTGATTTTAAGCCTCTGCATTTTAGTCACAGTTTTAGCTGCTCTACAGTGTATTCTTCCGGTTCTCTTTCAAATTTGGAGCCAGGAACGCCGTCCTCTTCGGTCAGAACTGTAAGGGAATGAAGCGAACTACTCGTTCCCTTGCAGCTCTCATAGAAGTAGTCTCCCTCGTGACATCCAAACAACGGCTGCGAGGGAGACTATCATAGAAGTGGACCTGGAAGTGGAGTTTGTTTGTCTGAGTCACGCGGGGGGGTCTAAAATTTCATGACGTCATTAGTATAAAGCGCTATTACAAAGCGGTCTCAGGATTTGCTTCTGGCGGGAAATATCTGTTACAAGTCATCAGTGCAGTTACAAGGTGCTCGCATCTCAAGATCCAAGACGATCCAAGGCATTCTCAAGCAAAGTCACATCTGCTTGACAAAAGCGACAAGACACTGATTTCATAAGGTTTTCCTGCAGGCCACTGCAGGAAACAATTGTTCGGCCAGACAACTTTTGGCATGACTCCGTTGCTTCTACTTCAGGTTCTTCTTTCTTCTTCTCAGCGATTTTAGATCGGCTGGCACTAACTTCTCCGGTTTCTTTTTCTTGTTGTTCTGCTTCAAATGCCAGAAGCTTCTCCTGCTCAAAATACGACCCTTTGTCGCTTGCGGCCAGAGCTTCGGCCAAATCTTTGTCAAATGTTTTTTTTCCATTTCGGCGCATTCTTCGCACTTGCAAACGGACACGAACTTTTCCTTTTTTTTCTTTGAAGACATCGCCGAGTAAATTTCAACGTAAACACTCGAATCAACTCGTCGCTCGAACTTCAATTTGCATGATTGCGATAACGGCATGCACATCGCGTTCCTGTCACGTGATTTTTAATGAGAATTTAATTCGTTGTGACAGGCTGTTGACAGCAATCAATTAGAGACAATTAATGCAAAGATTAGTTTTTCCTTAATAACTTCGTTTAGAATCAACCTTTTGCCATATTTTTTTTGTAATGAAAGGCCACATTGAGACCTATTTGAAAATATCGAAAGATGTTTTTCTTCAAAATGATGAATTTTGGGGTATGCCCGCAGCCCATTACTCCTGGGTACGCTGATACCTTGAATAAACATAATACCAGAAGGGCCCAGAGAGTAAAGCTGAAAGAAGGACAACCAAAATCAGTTACCCCTCCCTGGTGAAGTATACTTCGATACATTTGTGCAATACTTGCAGAGGTCTCTCTCTTTATCATGTTACAGTGGTATAACGTTACTCGTTTGATGACCCACTTATTTTGTGTAAGTAATCTGTATCATTGTAAAATACATTTCAGCGAGCATCCCTCCCAAGGAAAAATGACAGACAGTGGTTTTGACTGTCGCTGTAATCATACAACCAAACACGCATTTCCCTTTTTTTACACGCGACGAAATTACTGACTGACTATGTGACTGTAGCCTGTAAACAGATTTCACACTCGGGAATTGTACTACTCACTTACTTAATTTTCTTTTACTCCTGAGGAAATAAAACGCGACACCATGACGCCTGTTTGCTCTGTCACGGGAAAGGTTGCTTCCTCGCCTCAAATCAATCCCGTTTCTTCAAAAACAATCGGTGATGTACTAAAATCTGTTAAATGACCAGCACACCTTTCATCTTTCTGATCACCGAATCCCCCTTAATATGCAACGTTGTGAATTTTACCTTTGATCATCAAAAGGTTAAGGGAATTAAAATCTAAGAAATATTGAGTAGCCGACGAGTGCTGCTCCAATCAAGCATGAAGCACAACTGTATTTCCCATGTCATATTCTTTTCTTTTCATATAACTTTATTTTTCATATTACTTTACTTTGCATATTACTTTACTTTTCCTACAGTAAAGCATCAACATTACTTTGAAGTAACCAATACATGTAGCTGTCGCGCAGCTGCTTAGAACTTTACAACAAATTTATCTTTTACAATCTACTATACATAGTTTTCTTCTTAGCACTATATGAATTACTATACAAAGATTTGTAAGTTTTTGTATAGTGCATTGCACATACGTAACTTGCTTGCACCTATTCTGCTATTCAAACTCAGTAGCTCTACGAATTTCCACCGTTTGCCGAAGAGGTATAGTTATTGGTCATAATTGCATGTATTTTCCAACAATTTTTGAGGGTTTGGAAATCTGTGACCTAGAAACCTCTATCGCCTTCTAAAGCATGGGAGTAGATGCAGTACTTTTCAACGTTAAGTACATGAGTCGAACATGACCGCGTGTCCCTAACACACGCACAAATGATATCCTTTTTCTCAAATGATAACTCTTTGTTTTTTAGATAAAGGGACGGATGAAGAACCACAAAAGGTATGAAAATCTTCCATTTTTCTTTCCAAGCTTGTTTGTCTTGTCCTCTGATGACTCTTCAAAAAACTCTTGAACACATGACCAACAGATTGGCCAAAGAAAATCCAAAATGGCTTGGAGTTTTTAAGATCAAAGTGCGTTCGAAACTGGCTGAAATAAATTTCATGTCTTTCTACCTTAAAATTAGTTATCTGTTGGACATGGTGATTATATTTCATCAACTTGACGTTCGGTTTGGGTGAAGAGGGAGGGTTTCTTTCATGAATGTAATCGAAATCATATTTCGATTGTCGAATTTTCTTTACTAGGATGTCCCTGAAGAAGAAACCAACACGCAGGAGGAGCCACCAAACAAATCTTCCCAGCAGGAAGAGAAATCACATGAGTCCGCGACCGACCAGAAAACTATTGAAGATAAACCCATAGAACAGGGCTCTGATCCGGTCAAGAAACCTGAAGAGAAGCCAGTAGAAAAGAGGGAAGAACGGAATAAGGAAGAACAGAAGAAAGAGGACAGACCCAAGCTTAACGTCAAGAAGGTTGGAGTATGGTTTCAAGTAACCTTATAACGCTATTATGCTGGTAGCATGCCACAGTTCCTTCATTTTCCTTCTATTTACTTTGATATCCTAAAATTTTACTGCTTGATAGTGCAGTGTACCATACTGCGCTTTACCTAGTGTTCTTTACTGCACTTTACTGTACTGTTCTATGTTAAACATTACTCTAATGTTCCTCACTGCACTGTTCTGTTCTGGACTGGACTATACTGACTGTACTATATGTTGCACCGAGCAGTGGCGTGCTGTGCTGTGCTGTGCTCTGTTGTACTGTACACCTTTATCATGCACCGCGATGTCCTGTACTAGATCTGTTTTTTAACTGTGCCACAATGCAGACAATGTACAGCACAGTACTGTTTTTCATTGTGATGTTCTGTACTGTACCGTAATTCAGTGCAATGCACTGCACTTCACTTTACTGTAATGCATTAAAGAAGACTGTTCTGGACTGCTCTGTGCTGTTTTGCACTGCACGACTGTACACTGCACTGCTTGCATTGTCGTTTGTATTTATATGGCAGTTGCGCCCACCGTTAGAGCAGCCGTATTACAACTTTAGCTTCCTGCCAGTTCTCTTCCCTGCCACCTCTACAAGTAGACCCGTTAATAAGCACACACTGGCATCTTTCCCCTATGTTCTCTTTGTCGGTTATTAAGACCCTGCAAAGTTGTGTTCTTGTCGACACTTAACGTCTTTCTTCTGTTCAGATGGAGTACCATGCCACTTTGAAGCCAGCAGAGAATTTTGTTGCCAAAGATGATGCATCACAGTTGAAGAGCGCAATGAGAGGATTCGGTGAGTCTTTTCAATTTTCCTAGATTATATTAACAATAACTCTTAAACCTACAAGCAAATCTGTAGGTTACTTGAAGAAAGCGAAAAACGTAAAGAAAACGGCGTGTTTTGTTACACAGGCAGTGACGAAGACGCAATTATGGCTATACTTGGGGCGCGCACCCGAAAACAACGACATGAGATCGCGGCCACATTTCAGCAAGAATTTGACAAGGTAGCTTTTTTTCTTTTACTTCTATTTTTGCATTCTTTCGCCTTTGGTTTTCGGTTTCAGCCTGTTCCTTTTTATGCAATTCCTTAAATTGTGTAAGTACTACGAAGATTAAATCTCAACTATGGTAGAATATTGCTATTGGTTATGAATTTATTAGCATCTGAAGGTAAATAATATGTAGCTAAATTGATCATGGGGCGTGCACGTAGATCTATGTGCACTTGTGTCACCGACGCCAGATTGTTTACGTTTCTCATTTATGTTTTCACTGTCTCCAGAATCTTGTTGACGAGTTGAAGTCAGAGCTGAGCGGGAAATTCGAAGATGCTATAGTTGCTCTCATGTCATCACCTGAGTTGTATGACGCCAATTCACTGCATGACGCCATGTCGGTGAGTTGAATTACTTTCAAGATTGCGTTACACAGGTGTTACCAAATATAGCCTCTCTAAAAACACTGCGCGACCGTTTCTTCGTTCTGCAGGGTTTGGGAACCGACGAATCAGTTCTTGTGGAGATTTTGTGCTCACGCAGCTTCGAGGTGAGTGAGTGTAGTTTATTGTACTTTTGTGCCAAACCTTCTGTGGGGTAAAAATGTAGTCGATATCATCTTAAATTTATTTTTTTGCGAGCCTTTACGAAATCAAATGTTATTCATTTCGACAGGAAATTAAAGCCATCAAAGTCGTTTACAGACAAGGTAACTACATTCTATATCTAAAGTTTTGTCAAACATTCAAGGGTGTCAAATGTACTTACCTCGATTTATACATTTTATCTTGCATCTTTAATTTACATCGTAATGTTTGAGAAGCTTTTTCAAATACTTAAAAATACTTCGGGTGTTCTTTCATGATTTATATGTTATGAAACACTGTGTATCATGTTTCATGTGTGCTGGTTTCCATACTATCGCAGATCGCAGACGATCGCAAAGGGCTGTTTCCATATAATCGCAGACGATCGTACACGATCGCAGAGCCGACTGTAGGCATGCCTTTCGGCCAGTGGAAATGTGAAATGTAAACGCGTACTGGCCGGAATGTTGCAACAAAAAAACATTTTGGACGTCGAGGAGGAAATTTTGCTGCAAGCAAATTTATTTCCAGGCTCGTTTAGTCCTGAAGCGACGCCATCGTCAGCTTCACAACCGTTGATAAATTAAGTTTTTCCACCGATTTTTCCCAGCTGTTAGTCTTTTTGTTTTTGTCTTTGAAGTCCTTACTGTTACGGTGGTAAACGCACTCATATCGCGCAACTTCCTCCATAAATTCCTCGTTACTAACGTTACTTTGCTCAATGCCAACCATGTTTTCAACAAATGAACGTCGCCACAAACGAACATTAGGACTTTCTTGCTAAGAAGCATTGAATCATGGGTCGGAATTAAAAATATTATGGGGTAGGTTTCGATCGCGGATCACAGAATTTTGGTTTCCATATGATCGCACGATCGCAATTGATCGCAGAAGATAGAATATGGTTCTATCTACTGCGATCGTCTGCGATCGTTTACGATCAAGATCGCAGGATCGGAGACGATCGCAAAAGTGTGTTTCCATATGATCGCAGACAGGAACAAGCCGGTTTTAGAAAAAGCCGAGGTTGTGCAGAACACATTTTCTCCTTGAGAAACATCATTGAACAGTGTCATGAAGTAGCGTACATAGATCTATCATTGTCCGGGTGATAAAGCAATTCTACACTGACTTTTGTTGCTCGGTTGGAGGCTCTGACCTGAGCTTCCATGTCAAATCGGGTGTCCGACAAGGATGTGTTATGTCAGCGCTACTGTTTAACATTGTCATCGATTGGGTGTTGTCTCGAGCTACTGAAGACAGAAGGAGAGGAATACGCTGGACGCTGTCAACTGTTCTGGAGGATTTGGATTATGCCGATGACATTGCTTTGCTATCCCATTAATGACATGCAGGAGAAAACTGACCGGCTTAACAGATTCTCTCGGCAGGTGGGGCTTAAGGTCAGCCCTCAGAAGACAAAAGTATTGACTGTCAACATCTCTGCACCATTGCCCATCAAAGTGGAGCAGCTAGACCTTGATTTGACCCAACAATTCACCTATCTGGGTAGTACAGTCTGCAGTGATGGGGGGGGGGGGGGCCTGACATCGACATCCGACAGAGGATTGGTAAAGCTAGAGTGGCCTTTGCAAAATTGCGATCCGTGTGGAGAAGCAGAAACTACAGAAGAAGAACGAAGAGTAAGATCTACCAAGCTTGTGTACTTTCTGTACTACCCTACGGATCTGAGTGTTGGAGAATGACTGTGCATGACTTGAGAAAGCTGCAAAGCTTTCACACATCTTGTCTCCGAAAAATCTTGCACATCTTTTGGCCAAAAAAGATCTCCAACAATGAGCTCTTTAAGTTGACAGAACAGGAGGACATGAGTATTGGTCTTACACGGAGACGATGGAATTGGGTTGGTCATGTGCTCCGCAGAGAACCTACCAGCATTTCTAAAGTTGCTATCAGATGGACACCAGAGGGTAAAAGAAAAAGAGGCCGTCCAAAATCCACCTGGAGAAGAACTGCGGAAGCAAAACTTCAGTCTCTAAATCTTACCTGGGGGCCAGCTTCACGGCTTGCAAAGGACCGACAGGAATGGAGGCGACTTGTTGATGCCCTATGCGCCACTGGGCATTTAAAGGACTGATGATGCTGATGATATGATCGCAGACGATCGCAGAACTTTTTGCGATCTTATGGAAACCAGCCTTTAACGAACTGATTTAAAAACCCACAAGAGAAAGACAAAGGAAATACAGCAGATTTTTGGATCTTTATATTTTCCTCCTAAATCACTTCTTTTGAGAAGAAGCTACACATATATACCATTAAATGTCATCTCGTATTTCATCTCTCTCCTCTTTGCTTGTTATGTGATAAAACACTCCATCTCATGATCGATGCAGTACTTCCAGTCTTAAGCTATTTAACAACCTTTTTTTCAGTTGTTGCTATATTATTATTTCTGCTATGGCAGTCTTCTCTTATTAATGAATATTATTGGGCTAAGAGTTCAACCCTTGATTCTGCTTTCAGTCCACAGTAAAGATTTGGTCGAAGAAATAAAGGA
Source organism: Ricordea florida (assembly GCA_949710005.1). Classification (NCBI taxonomy): domain Eukaryota; kingdom Metazoa; phylum Cnidaria; class Anthozoa; order Corallimorpharia; family Ricordeidae; genus Ricordea; species Ricordea florida. The sequence goes on from OX453284.1 coordinate 19,623,031, forward strand.
TGAGACGAGTGGGGACCTTCAGACTACACTCATAAGCTTGGCTCAGGTAAACACTTCGCAGTTCTACTCAATCATTGTCAAAGCCATTACGCGGTAAAGTAGTGAAGGACCAACGGAATTAAAGTTATTAATTTATGGCTATTCACGGGCTTGTAACTCAGGACTTTTTTAATTTTAAAACGTTAAGCAACATTCCAGACATGAGTTGAGATCACAGCCTGAGTGAAAATTACTGCCATCCAGGGCAATAACCAAGGAAACGCTTGCTGTTAGGTCATTTATGGCGTCTGTCTCCTAACTTTAAAAGAAATTGCCATCAAATCTAAGAGCAGTAAATAATCGTAACTCTTCTAAAACGCTTCTTAAAACACATCTTTTTTAACAAGCGTTTCCATTCTACGACAGACTCAGTTTTTTTACAGTATCCTATTCAAATGTTTTAATCATTTTTTATAGTTTAAAAAGCCAAATTCTTTTAACATCATTAGTTACATTGTAAATTCCCGCTTTTTATAGTTTATTTTATATTAAAAGTAGTTCAGTTTTATTGCCTCATATTGACTGTTACGCGCATAAGATCATATTCACCTGTATTTTGTGCTATATAAGTTTTATGTTACTATTTTTGATTATGAAAAAGAACCAGGCATACTTTGTACATTCATGAGTAACACTTGGTCCTCAGCTTATTTGGGTCCAACTTCGTGAAAAGAGGACATTGCTTTCTATTTCATACTTAATGCGAACGTTCCCTGCGTAGCGTAGGTAAGAAACGACCAGATTGACTGGTTACGAATCGTCTGAGCTGGGTTCGAATGCACTGGGTACTAAACGACTGGTGAACCAACAAACAAGAACAGCTTCCATTTCGCAGTGCGGAGTGGTTGCTCAGAAATGCCGTGAAAAGCCCTTCTTTCTTGCTAAGGTCTAGCCTGCCTGCGGGCTATCGTTTTTGGGTTATGAAATTCACAAAGCCGAGAGAGAACAAGACACGAAGTGTACCAGTCAAGGACAGAGCTCCGGATTTTATCTCTACCCTTTTGGGCAGGGTTGTTCGAAGCAGGGTTAAGGTAACCGAGGGTTAGTGCGAAATTGAATTGCAGATATGAGAGCTCAAAAGGCACATTCAGTATAATTCTTTTTGAATACAATTTGATGATTGCATGCTCTGAATAGAGAAAGTTATCGGGGAAAATGCTTTTTAACGAGAGGAAAAGAAGCCCGGGTTAAAATTCAACCCTGGATTAGCGCTAATCAGCCTTCGAACAACCGGCCCCTGGTGTCAAACCCAGCTCAAGCACAAATCAAGTTAATACTTGTATGAGAGAATTTTGCAACCTTCTGGATCTCGTAGGCTACTAGTTTACAGGTAAAATATCGGCTGTTTTTTTTGTCTGATTAATTTGTGTGATGTTTTTCAGGGTGAACGAGACTCTTCGGAACAACTAAATGAAGATCTTGCCTATGAAGATGCCCACAAACTTCTTGAGGTATGTAGTAGAACAAAAAACAATCACTGAATATGAAGTTGAAAGAGTTTTTATTTGGGCATTTACATAGCGCAGTAAATTCTTGAAGGAGATAAAACTCAAAGGAGCCGTGTACTTAATTTGTATACAATTCTTGATGGCCTAAACAAGTATTTGTACCAGTGAAAATAAAACATGAATTACGTGGAATTGCTGCAAAATATTATAAGACTGCAGTCAAAATGCTCGCTGCTAGATGTGGCTCTGGATTCCAAGGATTGAAAAGGATGAGAACTTGAAGAATTTGGGCTAAAATATTCAAGTTTGGTTATCATGGCTTTCTAGTGACTTTAGTTAGTAAACAACCTAGAAGTTACTCTAGTTTTCCATAATGCATTTTGATTTTATATTTCTACAGGCTGGTGAAAACAAATGGGGAACGGAGGAATCTGTGTTCATTAAAATTCTTACTAGCAGAAGTCTTACTCAATTACGGGCAACATTTGAAGCGTATAAAAATGTTAGTAATTCAGTCCTGTTTGTAGAGGACTGAGTGGAGTCCAATTCGGTCTGTAATCATACGAGTGATAACAAAGTCGGACGATCGCGCAGCGGGAGTTCGATTTGCTTATCACGAGTATGATTACAGACCGAATTGGACGACACTAGGTCTTTCTACCAATTAATCATAAAAATTACAATTTCCGAGAAAAGAAGAGTCAAGTACAAGTTATGAACGAAAATATTGTCATTGATCAAGAGAAAAAAAATCTCCATTTTGATGAAAGCCCCAATTTAGGAGTCTGTACACTGTTTCTATGGCGATTGAAACCAAGGTTGTGATTGGTTGATTTAAACTACAACTTTGAATGTGATTGGTTGATTTAAACTATACAACTCTGAATGTGATTGATTTATTGAACTGTCCGATAACAATTTGGCAGGCGAATTAGTTGGAAATAGGAGTTCTCCAAACCAATCACAGTCGAGGAAATTGTGATTTTTATGATTATCGTGTCAATCAGTTGGCTCTTGTTTTTGTTTCTTAGTGTTGGCATGGTCTCTTGTATTTGGCTTTCTCATTGTTTCTGTGTAGTGTTAGTACTTGATATGAGTTGGTCAGTTTTTTAAGGAACTCTGCCAAATGTGTTTCTCAGTGTTTGTATGTCCTCCTGTTCTTGTGTTTCGTATTGTTTTTATGGATTCTTTTGGTTGTGTTCCTTGGTGTTTTTATGGATTACTTTGGTCGTGTTTCGCATTGCTTGTACTTGTGCTTTTCAGTATCCGTGCTTGATATGAGTTTGTCATAATTGGTAGGACTCTTGCACCTGTTTCAGCTGGTGGGTTGCATTGTCTGTATTAGAGACCTTTAGCACCGCGAGTTTTGTGACGAGGGCGACGTCGGTGGGCGAGAGAAGATTGGGGCGAGCGTTGCGGTGTAGGCGTGAAAGCACAAACATTTCGCTGTGTATTCTTCGAAGGCAACGCGGCCTTTGATGATTTAGTTTGTTGTCGACATGAACAAATTTAAGAACTGCCTAGATTTACTTCCTCTTAGTTATATGGACAACACGATTACTGACGAGGAATTCGTTGCTTTATGTGGCTGTTACAATGAAAAAATCCATATTTTGACCACCATTCGTACGAGGCTTTCGACTTCGACAAGATGAGCCTAGCAGACAGTTACACCGCATTTAGGGTCAAGCAAGCAGATCTTGAGCGCCTTGCAGAAGCTTTGCAGATTCCCGATGCCTTCAGGTGCAGAAAGAGAACTGTGTGCGATGTTTTGGAGCGTCTGTGCTTGCTTTTGAACAGAACAGCTTATCCCTGCAAGTTGAGTAGTCCCGTGCAGGACTCCCTTTTTTCGCGCCGAAAACATTCCTCACCAACATTTCTCCCTTTGGAACGGCATCCTTGACTTGAATTTTCGTTACCAGTCATCTTTTCATTCTTCGAAGAAAACCGCCCATTTATATGATAAAAACTTTACAGATATGTAAAAGGATGTTCTTTCCAGCCTTTTAGGTGATTTAAAAGCCAACACCATAAGAACCACGAGGAAAAATACGTAGATATAGTCACGTTTTCTAGACACTGCTAAACCAGCAGTTTTCACGTCGGCGCGGAGAACACACGACGTCGCGCCAAACAAACAACGCCTACCGGAAATAAAACAAAACTTCCGGACGCAGTCGCCGTCGTCAAAAGTCGAGGTGCTAAAGGTCCCAATTGACTCTTGTGCCTCGCGTAAAACATCAGAATCAGAATTTAGAGGCGTGGTTAAGTGTAGGACGTCAGCAGTGCAGGTCCGATGTTCCCATGCACTTTGTATTAAGTTTTCTTTTAGTTTCTTGCATAAAAAAACTAATCACAACTTGTCTAGAAAATTCCCCACGAGTCCTAGGAAGCACATATAAAAACCACTCGAGAGCAACTGTTCACTTGCTTTGGCACGCAGTCTCCTGTGACGCGATTAGAAAAGCCTCGACCTTTTTGTCTTACTAACCGAATTTTTATTTGCTCGTATAGGTCGCCAAAATTGACATTATGGAATCAGTAAATGACGAACTTACTGGAGATTTTCATGATGTCGTTGAAGCGATAGGTAACTTAAGAAGCGTAGATGTGTTACTTTAACTGTCAGCTTATACTTAGCCCTTCAGCTGCCACAGTTACATCATAGGCCTCTAAGTTGTTTATCTCTGGTTGAAACCATCTAATAGGCAAGGTTTATCAGTCTAAGATTTTGTCTGAATTTACAAACCACTCAATTACCCACTCACCCTCATTGAAGTCTATGGCCAATACCCTACGGCATCTAATTTGATATTTTATTGTTACACAGAGTGTAGTTCGAACTTTTCATTTATAAACCAAACCATTTATTAAATAAGTTTTAACTGCTTCTTAACCTGTTTGTAGCGCTACGTTCACGACGACTTTTGAACTGAAATACAGTGCAAGGTTATATAACTAGTTACTAAAGTGTTTCGTCTTACCAAGATAACAAGAATCGCGAATGTACGAAAGCACACATTTCAATTATAGTTTCTCGATAACTAGAAGCTTGAAACAAAACCATGAAAGGACAAGCAAAATGGAAACTAATACAAAACCAAAATACTTGTACTCAGCTAGTTGGCACATAAGGTGAAATATCAGTAAACCAAGGGCATAAGGTACTATTTGGAAAAACTACAAATACATGATTACAATTTGGCGGTGCTTCCGTGAGTGCCATAGGAAGCGAAATGTGACAGCGAGAAGATAAAAAAACTGACTAGAAATTACTAGAAATGCCTAAAGGCGCAAGTAAGGGCTAAGACTGTGTAAAACATGTTTGACTATGGTATTTTAGTGCTCAATGAGGCGAATAGATGAGATGTAAAGGCTAAGGCGTTGTCACGTGTTTAACTTAAATCCACGCTAAAGGGAATTGCAAGTATCAGACACTAGAAAACTATTGTCCCAGACAAGTACTTTCAAGCAAAAATATCGAGACAACTGTACTTGCACGTCGGTTCCCACTTGTGCTATAAATAGCAGTGGATGACTACCCTGTTAAAGCACTTAAACTGAACGCGATAACTACTGAAGACTAAAGGCTACTGATAAAATGCCGCCATTATGTACTCAATATTTTCCCCTGTAAAGCCAATGACGTAGCCCTAAATAAACAAGATTGACGAATCAGGGAGAATTATTTGCAAGAATCGAAAACAGGAGCTCATCACCAGGATGGTGATGGGGTCCTGTCAAAAATAGATAAGCTGCACTTTGGTGTTCTTTGCACTGTTTGAAACTCCTTTCCACGCAATGCCATTTGCGTTTTCTTTTTTTGAACACATGGTAGATTTCTTATCAGTAAACGGTATTCATTTGTAGTTCGCTGCACAAGAAACCCCCCGCTGTTCTTTGCTGAAGTCCTCGAAAAGGAGTTGGGTGGCTTCACAGCCGACAGCAAAGCTGTCACTCGAGTATTGGTTACAAGAGCTGAGGTGAGACAACTGACAATATATCTTTATATAATATCTCTACAATTTGTATCATGTGGCTGGTTCCGCGACCGGGCAAGATAAGACGAATCCTGAGTTCTGATTGGCTACTCGTACGGGCAAGATCAGCCTATCTTGCCCACTGGGGATTTCCCGCTTTCTCACGCGAAACAAAGCAAAACAGAATGGGCATAAAATAAACGCTGTATTGACCAAGCTTGTTCGGTCAAGATGGTTGGATATTGGCCGAGTTATTTTTTTGTGCTTTTATTGACCGAGGCGTACCCGAGGTCAATAAAAACGCAAAAAAGGTGGCCTATTATTGACCTCACACTTGGTCGATAACGCATATGTCCTTTTTCGTTTTAGATTGATTTAGCCGAGATCAAGGCGGAATATGAGAAGAAGACTGGCGAAGCTCTTAAAGTTGCGATTGAGAACCGTTTGAAAGGAGACCTTGAAAAGCTGCTCTTACAAATTGTTGGTGATTAGGAATTGTGAAACATCAATTTTATATCAGCAGAACATCGCAGCCAAAATTCGTAGCTGTTGTTTAGAAAGTCTCACACAGCCGGACTAAATGGAAAGCCTTCTTTCAACACTGTCGGCTGAACATGTTATTTTCCATCTTTCACCAGGAGCCCATTCTTTTATAGCATCATGAATACGTTAAGTTCAGTTATAATATATGTAAGGTACAAAAAGACAAAATACGTTGCGTTCACTCAGGATGTTTTGCATTTCGTGGTATCTGGGCGCGGATGGAGCCGTCAGTCGAGGGAAACGGTTCTGGTGTCACTGTCCCTGGTAGCTATAGTAAATTGAGACCACCCGTCAAGTCTCAACGCAAATGCCAAAAATGCGGGAATATTTCGCGCCAAAATTGAGGCTTCGCGTGCGGTTGAGCGACAGTTGTCCACCCAATCCAGCTAAAACTCCCTTGAGATCAAGCAAAAGTAAATCCTTTTAATCATTTTGTATTCCCTCTTTTGTACAAAAATATAGCACATATAAAAGCATATTTAGTTTACTTTTCCTGTTTGCTTTTGAGAAAACACTCGACATTCAATTTTTGTCATTTTACACATAACAGAGATAAATTGTAAAGTTTTTATAACGAATTGAAGTTGAAGGCGGGAATAATTTTTAGGAGAAATGTCGACGTTCCTGGCAAATTTGGAAAAGACGTTCATACAAACACAAGGAGAAACCTAGAGTTGTAAATTTAATCATTACCCTTGGTGAATTTGCCATTGGTAAATTGTGGAAGAATATCGCTTACACAACGCTAAGTAAACAATGTTTTAAGGTAAAAGTGTACTTGGTCCTCAGTGGTTCATGAGGTTCAGTATGAATATTGTCACAAAAAATAAATGTGAAAAGTTACTCTGCTCCTTTTTATACGAAACTACTTAACAAGACAACTCAACTATATGTGATGTTAAATAATTGAGTTATCTAGCATCGCCGTGGCACTGTATTTTAATTCTTATATCTTGTTGTGTCCACATAGCAATATATTGTTACTAATAATGGAGGCGGTAGTGGTGTCAACCTAAAGGATTACGTACCCTTAATGATATTTATATTTTTTATAGTGTTGTACATGTATTCATGACACTGGCGCGTGTATACTTATTATTAATTATTAATACGTCTATGTTGTTGCATTATACAAAGCATTTTTTATAATTATATCCTTAAATGCACTTGTCCTGGTATCATGTAACCAAGCTGGTCAGACCTTAACCATGAAAGCACTTCTTATTTCGAACTTCGACATAAAGTAATCGGTGACTTGTATGGAGGTATATCTATGACAAAATGTAATCCTCTGTAATTGATATAGTAATTTCCAAATGGGGAATGCATCGAGCCTAAGCTGAATGGTAAACACCCGTTTCAGGTATCATGCAGATAGTCAAAATGCAGAAAGGTATAATGGTAAAGTCATCACGCAAATAGGCATAACCCGAAAAGGCAAAACGCGAAAAGGCATAACGCAAAAAGGCATAACGAAAATAGACATAACGCAAAAAGGCATTACGCGAAAAGGCGTAACGCAAACAAATATAACGCAAACAGGCATCAGGCGAAAAGGTATAACGCAAATAGACATTGTTCAAGTGGAAAGGAAATATTATCACTTTCGGAGCCATTTTCCTCATAGCGTAATAGTTCAGTAAGAATTCTAGAATATTGAGCCAAGACATTCCGAGTGGAAGGAGGTATCACCCGCAACACCATCTCAAAAAGGATACGAATGCTCTGTAGTGCATATCTACGTCCTCCTTATGACCGCTGATTATTCCGTGTTGTAATTATTTGCGTGATGCATACTTGCGTGATGCCTTTTCGCGTTATGCATTTTCGCGTTATGATATACATAATACCTGGAACGGGTCTTTGCCATTCAGCTTCAGTTCCATGCATTCGCGATTTGGAACTTACTGTTTTTTTTTACAGAGGATTGCATTTTCTCATTGTTATACCTCCACAGATTTGTGTAGGTAATCGCACGATATCGAGGCCGCATTAGGGGGGGGGGGGTCTGAATATCCCGTATGACATTAATTCTTGTCCCAAATATCCCGTATCTCATTAATTCCAGTAGTTTGTATCCCTATAATTCAAGTTAGTACTGATGACGTCACTGCATATGATAAGTCCGATTACCAAATAATGTAAAACACATTTTCCAGTGCGGTTTCATACTTTAAAATAGAACTCGAGTGCAAATAGGGTTTGAAGGATCATTACACTGTTTTTTGCTGGAATGCTTTTATGCAGCATCCTGTTTAAGGTGGGAATTGTCTTCGAACTGAAGCAAGAGTATAGGGAAATACATTAATTCGCATTTTCAAGTACTTTTATTTACTTTTCCCGTCTTTCATATTGATCAATTAACCTGTTTTATTCTGTCAAAAAAAAAAAAAAAACTTTGACGTTCGATATCCTACTATCTCTTTTCTAAATATCCCGTATCCCTATAATTTTTCCCCTAAATATCCCGTATCCCTATAATTTTTCCATGAAATATCCCGTATCCCTAAAACCCCTAATAATGGGGCCTCGATATCGAATACAATTTTGGATGAATAAACATGAGACATTATATTTAAGAGGCACAGAATTTCACAGCGGCGAAGGCAGATTGCAATTTTATGAATTTCTGCTCATCCTAAATTGAACTAGACGTCCATCTGTGCTAACTCAGACTGGCCGTAAATCCTGACATTTCTTTGTAAGCATCGTTTTTGTACATTTCGTTCCAATGAGACTCCGAGTTGACGCAAGCGCATGTGCATTATGACCTGACGCGACGTGTCTGAAAGACAAAACGAAACTCAAATTTCAACTCCAGCGTTCCTTATCAGGAAGCCCGAGTAACGAGAATGTTCCGTTGACATTCTCTCTTTTTTGTGCTCATGATAACTGGCGCGCGAGTATTTGTGAAAGAATTTTTTCTGTCTTCTCGATGTTCTTTTAGACCTTTATAACAGCGATGTGTTGATTTCTAAGAATAGTCCTATGTTACCCCATTTTTCACAAGTAAGTCTGTCTTAAAATTTCAAAACAACGGTTACATACACAACACAAAACATGAGCCCTTGGTAAAAAAGATGGAGTAACCTAAGAAATTGAATGCTAATACGTGCAAACGGGAGCTCAGTCAATTGAGTCCCGTATGTTTCCGTCAACTTCCTTCCCACGAAACCATGCACTTAAAACTGCGTTCCTCAACCTTCCTCTCGAGGAGGGTGTGGTTGGTTGGCTTTATACTGGAAAGGGTGTTAGGGAGCTGATACAAGTATTTCAAATTCGTTAGAGGTTAAAAAAACCTTAAATTCTGGACAGTTTCCCTGATTTCTGTTGAAAGAGCACTGATTCACCCTACCCTCTCCCCTCTGAGCAATGTTGATCACTGGAAACCATGTGAAACGTTTTGAACAGTTTCTGCAAGAGAGATTGTCCCTTGTGTTCTCTTGGTTTCTGTGGTTCAACACTGCACAGGGGGTGCAGGAAAAAAAAAATATTTGGAAGAAGGGCAATATCAACTGTTTTCAAATTGTGTACGCTGTAACGATTCATCCGTTGATCTGGAGAGCGGTGGTTCTACTTATCTCGGTGATGTGATATTAACGGCGACGACGTACAGAATGATGACTGCGATGATAACAATGATGACGATGAAGTTGTCTTTGTTTGAAAGTCATGAATCTAGGCCTAGTCGCCTAGACACCCTCCGAAGACGACTTATGTCTTAAATCCTATGGGACCACGTAGGCAGCTCCTGGTTCAGATGCTTGGGACTCTTGCTCATTGCGTACAACAGGGCTAACTCTTGTATGTTTGTGGAAAAACATGAACGTAAACGCTAACTGCGTTAACGCCCCCAAAAACGATAACACGATAGCCGTACCCGTGAGGGTCCCAGACACCCACTGACTCCACCGCCCGTCGTTTGATTGCGACCATGAAAAGAACAATGATACCATGACAACGTTTTCGGACACAAAACAGAAGTAAAACAGGGCAGAAGAAACAATGGATCTGGTGAGTTTAATCTCGAACACCTTGGAACGAAGATCTTTTACTTTGAACCCCACAAAAACAAAGACATAGCACGGCAGAAGAAGTGATCCGATCCACCAAACTTCTTTCGCACTGAAATAGCGATGGTTCTTATAGAAATAAATTGCAATACACACAAATTGATGGAAACCCAGCACGGCGGTAGTAAACCATGTAAAAGCCACGAGAAAAGCGACAATTGACAGGCCACGTGCCGCTATGAGGCAAGCGTTGTACATAAGAATCACCATAATATGGTTTAATTCAGCGTTTCTCAAAAAGCTGCTGTATTCGAACAAAGCTAAAACCCAGACCAGATTTATAAAGGTGACTGAAATTGATGCAATCTGTAAAGCGTTTATCTTTTCGTCTTGAACGATGGTCACGTAAAGCTGTAGAATTATTTGAGGTATATTTTCCAAAAGGCCTTCGACGTAATGATATACTTTTTCGGATCTGTAGTCTTCCAGAACTCGAGCGTTCTCGATGCGACAACCGTAATCGCTCCAAACTTGATCAAAATTCCGCAAAGAAACAATCAAAAGTTTGAACTTTAGAATTCCTGATCCGCTTGGGTTAGCAAAATAAATAAGTCGTTTCAACAGCGTAGTAAACGAAGGCTCCTTAAAGCTTTGCAACAGAAAAGCGAAGCTTACCACAAAAGATGGTAACAAGGCAAAAGTAAGGCAAAAGCCGAACCACAGGTAATGTTGACTTCTGCAATAGTTTGCGGCGGTCAATATATCGGTTGCTATGTCGGTGCAGGTCAACAAGGCTCCGAAGGAATATCGCACAAAATCGTATTTCCCGATTCTTGTGTCGCTATCTTCGATCATCGGAGAAAACAAGGAAAATGTCGATAACTTATGAGGGTGAAATGCAAAGCAGAAAAAAACTTTTGTAACTTACTCACCATGTTTTAAAAACATCCGCAGAGGTATTTGGACTAACAATTGTCACTGCTAAGAATCACCTGAGAATCCAGACACAATCTTTCACATTACGAAATCCACTCAGAATCTCGCGTTGTTCGTGAATTCGTACTGACTTTCTGGTAGCCTCCTTGTAGTCGAGCTCACCATCGTTGGAAAGATTGAAATTTGCCGTCTTATCCTCACCAGGTTTTGTTTTGGTGGTTAATCAGTCTCCTTCAGTAAACCTCCCCGCGAATAGGAAGCTGGACTGAAATCGTCTTTGTTTTAAACTTGTAAGCCGTGTTTCAGTGGCGTAAAATTGGCTTTGAAAGGCAAGCCTCAATTGAATCTTATCTCGTAGAGTTTAATTAGGGTCATGATTCTCCTTCGAAAAACGGTACAGTACAGTAACTCTCTGCTCCCTAGTCCTATATGTGATGTGCGTGATTTTCGCATATGTTATATATGTTTGAGGTAACAGTTCAGTATAAAAAGTCGTGCATCGCTCAACCGCTTCTTTTTTAAACTCTGAGTTTTAAGATCAATTCTTTTGATACTACTTGCTCAGTAAACTGTAAAAATAAACCTGGTAAAGTCAACAAAATAAAAATTCTTTATAAAAAGACTGATATTGCGACATATTAGGATGTTTATTACTTTCGTCACGCAACGAGCCTTTAAGAATGACCCAGTTTGGTGACGTGGGCATCATGGCGACTGGAGCGACCCGCTCTTAAGACATGACTTCCTGTTGTTCCTCGGGAACTCGGGCAGTCACGCAGTGGATCATTGTTTACTTAGCAAATTTTAGCGAGTTACTGAAGGTTTTTGTGGTGGATAAACCTTCGTTTCTCCTTGCGGACTGTCAAATTCATGTCTGTTAATACTCAGTATGCTGTCGATGAATCATTTTATGTCGTTCATCCTGAGGAACACCGTAAATCGCAGAGCGAAGTGGATCAAGATAGAGCTTTCCTGAGGTATATTTCATTCAGCTCACCAGAAACTATTGCTTGTTGAGGTGGTTTAGTTGCTAGGAGGAGAAGAGGTGAAGATTTCAAGCGAGTTCGAACTGAATGCCTATCAACTGAACATTCAGATGTCGAACCTTAACAGAGAGTCGAGGAAGAGGGAAACTTCGTTTCGACAAAGGAGACAAGCTTATCTATCAACAGGAGAACAAATAAATGCAAGTAATCATGAAAGTGGACTTGTGAATTGCTGTACAGCTATTGTGCGAGATATCCTTTTTTGAAATTCCCTAGATATGCCTGCATGTACATGAACGAGTATATGTTATTGTTTGTTTAAATTGATGTTTTTATTGTTAACAGCGCTTCAATTATGCTGCTCTTTAATTCACAGTTTCACTGATCATTTGCTCTGATGGTTACTTCTGTTAAGCAACCAGCCTATTGTTTTGTAAATTTATGGTGCGTTAACTTAAATTGGTATGATCCAGATCTGGATTTGATCCGGAGTCGAGAAAACATAGACTGGATCACGGATTGGATCAAGGATCGGATCATAGGAAAAAAAGTTTTGAGAAATAAAAAAATGGATTCGTTTATAAAATAACGAATAAAAAATAAAGTTGCAACCAGACACGTGATGATCTCTTTGATAATTGTAGTTCAATAATATTATGCTCATGGAATTCAAATTGCCTATCATGTAAAAATGAAATTGAAGTAAAGGGGAAATTATTAACAAGCTCATAAAAGAGACTAAAATCAATGAGTGTGCATGGACTACATAAATCGTTCAAGTGCACTTCAGTAGTCACATCTAAAACAATCTAACTCTTCACGTCGTTTTTTGCCCCTTTTCTTGCCATGTGCTAAATAATATTGAATAAAAAGTAACACGTGAGATTATATTAAAAAGGAAATAATAACTAGTTGGTGAAATGATACGTATACCTCTCGCCTTTGTACATGATGGCACAACACTCAACGCACAACACAACATAAAACACTCCACGACACAGCCGTGAAAGTGACAACTTAGGGTCTCAGCTTCAACGTGGTCTGCAATCCATTATGTCCTTCAGACTTTATTTTGTGTTGTCATGTGACATTTTTCAATTTTCATAAAACATATTTTAGCTTTTCACTTATCTCTTTTATTTCTTATTTTATTTTTATTTCTCAAAACGTTTTTCCTTTATGATCTGATTTGTGATCCAATTTGTGATGCGATCCGAGATCCGGTCCCAGTTTTGTTGATACCATTTGTAATCTGAGATCATATGGATCATGCATGAAGCATCAAAGGAAGTGATCATTAAATCCACTCTAGAGAAGGATTCTTTGGTTCCACTATGATCTGCATGAGTGATCAGGGATCAAGAATCCAGATCTGAATCATAGCATAGGAATGCACCCTCAGTTGGCTACTAGATAGATCTTGAAGTCTAATAATTGTTTTCATAGAAAGCATCCTGCTTAATATTTTCAATTTTATACCTGCATTTATCAATTTTGTAACTTTTGATCTGCATTGTTTTCTTCCAAGAACAGGTATTTTTGCTACTTGCTATCTATCACAGAATAAATAGTATGTTAGCCAATTGGATTTCAGGATACATGATAATATGGGAGTTGGTTTCTTCTTAATTATGTGACCATTTGGAGAGTTTTATTTCACAACAATTTTGATTCTTTATAATGCTCTTCTTTTTACATCTGTTAATACTGCTCCTTCACAATGAATACAAATTCCAGGATTTTACTATGATAAAGAAAAGAAGCGTTACTTTAGGGTCACAAAAGAACATCCAGGGAAAAAGCTTATGTCGTGTGACTGTAGAGTAATAAAAGAAGCTCCAACTAGAACAATTCCCAGCAAAATGCAAGTTACTAAAGTAAGTCATAGTGACAGCATACATGCTGTACTTTCATTGGTTTGCTTACACTTCAAGGAAGTACAGTTTTTAGTATATCATACCACACAAGTGAATAGCGCATTCCCCCATTCTGATTGGTTTACTTAGGGAGCAGGGTTGGTGCAGTGGTGAGAGCACTCGCCTTCCACTAATGTGGCCCAGGTTCCATTCCCAGCCCCGGCGTCATATGTGGGCTGAGTTTGTTGGTTCTCTATTATGCTCCGAGAGGTTTTTCTCCAGGTACTCTGGTTTTCCCCTTTCCACAAAAACCAACATTTCATTTCATTTGATTTCATTTGTGCTTTACAGTGTCCCCAATTAGTACGTTAGTGCTAAAAAAATTAATACAGTTGACACTCAAATAAAGTTCATTATTATTTTATTATTTATTTTACTCGGAGATGATGAGCAAAGTGGTATTCACCTCCAGGCAGCCAAAGAGAAACTCCCATTTTAGTTTCTGAAGAGGAAATTATTTGAATAAATGCTAGTTATTTAGCTGGTATGGTATATACTAAAACAATTATTCACCTCAGTGTCGGTGAAAGTGGTGGATATTTACCTCACTGCTTTGCGGCTCAATAAATATCCACCACTATTCATCTCCACTTCGGTGAATAATTGTTAATTATTATTTGTTGTTAAGAACCAACTCTGATACTCTACAAATAGCAAAGTATGCAATTTTATTGAGTTACATTATGATCAGTGTTATTGAGTGATAACTGATTCTATGTTAAGAAAAAGTAAGCATTCTTAACAAAACAATTTTGAACTTATTATACTTGAATATTGCATGTAATATAGTAACAGTAATAGTAACAGAATTAGTAATAGTAATTGGTATGTCTTCACTGCATATACTCAGCACATCATTGCAAATTGTTAAAGTTATGGGAAAAGTCCATGACTGATGAGAAAATAGGCACACAGCAAGGAAATAAGAAACACGGAACTTGTCTACTGCCACCAGGTTAGGTGGGAAGGCCACTACAGGGGATTGAATACCCAGAGTAATGACTCATAAAATGGCCATGATTTGATTAAAGTACCAAATGTATTACATGCGGAGGTCAGAGCTTCACGGTTGCTTAAGAAGTGTACAGTCTAGAGAGAAAGCGAATAGGTTACACTAAATTTTGCTATAAGCTAATTAATCATGCTGTAAGAATACTAATAGTAATTTATTGTAATTGTGATTAATAGTTATAATAATTGTCATAATTATGGTAATAGAAGAGGTATTATTGTTAACTTACATTACAGAGAACACCAAGCAAGTCTATTGTAAAGCACCTTCAAGATCGTCAGTACAAAAGTCTCTCTCAAACTCCTCAAAGGTGAAATTTGTGACAGACACATTGTAGCCTACTGTAGTGTTAGTTATTTTCCAACATTAATTATGCTAAGATTCATAAAAAGTTCTTAGTGGTCTCTTTATTGTGTTAAGAAAATTTTAAATTTGTGTTGCTTATTTCATATGATTGGCTCCGTGAGCTGGCAAGATTTGGTGAATCTTGGGTTCTGACTGGCTACATAAGCAGGCAAGATGGCCCTGTCTTCCTCACTCAGGAGTGCCCGCTTTGTGCCATGGAACAAAACAAAACAAAACAACGATATAAGAAATCCTTGACTGACCATGCTTGTTTTATCAAAACGGCTGGGTATTGGCCTCATTCCTTTTTTTGCTTTGGCTACACATACGTATTGGTTGACAAAAAGGCAAAAAGGAACTTGGAAAATATGCAGTTGTCTTGACAATAGGTTTGGTCAATAATGCATATTTGTGGTAGTTCAAAGAGAGAATGGTATGAGTGAGAATAATTTAAGAAATGTACAGCATGCTCCGGTCAATTGCTATTACAAATATGGTATACCATTTCTTAGTACTTTTGATCATTTTCGCCCATCCCCCAACCAAATTTTGCTTCATTTATCATTGAAGTATTGTTTGCATCACATCATTTGAAGGGCAAAGTTGTACAAGGGAAGGGTGGGAGGAGAGGAGAAGCGCATTGGAAATAATATTGATAGAGATGTCATTCTTAGTTGTAAGTACCTAGCAGTACTTCTTCCAGCCTTATGCAGATCCACAGGGGAGTAACGGAAATTGGGATAAGTTATAGTTAGATAAGCTATAGTTAGATGACAATAGACTCTATCAGGAACAACTACCATACATTCACTCTTTTGGGTAACATGTTGAGCTCTTCCATTGTGAACCATGTATATACTTTTCAGGGTTACTGTTGCTTGTGGTGTATAACTTTTAAACTTTACCTTTTTTCCAGGAATATCTTAGAAAAACTCTCTAGATTGCTGAAAATCAAGCAGACGTTGAAGTTGGATCCTTGTGCTCATAGCTATGTCTCAGTAGATGATTTTGCAGTTTGTAGGATTGAGGTAAGGCTGAAAGTGAGTGAAAACCTATGAAATGATAAGTCTTTGAAGGCAAAAGAAATGTCTTTTACTTTGTGAACAGAGTGTGTGAGCTTCAAATTGACCAAAAATTATGTCAGCAAGCAAGTACATTTTAGAAATCTTCAAGAAGAGGTTTTATTTTATGAGGACATAGTAGCTTTCCAGACAAACTTACTTGCTTCTTTGGAAAATAAAGTTGAAATTACCAAGTTGAACACTGACAGATAGATCTGTGGAATTATTTAACTGTCTGTCTATTGATAGCTAATCTATCTATCAATCAAACATAATTAGATTTTGTAATTCTAGCTTTAATTTCCAACTTTATTTTCTTCTGCTACCATGAGGAGAAATTTTAAATCTAATGCTTGCAATTCTGCAATTTGACTTCATGCATTGCATGCTCCTTGCATTTTAAGTCATCTCAGGGCAGTTCTCAGTGAATTGCACAGTTTTTTTTTCTGCCTACATACTGATACACATCACCATATACTGTTGGTCTGCACAGCTGAAACTTTCTGAACATTGATTGTCTCCATCTTTTTTTGATCGAGACATGGTGACAAGGTAAGGGGATTTCTAATACAATTTCGCACACCTGAGCAACTATTGCCTATATTTTTCTACAAATGTGTTGGTTTTATTAATCCGCAGCCAGATGCTGATCAGAAAAGAATTTTAACATTGTTTGAGGCCAGACCGTCAGGAAATCAGGTGTAAGTTTGAATGCCAGGGAATTGTTCATTGTGGGGATGCATTGGAAGTGTATTACCTTGGGTGGGGTGAGGAGTACCCGGTACTTTTGAAATTTTTTGGGTGGGGATATGCCCCTTCTAGACCCAAGCTTTCTCATTTCTACACATATGCCAGAATTTAAAAATGTTTAAAAACCGTACCCTTCATAGCAGCACATACCTATATAGCCCATTATTATATTGCAGTACACCCCCACCCCCATCATCACATCCCGCTGGCTTTATTACTCTTCAATAAGTTTGTTTATTGAATCCCAGACCGGCAATGGGCCAGTACAATAATTTGTAGGCGCAAATCCATGGTTTAACAGTATTTCTGGGTTAGCGTTAATCCACGTTCAATTACTGACCAACTCTTAACTACCATTGGAAGGCGGTTGTTTACCATTAACATCGGAAAACCGGTCGGTGCTAGGTTTCGGTAAATGGTTTATCAAATTTAAGATTGGGAAACTCTGTTCTGGTGTGTACCATTAAAAACACTCACTCCAGTTGCAACAAGAGGGATTCTGAGAACGGTCTTAATTTCAATTCTTGTTTCAAGCGTGGAGAACGACGATCAACTCCAGGAGGACCTAAGGAAACTGGAAGTGTGGCAAATCATGTGGCAGATGTCATTTAATCCTGCTAAGTGCAAGACCATCTGTCTCTCTACTAAGAAAGTTCCCCCACAGAGAAAGTATGTCTTCTGTGGAGCCGAGTTGGAACAAGTTGACGTTATTTCTTATTTAGGAGTAATCCTGAACGACAACTTGAAGTGGTCAAATCACGTTTCATCCATCTCGGGCAAAGCAAGCAAGATTCTGGGAATGATTAAGAGAAACCTTTGGAATTGTCCTAAGAATGTGAAAGAAATTGCATACACAGCTATTGTTCGCCCAAAGCTCGAATACGCTTGCGCGGCCTGGGATCCTTATATCCAAAAGGACATAAACTCCCTCGAAAGAGTACAGAGGAAAGCGGCGCGGTTTTGTACAAACGGCTACCACCCAACAGCCAGTGTAACTGATATGATCCAGGAATTGGTCTGTCAAACATTGGAGCAACGGAAAAAATTTTTCCAGCTTACATTACTATATAAAATGAGTCAGGTGTTGACTCCTATTTTAGTTGACATAACGAATCCAGAACTTGCGGCAGCCATAATTTCAAATATACGCAATATAGAGCGACGAAAAACGCGTATTTTTACTCGTTTTTTCCGAGGACCATAAGAGAGTGGAACGCACTCCCTGCGGCGATTGTTGAGTCTGACTCTCTTGCGTGTTTCCAATCTGGACTGCGCGATTACCTAGGTAGCGATTAAAAAGTACGCGCGTCGTGTTTGCTCATTTGTTTTTATTTATTTATTTATTTTTTAGGTGTTTACCCATAGTTATCAAATTAGCCTTCCTATTTTAGAATTTTTCATTTATTATGTAGGTATATATTGCATTTTACCTGTTTTTAATCACTGTAATTATGTTAAGACGTTGCGGTGATATCCGAATGGACTTTTACCGACTTAATAAAATGTAGATGTAGATGTAGATGTAAATGGTATCAAATGTCTTAAGAAATAAAAAGGAATTTCCGTCTGGAACATTCCCATCGAAAAGGCAGGCAGTTTTCTGTGTAAGATGTTATTTCTCGAATGCTGAAAGCAATGTTTAACTATTATAACTTCCTACTAATCTTCCCGAGTCAAAGGTTTGCCCAGATAACAGCATTCACCTTACTGGAAGTCTGCCACTAAGCTGGTGTTTCACTTTTCATAAGTGTCAGCACGGTGAATAATTGATTAAACTTTCTTTGTTTTCAGCGTTCAGTTTCATGATGTATTAAATGACGGTCGTGGGAGTCTGCGCCTTGTACAAAACATGGCCATGGTTAAAGACCAGGTTTGTAAGTTTTCCAATAAACGCTCACTCTCAGATAAACGCCCCTTACCTCCCACGTTTATTGCCGAAAGTATTTCTATCAAACTTAAGACTATTTTGGTAGGGACAAATGCAAAATGCTCCCCAGCTACAACAGTGTTTAGGGTGGGTGTTATCCTCAAGTTTTAAAAAACAAGAACTTAGAACATTTTCATTTAATGTTGCTTAACCCTTTAAGGCCCGAAGGGTCTCCCAGAGACGAGTAAAATCGTCCGGCGTTAGCCAGGATAAAACCTATGAAGTCACTCCTGGGGCTTAAAGGGTTGAGGAGGTAGTTTTTAAACCCTTTAAGCCCCGAGGGGTCTCCCTGAGACAAGTAAAATCGTCTGGCGTTAGCCAGAGTAAAAGTCACTCTTAGGGCTTAAAGGGTTAATACCTCGGGGGAAAACTTCCATAAACAAGAACCACGGGGTTCTAGTCGTACCTTTGGGAGCTTAAAATCTCGAGATTGGTACGTCTTGAGATGCAAAATTCGAAGCGACCACTGACAGAATTATCGCAGTGTTATATACAGTCAAACCTCCCGTAAGCGATCTCCCAAAATGTCAAGCCTAGGTGGTGGCTTACAAGAGGTTCCAAATGCAAAACTTGTGGTATTTTGGAAAATTAGTCACTGAGGAGAGTTGGTAGCTTACGAGAGGTGGTCGCAAACGGAGGTTCGACTGTATTACCTTTTAGGTTCAAAATATAATAGGAACTATTTGCCTTTTCAAAACCTTTCCAGAGGGAGAGGTGTTTGATAGAGTCTTCTCTATTGCTATTAGATGTGATCAAAGCGTCACTTTTTTGTGTTGTGTTTGAATTGGTACTTCTTTGGGGTAGAAATGTTGTCGAGTCACGCCTATCAAGCAATATTTTGGTACCCTCGCCATTTATGTGTGGGATTCCCCCCCCCGGGGGGGGGGGGGGGCTTAAAGTGCCCTGAACATTCACAAATGACGTTTTGTTTGAAATCCTTACTGTCTTGCAGAAAATAACTGGGCTTTTATGGAGCCCGCACGAGGAGACTCGGGACCTTTACATGTATCCTTTCTATTTCCGACACGCCTGAGGCCTTAACTTTGGCTGAAAGATACCTTTAACGCTCTAGTAGAGCTCGTTTGGAGCAGGGACCGCGCAGGGGGTGGGGCTGGGGGGCTTTAGCCCCTCCACTTTTTTTACTTAAGTAAACCAGGTCTGTCTTTTACAAAAAAAGTACATTACATTATTTTATGTCAAGATTAATTAACAGTGCTTATCGGTCTGTTTGAATCCGATCCAAATTCTTTAAATGCCCCTGCCAGTTTAACAGTAGCGATAGGTGAGGGCTCCAGATTACCATTGACATTTAGCCGAGCTCGTTCCCGAGGGTCTCTTCGCTGCCCGCTTCTGGTAAGCGAGAGAAAGAGTTGGGGGCAGAGGAGGGAACCTGGCTTTGACGTTTTCATTTAGTAGTGAAGAACGTGACAGACGTTTTATCCCCAAGGTTTTCTTTGTGTGGTGAGAACGTTGTTGTGAGTTTAACCGAATTGGATAATTTTTGTTTTTCCTAAATTACCTTTATGAAGACGTCTTAATATTGTCAATCCTAATTCAACGGGTTTTCTTCCTTAACACTACATTTTTTACAGAGTTTCGTTACTGGGATATGGAAACATGTCAGGGGAGACCATGATATTTCAAGTGTCTGGTTCATCACAGCGTAAGTTAACCAGAAATCGCAAGTAAGGCGACTCATTTCACAGCTCATTTATGTCGGCTTTTAATCCTAGAGACATGAATGAGTATTACTACGACTATAACTGCCATTAGCAGTATTACGAACACTACTAACGTAACTACTACCATCCTTACTAACATAACTACCATCACTACTTCCACCACCACCACTACCACCACCACCACCATCACTACTAACATAACTACCATCACTACTTCCACCACTACCACTACCACCACCACCACCATCACTACGAACATAACTACCATCACCACTAAGATAACTACCATCACTACTTCCACCACCATCACTACCACCACCATCACTACTAACATAACTACCATCACTACTAACATAACTACCATCACCACTTCCACCACCACCCCTACCACCACCACCACCACTACTAACATAACTACCATCACTACTTCCACCACTACCACCACCACCACCACCACCATCACTACTAACATAACTAGCATCACTACTAAGATAACTACCATCACTACTTCCACCACCATCACTCCAGCACCATCACTACTAACATATAACTACCATCACTACTAACATAACTACCATCACCACTTCCACCACCACCATTACCACCACTACCACCATCAGTACTAACATAACTACCGTCACTACTTCCACCACCACCACTACCACCACCATCACTACAATTACTACTAGCACCCCCATCACTAATAACACAACTGCGACCACCATCATTACTAACACAACCAACCTACTACCATTCTAGTTTAATTATATGACTAATGGCTTTTATGACTTGTTTCAAGGATTGATTGTTTGTTTGTTTCCTGGCCTTAGGTATTATCGGTAGACGTCAGGTCCGAGGATGCACAGTGTGGAGCAATGCCTGGAACAAGAATCCACTGTACAGCAATATGATAAGTATTGGTAGGTTGCAAATACCATGTGAGGCAATAGGATAAGTATTGGTAGGTTGCTAATACCATGTGAAGCAATATAATAAATAGTGGTAGGTTACTAATATCATGTGCACCTTTAAAACATTTTTGCTCTTCCCACCCTCTGGATTTGCTTTTTCATTTGCTCGCGTCCCGTTCGTAACGCCAGTTTTTAACTAGGTTTCTATTTTCCAAATATGGTACTTTGTAGATTGGATTGTGACAAACTGTGGCTTAAGACATTCAGAGACATTTTCACGTTAACTCTGATACGTTTTACCAAAATGGCACAAAGAATGGATATCAAAGACTTTTTCGAGGAAATTGATCCAGACCTTTTAAAGTATGCTTCCGCTTGTCGTAAATGTGGGTTCTCATCGAGTTTAACGATGAAGTATTGGCGCGAAGAGGATTTCCGGAACTTAGAAGTGGAAGTTCCAGAAGGACAATGTCGGCTTATCCTAAATATGGTAACTACAACACGTACTTCTGAACTGAAGTCACGAGAAAATAGATCGTCTTTCTTACCGTTAGCAGAAAAGGTTGATGAAAACTTCCTTGTATTATTTAGGGAGTCTCTAGATGAATTTTGTAGTAGTGTAGTAGGCTAGTGTAAAGTTGTAAAGTCATTTTTGTCTTATTTTTAGCATTTGCCTTTATAATATTTATAGTGTTTATTTTATTTGAAACAGGACTCCATTGATAACAGTACTTTTGAACTGAAGGGCTATCCTGTATAAACACTCGTTATTATTATTAGAAAATTAGTCTCAATTCAAGAAGAGACATTTCAGTGGCATTTCACGAACGTTTTATACGATACCTTTTACATATTTCACTTATTGAACGCGTAGCCGCCATTTGAATCACCTCATTTCTGAAATCTCCTTGGACAGCTCGAGGAACACCTGGCTTGAAGTTTCGGCCGTGTTGGTTTATCGAAACGTATCAAGAAATTCGAAAACTTTCAAACTTTGGCGCGATAGTTTACTTAACGACTGTAAAACGTCAAATGTTTGGTTACCACATGTCATGTTTGCACCCAATTAAAACGTGTTTTTCTGTCGCGTGTCCACGCTTAGATGAAAACGACGGTAATTAGAAAAAAAAAATTAAAAATTTTGTCGTCCAACGGAGGAGTTTTTGTGTGATTATACTCGCCCAAACAATGTTATGGTCGTCTCGTATGACCTGATGACCTGACAACCGCTAATATTGAACCCTGAGTTGAACAAGTTAAGACTTTCGGTAGTTCTTAGATTCCCGGGAAGCTTTCACCAAATGAGAGGCCCCAAGCATCGTATGGAGTGCCCGCCGAATCGAAGAGTTTCGAATCTCGGTTTGTAGTTCGAAGACATTATTCCGTAGGTTTTGCGGCGTATTCTTTGAATTAAACAAGTCAGAGATGTTCACAAGTACGAGGCTTGATTGACTTTATGCATCATCGTCGCACTGTACAGCTAAATAAGTTTTTGTCTCTTCTAATAGGCGCAAGTAAACTTGCCCTCGCCATAGACGTGACAACGAAGCGTCAAGTCTTTTACATGAAGTTTTCCAGCGATGTTTTCGCGCAGGAGTTTTCGTGGAGTGTAAGTCAAGAACTTCATGGTAGAGTAGACTTGTACTATGTGGCCCGATACACTATATAAATTGTTCCTTAGTGCTCTCTTACCATCAAGGATATGTTTATAATAGGAACCGATGCCCAGAACGATAGCAAAACCCCAAGCAGTATGCTGGATGTTTGTCTGATGAAGTGAAGTTTAATGCCCTTGCTCCAACGAGTCTGCTATACCGAAGTGGTAGAGCGACCGAACTAGTAATTGCTGCCGATAGGCAACCTTCATATTCTTGATAGCATTCGAGAAATTTCGTTCGATCGATGGTTCGGATAGAGAATTAGGAGCCAATCAGCAATTCCCTTATAATCGATGAAACTCACATGTGCTCCGTTTTGACATTTCTCGTGTTTCACAAGAAAAATAAAGCGTTTGCGATTTATTCAGGGGAGTTTTGCAGCTCTTTTGTTCTCTTTGATCACGTTTTCCGATTTATTTCGATGACTTCCATTCGAGGAAGCATTCATCAAGGTCATGAAGCTTTCAGTGAGCATTCTAGAGGCCGACAGTGTGCATTGGTTTCACTTTCAGCTTTGCTTTTCTATCGATCAGATTCGGTCGATTTTTGGAAGCAAACAGATATCGATGCTATATTGGAGATCGGATCCATCGATGGTTCGGATAGAGAATTAGCCTACATACAAACACACTACTAACGGCAGCACTCACTTTTCAATGAGAATCCCTAGTCAGACAGTCATAGGTTCGACTCCGGTTGAGATAACTCGGATGTTTTTTCCGAGTTTGCCTGTGAGTGCCGAAAAATGCATCTTTCCCAAATTTTCCAGGCTCAAAATATACCATCTTCATCATTTCGCAACCCAAATACCGTTACCTGAAAACAATGATGGGCCGAACAGGTCTAGTTACTATGCAACATACACAGAAAAACGAACAGATTATATTGCTCTATTTTTTGTTAGCCTCACGCGAAACACAGTCGATAATAGAGCCTTGCATGCACTATTCTTCCTCGGATGTCTCACAGCAGGCTCCGCATTGTTACTGGCTTGTGAGAAAAACCTTTCTGCGTTATGGAATTTTCTGTCAGATAACATAACAATGGTAACCAAAGTAAATTTCAAAATAATTATAAGCAAGACCTTGCCGTGCACTAACTATAAACTAAAATTTACATTGCCCCTTATAATAATAATAATAATAATAATAATAATAATAATAATGATAATAATAATGATTATCAGTAATGATAATGATAATAATAATGATAATAAGTTTGCTTGATCAAATGGTGACGAGTAAAACTAGGTAATAATTTCACGCGCGTTTTGTACAGATTCTAATTATTAAAAAAATATTAAATTTTGGACAAAACGCCAGGGAAATTATTCCCTAATTTCAGGAGTATACAATTTGGTTTCTTATTAATATCATGGGCGACAAATTACTCTTTTTAAACATTTTCAAACCTAGACTCCATTTTGGCACAATAGGTGAAGTTGCCATAACAACATTGTAATTTCAGATGTGAAATTATAAATTAACGCTTAAATTTTGCTCCGAAATTAAAAAGTAATTTAAAGTTCGGGTTGTTTTTAAATTTGTCATATCCTTCACTGATAATCTTGCCTTTTGTATGAATGTTTGTGTTGTGCAGTCCAAAAGTGGGGAAATGCGGAGAATTGCAAATTTGCGTCTCAAATATTTCAACCAGTTTACTTCGCACAAAGTTGTTTGCCATTTGACGCACTTGGGTTCGAGTAATGTTCGATTTTCTGTAAACATGGCACAATCTTTGAGATGTCTGACTCTTGGGAATTCCGACGTTCTCGGCGCTCACGTGACGGTGTAAAGATAAAGATTACCGAATGTGTGAAATATTTCTTTGTATCGTGGGAAAATCGATGTCCTCGAAATTGGACGAGACGAAAGGCGACGCATTGCGAGTTTACACCGCACCTATATGAATGCCATAAGTTTTGTGGTCTGAAGTCTGATTACTTTCGACTAGGCTTTGTTTAACCCTTTAAGCCCCGAGGAGTCACCCTGTGACGAGTAAAATCGTCTGGCGTTAGCCAGAGTAAAATCTATAGACACTATTGGGGCTTATGTCACGAACGTCCCTGCTGTGAGAAATGACATTGTATCTGCGACATAATTGCATCACACAGATGCCCGGGCACAGATGCTAATAACCACGATTGGAGAACAATAATAAGGAAAAGGGAAAGACGCTACAAAGCTAGGAAACGAACATGTAGGAACCGAGAACCATCTAGGATAAATATTTGAACGATTTTGAACTGTTTGAAGGAGACTAAAATCAACTCTCAGAAATATGACTCCATCTTCATCCAGGCTAAGAAGTATAGCAGCTCATTACAAAACCTGAACAAAAATGAACACAGTAGCGATTGTTTCTCGGAACTCAAAGTTTCAGATTGTTGTTCAGTTTTGTCATCTTCAGATTATAATAACACAACAAGTTGCAGTTTTTGTCAGGATAAATTTTGTGTTTCGAGAAAAAAACTCTTGAGCTCAATCCCGAAACCATCACTCTTAGGTTTTTCTGTATTAAGGGACTGGCCATTATTTATCGGGAGGGGGGAGGGTGGCTGGTGCAAGTAGGGGGTGGGCCACAATTTTTTATGCATGGCTTAAAGTGGGTGGGGGGGGGGGGGCATTCAAAATACACAAACGTTTTCCCAGCAAAAATGTTAAAAGCTGCGTCAGGATGCCATCAACAAATACAGCCTATTAAAATAACTTTATAAAAACAACTTTTCATGCATGGCGGAAGATTACTAACTGGTAACCTCAAAGAAAAGATTATCCCTAAACCCTAGGGAGGGAAACATACAAATGCTCATGCATCTGGGACAGTAATATTGACGTGACCTTTTAAAAGACGTTTTTAAAAGGCATTCCTCTTACGCTTACCAAAGCGTCTTGCCTCATATTATTTCACCAGTATCCTCTTGCGTGTCCAACGCCAGTACTTACCTTCACATTGAAACTCCTATTTTTTATTCCTTGATAAAATTAAAAAGTACTTTGTAGTACTGTCTTTTCCCACTCTGTGATTGTAGAATCCTCTGCTGTTTAACGGTTCACGTGATGGTTGCATAAAAACATCTGATGTGCGCGTGAGAGGAGCCCGTTGGCCAGTCATGTGTTTAAGGCAAGGCGAGCTGGCTTCGATTACCTGCATACGCGTACTGCATGATGAGAACTACCTCCTAGCCAGTGGATTAAACGGATCGGTAAGAAGAATGCCCAATTTATTAACAGTTTTTTTCAGAAATAGATTGCCGCTTAATTCACATTCACGACCTCTGGATCTGACGTCACGAGGTACCAGGCTATCTGCTCGGTAGGAATTGAACTGGAAAAGAAATTTTGCGTTTTTAGAGGCAAAAAACGGGAGGAAGAAACATCGTAATCGAAATATGTTTTTTTCGCTGTCATTATCGGTACTCCGAGGAGTTTTGGACAGGCAAACAAAAATAACCGTTAAAGGCGCTTTGGTATAGATGGCGTAATGCGGTGGTGCAAAAATACGAATTTCATTTTATACTGGTCAGCGGCTTCTGCGGTTACCGGGCACTTGTAGGTACTCAGGGTTCTCATTAAGTTTTAAAGTAGACGGCCTCAACCTAACACAGATGCATGATGGGAGTGGATTGTGATCGCGGGCGCACGAACTGAAAAATATGGCGGCTCGCGGATCGGCGGATTGACTCGGAGGAAAACATCAGCTGAAAAAGAGAGCGTTATCATTATCAGTGCTATGAAAGTACAAATTTTTATTGTGATATGTAAAAATATTTACGATAAAGCTGTCTTCATTATTTTTTTCGCACAAGGTTACTTTTTTATTCATATACACGGCTTTCTGTTTCACGGTAATGCTTAGTTAGTAAACCATATCATCAAAAAGTAGGCGGCTCAAAATTCGAAGTAGCCGGTTTTTTAGCCGGTTGCCTGCACTTAATGAGAACCCTGGACCGTACTCCATGTATCCCTTATTATAGTGTTTTAGAATATATTAACAAATAGTTAACGGTTTACCGTGTACCATCGAGTTATAGTTGCACATGGAAGGTTGCTAAGCACGAGAGAAGCGAAAGAGTCGCACGAGGCAATAGCCGAGTCAACAGGCTAGAGTCGCACGAGGCTATCGCCTCGTCTATTAAACAATTAGACTATGAGCTCGAGATTTCTATCGCGTGATAGTTGACGAGGGCGCAGTCCGAGTCAACTATCACGCATAGAAATCGAGAGCGAATAATCTAATTGTTTTAGTATAAATCTACTAGTCGTTCAAAACTTTGTCTTTTCTGGAACAGCCTCGACCAGTTAACTGTCTAAATCTTCTTCACAGACACTTCGAAAACGTGAAGAAGCGGCCGCCATTTTGTTAGCAAGGGTACACTGCTGCGCTACTCATTATCTATCACAGAATAGATAGTGAGTAGCGTAGCCAATCAGAGCGCGGCATGTGTGATAGAACGTTAGTAGATTTATACTAAAACTCGATAGTACACGCTGAACTGTTAACTATTTGTGTTTTAACATAATCAAAAGAGAAAAACACTTAAATTTGCCCAAAAGAAAGAGGGAATGACGAGAGCATTTCATGAGCGTGCGCTATGGCGCGAGCGAATCATTCTTCTCACTAATGCTCTCTAAAAAGAGCATGTAAAGTACTTTTTTGTCTGAAACCTCTTTTGATAAAATTTGTTATCCGGTCTGAGTGACTGTTTTCAATGTAAAGAGAGATTATCTCGAAATTTTGTTGTAAAAGGAAACACTCGGACGCGTACTCCTTTGAGCGCGCGCCTGCTTTCATCACACGCGTACACCCATGGGCAAGTCGTAGACGCTGAATCGACCAATGGGAGCGCCCGCTTTACGTTGGTTATGTTATAATATAATATATTACATTATCTATAATATATATTATAATGTATTTAGTATAATAGGGGATAAATGAAGTACATACCAATCCACTTGAAGCACAAGTATTATGTTTATCAAAGGAATTCAGTATGTGCTATACCATGAAGCTTAATTAAGAAATTACTTTTTGAGCGTTTGCCCTTCGTCCGAGCAAAGTGCTAAGGCTTCGAGTTTTGCGCTCATGTTTTTCACAAGTGCGTTTAAACAATAAACAGTTAACTTGAACTGTAAACAAGGAAGTGCTTGACATTTTGAAGCTTATCCTTGTTATCGCTTGTTTGGTCCTAGTTAAAGATGTGGGACCTCAGAGCAAGGGCATGTGTACTGAATTACGAAGGGCACGTCAACGAAATCATCCACAGGCTACCCTTTTATGTCGATCCTACGGACTCGCTCATATTTGCCGGTGAGCTAAATAAATCTTTTAACTATTCTTACCGTAAAGATATTCAAGTTACGGAAAGTAATTGAAGAACGGGAATCAAGCACCCAATAACCAACGAATATCAGCTTCATTTTGAAATAACTTTCCGATTAACAGACAATTAAACTTCTAGTCTTCGTTTCTTGGCTGCGTAGTCGAAAACTTACAGAAATTTAGACGAAACGTCAGTTCTGTTAAAAAAGAACTTTGAAAGCATGTTTGACCAAGAGGGATACAGCGTTACTGAACAGCTTTTTAATACAGTATCAAATAAGGATAGCTTTTCAGCTTGTAACTTATAATTGATGGACTCACTGTCTAGTAAAATTCCTTCTAAACATGTCATAGTGCTAGTTTAAATGTAGCTGTAAGCTCCTACTAAACCCTCCAATATTTTTTCGGTCAATTGAACGTGGCGGAACGTTAAGATGATGTTTAATCGACGTTTTTCGATTGATGAATGTTAGGCAGACTTTTATGGGGTAATGGTGACAGGACTCGCCTTCTGTGGCCAGGGCTTGATTCCCGCCGTCCCATGTGGGTTGAGTTTGTTGTTGATTAAGCTGCGGTTTGGTTTTGTGAATCTCCTTGAATCTTGTCAATTTAGGAAATTCAGAAATCTTTGCGCCATTGTTTCAAGTTGCTGATGGAGAATCGTAATTTTGGGTACCATGAAAACTGTAAATTTTACATCTATGCATTTCAACGTTAGCTGAAATACAGCTGCTCTTAGCGAGTCAGATTGCAGAAATTTTTCTGTTCTGTGACCCTAATACTATAACAGTAATTTCTATTTTGTCGCCAGCCGGCCAAGATTCTGTCACCCGTATTTGGAGCGTCGAAAGTGGTGAATTGCTCCACTCAATACCTTTCCCCGACAATGTCGATAAATCACTCAGCTCAATTCCGGCGTTGTACTATTCAGAAGAATGGGGCGGGCCAGGTGGCATGACGGGATTGATGTATGGTGCTGACGATTCAATTCATTGCTACTCTTACTGAACATGTGTCGAAACACCAGCCTTCAAACCAAATACAAGGATTTGAACCAGGTGAATGGGATCAAAGGCGTGAACGGTGTGAAATCGATTATCGCAGACTGGGATCCTGGATTAGAAGTGATGGAATCTGGAGCAGCGTTAGTCATGGAAGAATCTCGTAGGATCACGGTATTTTCCACCCGGGATCAGCATTTTCCCGCATGGTCGGGTTTTAAAATGTGCTGTGAAAAAATTCGACCCTGAAATGATATGATGACTTGAAATTATGGTATCGGCAAAGAAATTTCCTCAGCCTCAAAAGTCTTTCTTCCCTAAAAAAGACTAAGAAACCAAGAAAGATGGGATAAATTAATCTTAAGTGAAAAAAAAAACATATTAAAAGACCTCGTTTTGTAAACTTGTCTATCCCTACCTTACGATAAAATGTGCTGTTTTCTCGTTTGATTCTTGGTGACATGAAAAAGTTACAGGAGAAAGTCATGTTTAACTTAACTTAATCAATGCAAGTAAACTAAAAGTAATCTACACTGCTTTTCTCGAGACGCGACGGCTTCTAGAACGCGGTGGCTGTTAAAGGACTTGAACTAGAACGCCGTCGTTTGCGCGGAAAAGTAAAGTTAAGATTCCCGTCACGATGCAAGACGACGTGGCTGCGAAACGCTCTTTATCAGTGTGATTCTTCAACAGTTCTTTCGCAGAAATAGCCATGGCATCATTTAAGAAAGTCCAAGAAATGCTCTGTTTGTGTCTATTAGAAGAGATCATAAAAACACACAAAGCTTAAATGTGCAGATGAACGCAATAAATCGAGAAATGCAACGGTACAAGAGACGAGGAAAGTATGCAGAAGACTCATGCCTTCACTTTTTGTAGTTGTAGCTCGTGACTTACTTACAAGCCTTGCTCGAAGACACTGCCATTTTATAAGCTTACTACACCTGAAAGAAATTTAAAAAATTCAAAATCCTTCTATAGCTACGATCTAAAATGTCGCCAGAAATTGCGTCCAATTATCCTGGATTGCTAATTTTTCATGTTTAGAGGAATATATCATTATTTAAGTTAAGCACTGGAAGGAATATACTCACGTTTTGTACAGAACGTCAAAATTGCCAAACCCACGTTCTCGACACGACGTGATGCCATCAGGACAATCTCGTCCCCAGAGTCCGCTCTTCTTTGGTCGTTACGCGGACCTCTGGCCAGAAGGGATTTGAAGTCCGCAAATTGCGGACTTCCGGTCAAACTGCGCAAAATCGAAAGTACTAAACCAAGACGGCGGAGATAAGCGTTCCACGGGCATTAATTTTATAGACAGAATCAGTTATGGATTAAGAGAAGCATCCAGCTTAAAGCGAAGTAAGAAGAGATTTGTAATGTGATCGTGTTAGAGCAATAAGATTTTGTGGTCGTTCTCCTGACAGGTTTATTACGGAAAATCGGTAATTAAGGTAGTTCCACCCGCCACTTGTGGATTATATGGATTCCGGCCATAGACAAACACAGAAAAAGGCTATCGACAAACATCTCCATGCTTGGATTGATTATAAGGTAGTAATATTGGCAGTCCGATAACGGCAGACGTTTCTTTCATGAATTCAGAGTACCTGAAAACTATTAAATTCATTATACCAAATTTAAAGATACGTATCATTCTGACAAGGTATTAAAATTATCAAAAAGTTAAATATTGTTGCCCACAAATAAAAGAAAATATGCTGGCGAACTAACCTGAGCAAAACGTCTTAGAAGGAAAAAAAACCGAGTAGGAACGACTTGAACGATTAGAGATGTCTCTCAGTCTGGAAAATAGTTCTATTGGTCTAATCAAAGTAGAACTATGGTGAACTCGTGGATATGTTTACAAAACAGAGAAAAAAGAAATAATTTAAAAATTAACGAGGTGTTTTTTCAGAATTGTGATTGAATGAACTTGAAGATAATTTTAATAATCTATAATCACAACATAAAAGTGACCAGGGAGCTGAGTAGCTTTTTGAAATAAACATACAGTGAGTACATGACGCCAATCATTTGACTACACTAGGCATCAGTTATAAGGCAGGTGGCAAGCATACAGTTGTTAAAAAATTTGATAACTTAACATAAGGGTACAGGATTAAATGGCACCGAAACCAAATGTAGTTATGGTATCCTGCTGCTCACTGTCTGAGTTCAAAGTTTCTAACACATGTAACAGGGTCCTTCTGAATAAGGTCTGAATTTTGTTGCCATGACATTGTCAATTTTATCATCATTATAGTTTTTGTTGTCTACAAGTCTATTCAATGTATTCAACAGAAATATCCACCTTGATTCTGCAGCTGATAATGAACAAAACCATGTAGGATAGCCCAGCTGACGAATCATACCAAACAAGTCTTTCTTGCATTTTTGCAAAGTATGTTAGTGATGATCTTAAAATCCTTAAGACTCTCAATCCTTTATCAAGTTGAATTAGTTTATTTACATTACCATCTCATTTTAGGTTATCTGTGGTATATATATATTCAGGGTTGCACTTAAAAAAAATCACACTTGCCATCATTAATACAGCAATACATCTTTGTTTTTATCCTTATAACTTCTTGTTTTTACAATGTAAATATGATGAGTCACACAACAGTAAGCAAAACAGGTAAGCCTATTTTTCCAACATGTCTACTTCAACACAATCTAGTTCACTTCAAGGTAAATTCGGAAATCAATAGACAGAAAACTTTTCATTGTAACGGCTTGTGGTGTATTGTATATAATATAACGCTTAATACATTTTCTACATGACTTACTCTTTTCGAACCCTTTAATGACTTTCTTACATTGTAATCTTCATGGTTCTCCGCCATGGCATGCGCCTCCATATTTAATGGTAAGCGTTGACATACTTCTTGACCGTCCCAATACTTCTCCAACTCCATTCCTGTTCGTACTAACACTTAAATCAGTAGAAAAGTCCTCCATGCGATGTTTCCTATCCAGGTTGGCCACAGAAGTTTTTCGGTTTCACATCATGGATTCATCAATTTATTCTGTTTTCAGTAGTAGTTTCGTTCAATAACGAGTACTCATTTCGCTCATATAAGTTCTCATTCGAGTGCTAATCTCGCTCTATGAGTTCTCATCAAAGCTTACTACATTAGCAAGAGATTTTGTCATCTTCAGATCACTTTCGAGCCAACTGAAATTCATATACTGCTTGTAATCTTGGGGGCGGTCGATGGCGGTCGATGTCGGAAAAGCGAATAGTTATCATCTGTTCACGTTTAGCGCCTGGCCGAGTAAAAGGCTCATGAAATTCAGTCTCCAAGTTGGTTATTGTCCTAACTGGAAACATTTAAACTCCTTTTGATTTTAGTAAGACCGCTAATGAGGCCCTGTTAGTGAGGTTCTTTATGTCGCGTCTGAGTTTCAAACCTTTTCACGTCGCAATTTCGGAAGGTCGAAGGTCGCCGTCGTAATTTCCCGTGAGCGGCTCGTCGTTCGTCGCCATTTCAGGTCCTTTATGTCGCCGTTTCAAGGCCACTGATGTCGCTTTTCGAAATTTACCCCTAACAGGGCCTCGCTAATCGTCCTCTTAAGCTACAAAATCATTACAAACTCTGGCAACGGTACGATACATTTCAGGGTGAACTTTCATCAACAGACTTCCGTGACTTCGGTCACGACAATTGTCGTCTTCATATCGGTGCCCCCGAGTTCTATCCGACTAATTACGAAGATGTCTACACTGGAGTGAGTGAGTGAGTGAGTGAGTGAGTGAGTGACAATTTGCATATCGGAGTCCCCACAAAAACTCGCAAATAC
Source organism: Ricordea florida (assembly GCA_949710005.1). NCBI lineage: Eukaryota > Metazoa > Cnidaria > Anthozoa > Corallimorpharia > Ricordeidae > Ricordea > Ricordea florida. Next base: position 19,656,371 of record OX453284.1, read on the forward strand.
GCTTCGCGTATCCACGAGTTAAAAACGGAATCGGAAGACGAGCAACAGATAGCACTGGGCAGGAGAATGTATGAGAGAGTTGCAGTTGTGATAGCAATCATTTACAACTATGTGATCTGATATAATTGCAACAGTGAAAATATTGTAAATTTTCTTGATCTAGCAGTTACCTTTAGCATTTTCAACAGAATAGATACCCAGTGTCACAAAGTACTGGCTGTGCAATATTATCAGTCATCAATGCCATCATTTGAAATAGAAGCACATGTTATTACTGACTTCTGAGTAGTATTTCCCTTTACTTTAAGATATATATATATATATGTATTGTCTGATTGAAAGGTTTCAGTAATAGTGCGCTGAGACAGACAAGTTTCATTGCCTTTTCACAATGGGTCAATTTTACCTTAGAGTTCAATGACCCAGTGATAAAGTTGCTATCTAGCACCCCTGCCCTTTTCCCACAAATGAAAAGTTAATTAATGTCACCGTTCCTCACATAGGAATGACGTAAAGGTATTTTAAAATTAGAGAGAGTACACTGGACAACTTGTGGCGTAATAGGGGGACACTACTCCGCGATCGGCGAGACAGACGACTTCCCGTTGCGTGACCATTACATTTACAAACTGTCTTTTAGCGTAAGATGCTAAGAAATGTGAATAAGAGGTGTGTACATTACATTTTATAGCTAGACATCGGTCTAGCAGCAGGCCAATGGCCATTTGCGTTACAACTTCAGCTAGACCTTACGTAGTCTTGTGGTAAGACATGAATGAGGCCGTTTACTGTATAAACCACTCTTAGTACACAGTAGAAAGGTAACTTAGACATCTTGCAACGTACAAACAGATTAGCTCAGTATTGTGCAAAGATTAAACAAAGGAACTTTGAACAAAATTACATGTGTTGTGAAATGCTGATGCCCTGCCATCTTAACCGTGGGGTGTCACGTTCCATTAACTGCGTTTTGCAGCGGTTCATGCAAAACTTTCTTTAAGCCCTAATTTGCAAAATTAGACGTAACATTAACTTTTTTACTTACTGCTGTTTACTTCATTTTTATCGGATGTCAAATACCAATATTTGGTAAAAACCACAACATACAGTTGACCTTTTACACTGTCATAGGGTGGGATATATGTCCTGATCTGGGTAAAGGTATTGGTCCTCTACTACTACAAGCAATATAAAAATCTTAATAGGCTTTCCATCAGAGGTGGTAATAATATAAAACAGCTCTAAACAATACCATTTCTTCTTTAAGGCTTAGAATCTAGTGCAATCATTTGTCCATAAAGTTAGTGTGGAAAATCATGATTGAAAGCATAGGGCATTTAGGAAACTTGAAACACTTCTTATATATTCATTGCAAGGCTGCTGTATGTAATAACAAGTCTGAGAAGTTTCCTAAATGCCCTATGATTTCAATCATGATTTTCAACACTAACTGTATGGACAAATGACTGCACTAGCATGATTGCCACAAGTCAGGAAATGGTAAGGAAAAAAAATCTCAAGGTCAGGGAATTTCAAATCAAGTCAGGGAAACTTAAGTATTTGAGTAGTCCTAAAAGGCGGGTTCTGGGACAAAATCCAAAATTAAATTGACTCAAAAATCCAAAAATGAAATTAGCTTAAAGATGTGCATATTTAATAGGTATATTAAATAATAACATGGATAAACAAACGGTGAAGGAGCTAAAAGCCCTAGCCAAAGAGCGAGGTATCCCTAAATATTATCGAATGCGTAAAGCAGAACTTATCGAAGCGCTGGGATTACCTGCCCAAGCCCCTAGAACTAATATTATCGATGAACAATTCTAATTTCAATTCTAATTTCTAATGTCAATCTAATTAATTATCGAAGGGTTGGGAAGACCCCCAACTCCCAGAACTAACATACAAAACCAATCCAATAACACGAATATTTATGATGAAACGATACCTGAAATTAATGTCCCCATTCTCAAACCTTCCAAACCCACAAGAAATTCCCTCGTTCCATCACTCAAACATTTATCAGGAAGAGTTGTCAATTCGGTAAGTAAGGAGATTAATAAGTTCGCAGATTGGATTCTATCTTATATACCAGAACCTATCAAAAAGACTGTAGACAAAAGAGTCAACAAATTGAAGAAAAAAATAAACCGCATTTTTAATAGAATAGAGATCGACTACTTGAAGCTATTAAATCCTAAACTGCAAGAAGCGGCATTGAGGGGATATCTGAAAACATACAGGATAGATGGACAGAAAGGATATGATCCCAAGTCGTTCATCAATAACATCAAACCAAAAGTTGTCAATCTAATTAATCAACAAAAGAAACCTATCAAGATAAAGTTTATCTTTACCTGTAAGTTCATAAAAGAGAATCCAGCTACTGGTCAGATTGATGAAAATTCAGGGTACTTTCATTCCGGCTTAGAAATAGTAACTGAATCGACCGATTTCTCCGACCTGTTTGATGTAATGATAAATCGTCCACTTGAAATGATTGAAAAATTTCAAAATCAAGGCTCTGGGTGGCAATTCAACCAAGTCGAACACTTTGACATTAATATCAGCCCCTTTGAACCACTTTCCGGATCTTCTTTTATCCCACTATCAGCGAAATTAGCCTCTAAGAAGGCAATAATCAATGTTAAGAACGAAAACGATCATGAGTGTTTCAAGTGGGCAGTAACATCTGCTGTATTTCCTAAAGAGAAACATGCCGAAAGACTAAATAAACAAATGAGAGAGAACTCTGAGAAATTTGACTGGTCAGGAATAGAGTTCACCGTTCTACTAAAGGATATTGACAAGTTTGAAAAGAAAAACAATTATGCAATTAACGTCTATACATATGATGTTAAGCCAGGGGTTCTTAGACTCACTAAGAAACATGAAGCTCCAGTGATACACTTACTAATGATATCAAACGATGAAACAAATCAGTACTGCTGGATTAAGAATATGAATAGATTTTTAGACTCAGAAGTCAGTAAAAATAAATCTACAAGGCACTACTGTGATAGATGCCTAAACTCATTCCAGTCAGAACCCTCATTAGAAAGACATCAAGAATATTGTAAAAATAACGAAGTAGCTATGGTATTACCTATGAATGACGATGGAAGCCCGAAGTACATTATTTTCAAAAATTACAACAGAAAGATGCAAGTTCCCTTTGTTGTCTATGCAGACTTTGAATGCTTTACAGAGAAAATAGACACATATTCCCCAGATGAGAGAAAAAGCTTTACTAAGCAATATCAGAAGCATAAGCCATCAGGTTTCTGCTATCTTATCAAGTACTTTGACGATGAAGTATTTCCACCCAAGACTGTAAGACACACAGCTGAATCCCTAGATGAAGATATGGGCTCAAAGATGTTTATAGAACATTTAGAGTCAGATATTAAGGACATTTACAATAAATTGAAGTCACCTAAGAATGCGAGGATGAGCAAGAAGGATGAAATCACCCATAAAAATGCCACGCACTGCCACATTTGCGAAGGTGAGCTGGGGGAGGATAAGGTTTTGGATCACTGCCACCTTACTGGAAAGTATAGAGGCGCGGCTCACAACAAATGCAACTTAAATTATAAGATACTTAAATTTTTTCCAGTCATCTTCCACAACCTATCTGGATACGATAGCCATTTATTCATCAAGAACCTGGGAATATCAGAAGGTAAGATAAATTGCATACCTAATAATGAAGAAAAGTACATTTCATTAACAAAGGAGTTTGTTGTGGACTCCTTTACGAATAAAGATGGAAAACTAATGGATATTAAACGAGATATTAGGTTTATTGACAGCTTTAAGTTTATGTCAACTAGTCTCAATAGTTTAGTAAACAATCTACCAAAATCTTCTTTAATAAACCTAGCGAGTCACCATGAAGGGAAAAGGGCCCAGCTCTTAACTAGAAAGGGAGTATTTCCATATGATTGGTTTGATAGCTTCAGTAGACTCAATGCGACTCAGTTACCACCAAAGGAGGCATTCTACTCAAAGCTTAACGACTCTGATATATCGGAGGAAGATTATCAACTTGCTAAAAAGGTGTGGGAAACCTTGGAGATGAAAAACTTTCGGGACTATCACGACCTCTACCTTCAGACAGATGTAATCCTATTAGCTGATGTATTTGAGAACTACAGAAATTGTTGTGGACAGAACTATGGATTGGACCCAGCATGGTATTATACAGCACCCGGATTAGCATGGGATGCTGCTTTGAAAATTAGCAAGGTGAAGTTGGAACTTTTGAGAGACCCTGACATGCTACTTATGATCGAGAAAGGCATTCGAGGCGGTATCTCCATGATCTCTACTAGATATGGAAAATCCAACAACCCATACATGAAGGAATATGACCCAACCTTACCCACGAAGTATATTACATATCTCGATGCAAACGGCTTATACGGTTGGGCAATGACTAAACCTCTACCAACTGATGGATTTAGATGGATGTCTGACGAAGAGATAATAAACTGGAAAGATCATCCATGCATACTAGAAGTTGACTTGGAATACCCAAACCATCTTCATGACTTGCACAACGACTATCCATTAGCCCCGGAGAGAGTTAAGGTAAATGGGGTTGATAAGCTAATTCCAAACCTAAACAACAAGACAAAGTACATAGTTCACCACGAGGCACTAAAACATTATTTAACTCTCGGACTAAAACTAACCAAAGTACATAGAGGTATAACATTCAATGAGTCCGCGTGGCTAAAGCCTTACATCAACTTCAACACCAGACTAAGGGCTAAAGCAGAAAACGACTTTGAGAAAGATTTTTTCAAGCTGATGAATAACTCCGTATTTGGAAAGACCATGGAAAACATTAGAAACAGGGTGGACATTCGTTTGGTTACGAAGGAGTCACAGGCACGTAAGTTAATATCGAAGCCAATTAAACTATCAACACCACACAATCTTTTGTGAGGATCTGGCTGCTATTCACATGAAGAAAACAAAGTTGGTCTTCGATAAACCCATTTACTTAGGCTTATCCATTCTAGATATAAGTAAGACGTTAATGTATGACTTTCACTACAATTACCTCAAACCTAAATATGGTGGAAAGGCTAAGTTGTTGTTTACAGATACTGATTCATTAGCATATGAGATAGAAACAGAGGACTTTTACAAGGACATCAGCCCAGACGTGAAAGACATGTTTGATACCAGCAACTACCCTAAAGATCATCCATCCGGCATTGAGGTAGGTGTGAACAAGAAAGTCGTAGGCATGTTTAAGGATGAAGCAGGTGGTCAACAGATTACAGAATTTGTCGGCCTTCGAGCGAAACTATACTCATACAAAATGGATGAAGGAGATGAAGAAAAGAAATGTAAGGGTGTGAAGAGAGCAGTCGTGAAAAACACTATAAGTTTCAATGATTACAAGGACTGCCTTTTCAATAAACAATCACATATGAGGAAAATGAATGTAATCAGAAGTCATCTGCATGATATTTATACAGAGACTGTTAATAAGGTTGCATTATCAAACGAAGATGACAAAAGGGTGATAATGGAGGATGGGATCCACACATTTGCACATGGTCACTTCAGAACGCTATCAGGTGGTACTTCAGTATCTTCCGGCACAACTTGAAGCTCCTCACGGACAAATCCTCGTCTCGGACCTCCATCTAAATAGTATAAAACAGGCTGACTTGGTGAAACTACACTTCTAGATATATCATAGACATCAAGGCTCCAGATAGGGTCTGTAGCTCTTCGTCTCTCACCACCTTCATACTCACCGGGCGAATATAAATATCTAACTTGAACTCCTGGAGGTAATATTTTCTCATCCAATCCCAAAGGCCGCTTGTATTCTGGAGGCTTAATATCAAACTCTTTCATTTTCAAAGCTTTCTCAGGTTCTTTACCTGTGATACGTGTCGGCTCGATATTCAAAGTCTTCATAATAGCAGGCAACCTTTTCACCCAAACTCTAGACCTACCACCACTCACCATCTCCTGCGCATATTGATGGCTAAATAATTTCTCACCAATCGTTCTATTAGCTCTGTCAACAAAAGCCTGTGCTCGATGGTTTCCGGCTTCACTTCGTTGAATATTAACTTTATGCTTATTCATCAAATTTGTCACATTACCCATGAATTCTTTACCAGGATCCACCATCAAAGTATGTGGCCACTGCAATTTACGAGCATAGATCCTCTCGAAAGCCTTGGCCACTTCCCCACTATCCTTCGAAGTTAATGCCTCAGTATCCTTATATCTGGAAGCAACATCAACCACAACCAATGCATAACGATATGTCTTTCTTCTCATTGTATCATGAGGAAGAAACAATAGATCCGCCTGATGAATCTGATTTGGCTTATCAACGACCCAATGTGGCCTTGGTATGTACCCAGGAGGTGGAAGATATATTTGCCACAATGCCTGCCTCTCCAACCACTTTCTTGCAACATTCTCACTAACTTTAGCTGCACTTGCTAATTTTGGTATAGCAGCATATCCTTTCCAATATCCATGAGTTGAGTAATATAACCGACTTAAAATCTTATCTTTATTCATTTATAAATAAGATTGCGTACATTTAAAATGGCAACTATATCAAAAACTCTGGACCCAGACCGTACTCCTCAAGAATCGGAGGGTTTGAAAGCGGCAGCAACATTGAATCGAATCTCATTCAATCCATCATCTGCTAACCCAGGCGAGACATTATACATTAAAATTCCAAAACTATCGGAGAATATAGTTATAGTACCAGGTAGTGTAAACCTTCTCTTTGATTTAAATGTCACAGGTCATGAGAATAACACTCTCGTTAATAACATTGGAAGGAATCTCATTTAAAGGCTTAGAGTCCTTTTCGGAGGAGAAGCCCTTCAAGATACTCAGAGATTTGATCTATTCCAAACGTATCATGATTTATAACTATCAAAGGCGGTTCGTGGAATTAGGCTGAGACAAGGCATCTCATCTGAAAATATGAGGAAACTTCGAACGAATGCTGGAGATAAAGATACTTCAAGTGCAAAGGAGGTTAGTCTAGCAGAATTCACAATACGAAATATGCAATACCTCTCGATCATCCAATCCTTAGAGGCCAAGGCGTTTTCTGATGTTGTTGTTTATTCTAACGATGACACAGCACCAAATTATGCAATTATGAATATTGAGTTGGAGTATTCATGCATAGCAAGTGATGATTTAGCGCGTAAGGCACTGACCAACTATCAAAAGGGAAAAGTGTTCATGTATGAAAACATATTACTTCATAAAAAGTTCACAATCTCCAAACCTAATGATGGCGTTATTAATGAAAATATAAATATCCCCAGGAAGTCTATGACGGGGATCTTGTGCCTTTTCACAGATGGTTATGCAGCAGGGACAAGCGATTCTGAGGCGTTTGCGAATCCCAAGATCACATCAATCAATATAAACGTTGATGAGAGGCCAAACCGCCTTTATTCCAAGGGGATGGTGCCCACTGATTTCCATAAATCAGTGATTAAGCGCTTTGGGGTTAGCGATTCTACGCAGACAAATTTGCTTTGTGGACTGATTTGAGAACATATCCTGATAACGAGATCCATGGTGGTGGTTTCAGGCTAAATAACAGTAGTGATGGCATCCAGCTTGAAATTAATCTACAAAAGGGTGGTAGTGGTGTTCTTACCTGTTATATGTTTGTAGTCGCCGATGCAGTCATGGGGGTTATGAATTCCAATTTAAATGAAATAGTCTATTAAATATAATCTAAAATATGAATGAATTAAGAGATAAAATCCTATTCAACTGTATCATTACTGGACCTACAAATTGTGGAAAAACTCAGTATCTGGTGCATCAACTTCGAGGGTATTTCAGAAAAGCATTTGAGTACATCGTCTTGATATGCCCGACTTATGCCAAGAACAAGACTTACAAAAATTTTGCAAAGGGTGATAAAAGATTCTTCGTATTCTCACCAGATGCAATGATTTATTGACGGACTGCTCTATATTATTCTCAGGTGAGAATACACTTATAATCTTAGACGATTGTGCTGTATCTAAAGACCTAAAGAAAAGGTCAAATAAATTCATAGATCTTGCATTTTCTGGGAGACACGATGAGATCTCAGTGTGGGTACTCACCCAGCAGCTTACTTCGATTGCGAAACCTTTCAGAGAGAATGTCGCTTGTGTAGTATCATTTTATAATCCATCTCAAATTGCAATGAAAACGCTATTTGAAGATTACGGAGGGAATTTGGAGGCTGAAACTCGTAAAAAGCTTGAGAAATTACTCAAAGCAAATAAGTATTCTAGGTTATGTTTTTGCTTACGCCACCCTTTTCAAAGCTATTTAGAGATACCGGCAATTATTCCATAAATATGTCCAACCCTGAAGAGATATTGAATGTAGAAGGGGAGAAAAGCATCACCCCCGCCACCACCACCACAGCAGATTATGTAGAATCTAAGAGGGAGTCCTTGTCAATTCTAGCTTGTTTAGGATCAACGAAAGAATATCTAGGCACAGAGATGGAACTCAAAGACACATACAAACTATCAGAAAAAGATGTAGAAAAGTTTTATAAGAGATATCAAGTCGTATCTGGTAAGAAGATTGCCGATGGTTTAGCAGATTCTTCGTTTCAATTGATATCTCAAGTAGTAAGTAACTTCATAAATATAGATGATCCTAAGAGTCTTGCAAATGATTGGAAGAATGACCAATTAATCTTGAAAGAGGCCTCAGAGCTATACGGCTTACTTGTACTAAGAGGTGGGAGACTGGTAGCGCTACTCTTAGCACTTATTCATCTTGCTAAACACTTCAAATTAAGTGAACCTGAGAAGGAAATGAGCACTACTCCAACACCAACTGAGCAGTAAAGGCAACACTACTACAACTCCTAATAGTACACCTACTAGGTGACTTCAAGGCATATATATACAATAGATAAACATGTCTGAAGAATGTTTTGAACGGAATCACAAGAAAATATGTGAGTGCAATAGGGAAGCTTTGGAAACGGAGAAAGAGGACGAGTATTTTAAGTATTTTAATGGTATTACTAGGGCTTTAATGATTGCAATAATCCTGAGTAATGACTTTTCAATTATGAGCTCTCTTTTAATTGCTTTTCTAGTGACAAATAATATCTGAAATATGATGTTGAGCAGTAAACAAACACTACTACAACTCCTAATAGTACACCTATTAGGAGACTTAAAGTTAACAGTGTATAAACATGGCTGAAGAAGCTGTTGAACATAACACAAAGGATACAACCCATAGGATATATGGGGAAAAAGATTATGACCCTAAGAAGTTTATCATAAAAATCAGACCAGAAGTTATGGATCTTATTAATCAAGAAAAGAAACCTATCTATGTAAAGTTTGTCCTTGGCTGTAAATTAATGTTATTTATGAGTTGATTGGTGAAATAGAAGTACCAAGACACTTTCATACATATGTAGAAACAATCACAGTGTTACCAGACTTTTATGATCGTTTCTACATATGTATGACAAATCTTCTACTTGAAATGAATGAGAAATTTAAAAACGAATACTCTGGATGGAAGTTTGAAGAGGTGGAATACTTTGATATTTACATCTACCACGAGGCTATTTTAAAATGAACAAAGCACTAATCAAAATCATAATAATATACGCTAAACGCAGTATAAAAAAATGAAAAATGAAGAAAAAAAATGAAAAAAAACTTTTAAAGAGATCCATAAACAATACATAAACATGACTGAAAAAGGTATTGAACAACCCTCGCATAATTTCATTTCTCTTGATTCTAACTTTGACTGGAGCAATGTGGTTGTGGCAGAGCCTAAGAAAAATTCTTTTACTAAAGGAAAATCTACAATTGAATGGACAACTTCTGAAGTTTACGTAGAAGGGCCAAAAGGTGAGAAGCTTCCTATATTTATTGAATTAGCCGAGCAAAATGTTTGGGGCATTTATGGTATGTGGCCCATTGGAACTACAAAAGAAGAACGAAGTCTTGAAACTCTCGAAGGATTCCAAATTTATTATCCTATTACCTCTTTTTCGACCATGGAGAACCCCACAGCTGAGGAAAGGGCAACTCGTTATGCATTTGATATGATGTGGAACATCACAGTCCATGCTCTCAAGCGTTTTTGTAATAAAAAAGATAAGTCTAAGCGCAAGGTTCCAGCCCCTACCTACAGTGCTTATAGGACTGCTAAGTATGATGAAGATTGGACTTATCCGGTCAAACCTATATATGATTGGACTCTTAGTAAGGATCCAACTTCCGGTAAAAAATCAATAGACAAATCTAAACCCCAGCGTGCATATCTCAGGTTTGTTACCAAAGGTAAAGGTGCCAGAATAAGTTGTCAAACCAAGATTTATGGTCCTGGTGATAGACAAGTCTCCCCTTCAAGTATATGGGGCAGCCTAATAATCCTATCCGCGGTGATGGTCACCCTGTTGTTCATTGGGATGGTATCTTCTGGGGTTCTCATGGACAAAAAGCTTATGGAGCCTCTGTGCGTCTTCGTGTTTCAGAGATGAACTTTAATCCCACTGTAGAAAACTCTGTCCACCATTACCGTATGCTAGCACCTAATATGACTCCTGTTGAATTTGACATATAATGAAGACTTTATTTTAGTCAACACTAATTAAACTCCTAATAGTACACCTATTAGGAGACTTAAAGTTAACATTAATACAATGTATAAACATGTCTGAAGAAGGTGTTGAACAGATCACAACCGAACCTACTGCCAAAATTAAAGTGAAAGACCCTAAGAAAGTAGCAGCTGGAAAGAAATTAGCTGAATACCATAAGAAAGCGAAGGAGGCATTGAAAAAGCAGAAAGAAGAAGAAGCAATGGAAAAGCAACAAGAAGAAGAGGAGGAGGTTAAAACCATGAAGAGTACTGATTGGATACCTAACTTATCTTTCCAAACTGTTTTAGCCCTCGTGGGAATTGGAATGACTGCATTTGATTTGTTCACGCGATACAGAAGTAACATAGCTGATTTGCATGTGCCAGCCCATTCTCCTCCCACAATCAACCATCAAACTAATGAGGCTCCACGAAGAACTAATTTAAAAGGTGAGTGGATGTAAACTAAAATGTCAGACAATAAATGTGTGAAGACGGTTACTGATTCTGCAACTCTCATCGGGCTTTCCGCCGCTGTGGGGTACATTGGGAAAAAGGCTCTGAAAGAATCATTCATTGGAGACCCATCATCTAATGTCATGAATTATGCTAAATGGGTCGCTGTTTTAGCGGCAAGCATGTATATCAAAAGTTACTTAGAGGATCAGAAGATATTACCCAAAAGCCTGTAAAAAGATGGCAAGTATAGCGATAATGCTTGGTGGGGCAGTCCTTAATGCAACGGCCTTCATTAGTGGAAATTATATAGCGAAGGCTCTCAATGGGTCATCATCCACTGATCTCGAAAGGGAAAGAGAGAGACATGACAAAGGTTTAGAAAAATATCAGAAGGATTATGCTGAATATCAGGAAAAGAGGTTAGCTTTCATTGATTTTATGAATAAAAGAAAAGATGATGAAAATCAAGTCTCCAAAAATATTTCAAACACAGATGACGCTTTGAAATTGTACAACCAAAATCATCCTCCGAGATTCTCTGATTATTACCGACCTAATGACGATCAGAAAATGGGTGAGATGGTTTATGTTTCAGGTAGGATGTTAGCCTTGGGATATATCGTAAGCAAATTGATGTGATAAAACCAATTTAGAAAATTCCTTATTAGATAACAAATAAGGAAAAGAAATATGGACTATGATCCTGAGATTGATCCAACCAAATTAAATGAAGGAGGTGCTAGTGGTGGTGATGATGTGGGCGACGATACGCTTTATCTTAGCCCAATAACCTCAACATCCGCTTGTTGAACCCGATATGGAAGAAACATCATTCATTTACGATACAGATGAAACCAGACCCTTGATACGAAGGGAAGGTGACCGAGATTATGCTTGGGATGAGATTAGACGAAAATTCCCTAAAGTTAATCCTGCAAACTCCACATTTACAGCCGACACTGATAAGGATGGTAGGGTAGTTGTGCGATTGAAAAGGGGTAATGCCAAGAAACATTTATTCTTCAAAAGTAATGGTGAGCCAAATGATAAGTTACCAAAGAGTATAACAGATATTCTAGGGCCCAGTGCAGAAGAAGTTGTTGAAGCTAATGAGGGTGAGATAACTAAGAGTAAAAGGGGGGTTAGTAAACTTAAGGAAAAGCTAAGATTTCATCGAGATAAAGCGCTAAAAACACCAGAAGAGGCAAATCAAATAGAGACGATTGAAAGAGAGATAGATGAACGGGAGGGAGAAATAGGCAATATGGAGGAAGAGAATGAGAGAATACAAGAACGAATGTCATTGCGAGATAGAGTAAAAGCTATCTTCAAGAAATATGGCTTCACAGTTTTTGCAGTTGTTAGTGCTGTTTCTGTTGTTATAGGCGTTATCGTTTCGAATCTTTCCAAAGGTCTATCGAAATTAGGAGCAGGTGTTGGGAACGGACTGAAGTCGATTGGAAAAAAACTTGGTGAAATATTACCTGGTATGGTGGGTGCGATTGTTAGCTTTCTATTCAAAACGGCAGGAGAAGTCGTTTCTTTTCTGGGGAAAAATGCTTGGTTATTGATCGTTGCTGTTGTTGTCTATTTCGTAGAGCGATTAAAGAAGAAGAATCGTTGATTATATAACAAGATGATTAGTGTTACAATGAACGAGTCTGAAACGAGGGTTTATTTGGATCCACCATTAGATAAGATAAGGGAGATACAGCTTTTGGATTGTAAGATGCCTAGAAGATTGGTGAACTTCAAAGATCGTCAAACCATCTTCAAGGAAGAGAATCGCCCCTTTCTAATAATCGAAGCTGGTACCTATTCATTGCGCAATATTCACGCGATCTTTCTCAACGATACAGAGAATGCGAAGCTCTCGGTAACTGAGACTGATACTGCTGATTATCTATATTCGAATAAGCACTATAAGCTTAATCTTTCGAGAGGGTTACAGGTGGGTTTGGGGGTGCCGGAAGTTATATTGCCTGGTAAATTATACCCAATAAATGTACAGATTAAAGAGCCTCTGAAAGTGACCTGCAGTCTGGTGGATCATCGATCATCCTATATGAACACGGGTAGATTTGTTGACTCAGTAAAAATTTCTCCTTCATCTCTACTTGGTAATATACCATCACAGAATTATGCTGTGTTGCCAGCTATGAAGTTGAAGAGTCCCATAAATGATTTTACTCTCAGCATTCTGGATAGTGATGGAAGAAAATTAGATTTTAAAGGATCGACGATTACTTTTATTTTAAGATTCACATAATATTTTAAAAGAAATTAAGACCTCTAACTAAATATGGATGATTACAAGAAAATTTACCCTGAATTAAATCCAACAGCTCCTCCTCCTGATGGTGCAACTTTCAGATTACAGAAATGTTGTGAATCTTTGGAGAAATTACAAAACGAATTGAAACATTATGAGAAGGTTCTGAAAAAGTACAATCGATCGAAAGGAATGCTCATAAATGCGAGTTCAGTCTGTGGTATTTTATCCGGTGTTTTAGCAGCAGGTGGATTAGGTAGCTCCCTGACTGGGTTAGGAATTGCAGTGGGTATACCCTTGGGAGTAGCAAGTGGGATCCTAGTCTGTGCATCCATAGCGTGTGAGCAGGTCTCCAAAAGTTTATCAGAGAAAGCAACTAAGCATGAAAGTACCGTTTCTTTGGCCAAAGCGAAAATAAATACAATAGAGGATCTAGTCTCCAAAACACTTCGCGATAATAGGATATCTGATGAAGAGTTCTCCTTAATAATCGAAGAAGTGAAGAAATTTGAAACGCTGAAGGCTGAGTTACGACTCAAGACTCAAAAAAGGCCGCTGAAAAGGTACGATTCCGTAATGTTGAAGAAGCAGGCGCGAGAAGAAATTCTCAAGGAGTTAAAAGGAGGATCATAACTATAACATTTGAGAAGGCTTGTTATTAAGCTAAAATTAAACACTCTTCTATCTAAATTCTAGTTAGAAGATGGGATTGTTTGAAGATTTTAGGAAGAGGTATCCAAAATATGACCCAAGTCAATTTACATATGTGACTGATGTTTATGGTGGTTATATTAAATGGAAAAGGAATGGTTCAACAATCATGTCCTATGATGACCCGACTGGAAAGACATGGACAGGAGATCCCCCACAGGGTTTGAAGGAAGAATTGTGGGGTGATTTAGGTTTGAGGGGTAAAAAAGTAAGCTCCTTCCCAGATAGTTTAACCTTAACTGATCAAAAGTATCCAATACCAGCAGTTGATTTTGATGAATTTACCACTGATGTTACAAAGTTACTAACTTCATTAGATATCTATGTATCGAATAGACAGAAGTTTACTGCTGAAATGCGAAATGTATTTACATCTCAAGTTGTTACTTTCAAATTTGGCAATCAAAGTCGAAAGTGGTTGAACGCTCCGGATATGAATTATTGGCCACAACAATTGAACTTTGCAGTAGTCTGGTGTGCAACCTCTGGTTGTGGAGTTAGCCCCTTTGAGAGTTTGAATTACCCCAAAGTTGTGAATGGGTTTATCAAATTCCACATCTATTTCACAATAAGGAGAATATTGTACGAATTGAGTGTTCCGCTGCCAGATGAGCAGCCATTCAATATATCAAACAATCCTTATAGTAAGGTTAAGTATCAAAGATTATGTGGGGAATTTGGTTTAGCAGATAATTCTGACTTCAGATGGAAAGGTGGAAGAAACCATGGTCTTGGTGATATCTTTTTAGATCATGGTGCTGACTATCATGGTCAAGGTGGTGGATTTCAGAACGTTCATGTGATTAGGAGTTATGATAAGGAGGCGAATCAATGGCCAGGTGAAGGTGGAAAATTCTCAAATGGTTGGTAAGAAGAATAAGGGTGATCTTATCTAATTCATTCGAAATGATGATTTCTCTGGATACAAGTATGCCTGGTTTATACCTACGAATAGTAAGGGGTTGACTAAGGCCGGATTGGGTAGATTGAATCGATCTGTAGAGGCTTTCGTTTATTGTGTATTAGGCTCACAAGTTAACACTAGAAATTCGATCGTTGGAAGTGGGGGTGGAGCGATTGAGACTCAGCAAGAGTTTTTATCTTTGTTCGAGAGTAATGTGATTGAGAGTGATATAACGAGCTCGGTTCAGAGATATCAGCTTGCGACTCAAGAGGCGAAGCTAAGACTTGATATGGCGATTGCGCCTGGAGTTTGGTTGATGCCAAGTAATATGATCATAAATACAGAGAGTGTGGTTGGATATAATAATAAGCTGATGAAGGCCACGGATGATATGAAGTTCGGGGTTAATTTAGGTGTTAACCAAGAAATGAAATCGGTTGGTGTAACACATAATTTAGGTTCTTCAAAAGTTGTGTTACCACACGCGTCTGTGAAACCTAAATCTGTACAAACCGCACCAAAGACGTCTGTTAAAACCAAAATCACAAAGCCTCCCTTGATGACCACCCAGCATGAAACTAATCTATTAGCATTGACAATTGGAGCTGGTGGATTAGCGTTATTTCTATTTAGGTAGTCCAAAAACATTTTTTTTCTCATAGTGTGAGACGCACTATGAAACTGTGATATACTTTAATTATTATTACCTAGTTTTTACGACATTCTTTACAATTAAATTTACTGTGAATGCATAGATCGTTTGGGCACAATTTTTTGCGCTTAGCCAATAAAGCCTCGCGGTGTTCTTTACCAGACCTCTTTTTATTGGGAGATAGAATTGGTGGTGGTGGTGGTGATGGCTGGTTTCCATTTAGTAAAGCCTCTGAGAACTCAGCATGAAACATCTCCATTATCACTGGAGATGGTGGTGGTGATGGTGGTGGTGATGGTGATGGCTGGTTTCCATTTAGTAAAGCCTCTGAGAACTCAGCATGAAACATCTCCATTATCACTGGAGATGGTGGTGGTGATGGTGATGGTGGTGGTGATGGTTGGTTTCCATTTAGTAAAGTCTCTGAAAACACTTTGATACGTTCTGCTTTACTCATTCGAGAATAATCTGAGATGTTCACATCTTTGGCTATTTTCTCTGAATCTATGACTAGAGGCTCCTTAGGTTGAAGATTTTCGATAAGTTCTGCTTTACGCATTCTATAATATTTGGGGATGCCTCTCTCTTTAGGCAAGGGCTTTCAACTGTTTCACCGTTTGATTTTCCATTTGCATTTTTTTTCTTGGTTATACTTATCAATAACTAATTCTTTAAGTGAGTTATCTCATTTTTTTAAATTATTAAAATCTTGTCATAATCGCCCATAGCCGCTCGGCGCTCAAGCCTTATTAAACCCTTTATTTTGTAACGCGAGTCACGTTACAAACCTGTTATATACTGTATTATTATTCCCTAGTTTTGCGACAATCTTTACGAAATGATTTCTGTCTATCGTGAGGGCATATTTGTGAACCCCCACAATCTTTACAAAATGCTTTCTGTCTATCATGAGGGCATATTTGTGAACCCCCACAATCTTTACAAAATGATTTCTGATTACCATGGATACATATACCGTTACCCCAACAATCTTTGCATATATATTCCTGCCTACTATGCTTACAAATACTGCTACCAAAACATTCTTTACAAGATGATTTACGTCTGTTGTGAGGACATATTTGTGAACCCCCACAATCTTTACAAAATGATTTCTGATTACCATGGATACATATACCATTACCTCCACACTTTTTATAATAATATCTTACTTTACCGTGTGGGCATTTATTATTTCTAGTTCTAGGGGCTGGGGCAGGTAATCCCAGCGCTTCGATAAGTTCTGCTTTACGCATTCGATAATATTTAGGGATACCTCGCTCTTTGGCTAGGGCTTTTAGCTCCTTCACCGTTTGTTTATCCATGTTAGTATTTAATATACCTATTAAATATGCACATCTTTAAGCTAATTTTATTTTTGGATTTTTGAGTCAATTTAATTTTGGATTTTGTCCCAGAACCCGCCTTTTAGGACTACTATTTGAGAGAAGTCAGGGAAAAGTGAAATTTAAGAGTACTGATTTAATTCTTGCTAATTCAGCGATGGTTTGGTGTAATCAAGAATGTGACATGAAATATGTTGGATTGGTAGAATTACATGACTGATTAAAAGCTGATTTTGGGTTTCCAACAAAATCAATCCTTTTTCCATGACTTTGTTATCTTAAGAAACTAATAATCCATGTACACTGTATGTGACTTTCTGAAAGCATATTGAATAAATGAGTGGAGAGGTTGGCTGTGAGGAGAGGTTGGAGGTCATTACCAGGACTAATTTGTGACTTTTCTAATTTAGTTGGTAATTTCAAGATGCTGTGGCTGTGGCAACCATGACTAGATTCTAAGCCTAAAAGAAGAAATGGTATTGTTCAGAGATGAGTAATTTTTACCACCTCTGATACAGACCCTATTCAGAAGAAAACTGTATTGCTTGTAGTAGCAGAGGAACCTTTTGCCAGATTAGGACATACACCCCCACCCCATAACAGTACATTTATTAATGTTATGTTAAACATAAAAAATAACAATAATAATAATATCAATACCAGTAATTATAATAATAATAAGAATAATAATAATAACTAGAAATACGACTCCCGCAAAACCTCGCGAAGCTGGTTTTTAAAGAACGCATGATGGTTTTTCCCATGAGGGATAGAACCCCAATTTATGTAACTATTTACTTATTATATCATTATCACTTTTTTATCAGTTCTTGTAATTATTATCACGATGATTATTGTATTATTACCATTATTATTATTATTGCTGGTATTGATATTGCTATCATTGTTATTTTTTTATGTTTAACATAATATACTGTTATGGGGTTGGGGTGTATGTCCTAATCTGGGTAAAGGTATTGTTCCTCTACTACTAAAAGCAATACAGTTTTCTTCTGAATAGGGTTTGTATCAGTTCTGGTAAAAAATTACTCATCTCTGAACAATACCATTTCTTCTTTTCGGCTTAGAATCTAGTCATGGTTGCCACAGCCACAGGATCTTGAAATTCCCTTACTTTTCCCTGACAAATGTAAAATTTCCCTTACCAACTAAATACGAAAACTCACAAATTACTCCTGGTAATGGCCTCCAACCTCACCTCACAGCTAACCTCGCCACCCATTTATTTAATATGCACAGAAAGTCACATACAGTGCATATGGATTGATAGTTTTTTAAGGTAACAAAGTCATGGAAAAAGGATTGATATTCTAGGCAATCAAAAACCAGCTTGTCATTTAATTCTACCACTCCAACACATTTCATGTTAATTCTTAATTACACCAAATCATAGCTGAATTGGCAATAAATAAATTAGAACTCTTAAATTTCACTTTTTCCTGACTTCTCTCAAAGACTTAAGCTTTCCCTTACTCGAAATGAAATTCCCTGACTTTTCCCTTGCTTGAAGAATTTTTTCCCTCACCATTTCCTGACCTGTAGCAATCATGCTATTGCAGTCATTTGTCCATACAGTTAGTGTGGAAGATCATGATTGAAAGCATAGGGCATTTAGGAAACTTCAAAGACTTGTTATTACATACAGCAACCTTGGAATGAATACGTAAAAAAGATCATAAAAATTTTGGCATTACAAACTTTGTAATTTGTAATTTCCTTTGTAGAGTTTTTGTAATTTTGTAATTTTGTAACTTTGTAATTTGTAATTTCCTTTGTAGAGTTTTTTAGTCGGGCTGCCTGTGGCGGCCCGACTTTAGTTTTACCTCTTCTTCAATCTATCAGTCTATCTGGCAACGTCGCATATAGTCCCCCATGATGCTTTTCAAACTCGACCAAATGGTATGATGTCATAAAATTACCTGCTAAGACGCTCAACCTACATACAAATGCACAAGCCGTCCTTGATAGACCGACACTAAAAGATGTCTATTACCGTATATTTTGACCCGGGTTGTTTCAAGGACTGTCTAGCAATTATAACATGTTCAAACGAGTTCTCACTAGTTCACACCAGATCGTTGATGACCATAGTAAAAATATCACAAGTGACAGTGACAAAACGAACTATACTGAAGTGAAGTCCTCACAAGATATGGAAAGCAGCAAGTTATCATGTGAAGAGATCAAGGTCAAACTGAGAGAAGAACTGAGCTCGAAGACGTCCGTCATATTGGAGAACAACAACCTACGGTAATATATAGATTTAGCCAAGCCTAAAAGCGGGGCTCCTGTTTAGTACTTTCATTTCACTTTAAACTGTAAAAGCGTTCTAAAATATTGCGAAGGAATTCACAAACGTTTTTAACTATAGTTAAGTGTCGAGGTCGGTTAACTCGCTATGATTTTTGTCTAAACTTTCGTCTGCCATTAGTACGGTCTTTCTACCTACAAAGTCATGGAGTATATTCTACAAAAAACACAAATTATCAATATGCTGTATTCTATTCCTGATGAAATTAACCATTCTATTTGCGTAAATGTATTTAAAAGATTTGTACACGCTACTGGGAAATGCAGGACACAACTCTTGTCATTTTCGTGTTAAAACGAACACCTCGGTAAAATAAATGTTTACTCCAAGCAGGGTGCAAGGAAAATTAATTTTACAGATTGCCCTTCGGGCAAACTGTAACCAACATCTACTAGCCCGTAAAAAAATTTTTCACGAGAATGAAAAAATAATTATTAATTATTCTTTTCTTAATTACATTGTAAGTTTAAGAAATTACTGCCTTCATTTATTCACTACAATCAGCTGTAGTTTACGGTGGCCCAAAAGGGTCAATCACAAATCAATTTGCCAAAACACAAAACAATATCACAAAGCACAAACCAATTTCCAGAAACACAATTCAGTTTGCCGAAACACAAAACGATTTCCCAAAACACAAACCAATTTCTCAAAGCACAAACCAATTTGACAAAACACAAAACAATGTCCCAAAGCACAAACCAATTTCCAGAAACACAAATCAGTTCACCGAAACACAAAACGATTTCTCAAAACACAAACCAATTTTCCCGAAACACAAATCAAAAGACTGGTATTATGCGCCCGTCTGACCTGTAATGCGATACCTCGTCTTGTTTACGCAGGGAAGTTGATATAACGGCTAATTTCGCCATTATATAATGCTGTAGACCGAAAAAAAATTTAGCCGCAAAGTCAATCAGTGTAAAAGTATATTGGAAAAAGTAATAAAATTATATAAAAAAATTACTATATTAAAAAATTATAGTAATCATATTATATACACACACAAATTTTCGCCGTTAATTAACGGCGAAATATTTCATTACAATACTAACCCAAAATTTCGCCGTTAACTAACGGCTAAAATTTTGAACAGTAATAATGGTGAACCATATTTTGCCGTTAACTAACGGCTAAACTTTAGCCGTTAATTAACGGCGAAATATGGTTCACCATTATTACTGTTGCAAACTTTAGCCGTTAATTAACGGCGAAATATGGTTCACCATTATTACTGTTCCAAACTTTAGCCGTTAATTAACGGCGAAATAATGATATCTATATATATGTATAGAGGCTTTTTGGCTAATGTTTAGTTTCCTCTATATATACAGATAATAGCTAATTTCGCCATTGTGTAAATACCGGCTACAGTTTTGTCTGTTTTCCATAGCACGGAGTCTTTCCACTTCTCGGCGTTCTTCGCTAAAATTTTGTCTGTTTTCCACAGCACGGAGTCTTTCCGCTTCTCGGCTTTCTTCGCTACAATTTTGTCTGTTTTCCACAGCACGTAGTCTGTCCGCTTCTCAGCGTTCTTCGCTAAAATTTTGTCTGTTTTCCACAGCACGGAGTCTTTCCGCTTCTCGGCATTCTTCGCTACAATTTTGTCTGTTTTCCACAGCACGGAATCTTTCCGCTTCTCGGCGTTCTTCGTTAATATTTTGTCTGTTTTCTCGAGCCCGGACTCTTTCTGCTTGTCGGCGTTCTTCGCTATAATTTCGTCTCCTTTCTCTTTCCCGAGCGCGCCTTCTTTGGCGATCTACTTCGCTCATTCTTCCTAAGTTAATTCTTGCTCTCTTTCCCGTTGCTCTTCACCTGAACCCTGTGTTCTGCAAATTATATTTTCTCTGCTATTTTTTGTTGACATAGCAATAGAAATTGTTTCGTTTATCCTTTAGTAAAACTTTAACAGTGTAGAGTAGTAATATGAGTTGACACATGAGCCCACAATATGGTCATGTGATGCTGGTCAGTGGCTTTCCCGTTTTGACAGCTGTCAATTGACCATATTGTGAATGTCCAATATAAAAGATGTGGATTTGCCAAGACAAGCCTGAGATACCCCTCCCTTCCTTTTGATAGTCTCCCCTACCCTACCCGTACAATCTGTAGACGCGTACGTACGTACGTACGCTCGGTCAGTCACGTGACAACCAAAAGAAAAGAGGTTGACCATATTCCATGAGTATGGGGCTCTGCTCCACGCGCGCTTCGCGCGCGGGAGCCCCGCTATTATGTAAGTCATGAGGACACCAAAATAACAAACTTTTTAATATTATTTAGTTGTTTTCTACTTATTGTAAGCTCGTCAAGTCTATTGAATGGTTATATTTTCGTAATACTGTTAAATAAAAAGGTGATTTTATTCAATAAAAAGGTGATTTTATTTAGTAGTCGCTAGTCTTGTTTTAGTCGTGTCGCAGCTCGTATATGTAAGAATACAACAGTCCATGAACCATGTGTTAACGTCGTTGGAAAATGATTGTAATTTGTTTGAAAAAGCTGTACAATTGTCTGTTGATGTAAATACAATAAATAAAAATTATATGTCCAAACAATGTCTTAGGTCTCGATATGCAAAGTTTCTTGCTTCTGAATGTGCCGTGGAATGTACGTGTAGTAAACAAACCTCGTGCTATTCAACGTGATAGAGAACCAAGCAGAATCCCAATTAAGGTTACTTCCCACCTTCAGAGGCCAAAAAAATCGTTTTTTCTTTTATTTGACAAAATTTAAGGTAGTCATTTTATGTAGGGTTTAAAAAAGAAAAATGTTAAAAATCTCAAAAAGCGCCCGAGTTATTTGGAAAAAACGTATTTTCAAATAAAGTTAATAAACTAGGAAGGTGTCATAATCTTGTCAAAGGGCGAGACCCCTGTGGCAATTTTCGCGGCAAACGCTTATCGCTCGTATTTCATGTTATTTGCATATTTTTTATTTACATCACGTACTTGACAAATCCCATCGACAAAATATTCCCTAGTGGAAGCACTTCACGCTATTTCTGATGGAAAAATCAAAAGCAGAAAAAAAGTCCGTGGGTAAAGAAAACGAAAAAAACCGGCCCAAAGAGGAAAGAAAAAAAAACCTTGCCGAGAGCGACAACGGCTATTGGTTTGGGCAAACGCCTTCGAAAATCTCGGCATCTGTTGAAGATCCTGAGCGTTCGAATATCCTTGGAGCAAGTAGCTTAAAAATCAAAGTCAATGCCAGTGCAGGTTGCGAACAAGATTCTTTGTCGGAATCTGGCGAAAGCGATGAATAAAAAGAAGAATGCGACGCTAACGGCCCCAAACACTGGAGCATTGTCGATAGAGATGAGCTCAATCAACAGCTTGCTGGCCGAGTCAATTGCAGCTTTTGTCTCTTCGTACTCCGTTCCACGCTAGCATCCAGGTTTCGTTCAAAGAAGTCGCCGTCAAACCTAAATTTGTCATACATAAGGTTAAAACGAGGTTTCCTTTGATGCAGATGCATTTGCTCGCCTTGATACAACAACATAACCAATCACCTCGAAGCGTAATTTTCAAATCATGAAATCATGAAACCTATCCAAGGCAACTCATTTCAGCAGTAAGGGTATTTCTTAGGCTGTCCATCGATTCGTTAACGTGTTGTTTTTCAATGGCACGTTTTCCGACTTTAACCTTTTTGGCGCGGGTTTTGCCTTTTTCTTTGGCGTCTTTGACCATTATATTGCGTCGTCGTCCTGAATTGAACTCCACTGAACGAGATAAAAAATGTGTTGCAATGCGATGCTTTTCCAGGGGAAATGTTGATCTGTTGTCATAAACGGTAGGAGGTCCCGCTGTTCCATTGGTTTGAGGTTTTGTCAGGCGAGATAATCTCCTGGCGTGCTGTGGGTTGTTTACGAACCTTTAAGGGCTAAAATCTCAGTGGCGTTTGATTTTGGGGGCAATACATCCACTTTGAGCCAATTTATAAGGTATGTAGATTTGACGGATTGCCGTGAAATTTCGCCAGAACATTCCAGAGATAATGACAAACCAAAGTGTGTCGGGAAATTTTCATAGCGGGACTCCCGCGCGCGAAGCGCGCGTGGAGAAGAGCCCCATACTCATGAAATATGGTCAACCTCTTTTCTTTTGGTTGTCACGTGACTGACCGAGCGTACGTACGTAAAAGGAGGGGAGGGGTATCTCAGGCTTGTCTTGACAAATCCACATCTTTTATATTGGACATTAACAATATGGTCAATTGACAGCTGTCAAAACGGGATAGCCACTGACCAGCATCACATGACCATATTGTGGGCTCATGTGTCAACTCATCGAAGTGACGTGATTTATTTGGAAGCTGTTCTGGTAGCCCGCATATTTTTGGCGGGAAATTGCGTTGACGACTGAAAAAGAAATTTTCAGTTCATTGTCTTTTTGAGACACAATATTACTACTCTACACTGTTAAAGTTTTACTAAAGGATAAACGAAACAATTTCTATTGCTATGTCAACAAACAATAGCAGAGAAAATATAATTTGCAGAACACAGGGTTCAGGTAATGATAATGATAATGATAATGAATTTATATAGCGCACTTTTTCATATGAATATGTTCAAAGGCGCTTTACACTTCTATTGGGTGAGATCGGATGTCAGCATGTAAAGGCGCCTCTGGCTGCCGCTGTCAGTCCATATATGATCTCACCCACCCACCCAACCCATGTGAAGAGCAACGGGAAAGAGAGCAAGAATTAACTTAGGAAGAATGAGCGAAGTAGATCGCCAAATAAGGCGCGCTCGGGAAAGAGAAAGGAGACGAAATTATAGCGAAGAACGCCGACAAGCAGAAAGAGTCCGGGCTCGAGAAAATAGACAAAATGTTAACGAAGAACGCCGAGAAGCGGAAAGATTCCGTGCTGTGGAAAACAGACAAAATTATAGCGAAGAATGCCGAGAAGCGGAAAGACTTCTTGCTGTAAAAAACAGACAAAATTTTAGGGAACAACTTTAGAATACCCCGCCACTTCATTTACATGTGTTGTTTTTTTTAAAGAACGAGGCATATAACAATGTACTCTATTGTTATTCATCAGTATGTTAATGAAGTGGCGGGGTATTCTAAAGTTTAGCCAATTTTAGCGAAGAAAGCCGAGAAGTGGAAAGACTCCGTGCTGTGGAAAACAGACAAAATTGTAGCGAAGAAAGCCGAAAAGTGGAAAGACTCCGTGCTATGGACCACAAATTTGCATAAGTTTTGTCTGCATAATATTTGCTCACTGATCCGTGACTCAGCACTCGCACTTTACACTTTCCCTTAAACTTGACACTTGACTTGGAAAACCGACTTCTAAACAAACCTTCTTCAGAAAAATGATCTTCTGAATGCACTACTTTTGAATGAGAAGCAAACTGATGAAAGATTTCAAACTTTTATGTCCTTTAATCACTGTCGACGGCTAAGAAATACTCCCGCGGGAATTTTCTGTTGGCGGCAAATTGCAGAATGTAGCGCTTTCACTGGCAGCTTTTCGCGTTGTCGACGTTGTCATTTAGTGTGTCGATTGAGAACTTTGGTTTCAACGCCGTTGTTTTCGTAAAAAATGTTCTTCTAACTTGTAAAATGTCTCAAATGTATGTTAGTCATTCACGTGTTGCGTTGGACCAGGTCTACTTATAGTTCACACTTTTACGGTTATTTATTTCTTTTGTTAAGTAACTACAGCTGATTGTAGTGAATAAATGAAGGCAGTAATTTCTTAAACTTACAATGTAATTAAGAAAAGAATAATTAATAATTATTTTTTCATTCTCGTGAAAAATGTTTTTCGGGCTGGTAGATGTTGGTTACAGCTTGCCCGAAGGGCAATCTGTAAAATTAATTTTCTTTGCACCCTGCTTGGAGTAAACATTTATTTTACCGAGGTGTTCGTTTTAACACGAAAATGACAAGAGTTGTGTCCTGCATTTCCCAGTAGCGTGTACAAATCTTTTAAATACATTTACGCAAATAGAATGGTTAATTTCATCAGGAATAGAATACAGTACATTGATAATTTGTGTTTTTTGTTGAATATACTCCATGACTTTGTAGGTAGAAAGACCGTACTAATGGCAGACGAAAGTTTAGACAAAAATCATAGCAAGTTAACCGACCTCGACACTTTACTATAGTTAAAAACGTTTGTGAATTCCTTCGCAATATTTTAGAATGCTTTTACAGTTTAAAGTGAAATGAAAGTACTAACGGGAGCCCCGCTTTTAGGCTTCGCTAAATCTATATATTATTTAACATATTTTTCCCGTGGCGTCCGTTTACGCAACACGTCTCGCATATTTTTAGCTACTCCAACTTTAGATGTGGATACCTAAACAACCAATCAAAATATCGAAAAACCCCGACACACTTTTGTTGATTGATGCCTTGTGAATAAGATTGTGCAGCCATTTTGCTCGTACTGCGGAATCCGATACCCGATAAATTCAATAGAAGAACCCTCGGTCGTTTCACGCCTTACCACCTTCAGACACTTCCTAAAAGAAAACATTGCTAAAATTGTATTTTTATCGAAAACTGCATTTATTAAGCTTTCTTATGATATATGGTTTGTTAGGGATTTATTGAAACTGGCGCGCCTGCGATTTTTTTCCCGAAGGGCACCCGCGAAGGTGGGAAGTAACCCTTAAACAACTTGCACGTATAATGAAGAAAAGCAGGAATTTAAGAAAGATCATCCGTAAGTATAACTATATTGCAAAGAAAGTACCTAGGTCATCTAGAATACATTTCCATGTTAATAAAAGTGGTTTTCACTCAACACATTGCAAATTCAAGGGAATAAAAACAAAGGGGTTAAGAAATCAAAATAGAATGAAACACAGGGTACATGTACATAATGCTGTGAGAATGGGGACAAAGCACAGTAAGGAGCATTCAAGAAATCCAATTTTATGTACAAATATTTATCCCATACTTATTAAAGTTTCAACCATAAAGTCAGTCATTCTAAGTTTATTTTAAGTAGAGATGTGGAGTAAAACCCAGGACCTTCTACAGTTATTAATTCTAGCAAAACAATTTGTACACATGCTGACTATTCTCAAGGTGAAATCAGTTTATTTGGGTTGAATGCAGGGAAACAATGTGTTGCTATGTCACTTTGTGCATTGATCTATAACAAACACTGTCTTGCAATATCTTCCTCTCTGGACCTAGAAAAGATACTGAATATTGGAAATGAGTTATATGAAGTACTATCTAGATTATACAATCAATAATTTTTGCTATTAACAGAATTAACAGTTAATGTAAACATAATTGAACACAATTATGAGATGCAATACAGTCCAAGGTATACTGGTAACATGATATATCATCTACCATTGATTTTGAGTGTTGCATGCCATTGGGAAATGCTATACAAATATTGATGCAAGAGAACTATGATATGTTAATAATGACTGTTCAGTGTAACACAGTAGCTATTTATTGCAAAGGTAATGGTGAATTCAAGGTTTTTGATTCTCATGCAAGAGATTTGTTGGGGCTACCACACCCTCAAGGTACTTGTGTACTTCTGCATGTTGATAACTATAATGATCTAGTAAGCTACTTTCAGAAATTTTATGATGAAAGTAATAGTATTTCATTCGAACTGCGAGGTGTGCGTATTTGTGAATTAATACTGAATAATGATTTTGCACAAGATATTCAAGGCAAAGGGTATAGTGAACCAAGGAAGGATAAACATAACTGCAGTGATACTCTTAAAACTATTAGTAATTCAAGCATAAACAGTGATATCACTCAAAAGTGTTGTTCTGCTATATTATTTTATTGTATATGTTTTTCTATTACAAACCCTTGTAGAATCAGACACTATGTAGAATCTATGTAAATGCTATGTCACAGATGTATGTAAAACCTATGCTAATGTCCTATGTTGTTTCTATGCCAGGACTATGTTTTTGGTATCACAAATGCTATGTTTTCGCTAGTCAAACGGAACCTACTTAAAAGCTATGCAGTTTTTAGAATTAGGAATAAAGGAAGAAATGACATAGTCTCTGCATAGCCTAGACATACAATTTACTTAGCTTTTTGACCTCACACTCAACTTTATATAGACATTTCAATTGAAAAATCATAGAAATTAAATAGAATTCACATAGAAGTGAAATAGAGTTTACATAGTAAAATGGAACAGGGAACAGTTGACTAAATAGCTTTTGAATAGGGTTTGCTTAGCTTTTAGATAACCTAGAAATGGAGCAAACATGATAAACATAGTCTTTACATAAAGTTCACATATATTTTGCATAGCATTAAAATAGGGAAAACACAGAGTAAATAGCCTTTGCATAGGTTTGAAATAGAGTTTACATAATAAAAGGGAATAGGTAACAGTTGACTAAATAGCTTTTTAATAGGGTTTGCTTAGATTTTAGATATCCTAGGAATGGAGCAAACATGATAAAAATAGTCCTTACATATAGTTCACATATATTTTGCATAGCATTAAAATAGGGAAAACACAGTTGACTAAATATCTTTCGAATAGGGTTTGCTTAGCTTTTAGATAACCTAGGAATGGAGCAAACATGATAAACATAGTCTTTACATAACAGTTCACATATATTTTGCATAGCATTAAAATAGGGAAAACGCAGTTGACTAAATAGCTTGTGAATTCTTGGCTTGCACTCACGTGACTTCCGGTATCACTTGTGACTTCCGTCCGCCATGCTGGTGTTTCAAA
This sequence comes from Ricordea florida, assembly GCA_949710005.1. Taxonomy (NCBI): domain Eukaryota; kingdom Metazoa; phylum Cnidaria; class Anthozoa; order Corallimorpharia; family Ricordeidae; genus Ricordea; species Ricordea florida. The sequence goes on from OX453284.1 coordinate 19,684,427, forward strand.
TACCAATATGGCGGACGGATGCTAGTTACAAACACAATTATTCAGACGCGTTTTATTCCAGTTTCGCATCCTCAAAATGCCAATGTGCCTGATTGTGGGGTGTTCTAGAAAAACTGGTCGAGATAAGGGAATCCGATTATATAGAGTTCCGGCAGTTGTGACGAATCAGGGCCCAGAAGTAGAAGAACTCAGCATTGAGCGAAGACGACGATGGATCTCAGCAATAAGCCGCGATGACCTCACAGAGAAAATCTTAAGTAACGATAGGGTTTGTGATCAACATTTTCACTCTGGAACCGCAGCTCCTTTGTGGGATCGACACAGTATCGACTGGGTTCCATCTCTTAATTTAGGCCATGGCAAATCGGCGACGCGAAGAGAACAAACTGAAGCCCAAGAAGCTCGAGCGGAGAGGTCGAAGCAAAGGCGAAAACGACAGGCGGAACAGCAAGAACAGGAACGTTTACTAAAGCTACAGAAATTAAACGAGCCTGGAGTCCCCCTTGCCGATTTTGCTTCTGAGATTGTCGAGGCTGAAAGCTTAAATTTTTCAGAGGCAGAGCAAGTTCAAGAGGAGGCAGCAGACTTGCAGCCAGACGATCAAGAAACGTATGACTGCTCAACACAAACAGAGGCTTTTGACCATTTGTAGCGGTCTGTGGCGTCTTTTTCTGTTAAGGACTGCCCACGCACTGATGCCTCTACTCAAACAGAAGAGTTTGACTACTTATTTACCCATCTATCGCCGAGCAAGCCTTTCGATCAGAATTATTTTAAGGACGACAACGCGAAAGTGTCATTCTACACAGGGCTGCCAACATACGAAGTGCTAGAAGCAACTTTTATTCATGTCTCACCTTTTGTCAAACGCCGAACACAATGTCTTACTTTATTTCAAGAGATGGTCATGGTTCTCATGAAATTGAGACTAAATGTGCCACACCAAGACTTGGCATATAGATTTGGAGTGTCCCAGTCAACAGTGTCAAGGACATTTGCTCACTGGTTATTCATTATGGATGTGCGACTGTGCCCACTGATTAGGTGGCCTGAGAGAGAAGAGCTTTGGAAGACCATGCCTCAGTGTTTTAAGTTTTCCTTTGGTACAAAGACAACTGTCATTATTGACTGTTTTGAGGTGTTTTGTGTAAAACCAACAAACCTCCTAGCCAGAGCACAAACATTCAGCTCTTACAAACATCATAATACAGTGAAGGTCCTTATTGGCATCACCCCTCAAGGTTGCATTTCATTTGTCTCAGAAGCCTGGGGTGGACGGACGTCAGACAAATACCTTACGGAAAATTGTGGCCTGCTAGACAAGTTGCTTCCTGGAGATTTGGTTATGGCAGACAGGGGGTTCACTATTCATGATGGTGTTGCCCTAAAGTACGCAGAACTTGTGATTCCAGCATTTACGAAAGGGAAAGAACAATTAGACCCTACTGATGTTGAAAAGACAAGGGGCATTGCACATGTCAGAATTCATGTTGAGCGAGTGATTGGACTTTTACGTCGAAAGTACACTATTTTAGAGAATACCTTGGCAGTTGATCTTTTGACATGTAATCCTCATGGAAATCCAGAGGTCCAAGTACCAATGATTGACCGAATTATCAGAGTTTGCTCAGGACTTGTCAACCTATGTGGCCCCATTGTTCCATTTGATTAGTTTTGTGTCCATAAAATGCATGATGGGGTATATAAGGTATGTTTCCGTGGTTATGTGCCACCCAGTTCTTTTAGTTTTTTCTTAACATCTTTTTGACTACAGGTACATGTACATGTAATTGTAAACTTTTGCACATTCGAAATACCAAACCCCATTTTACCTAAGAATCATATCTAAACCCCATTGGGTGGTGCATACCCATTAAGTATTTTGGGGCAGTACCCAACCGTGACAAGGGGGGATGCACCATAGAACCTTGCTTTAAATGCTGTAAATGAGGCTTTAACGTAGCATAGATATGGATATCAAATTATAGTTGACTGTTTAAAGTTTTGAATTCAAATGGTTTAATTAAATTGATTGCATCACATAGTGTACATTTTGCAGGTTAAATTGTTTTCAGGTTTAATCTGTTTTCAACCTAGGTAGATCTTTTTCAACTTGAAAATAACACTATTTCAGAAAATTAAAACAGTTTCTATTTGTCTATAAGGATTACCCTCTCTGAATTCAAATTTGTTTTACATGTAAGTGATTAAATGAGGGTGGCCTTCAGCTTAAAACCGATCAACCTAAGTTGAAAACAAGTTCAACCCTTAAATGAAAATTGACCTAGTACAAATATATATCACATATACATGGATACATTGCCTGGACATATGTTAGTGATGTCAAAGGGCAACAATGTATTAGCATAAAATCCAGTAACAGAACACCTAAATGTAGTGACATGTTTCCTCTTAAGTTCCTCTTGTTACCAGTTCATTAAATGCATTTTACATACAGATTGTATCACTAAAAACAGCCAGTTCAAGTAAAGTATGGGACCAACAGACAAATGTAAGATTCTCCTGCAAGGTTGTTATTTGTAAAAACAAAGTTGTTGACATTCTTTACAACCATGCAATAAAATTCAAGTGAAATGCTCTGATTTACACCTCTCAAGGGGTGCTGAGGATCATACATGTAAGTGATCAGCATAAATTTTCTTATTTATTGCTATATATTTTCACGGTGGGAAATTTCTACCCCTTTATCAGCCAAAAGAATGTCCACTTGATCCCAGTCTTTTAAAGAGACAATTGAGCTCGGCCGATATTGATTCATTCGATCCGCAGCTGGTATTGTAGTTTTATTGGCCCATAGAAGCCTGGCAGCTAGTTTATCTGTTTTGCACCAAAGACAAATCGTTTCTTCGCATCGTGAGCTTTCTTCTCGTACCAAATTTGCTATATTTTCACTTTTTTTTCGCATTTTTGCTCCGGAGCAAAGTTGGCATAGACATCTGAAGAGCAATCATCGATATGAAGTGTGAGTACCTTGTTTTATTTCTTATTTTTTTGCCTTCGTGTAGGATTTATGAACAAATTAAAACCATAGAACCACACTTTTGACTCTACTAAATATTTTTGGAACCTCGGGAACATTGATTGTTATTTATTTAATATTGAAAATTTGTCACAAAATTGGTGAATTCTTAGGTGGCATTGAGTGCTGCTGTGGCTGATGGGGAGCAAGAAGCGAAGAGCTCCGCGAAGAACGACCAAAACTACAGAAAAACTGCGATTTTCCATAGGCGATCTCGCTCAAAGGAGGTCTGAATTAAAAGAAGAATTTTTAAGAAAATCAAAGCAATTAAATGCTTTGAGGAAGAATTCGAGCCGAATTAATTAGCAAGTAAGTAATATTGTCCTGACAATCATGGACTGGTCATGGAAATCATGCATGCATTCAACTCAAGACTTTGTTTTCTATTGTGTGAATCTGGCTATTACTCTTTTATGATTACTTTTTTGTTTCATGGGTTTATAAAAACCACTCTAATTGCTTCATTGCTGTTCTATTGTGTACATATAAAAATGTACAGTAAAAATTGCATTTAAATCCATGAAACAGTAGTACTACTTTAATTAGCTAGGACAGCTGAATGGCACAAATTAAGCAGAAGGAAAAAATTAATAAGTTTGTTTTCTTGTTGTTTTTATTTTGAACTAGTTATGTTACACACTTTTAGTGTTTGCTTTCTAACTTTATTTTTTAACTTTATATTTATTCATTTGAAAATACCCACTTAAAGTATATATCTATCTATCAATACTCAAAAGCTCTGCATACAAATATGCTAAAAAGAGCCAAAAAGTAATTTTGAGATAGACTTGTTCTATTCACATTAAACTGTAAAAGAAATATGACTGACTGTAGTAAAAACAGTGCAGTACTATCACCAATACTTTTTTACAGTTCAAATAAATTGACTTTGTTACTCTAAAAAAGGAAAACTGATTGATAACTGATTTTAACTATTTATAACCAATCAATAACAGTTGTTATGCCTTTGATGTTGTGCCTTTTCAAATACTGTCTATTGACCAGGAAATCATAACAATGAATAATGCAAAACTATTTTATGTTTGTATGTTTTAAATGCATCTTTAAATACTCAATATATACCGATTATGAGATTATAAAAAAAATATCTATGTATTTGACTTTAATGGAATAAAAGTTATTTGTATTTGACTCATTCCTTGTGTTTATATTTATATACAATGGTTAAGTGCTCCCTCTAAACCAGTGAACGTATAATTACACAGCAAATAGCACTAAATTATGCTAGAGTAGAAGCACTAAATCTGTGAAACAAATATTACTAGTTATAATAAATAGTGTTGATGAGACAATAGAGAACAAACAAATTAGCATTATTTATCGCCTACTTTGTACTATGTTTGTTTCAGGAATTAAGTGTATTTACTCTACACTGTTTAGCAAGCTGTATCTTTAGTAATATTTATTTCATGAATTTAGCATGAGCACCTTATAACAAAACAAATAAATGTATTAGAGCGCACACACTTAATCCGTGAAATATAAACAGTACAAAATAGGTGTTAAATTATGCTAATTTCTTTGTTTCCTGTTGTCTAATCAACACTATTTAGTAGTAGCTAGTATTATTTGTTTCACAGATAAAGTGAGTGCACTCTGCTATAAGTTACCTACAACATCGTAGACAATAGGAACCAAAATGTTTTCTTTGTATCAACAAGTACAAGTTATTGTTCATGGTTTAAATGTGTACTCTTTAACTCATGGAAATGAGTACAACTTACAGAAGTACCGATGTGTGTATTGGGAAGTTGTGCATATTGCAAACACTATAACAAAAATCAAATTGTAAAATTTCCTAATCAAAATCGTATGTCATTCCAAACTGCTTCTCCTCATTTACAATAGCCTCAATTCTCTTCTTATTCTTGAACTTCTTCTTGAGAAACTCATCATCTGAGTAAGAGGTGCCCATAATCTTATTAAAAAGACTTTTTACCGGCCCTGGCAAAAGACGTAAACGCCAAGACAGCCTTCTTGTGTTTCTTTTGGTCTCGCCGGTGAATAAGCCGTAGTTTGTGGTTGACGCAAGTGTCCGTATAATTTGGAATAATTCTGTAGGCAATTCCACCTTTATAAAAAATTTCCAAGGACTTCTCGGAGCACACCTAAACGATAATCTTCTCATAAACTGCTTGTACCATCTCTCTGCTTTGCGTTAAATCATAGGGTAGTACTGGCCAACGCGATGCCTATGTTTTGACCTCGATGGTCCGAAATGGCTCTGTAATTGGCTCCACAAGATTTTTAAGGTCTTCGTAAGCCTTCTCCACTTTTCCTTTATCTAAATTGTCCATAGAGACAATAGTTCAGACCGGCCTACAGTAAGTGCACCGAGGATAATATTCGGAATGATTTCCGCTCAGGTCCCTACTTCATTACGCATGTTGTAGCCGAGCAAGAAATGTTTGCACGCGAACTTCCCAAGACAATTCAAGTACAGCATGCATAATGAAGTAGCCTCACAACAGCAGCCATTTTTAATTTGTTCGAATCAGGAAGGTTAATACTTCATTCGTACACATATTCAGTGCCCAAACACACATGGCCTTTCAAGTGTCACACTCATAAAGTATTGTGTCGGGTGTTACGGCTGACCAACATATTGTGCACTCAACTTGGCCACATTTGGCAGTAAAATTTCCCACCGTGTTTCTTATTTGCAAAAAAGGTTATAAGAATTAAGGATATGATCATCCAAAATGAAATATTGTGGTGCTTTAGTAACTTCCACTCATACTGCTAGTTTAAGGTTTGGTTCCTCTTCAGTAAACTGTGCAAATCTGATAGCATTGAAATCACAACAAAAAATGTTGCAAGGAAAAATGCTAAATTAATGGAAGCTCTTTTTTGTCCTACATCTTGATTTCCATCACCACAAAATAATATTCTAGTAATGTTGAGAGTTCTCAGATTTGCATTTACAAATTATTTGAAAACTTACTTTTAGCCAACTCCAGTGTGGTTAAAGCAGTTGACTTTTGTGACTAAATTTGTTTATTACTTAAAATAAAATTTGTGTAACAAATCTGTTGGAGTTATCATTTGCCATTGACGTGCGTGTTTCGCGCGTTGAAACGAGCGGAGCGTGACCGGAACGTGAGGTACAAAGGTCAATGCTAACACATGTGACATTGAAACGTGTACGGGAAATTCATCAGTCAGTCAATGAGGTTTATGGACGCTTAAAGTTATATTTTGTTAAATGTTTCATTTCAAACAAGCTTGGACAACGTAAGTCTTTTCATTTCCGCGATCGTCATTTCATTTGAGTTCTGTTTTGCTAGTGATTTCGATAATTTTAGTCATTCATTGTCATCATATCATCTTTTGATAGCTTCAGATTACTTACTTCAATAAATCCTGAAAATCCGAGCTTGTTGTTACTTTCCTCGGCTCAGCGATCCACTATCTGAAGGTTACACTGGCCGTCGCTGAGGAGTCGGAAAGTTAAAGCTGAAATTTACGATGTCGGACAAAGAAGCTTTTGAGAAAGCAAAGAATATGCGGCGTGCTGCCAAGAGTTTGTTGACGAGAAATTTGAACGCGGTCCACACGCTGATGAATGCAAAGCGGCCACCGAGAGAAGTTTTAAAGGCTTTTGACGATGCCAAGAATGCCCATTCCGATTTGACGAAGAAGCATGAAGACTTCACACTGTTTTTAAGCAACGACGATTACGAAGAAGCCGAAATGTGGATGGAGGAATGCGCAGACAAGTACACAAGATCTGTCATAGAAGTTAACGAGTATGTGGAATCTGTCGAAAGAGAAAAGGAGAAGCAGCAAGCTCCCGGTGTTGAAAGTTTTGGTGTGATTAACCCAAATGAAGCTGGAAGTAGTTCGGATAATACAAATCATTCAATCGTTTCGGTGCAGGATGGTGATAATGAAATACACGAAGAGAGCACCCCGGGGAAGGCGATGAATGTGACAACAATCAAGCCGTCGATTATGAAACACGAGAAGCCGAAGTTGCCTTATTTTCATGGTGACGTACGCAAATATTTTATTTTCAAGGAGGATTTTAAGCACGCGGTGGAAAATCGTTGTTGTGAAAGAGATGCTATTGCCATTCTTCGTTCATGTTTAGGAACAGAGCCGGCCAGGTTAGTGGAGGGCATAAGTTCCGATCTATCAGCCGCATGGAAGTACCTCGATCAAAACTATGGCGATCCGAGAGTTGTCTCCGACACCGTAACAGCCGATCTGGAAAGGTTTAGAGCCATACAGCCAGGGGAAGATCATCGGTTCTGCGATCTCGTCAATCTTTTAAGGCGATCCTTTAACATCCTTAAAGAAGTAAAGCGACCCCAAGATGTTGACAACACCCACATAATTTCTTTAATTGAAAGAAAAATGACGAAAGACGACCTCAAAGTCTGGGCGCGGCACATGTACCTACAAAAACTTGAACCTTCAATGGCAAATCTGTTAAACTGGATGGAAGAGGAGTTAACCGCTCGCTTACGCTCTGGTGCCGTGATACGCAAGAGTGGCCCTCCTTCCCGTTCATCTGTTCATACTGTTACATCAAACAACCGTGGCGAGAGTTACGATACTTCAAGCGAAGCTGGAATTAACAGAAGCAAACAGCACCAATGGTGTTATGTGTGCCGAGGTAGGCACTATGTGGACCAGTGTGCAAGATTCAAGGCGATGACGCCCGACGAACGATGGAAGGTTGTAAAGGAGCAAAGAGGCTGTTTTTCATGCTTGAAGTCGAGTAAAGGGCACACGTCAGCAAACTGCTTGCGTAAAGAAGAATGCAAAGAGAGACGACGAGACGGAACATTGTGTAAGAAATTCCACCACAAGTTACTGCATACTGAACACGACGGCTCGGAAGGTCTGCAAGTTTCATCTGTCCAGGACGCAAGCAAGACTATTCTTCCCATAGTATCTGGTTTCATAAAAGGAAAGAATGCCAAAACCACTGAAGCAAGTGTTTTCTTTGACAGCGGGGCACAAGTCAGCATGATTCGAAGTAGTTTTGCTGAACAGCTGGAACTGGAGGGCAGCCCTGTGATAATTGTAATCACGAAAGTGGGAGGAGTAGAAGAAGACCTTGACACAAAGCTTTACAAAGTGCCAATCTATGGAGTTAATGACAAAACGATACAGACGTTAAAGAAACGAGAGCAAAGGCGGGTCTTGTAGCGCGCAGGAGTCCTTTAGGATGGGTTGTATTTGGATCTAACTCGGAAAACAGCTTACCGGAAGTGAAACAAGTCCTTCACGTTCGCCTTGCTGATCCGATAGATCTAACCGAATTTTGGAAAACTGAAAGCATGGGAGTGGCTGTGTCCCCATGTACATGTGAAGCAGCCAAGATGTCACCAGATGAGGCAGCAGAGTTGAAGCTGATAGAAGAATCATGTGAGTTGCACGAAAACAAGTGGATCATGAAGTATCCTTGGAAAAGAGACCCAAATTCTTTGCCGGACAACTATTCACAAGTTGTTAAAAAGTTGGAGTCGACAGAGCGACGTCTAAAAAAGAATCCAGAACATGCCAGGATGTACGACAAGCAGATCAAAGAAATGGAGGAAATTAACTTTGCCAGAAAGCTGTCAAGGAAAGAAATTGAAGAGTGGAATGGCCCAGTGCATTATGTCTCGCATCATGCAGTTATTCGACCGGAGAAGAAAACCACCCCTATCCGAATCGTGTTTAACAGCTCAGCTTCTTTCAAGGGTCACACGCTAAATGATTATTGGTTCAAGGGACCAGATCTTCTAAACAGTCTGTTTGGTGTCTTGCTACGGTTTCGGGAGAATCAAGTTGCTGTCTGTGGAGACATCACAAAGATGTATCACATGATCGCCATTCCTCCACTGGATCAACATGTGCACAGATTTGTCTGGAGAAACTACGAAGTCAATCGAAAACCAGACGTTTACGTGAAGAATGTCCTCACGTTTGGAGATCGCCCTGCGCCTACGATGGCAATCACAGCAATGCGCAAGACAGCTAGGCTTCACAAGGAGAACCACCCCAAAGCAGCAGACGCGATAACAAAGAATGCCTACGTTGATGACATTTGCGACTCTGCTCACAGTGTAGAAGAGGTGAAAATGCTGACATCAAACGTAGATGAGTTCTTTGGTACAGGTGGCTTTACCGTAAAGAGATGGATTTCGAATAAAGTAATCAATGAAGAAGTTAAACCAAAGGAAGTAGTTCTGGGTGGCGAAACAGAAACCGAGAAAGTCCTAGGAACTGTCTGGCTGCCAGAGGACGACAAGTTCTCTTTCAAGATCATGATTAAATGTGGAAGTGAAGGAGCACCTACAGATAATACGGCCGTATCAGTGCCATTGATTCTGACGAAAAGAACCATCCTGAGCAAACTGGCTGGCGTTTATGATCCCATTGGGGCAGGAGCCGCTGTTATTATAAAGTCTAAAGTCGCTATGCAGCAGCTGTGGAAGCTTGGACTGGGATGGGACGATGCTGTTCCGTGTGCAACCAGACAAAAATGGATAAAGCTTTTTGAAGAAATGATCGCCCTCAACCATGTGAAGTTCAACCGCTGCCTGACTCCAACTGAAGCCATTGGAGATCCACAGCTGGTTGTGTTTTGTGACGCATCAAGGCTGGCCTTTGGCACCTGTGCGTATACAAGATGGAGATTAAAGGACGGGAAGTTTGGCGCTCGCTTCATTGCTGCCAAATTGAGAGTTGCGCCACTAAAGGAGCTAACCATTCCACGCCTGGAGCTTCAGGCAGCAGTGCTTGCAAGTCGTCTAAGTAAAACCATCTTAGAAGAATCACGCTTCAAATTTCAAGGAGTCCGTTATCTGACCGACAGCAGAGTTGTACTCTCCTGGATTCAAGGTGAATCTCGTAGTTACAAGCCGTTTGTATCTTCTCGAGTAGCAGAGATACAAACCAATTCTACGCCATCGGACTGGTCACATTGTCCTACCAGCCTTAATGTGGCTGATGATGTTACGAAGGGTATCACCCCTAGTGAAATGAACGGCAGATGGCTGAGCGGTCCGGAGTTTCTGCAGTTAGAAGAAGAACTGTGGCCAAAGGAGAAGGGAACAGTCGATAAGGAAGAAGTTGATAAAGAAAGAAGGAAAGTCCTCATCACCTGTCCGGTGACCGTGCTCCCACCCATCTTCAAGTGTGAAGACTACTCAAGTTGGAAAAAGCTTCTACGAGTGACAGCCTATGCTCGCAGGTTCTGGAACAACCTCTTTCTGAAATCAAAGGCACTTAGCGAAGAGATGAAAACGGGTCCACTACTGGCTACAGAGCTCGACGAAGCAGATGAGTACTGGATAAAGGTGGCGCAGTCTGGTCTGACTCAGAGGTTGGAAAAGGGAGACTTTAAAACGCTAACTCCTTTCAAAGATGAAAAGGGAATTGTCAGAGTTGGCGGTCGCGTTGACCTCTCCCTACTATCGTACGATAACAGAAGCCCTGTTCTTTTGCCATACAAGCATTGGATATCGCTGCTAGTCACCCGTGAAGCACATCAATTTGGTCATCCAGGTGTCGCTGCTACTACGGCCAAGGCCCGAAGAAAATGCTGGATTATCAGGGGGCACAACTTATCCAAGGAAGTGAAACGTCGGTGTACCTTCTGCCGAAAATTTGAAGCAAAGGCTGAGAACCAGTACATGGCTGATCTGCCCTCATGTCGACTGCAACCCTTCACGCCGCCATTCATGTATACGTCATGCGATTATTTTGGGCCTATCAAAGTTAAAGTTGGTCGGAACAAGACAGCTAAACATTATGGGGTTATATTCACCTGTCTGAATACTCGAGCCGTGCATTGCGAAGTCGCCATAGATGCAAGTACCCAAGAGTTTCTGCAAGTTCTTAGAAGGTTCTTCTCGTATCGCGGTTACCCAAAGCTGATCATCTCAGACAACGGTTCACAGATGATAGGTGCAGAGCGTGAGCTACGTCTGATGATACAAGGATGGGAGTCCAGTAAGCTAAAAGAATATTGTGCCGAGAGAGGGATGAAATGGCAATTTACTACGCCTTTGGCCCCTCACCAAAATGGATGCTCAGAAGCTCTGGTGAAGTCCACAAAGGTTGCCTTGAAAAAGGTCATAGGTGATGCCACCTTGACACCCTTTGAATTGTACACCTGTGTACTTGAAGTTGCCAATCTCCTGAATCAACGACCCATTGGTAGACTACCACAAGACCCCAACGATGGAATGTACCTTTGCCCAAACGACATCCTCCTGGGCAGAGCTTCAAGCACAGTCCCTCAAGGCCCATTCCGCGAGACAGCAAATCCACGACACCGATTCGAATTCTGCCAAAGAATTGTAGATGCATTTTGGAAAAGATGGTCAAGGGATGTACTTCCTCACCTTGTTCCGAGACGTAAGTGGAACACCCGCGTACGAAATGTTAAAGTCGACGATTACGTCATCGTCGCTGACCCCAATGCAGTTCGCGGAAAGTGGACTGCTGGAAGAATAATTGAAGTATTTCCCGGACGAGATGGCGCAGTTAGAAATGTTAAGGTGCAGACGACAACTGGCAGCTATGTGCGTCCAATTACGAAACTCTGCGTCATCTGTCCTGCAGAAGGGTTTAATGACTAGAATGGAAAATTATCATTTCCCATTGCGGGGGGGAATGTTTCGCGCGTTGAAACGAGCGGAGCGTGACCGGAACGTGAGGTACAAAGGTCAATGCTAACACATGTGACATTGAAACGTGTACGGGAAATTCATCAGTCAGTCAATGAGGTTTATGGACGCTTAAAGTTATATTTTGTTAAATGTTTCATTTCAAACAAGCTTGGACAACGTAAGTCTTTTCATTTCCGCGATCGTCATTTCATTTGAGTTCTGTTTTGCTAGTGATTTCGATAATTTTAGTCATTCATTGTCATCATATCATCTTTTGATAGCTTCAGATTACTTACTTCAATAAATCCTGAAAATCCGAGCTTGTTGTTACTTTCCTCGGCTCAGCGATCCAGTGCGAGCTTTCTCCCCTGTTGTAAGACAAATCCATGAATACTCTTGGTTGATAACTGTTGCATAGATAACTGTTGCATATTAATATAATAAGCTTGTTTTCTTTTGAAAATATAATTAAAAGTCACAATTTGATACACTAGGGAATGTCTCACTTTTCCTACGACAACGTGCTTTCCGGAGACAATGCAGCCTTGAATACTCGTAATGAATCCTGACACCATAAAGTTGTACGCCTCTAAACTCTTGTATGCCTTAAACTGCTGTTTGGTGTAGAAACTAGTTTCTAAAACCAAGTAGCTTAGCAAATCCGTCGCTTCGATAGGAGGAAGGCAATCGGAGTTAAACTGCTCACCGGGAATAGTGACCGGATCCACTCCAATCTCGGCGATTTTTTCTAAATATCTTCGTTTAACGTGGTCGTCGAGTTTTTTGCAATACTCTGATAGTACTGGAATTTTGCTACAAAGCTCAGATATTGAAGGAACACGTTCGTTTTCCGAAGAATCCATTGAAATTTCGAGTAATTCAACAGCGATGGCATATAAACATATGTAAATTTCACCCGCGGTGAAACACCAGCATGGCGGATACCCAAATATGGAAACATATCTGACGTCACGTGCAAGCCAAGAATAGGATTTGCTTAGATTTTAGATAGCCTAGGAATGGAGCAAACATGATAAACATAGTCCTTACATAAAGCTCACATATATTTTGCATAGCATTAAAATAGGGAAAACACAGTTGACTAAATAGCTTGTGAATAGGATTTGCTTAGATTTTAGATAGCCTAGGAATGGAGCAAACATGATGAACATAGTCCTCACATAAAGTTCACATATATTTTGCATAGCATTAAAATAGGGAAAACACAGTTGACTAAACAGCTTGTGAATAGGATTTGCTTTGATTTTAGATAGCCTAGGAATGGAGCAAACATGATGAACATAGTCCTCACATAAAGTTCACATATATTTTGCATAGCATTAAAATAGGGAAAACACAGTTGACTAAACAGCTTGTGAATAGGATTTGCTTTGATTTTAGATAGTGGTAGGTAATATCCTATACATTTAATTCAAAATTATCAATAGAATAGGGTTAAAACATATACAGATGGAAAAAGTATGGTAAAGGATAGCTTTGACACAAGTAAAAAATATTTTTCATAAGAAGCAAAAGCTGGTCAAAAAAAGTACAGGCAAACAACATAGACGAATTGGAATAAAATGAAAGGAAACTTGAAAAAAAAGGAAGAAAAAAAAGAAAAAAATTAGTAAGCACCGGGATTCAAAGCCACGACCTCTGACAGTATGAATATTACATGGAGCATGCGCGGCGAAGGCACTTGGTACTTCAGCAGTCTACAGCGGTCAAAAACAGTACAGGCAAAGAATACAGACGGATTGCATTGAAATCAAACGAAATTTGATAAAACAGGAAAAAAAAGAAGAAAAAAAACTTAGTGAGAACCGGGATTCGAACCCACGATCTCGGTCATTATAAATAATCAAATAACTTCACTTTGGTACTTTGGTACTTCACTTTGGTACTTCACCGGTGTACAGCGGTCAAAGACAGTACATGCAAAGAACACAGACGTATTGCAATTTGAAAAAAAAGGAAGAAAAAAGAAAAAGAAATTAGTGCGCTCGTGATTCGAACCAACGACCTCTGAAAATATGAAAAATAGATGGCACATGCGCGGCGGAGGCACTGGGCACCTTACCAGTCTACAACGGTCAAAGCCAGTACAGTGAAACAACACAGGCGGATTGAAATAAAATCAAACGAAACTTGATAAAAAAGGGAAAAACAAGAAAAAAAAATAGTGCGCACCAGGATTCGAACCAACGACCTCTGAAAATATAAATAATAGATGAGGAAGGCACGACGGAGGCACTTGGCACTTCACCAGTCTAGAGCGGTCAAAAACAGTACAGGCAAACAACACAGACGGATTGCAATGAAATCAAACGAAACTTGATAATAAAGGAAGTAAAAAGAAAAAAAAAAACATTAGTGCGCACCGGGATTCGAACCCACGACCTCTGCCATTATAAATACTAGATTGGGCGTGCGCGGCGGAGGCAGTTGACACTTCACCAGTCTAGAGCGGTCAATAAACAACACAGCCGGATTGCAATGAAATCATACGAAACTTGATAAAAAAGCAATAAAAAAGAAAAAAAGATGAGCACCGGGATTCTAACCCACGACCTCTGCCATTATCAATAATAGATGTAGCATGCGAATCGGAGGCACTTGGCACTTCACCAGTTTACGACGGTCAAAAACAATACAGGCAGAAATCACAGACGGAATGCAATAAAATCAAACGAAACTTGATAAAAAGGGAAGAAAAAAGAAGAAAAAAAATTGTGCGCACCGGGAATCGAACCCACGACCTCTGCCAATATCAATAATAGATAAATAATGCGCGGCTCAGGCACTTGGCACTTAACCAGACTACAGCGGTCAAAAACAGTGCAGGCAAACAACACAGACGAATTGCAATGGAATAAAACGAAACTTGATAAAAAGGGAAGAAAAAAGAAGAAAAAAGTTAGTGTGCACCGGGAATCGAGCCCACGACCTCTGCCATTAGAAATACTAGATGGAGCATGCGCGGCGGAGGCAGTTGGCACTTCACCAGTCTACAGCGGTCAAAAACAGTGCAGGCAAACAACACAGACGGATTGCAATGGAATAAAACGAAACTTGATAAAAAGGGAAGAAAAAAGAAGAAAAAAATTAGTGTGCACCGGGAATCGAACCCACGACCTCTGCCAATATCAATAATAGATAAATAATGCGCGGCTCAGGCACTTGGCACTTAACCAGACTACAGCGGTAAAAACAGTACAGGCAAACAACACAGACAGACTGCAATGAAATCAAACGAAACTTGATAAAAAAAAGGCAGAAAAAAGAAGAAAAAAAATTGGTGCGCACCGGGATTCGAACGCACGACCTCTGCCAATATGAATAAAAGATGAGCAGGCAAGACGGAGGCACTTGACACTTCTCCAGTCTACAGCGACCAAAAAACAGTACAGACAAAGATCACAGACGGATTGCAATGAAATCATACGAAAAGCAAGAAAAAAGAAGCAAGAAAAAAGAAGAAAAAAATTCGCACCGGGATTCTAACCCACGACCTCTGCCAATATGACTAATAGATAAGTCATGCGCGGCGGAGGCACTTGGCACTTCACCAGTCTACAGCGGTCAAAAACAGTGCAGGCAAAGAACACAGACAGATTGCAATGAAATCAAACGAAACTTGATAAAAAAGGAAGAAGAAACAAGAAAAAAATTAGTGCGCCCTGGCATTCAAACCAACGACCTCTAAAAATATAAATAATAGATGAGGAATGCGCGGCGAAGGCACTTGGCACTTCACCAGTCTAGAGCGGTCAAAAACAGTACAGGCAAACGACACAGACGGATTGCAATGAAATCA
The DNA here is from genome assembly GCA_949710005.1 of Ricordea florida. Lineage (NCBI taxonomy): Eukaryota > Metazoa > Cnidaria > Anthozoa > Corallimorpharia > Ricordeidae > Ricordea > Ricordea florida. The sequence continues at coordinate 19,699,923 of OX453284.1, forward strand.
AACGAAACTTGATAATAAAGGAAGTAAAAAGAAAAAAAAAACATTAGTGCGCACCGGGATTTGAACCCAGGACCCCTGCCAATGCGAATAATAGATGGAACAAACGCGGAGGAGGCGCTTGGCACTTCGCCAGTCTACAGCTGTCAAAAACAGTACAGGCAAACAACAAAGACGGATTGCAATGAAATCAAACGAAACTTGATAAAAAAGGAAGAAAAAAGAGAAAAAAATTAGTAAGCACCGGGATTCAAAGCCACGACCTCTGCCAATATGAATATTACATGGAGCATGCACGGCGAAGGCACTTGGTACTTCAGCAGTCTACAGCGGTCAAAAACAGTACAGGCAAAGAATACAGACGGATTGCATTGAAATCAAACGAAATTTGATAAAAAAGGAAGAAAAAAGAAGAAAAAAATTAGTGCGCCCCGGGATTCGAACCAACGATCTCTTAAAATATGAATAATAGATGGCACATGCGCGGCGGAGGCACTGGGCACTTTACCAGTCTACAACGGTCAAAGCCAGTACAGGCAAACACCACAGGGGGATTGCAATAAAATCAAACGAAACTTGATCAAAAAGGGAAAAAAAAAACAAAAAAAAATTAGTGCGCACCGGGATTCGAACCCACGACCTCTGCCAATATGAATAAAAGATGAGCAGTCACGGCGGAGGCACTTGACACTTCTCCAGTCTACAGCGACCAAAAAACAGTACAGACAAAGATCACAGACGGATTGCAATGAAATCATACGAAACTTGATAAGAAAGAAAAAAAAAAGAAGAAAACAAAATGCACACCGGGATTCTAACCCACGACCTCTGCCAATATGACTAATAGATAAATCATGCGCGGCGGAGGCACTTGGCACTTTACCAGTCTACAGCGGTCAAAAACAGTGCAGGCAAAGAACACAGACAGATTGCAATGAAATCAAACGAAACTTGATAAAAAAAAAACATTAGTAAGCGCCGGGATTCAAACTCACGACCTCTGCCCTTATAAATAATAGATGTAGCATGCGAATCGGAGGCACTTGCCACTTCACCAGTTTACGACGGTGAAAAACAATACAGGCAGAAATCGCAGACGGAATGCAATAAAATCAAACGAAACTTGATAAAAAGGGAAGAAAAAAGAAGAAAAAAAATTGTGTGCACCGGGAATCGAACCCACGACCTCTGCCAATATCAATAATAGATAAATAATGCGCGGCTCAGGCACTTGGCACTTAACCAGACTACAGCGGTCAAAAACAGTGCAGGCAAACAACACAGACGAATTGCAATGGAATAAAACGAAACTTGATAAAAAGGGAAGAAAAAAGAAGAAAAAAATTAGTGTGCACCGGGAATCGAACCCACGACCTCTGCCAATATCAATAATAGATAAATAATGCGCGGCTCAGGCACTTGGCACTTAACCAGACTACAGCGGTCAAAAACAGTGCAGGCAAACAACACAGACGAATTGCAATGGAATAAAACGAAACTTGATAAAAAGGGAAGAAAAAAGAAGAAAAAAAATTAGTGCGCACCGGGAATTCAACCCGCGAACTCTGCCAATATGGATAATACAAGGGGCATGCGCAGTGCAGACACTTGGCACCTAACCAGTCTAGAGCGGTCAAAAACAGTACAGACAATTAGGAGAGTTATGGATTGCAATAAAATCAAAGGAAGATTGATAAAAAGGAAGGATAAAAAATTTATACGCACCTGGAATCGAATCCGCTACCTCTGCCAATATGGATAATAAATGCAACATGTGCAACGCAGGCTCTTGGCACCTCACCAGTCTAGAGCGGTCAAAAACAGTACAGACAATTAGAAGAGTTATGGATTGCAATAAAATTTAAGGAAGATTGATAAAGAGGAACAAAAGAGAAAAAAAATTAATAAGCACAGAGAATCGAACCCGCGACCTCTGTCAATGTGGATAAAAGATGGGGCATGCGCAGTGCAGACAATTGGCACCTCACCAGTCTACAGCCGTCAAAAAAAGTACAATCAATTAGGAAACTTGTGGAGCGCAATGAAATCACAGCAAGATTGATAAAAAGAAAAAAAAAAAAAAAAAAGAAAAAAAATTTCTACGCACCAGAATCGAAGCAGCGGCCTTGTGCCAATATGGATAAAAGATAGTGCATGCGCAGCGCATGCTCGTGTCACCTCACTAGTCTAGAGCGGTCAAAAACAGTACAATCAATTAGGAAACTTGTGGAGCGCAATAAAATTAAAGCATGATCGATAAAAAAGAAGAAAAAACAAAAAAGAAAATTTCTACGCAACAAAATCGAACCAGCGACCTTCTGCCAATATGGATAAGAGATGGGGCATGCGCAGCGCATGCTCGGGGCACCTCACCAGTCTAGAGCGGTCAAAAACAGTACAATCAATTAGGAAACTTTTGGAGCTTAATGAAATCAAAGCAAGATTGATAAAAAGGAAGAAAAAAAAAAAATGTCTACGCACGGGAATGGAACCAGCGACCTTCTGCCAATATGGATAAAAGATGGGGCATGCGCAGCGCATGCTCGGGGCACCTCACCAGTCTAGAGCGGTCAAAAACAGTACAATCAATTAGAAAACTTTTGGAGCTCAATGAAATCAAAGCAAGATTGATATAAAGGAAGAAAAAACAAAAAAAAATGTCTACGCACCGGAATCGAACCAGCGACCCTCTGCCAAAATGGATAAAAGATGGGGCATGCGCAGCGCATGCTCGGGGCACCTCACCAGTCTAGAGCGGTCAAAAACAGTACAATCAATTAGAAAACTTTTGGAGCTCAATGAAATCAAAGCAAGATTGATATAAAGGAAGAAAAAACAAAAAAAAATGTCTACGCACGGGAATCGAACCAGCGACCTTCTGCCAATATGGATAAAAGATGGGGCATGCGCAGCGCATGCTAGGGGCATCTCACCAGTCTAGAGCGGTCAAAAACAGTACAATCAATTAGGAAACTTGTGGAGCGCAATGAAATCAAAGCAAGATGGATAAAAAGGAAGAAAACAGAACAAAAAAAATTTCTACGCACCGGAATGGAACCAGCGAGCTTTTTTTTTTTTTTTTTCTTGTAACTTTATTTGGTTTACCACAAAATACAAATAACGATAGAACGAGACAGTTACACAAAGGCAAATGAAAGTGGCAAGAAAGCGCAAAAAGAAATCATAAGGCTTATAGACATTGGGCTCCCTTAGAGTAAAAATAAGGTTGACGGTAACAGAAAAAGATGGATAAAAGATGGGGCATGCGCAACGCATGCTCGGGGCACCTCACCAGTCTGGAGCGGTCAAAAACAGTACAATCAATTAGGAAACTTGTGGAGCGCAATAAAATTAAAGCAAGATTGATAAAAAGGAAGAAAAAACAAAAAAACAAAATTTCTACGCACCGGAATCGAACCAGCGACCTTCTGCCAATATGGATAAGAGGTGGGGTATACGCAGCGCATGCTTGGGGCACCTCACCAGTCTAGAGCGGTCAAAAACAGTACAGACAATTAGGAGAGTTATGGATTGCAATAAAATCAAAGGAAGATTGATAAAAAGGAAGGATAAAAAATTTATACGCACCTGGAATCGAATCCGCTACCTCTGCCAATATGGATAATAAATGCAACATGTGCAACGCAGGCTCTTGGCACCTCACCAGTCTAGAGCGGTCAAAAACAGTACAGACAATTAGAAGAGTTATGGATTGCAATAAAATTTAAGGAAGATTGATAAAGAGGAACAAAAGAGAAAAAAAATTAATAAGCACAGAGAATCGAACCCGCGACCTCTGTCAATGTGGATAAAAGATGGGGCATGCGCAGTGCAGACAATTGGCACCTCACCAGTCTACAGCCGTCAAAAAAAGTACAATCAATTAGGAAACTTGTGGAGCGCAATGAAATCACAGCAAGATTGATAAAAAGAAAAAAAAAAAAAAAAGAAAAAAAATTTCTACGCACCAGAATCGAAGCAGCGGCCTTGTGCCAATATGGATAAAAGATAGTGCATGCGCAGCGCATGCTCGTGTCACCTCACTAGTCTAGAGCGGTCAAAAACAGTACAATCAATTAGGAAACTTGTGGAGCGCAATAAAATTAAAGCATGATCGATAAAAAAGAAGAAAAAACAAAAAAGAAAATTTCTACGCAACAAAATCGAACCAGCGACCTTCTGCCAATATGGAAAAAAAGGTGGGGCATGCGCAGCGCATGCTTGGGGCACCTCACCAGTCTAGAGCGATCAAAAACAGTACAATCAATTAGGAAACTTTTGGAGCTTAATGAAATCAAAGCAAGATTGATAAAAAGGAAGAAAAAAAAAAATGTCTACGCACGGGAATGGAACCAGCGACCTTCTGCCAATATGGATAAAAGATGGGGCATGCGCAGCGCATGCTCGGGGCACCTCACTAGTCTAGAGCGGTCAAAAACAGTACAATCAATTAGAAAACTTTTGGAGCTCAATGAAATCAAAGCAAGATTGATATAAAGGAAGAAAAAACAAAAAAAAATGTCTACGCACCGGAATCGAACCAGCGACCCTCTGCCAAAATGGATAAAAGATGGGGCATGCGCAGCGCATGCTCGGGGCACCTCACCAGTCTAGAGCGGTCAAAAACAGTACAATCAATTAGAAAACTTTTGGAGCTCAATGAAATCAAAGCAAGATTGATATAAAGGAAGAAAAAACAAAAAAAAATGTCTACGCACGGGAATCGAACCAGCGACCTTCTGCCAATATGGATAAAAGATGGGGCATGCGCAGCGCATGCTAGGGGCATCTCACCAGTCTAGAGCGGTCAAAAACAGTACAATCAATTAGGAAACTTGTGGAGCGCAATGAAATCAAAGCAAGATGGATAAAAAGGAAGAAAACAGAACAAAAAAAATTTCTACGCACCGGAATGGAACCAGCGAGCTTTTTTTTTTTTTTTTTCTTGTAACTTTATTTGGTTTACCACAAAATACAAATAACGATAGAACGAGACAGTTACTCAAAGGCAAATGAAAGTGGCAAGGAAGCGCAAAAAGAAACCATAAGGCTTATAGACATTGGGCTCCCTTAGAGTAAAAATAAGGTTGACGGTAACAGAAAAAGATGGATAAAAGATGGGGCATGCGCAACGCATGCTCGGGGCACCTCACCAGTCTGGAGCGGTCAAAAACAGTACAATCAATTAGGAAACTTGTGGAGCGCAATAAAATTAAAGCAAGATTGATAAAAAGGAAGAAAAAACAAAAAAGCAAAATTTCTACGCACCGGAATCGAACCAGCGACCTTCTGCCAATATGGATAAGAGGTGGGGTATACGCAGCGCATGCTTGGGGCACCTCACCAGTCAAGAGCGGTCAAAAACAGTACAATCAATTAGGAAACTTGCGAAGCCCAATGAAATCAAAGCAAGATTGATAAAAAGGAAGAAAAAAAAAATTATTAGAAACCGGAATCGAACCAGCGACCTTCTGCCAATACTGATAAGAGATGGGGCATGCGCAGCACATGTTCGGGGCACCTCACCAGTCTAGAGCGGTCAAAAACAGTACAATCAATTAGGAAACTTGTGCAGCGAAATGAAATCAAAGGAAGATTCATAAAAAGGAAGAAATAAAAAAAAAGAAAAATTTCTAATTAACGAAATCGAACCAGCGAGCTTCTGCCAATATGGATAAAATATGGGGCATGCGCAGCGCATGCTCGAGGCACCTCACTAGTCTAGAGCGGTCAAAAACAGTACAATCAATTACGAAACTTGTGAAGCGCAATCAAATCAAAGAAAGATTGATAAAAAGGAAGAAAAAACGAAAGTGAAAAATTTCTACGCACCGAAATCGAGGCAGCAAGCTTGTGCCAATATGGATAAAAGGTGGGGCATACGGAGCGCATGCTCGGGAGACGTCACTAGTCTAGAGTGGTCAAAAACAGTACAATCAATTAGGAAACTTCTGCAGTGCAATGAAATTAAAGCAAGATTGATAAAAAGGAAGAAAAAAAAATTGCTACGAACGGGAAGCGAACCAGCGACCTTCTACCAATATGGAAAAAAGATGGGGCATGCGCAGCGCATGCTCAGGGCACCTCACCAGTCTAGAGCGGTCAAAAACAGTACAATCAGTTAGGAAACTTTTGGAGCTCAATGAAATCAAAGCAAGATTGATAAAAAGGAAAAAAAAAAGAAAAAAATTGTCTAAGCACGGGAATCGAATCAGCGATCTTCTGCCAATATGGATAAAAGATGGGGCATGCGCAGCGCATGCTTGGGGCACCTCACCAGTCTAGAGCGGTCAAAAGCAGTACAATCAATTAGGAAACTTTTGGAGCGCAATATAATCAAAGCAAGATTGATAAAAAGGAAGAAAAAACAATAAAAAAATGTCTAGCACGGGAATCGAGGCAGCGACCTTCTGCCAATATGGATAAAAGATGGGGCATGAGCAGCGCATGGTCGGGGGAGCTCACCAGTCTAGAGCGGTTAAGAACAGTATAATCAATTAGGAAACTTGTGGAGCGCAATAAAATCAAAGCAAGATTGATAAAAAATAAGAAAAAACAAAACAGAAAAATTTCTTTGCACCGGAATCGAACCAGCGACCTTCTGCCAATATGGATAAAAGGTGGGGCATACGGAGCGCATGCTCGGGACACGTCAGAAGTCTAAACGAAAGGATCTTTACCCATGGAGTTCCTCAAGGATCCGTTCTCGGCCCGACCCTCTTTTGTATCCACATCAACGGTTTAATATCAACTACCCCAAATAGCTCCATGTTCCTTTATGCTGACGACACTGAAGTACATCACTCCAGCAGTACCCTTGAAGATGCAATCGCAAAAACAAATCACAACCTACAGAACATCTCTACATGGCTTCAGAGAAACAATTTAATTCCAAATACAAAGAAAGCGGAAGCGATGGTCCTAGCAACAAAGAAGCCCACATCACGCGTTGAAATCTACCTAAACAACGATAAACTAAACGTAACAGACACTTTCAGATACCTGGGAGTGACTGTCGATAGCCACCTAACCTGGGAACCCCACATAACGGAGCTAATCAAAAGAGTCTCACCTAAATTAGCACTTCTAGGCAGACTTGCAGGATTCTTAGAGCATAAGATACTCCTAAGGATCTACAAACAAACAATTCTTCCAGTGATTGACTACGGATGCATTATATAGCATGAAAGTAATAAGTCTCTGTCCGACAAACTAGAAAAACTACAAAACCAAGCCATGAGAGTAATTCTCAAGACCAATAGAACTACCTGTACACAACATATGAGAAACAACCTGGGGCTACTAACACTATATAACAGGCGAAGATTTCTTCCATTTATTTATATTTTTAAAATTGTAAATAAGCAAAATTGTCCAAAGCAATTAGAAGGTTATTTTATCAGTAGAAGCGAACTCCACGGCAAAGGATTACGGAACAGTGGCATTATCGACCTACTATGACCCAAAACTCTATCAGGAAGAAGAACATTCAAACATGCTGGGGCAAGTGATTGGAACTCGCTACCTACAGAACTAAGAAAATCAACTAAACTATCTTCTTTTAAACTACAACTCTTTAAACATCTGAAAGAAACTGACATTAAGAATCATAAATGCTCAGTCTAATTTTTTATACCAATTGCATGTTGATATATTTTAAAAGTAGATTTAGGTAAATTATGTATTGAAATTTTAATTTAGATTTTATTACTGGACATCTTGTTAAGACCAGCATTTTTTTAAATGCTAATAGATTTTACTCCAGGATAAATAAAGCTTTTATTATTATTACTATTATTAGAGCGGTCTAAAACAGTACATTCAATTAGGAAACTTGTGGAGCGCAATGAAATCAAAGCAAGATTAATAATTATTAAGAAAAAACGAAAAAGAAAAATTTCTACGCACCGGAATCAAAGCAGCGGCCTTGTGCCAATATGGATAAAAGATAGTGCATGCGCAGCGCATGGTCGAGCCATCTCACCAGTCTAGAGCGGTCAAAAACAGTACAATCAATTAGGAAACTTGTGCAGCACTATGAAATCAAAGCAAGATTGATAAAAAGGAAGAAAAAAAAAACTGCTACAAACCGGAATCAAACCAGCGACCTTCTGCAAATATGGATAAAAGATGGGGCATGCGCAGCGTAGGCTCGGGGCACCTCACCAGTTTAAAGCGGTCAAACACAGTACAATCAATTGGAATACTTGTGGAGCGCAATGAAATCAAAGCAAGATTGATAAAAAGGAAGAAATAACAAAAAAGAAAAATATCTACTCACCAGAATCGAGCCAGCGACCTTCTGCCAATATGGATAAAAGATGGGGCATGTGCAGCGCATGCTCGGGGCACCTCACCAGTCTAGATCGGTTAAGAGAAGTACAATCAATTAGAAAACTTGTGGAGCGCAATGAAATCAAAGCAAGATTGATAAAAAGGAAGAAAAAACAACAAAAAAATGTCTACCACGGGAATGGAACCAGCGACCTACTGCCAATATCGATAAAACATCGGGCATGCGCAGTGCATGATCAGGGCACCTCACCAGTCTAGAGCGGTCAAAAACAGTACAATCAATTAGGAAACTTGTGGAGCGCAATAAAATCAAAGCAAGATTGATAAAAAGAAGGAAATAACAAAAAAGAAAAATTTCTACGCACCAGAATCGAACCAGCCACCTTCTGCCAATATGGATAAGAGATGGGGCATGAGCAGTGCATGTTCGGGGAGCCACACCAGTCTAGAGCGGTCGAAAACAGTACAATCAATTAGGAAACTGGTGCAGCGCAATGAAATCAAAGCAAGATTCATAAAAAGGAAGACAAAAAATTGCTACGAACCGGAAACTGACCAGCGACCTTCTGCCAATATGGATAAAAGATGGGGCATGCGCACTGCAGGCTCGAAGCACCCCACCAGTCTAAAGCGGTCAAACACAGTACAATCAATTAGAAAAATTGTGGAGCTCAATGAAATCAAAGCAAGATTGATAAAAAAGAAGAAAAAACAAAAAAGAAAAATTTATACTCACGAGAATCAAACCAGCGAGCTTCTGCCAATATGGATAAGAGATGGGCATACGCAGCGCATGCTCGGGGCACCTCACCAGCCAAGAGCGGTCAAAAACAGTACAATCAATTAGGAAACTTGTGGAGCGCAATAAAATCAAAGCAAGATTGATAAAAAGCAAGAAATAACAAAAATGAAAAATTTCTAGTCACTGGAAGCGAACCAGCGAGCTTCTGCCAATATGGATAAAAGATGGGGCATACGCAGCGCATACTCGGGGCACCTCACCAGTCTAGAGCGGTCAAAAACAGTACAATCAATAAGGAAACTTGTGGAGCGCGATAAAATAAAAGCAAGATTGATAAAAAGGAAGAAAAACCAAAAAAGCAAAATTTCTACGCACCGGAATCGAACCAGCGACCTTCTGCCAATATGGATAAAAGAATCAAAGAATCAAAGGCGAAGTTCCAAAAAACAGCCAAAGGAAATGGCTTCTAGATTGTAACTACTCAAGAAATGAAAACCTCGACTGGAGCTCAGCATATATTTTGACATCACGATGCACCAGGAGTACCAAACTGATCGAATTCCAGTTTAAATTTTTACACAGACGTCTCGCAACTAATGACTTTCTATATAAAATTGGGCTTAAGGAAAATGATAATTGTACCTTCTGTCAAGAAGGCCCAGAGTCATTAATGCATCTCTTCTGGACATGTCACGAGACATCTAACTTTTGGAAAAGAGTATCAGAATGGCTGCAAAGTATAAAACTAATGTCCAAAACCTCCACCCTATTAAACATTACAGCTTTTGGTCTGAAACCGGAAACGTCAAAATTTGCACTTCAAATTAACTATTGCCTTCTTTTAGCTCGACGTCATATCTGGCTAGCCAAATCTAAAGAAATGTCCCCTAACTTTGACCATTATCTATGCTTTCTGAAATCAAGGCTCGAGCTGGAGACAAAAAGCGGCGATATGAAAAAATGGGAACCTCTTGCAGAATATATATAATATTCTGTAGGTATTCTGTAATAAGTGAGAATAAGTGAATAAACTTGTGTAAATAGAGTACAATGTAGAGCAAGATTTGCATTATCAGTTGTGTAGGCAGTAGTTATGTGTAATCGTAGTGTTAGTAGTAATCGTAGTATAAGTAATGGTTGTATTGTAAGTAATGTCAGTAGTGGCGTAAGTGATATTAGTATTGTAAGTAATTACTGTCTTGTCATTTGACTTTGTATAAATCCATTGTTCCATGTAATAAAGATAAGAGTTACTGCAAAAAAAAAAAAAAAAAAAAAAAAAAAAAAAATATGGATAAGAGATATGGCATACACTGCGCATGCTCGTGGCACCTTACTAGTCTAGAGCAGTCAAAAACAGTACAATCAATTAAAAAACTTGTGGAGCGCAATAAGATTAATGCAAGATTGATAAAAAGGAAGAAAAAACAAAAAAAAACTTTTTACTTACCGGAATCGAACCAGCGACCTTCTGCCAATATCAATAAAACATGGGGCATGCGCAGTGAATGATCGGGGCACCTCACTAGTCTAGAGCGGGAAAAAAAAAACACAATCAATTAGGAAACTTATGGAGCGCAATAAAATTAAAGCAAGATTGATAAAAAGGAAGAAAAAACAAAAAAAGATTTCTACGCACCGGAATCGAACTAGCGACCTTCTGCCAAGATGGGTAAGAGATGGGGCATGCGCAGCGCATGCTCGGGGCGCCTTACCAGTCTAAAGCGGTCAAAAACAGTACAATCAATTAGGAAACTTATGAAGCATAATGAAGTCAAGGCAAGATTGATAAAAAGAAAGAGAGAAAAAAAAAATTTCTACGCACCAGAATTGAACCAGCGACCTTCTGCCAATATGGATAAAAGGTGGGGCATACGCAACGCATGCTCGGGACACTTCACACACCTAGAGCTGTCAAAAACAGTACAATTAATTAGAAAATTTGTGGAGCTCAATGAAATCAAAGCAAGATTGATAAGAAGAAAGAAAAAACGAAAAAAGAATTTTTTCTACGCACCGGAATCAAACCAGCGACCTTATGCCAATATGACTAAAAGATGGGGCATACGCAGCGCATGCTCGGGGCACCTCACCAGTCTAGAACGGTCAAAAACCGTACAATCAATTAGAAAACTTGTGGAGCACAATGAAATCAAAGCAAGATTGATTAAAAGGAAGAAAAAACCAAAAAACGAGTTTCTCTGCACCAGAATCGAACCACCGACCTTCTGCGAATATTGATAAGAGATGGGGCATACGCAGCGCATGCTCGGGGCACCTCACCAGTCTAGAGCAGTCAAAAACAATGCAATCAATTAGGAAACTTGTAGAACGCAATAGAAATCAAAGCAAGATTGATAAAAAGAAACAAGAAACAAAAAAGAAACATTTCTACGCACGAGAATCAAACCAGCCACGTTCTGCCAATATGGATAAGAGATGGGGTCTACGCAGCGCGTGTTCGGGGCAGCTCACCAGTCTAGAGCGGTCAAAAACAGTACAATCAATTAGGAAACTTTTGGAGCTCAATGAAATCAAAGCAAGATTGATAAAAAGGAAGAAAAAACGAAAAAAAATTGCTACGAACCGGAAATGAACCAGCGACCTTCTGCCAATATGGATAAGAGATGGGGCATGAGCAGTGCATGTTCGGGGAGCCACACCAGTCTAGAGCGGTCGAAAACAGTACAATCAATTAGGAAACTTGTGCAGCGCAATGAAATCAAAGCAAGATTGATAAAAAGGCAGAAAAAACATTGCTACGAACCGGAAACGAACCAGCGACCTTCTGCCAATATGGATAAAAGATGGGGCATGCGCAGTGCAGGCTCGGAGCACCCCACCAGTATAAAGCGGTCAAACACAGTACAATCAATTAGAAAACTTGTGGAGCTCAATGAAATCAAAGCAAGATTGATAAAAAGGAAGAAAAAACAAAAAAGAAAAGTTTATACTCACCAGAATCGAACCAGCGAGCTTCTGCCAATATGGATAAAAGATGGGCATACGCAGCGCATGCTCGGGTCACCTCACCAGTCTAGAGCGGTCAAAAACAGCACAATCAATTAGGAAACTATTGGAGCTAAATGAAATCAAAGCAAGACTAATAAAAAGGAAGAAAAAAAACAGAAAAAATGTCTACGCACGGGAATAGAAAAAGCCACCTTCTACCAGTATGGATAAAAGATGGGGCATGTGCAGCGCATGCTCGGGGCACCTCACCAGTCTAGAGCGGTAAAAAACAGTACAATCAATTAGGAAAGTTGTGGAGTGCAATATAATCAAAGCAAGATTGATAAAAAAAAAGAACAAAAAAAAATGTCTACGCACGGGAATCGAACCAGCGACCTTCAACCAATATGGATAAGAGATGGGCCATGCGCAGCGCATGCTCGGGGCACCTCACCAGTCTAGAGCGGTCAAAAACAGAACAATGACTTAGGTAACTTGTGGAGCGCAATAAAATCAAAGCAATATTGATAAAAAGAAAGAAATAATAAAAAAGAAAAATTTCTAGTCACCAGAATCGAACCAGCGACCTTCTGCAAATATGGAGAAAAGGTGGGGCATACGCAGCGCATGGTCGGGACACGTCACAAGTCTAGAGCTGTCAAAAACAGTACAATTAATTAGAAAACTTGTGGAGCACAATGAAATCAAAGCAAGATTGATAAAAAGGAAGAAAAAACGAAAAAGAAAAATTTCTACGCACCGGAATCGAACCAGCGACCTTCTCCCAATATGACTAAAAGATGGGGTATACGCGGCGCATGCTCGGGGCACCTCACCAGTCTAGGGCGGTCAAAAACAGTACAATCAAAAAGGAAACTTGTGGAGCACAATGAAATAAAAGCGAGCTTGATAAAAAGGAAGAAAAATCAAAAAACAAGTTTCTCCGCACCAGAATCGAACAAGTGACCTTCTGCGAATATTGATAAGAGATGGGGCATACGTAGTGCATGCTCAAGGCACCTCACCAGTCTAGAACGGTCAAACACAGTGCAATCAACTAGGAAACTTGTGGAACGCAATAAAAATCAAAGCAAGATTGATAAAAAGAAACCAGAAACAAAAAAGAAACATTTCTACGCACCAGAATCGAAACAGCGACCTTTTGCCAATATGGATAAAAGATGGGGCATGCGCAGCGCATGCTCGGGGTACCTCACCAGTCTAGGGCGGTCAAAAACAGTACAATCAATTAGGAAACTTGTGGAGCGCAATGAAATCAAAGCAAGATTGATAAAAAGGAAGAAAAAAACAGAAAAAATGTCTACGCACGGGAATAGAAAAAGCCACCTTCTACCAGTATGGATAAAAGATGGAGCATGTGCAGCGCATGCTCGGGGCACCTCACCAGTCTAGAGCGGTAAAAAACAGTACAATCAATTAGGAAACTTGTGGAGTGCAATATAATCAAAGCAAGATTGATAAAAAAAAAAAGAACAAAAAAAAATGTCTACGCACGGGAATCGAACCAGCGACCTTCAACGAATATGGATAAGAGATGGGCCATGCGCAGCGCATGCTCGGGACACGTCACAACTCTAAAGCTGTCAAAAACAGTACAATTAATTAGAAAACTTGTGGAGCGCAATGAAATCAAAGCAAGATTGATTAAAAGGAAGAAAAAAGCAAAAAACAAGTTTCTCCGCACCAGAATCGCGCCAGCGACCTTCTGCGAATATTGATAAGAGATGGGGCATACGCAGCGCATGCTAGGAGCACCTCACCAGTCTGGAGCGGTCAAAAACAGCAATCAATTAGAAAACTTGTGGAACGCAATAAAAATCAAAGCAAGATTGATAAAAAGAAAGAAGAAACAAAAAAGAAAAATTTCTACGCACCGGAATCGAAGCAGCGTCCATGTGCCCATATGGATAAGAGATAGCGCATGCGCAGCGCATGGTCGGGGCACCTCACCAGTGTAGAGCAATCAAAAACAGTACAATTAATTAGGAAACTTATGTAGCGCAGTTAAATCAAACAAGATTGATAAAAAGAAAGAAAAAAAAATTGCTGCGAACCGGAATCGAGCCACCGATCTTCTGCCAATATGGATAAGAGATGGGGCATGCGCAGTGCATGCTCAGGGCACCTCACCAGTCTAAGGCGGTCAAACACAGTACAATCAATTAGGAAACTTGTGGAGCGCAATAAAATCAAAGCAAGATTGATAAAAAGGAAGAAAAAACGAAAAAGGAAAATTCTTACGCACCGGAATCGAACCAGCGACCTTCTGCCAATATGGATAAGACATGGGGCATACGCAGTGCATGATCGGGGCACCTCACCAGTCTACAGCGGTAAAAAAAACACAATCAATTAGGAAACTTGTGGAGTGCAATGAAATCAAAGCAAGATTGATGAAGAGGAACAAAAAACCAAAATAAAATTTCTACGCACTAGTATCGAGCCAGAGACCTTCTGCCAATATCGATAAGAGATGGAGCATACGCAGCGCATGCTCTGTGCACCTCACCAGTCTAGAGCATTCAAAAATCATACAATCAATTAGGAAACTTGTGGAGCGCAATGAAATCAAAGCGAGATTGATAAAAGGGAAGAAAAAACAACCAAAAAAAATTTCTACCTACCGGAATCGAACCAGCGACCTTCTGCCAATATGGATAAGAGATGGGGCATACGCAGCGCATGCGCGGGGTACCTCACCAGTCTAGAGCGGTCGAAAACAATACAATCAATTATGAAACTTGTGGAGCGCAATGAAATCAAAGCAAGATTGTTAAAAAGGAAGAAAAAACAAAAAAAAAATTTATACGCACCGGAATCAAACCAGCAACCTTCTGCCAATATGGATAAAGGATGAAGAATACGCAGCGCATGCTCGGGGCACCTTACCAGTCTACAGCGGTCAAAAACAGTACAGACAATTAGGAGAGTTATGGATTGATATGAAATCAAAGGAACATTGATGAAAAAGAAAAAGAAAAAAAAATTAATACGCACCTGGAATCGAACCCGCGACCTCTGCAAATATGGATAAAATATGGGGCATACGCAGCGCATGCTCGGGACACCTCACCAGTCTAGCGCGGTCAAAAACACTACAATCAATTAGAAAACTTGTGGAGCGCAAAGAAATCAAAGCAAGATTGATAAAAAAGAAGAAAAAACAAAAAAAATATTTCTACGCACCAGAATCGAGCCAGCGACCTTCTACCAAGATGGATAAGAGATGGGGCATGCGCAGCGCATGCTTTGGGCACCTCACCAGTCTAGAGCGGTCAAAAATAATACAATCAATTAGAAAACTTGTGGAATACGCAGCGCATTCTCGGGGCACCTCACCAGTCTAGAGCTGTCAAAAACAGTACAATCAATTAGGAAACATGTGGAGTGCAATATAATCAAAGCAAAATTGATAAAAAAAAAAAAGAACAAAAAAAATGTCTACGCACGGGAATCGAACCAGCGGCCTTCAACCAATATGGATAAGAGATGGGCCATGCGCAGCGCATGCTCGGGGCACCTCACCAGTCTAGAGCGGTCAAAAACAGAACAATGAATTAGGTAACTTGTGGAGCGCAATAAAATCAAAGCAATATTGATAAAAAGAAAGAAATAATAAAAAAGAAAAATTTCTAGTCACCAGAATCGAACCAGCGACCTTCTGCAAATATGGAGAAAAGGTGGGGCATACGCAGCGCATGGTCGGGACACGTCATAAGTCTAGAGCTGTCAAAAACAGTACAATTAGTTAGAAAACTTGTGGAGCACAATGAAATCAAAGCAAGATTGATAAAAAGGAAGAAAAAACGAAAAAGAAAAATTTCTACGCACCGGAATCGAACCAGCGACCTTCTCCCAATATGACTAAAAGATGGGGTATACGCGGCGCATGCTCGGGGCACCTCACCAGTCTAGGGCGGTCAAAAACAGTACAATCAAAAAGGAAACTTGTGGAGCACAATGAAATAAAAGCGAGATTGATAAAAAGGAAGAAAAATCAAAAAACAAGTTTCTCCGCACCAGAATCGAACAAGTGACCTTCTGCGAATATTGATAAGAGATGGGGCATACGTAGCGCATGCTCAAGGCACCTCACCAGTCTAGAACGGTCAAAAACAGTGCAATCAATTAGGAAACTTGTGGAACGCAATAAAAATCAAAGCAAGATTGATAAAAAGAAACCAGAAACAAAAAAGAAAAATTTCTACGCACCAGAATCGAAACAGCGACCTTTTGCCAATATGGATAAAAGATAAGGCTTGCGCAGCGCATGCTCGGGGTACCTCACCAGTCTAGGGCGGTCAAAAACAGTACAATCAATTAGGAAACTTGTGGAGCGCAATGAAATCAAAGCAAGATTGATAAAAAGGATGAAAAAACAACAAAAAAATGTCTACGCACCGGATTCAAACCAGCAACCTTCTGCAAGGATGGATAAAAGATGGGGCATGCGCAGCGCATGGTCGGGGCACCTCACCAGTCTAGAGCGGTCAAAAACAGTAAAATCAATTAGGAAACTTGTGAAGCGCAATGAAATCAAAGCAAGATTGATAAAAAGGAAGAAAAAATGAAAAAAAATTTCTCCGCACCAGAAACGAACCAGGGACCTTCTGCCAATATGGATATAAGGTAGGGGATACGCAGCGCATGCTCGGGACACGTCACAACTCTAAAGCTGTCAAAAACAGTACAATTAATTAGAAAACTTGTGGAGCGCAATGAAATCAAAGCAAGATTGATTAAAAGGAAGAAAAAAGCAAAAAACAAGTTTCTCCGCACCAGAATCGCGCCAGCGACCTTATGCGAATATTGATAAGAGATGGGGCATACGCAGCGCATGCTAGGAGCACCTCACCAGTCTGGAGCGGTCAAAAACAGCAATCAATTAGGAAACTTGTGGAACGCAATAAAAATCAAAGCAAGATTGATAAGAAGAAAGAAGAAACAAAAAAGAAAAATTTCTACGCACCGGAATCGAAGCAGCGTCCATGTGCCCATATGGATAAGAGATAGCGCATGCGCAGCGCATGGTCGGGGCACCTCACCAGTGTAGAGCAATCAAAAACAGTACAATTAATTAGGAAACTTATGTAGCGCAGTTAAATCAAACAAGATTGATAAAAAGAAAGAAAAAAAAAATTGCTGCGAACCGGAATCGAGCCACCGACCTTCTGCCAATATGGATAAGACATGGGGCATACGCAGTGCATGATCGGGACACCTCACCAGTGTAGCGCGGTCAAAAACAGTACAATCAATTAGAAAACTTGTGGAGCGCAAAGAAATCAAAGCAAGATTGATAAAAAAGAAGAAAAAACAAAAAAAATATTTCTACGCACCAGAATCGAGCCAGCGACCTTCTACCAAGATGGATAAGAGATGGGGCATGCGCAGCGCATGCTTTGGGCACCTCACCAGTCTAGAGCGGTCAAAAATAATACAATCAATTAGAAAACTTGTGGAATACGCAGCGCATTGTCGGGGCACCTCACCAGTCTAGAGCTGTCAAAAACAGTACAATCAATTAGGAAACTTGTGCAGCGAAATGAAATCAAAGGAAGATTGATTAAAAAAAAAAAGAAAAAAAAATTAATACGCACCTGGAATCGAGCCCGCGAACTCTGCCAATATGGATAAAAGATGGGGCATACGCATTGCATCCTCGGGACACCTCACCAGTCTAGAGCGGTCAAAAACAGTACAATCAATTAAGAAACTTGTGAAACGCAATAAAATCAAAGCAAGATTGATAAAAAGGAAAAAAGAAATATTTCTACGCACCAGAATCGAACCAGTGACCTTCTACCAAGATGGATAAGAAATAGGGCATGCGCAGCGCATAATCGGGGCACCTCTCCAGTCTAGAGCGGTCAAAAAAAGTACAATCCATTAGAAAACTTGTGGAATGCAATGAAATCAAAGCAAGATTGATAAAAAGGAGGAAAAAACAAAAAAGAAAAACTTCTTCGCACCGGAATCGAACCAGCGACCTTCTGCCAATATGCATAAAAGATGGCGCAAACGCAGCGCATGCTCGGGGCACCTCACAAGTCTAGAGCGGTCAAAAACAGTACATACAATTAGAAAACTTGTGGAGCGCAATGAAATCAAAGCAAGATTGATAAAAAAGAAAAAAAAAATTAATACGCACCTGGAATCGAAACCGCAACCTCTGCCAATATCGATAAGAGATGGGGCATACGCAGCGCATGCTCGGGGCACCTTACCAGTCTAAAGCGGTCAAAAACAATACAATCAATTAGGAGACATGTGGAGCGCAATGAAATCAAAGCAAGATTGATAAAAAGGAAGAAAAAACAACAAAAAAATTTCTACGCACCGGAATCGAACAAGCGACCTTCTGTCAATTTGGAGAAAAGATGGGGCATACGCAGCGCATGCTCGGGACACCTCACCAGTCTAGAGCGGTCAAAAACAGTACAATCAATTAGGAGACTTCTGGAGCGCAATGAAATCAAAGCAAGATTGATGAAAAAGAAAAACAAAAATAATTAATTTGCACCTGGAATCGAACCCGCAACCCTTGCCAATATGGATAAGAGATGGGGCATACGCAGCGCATGGTCGGGGCACCTCACCAGTCTAGAGCGTTAAAAAACAGTACAATCAATTAAAAGACTTTTGAAGCTCAATGAAATCATAGCAAGATTGATAAAAAGGAAGAAATAACAAAAAGAAAAATTTCTAGTCACCAGAATCGAACCAGCGACCTTCTGCCAATATGGATAAAAGATGGGGCATGCGCAGCGCATGCTCGGGGCACCTCACCAGTCTAGAGTTTTCAAAAACAGTACAATCAATTAGGAAACTTTTGGAGCTATATGACATAAAAGAAGGATTAATAAAAAGGAAAGAAAGAAACAAAAAAAATTTTCTACGCACCGGAATCGAACCAGCGACCCTCTGCCAATATGGATAAAAGATGGGGCATACACAGCGCATGGTCGGGACACCTCACAAGTCTAGAGCGTTCAAAAGTAGTACAATCAATTAGGAAACTTTTGGAGCTCAATGAAATCAAAGCAAGGTTGATAAAAAGGAAGAAAAAACAAAAGAGAAAAATTTCTTTGCACAAGAATCGAACCAGCGACCTTCTGCCAATATGGATAAAAGGTGGGGCATACGGAGCGTTAGCTCGGGACACGTCACCAGTCTAGAGCGGTCAAAAACAGTACAATCAATTAGGAAACTTGTGGAGCGCAATGAAATCAAAGCAAGATTGATAAAAAGGAAGAAATAACAAAAAAGAAAAATTTCTAGTCACCGGAATCGAACCAGCGAGCTTCTGCCAATATGGATAAAAGATGGGGCATACGCAGCGCATGCTCGGGGCACCTCACCAGTCTAGAGCGGTCAAAAACAGTACAATCAATTAGGAAACTTGTGGAGCGCAATGAAATCAAAGCAAGATTGATAAAAAGAAAGAAAAGACAAAAAAAAAAATGCTACGAACCGGAATCGAACCAGCGACCTTTATCCAATATGACTAATAGATGGGGCATACGAAGCGCATAATTGGGGCACCTCACTAGTGTAGAGAGTTAAAAAAAAAGCCAATCAATTAAGAAACTTGTGGAGCGCAATGAAATCAAAGCAAGATTGATAAAAAGGAAGAAAAAAAACAAAAAAAAATTTATAGGCATCGGAATCGAACCAGTGACTATCTGCCAATATGGATGAAAGATAGTGCATGCGCAGCGCATGTTCGGGGCACCTCACAAGTCTAGAGCGGTCAAAAACAGTACAATCAATTAGGAAACTTGTGGAGCGCAATGAAATCAAAGCAAGGTTGATAAAAAGAAAGAAAAGACAAAAAAAAAATGCTACGAATCGGAATCGAAGCAGCGACCTTCTGCCAATATGACTAAAAGATGGGGCATACGCAGCGCATGCTCGAAGCACCTCACCAGTCTAGAGCGGTCAAAAACAGTACAATTAATTAGGAAACTTGTGGAGCAAAATGAAATCAAAGCAAGATTGATAAAAAGAAAGGAAAAACCAAAAAACAAGTTTCTCCACACCAGAATCAAACCAGCGACCTACTGCGAATATTTATAAGAGATGGGGCATACGCAGCGCACGCTCGGGGCACCTTACCAGTCTAGAGCGGTCAAAAACAGTGCAATCAATTAGGAAACTTGTGGAACGCAATATAAATCAAAGCAAGATTGATAAAAAAAAACCAGAAAGAAAAAAGAAAAATCTCTACGCACCAGAATCGAACCAGCGAAATTCTGCCAATATGGCTAAAAGATGGAGCCTACGCAGCGCATGTTCGGGGCAGCTCACATGTCTAGAATGGTCAAAAACAGTACGATCAATTAGGGAACTTTTGGAGCTAAATAAAATCAAAGCAAGATTAATAAAGAGGAAGAAAAAACAAAAAACATATGTCTACGCACGGGAATCGAACAAGCGACCCTCTGCAAATATGGATAAAAGATGGGGCATGCGCAGCGCATGGTCGAGACACCTCACCAGTCTAGAGCGATTAAAAACAGTACAATCAATTAGGAAACTTCTGGAGCTCAATGAAATCAAAGCAAGATTGATAAAAAAAAAGAAAAAAAAAATTTCTACGCACCAGAATCGA
This sequence comes from Ricordea florida, assembly GCA_949710005.1. Taxonomy (NCBI): domain Eukaryota; kingdom Metazoa; phylum Cnidaria; class Anthozoa; order Corallimorpharia; family Ricordeidae; genus Ricordea; species Ricordea florida. The sequence goes on from OX453284.1 coordinate 19,720,544, forward strand.
ACCAGCGACCTTCTCCCAATATGGATAAAAGAAGGGGCATGCGCAGCGCATGCTCGGGGCTCCTCACCAGTCTAGAGCCGTCAAAAACAGTACAGTCAATTAAGAAACTTGTGTAACGCAATGAAATCAAAGCAAGATTGATAAAAAGGAAGAAAAAACAAAAAGGAAAAATTTCTTTGATCCACAATCGAATAAGCGACATTCTGCCAATATGGATAAGAGGTGGGGCATACGGAGATCATGCTCGGAACACATCACCAGTCTAGAACGGTCAAAAACAGTACAATCAATTAGGAAACTTGTGGAGCACAATGAAATAAAAGCAAGATTAAGAAAACGGAAGAAAAAACGAAAAAACAAGTTTCTCCGCACAAGAATCGAACCAGCGACCTTCTGCCAATATGGATAAAAGATGGGGCATGCGCAGCGCATGCTCGGAGCAACTCACCAGTCTAGAATGGTCAAAAACAGTACAATCAATTAGGAAACTTGTGGAGCGCAATGAAATCAAAGCAAGATTGATAAAAGGGAAGAAAAAACCAAAAAAACAAGTTTCTCCGCAATAGAATCGCGCCAGCGACCTTCTGCGAAGGTTGATAAGAGATGGGGCATACGCAGCGCATGCTCTGGGCACCTCACCAGTCTGGAGCGGTCAAAAAGAGTGCAATCAATTAGGAAACTTGTGGAACGCAATAAAAATCAAAGCAAAATTGATAAAAAGAAAGAAGAAACAAAAAAGAAAAATTTCTACGCACCGAAATCGAAGCAGCGTCCTTGTGCCCATATAGATAAGAGATAGTGCATGCGCAGCGCATGGTCGGGGCATTTCACCAGTCTAGAGCGGTCAAAAAAAGTACAATTAATTAGGAAACTTATGCAGCTCAGTTAAATCAAAGCAAGATTGATAAAAAGAAAGAAAAAACAAATTGCTGCGAACCGGAATCGAACCACCGACCTTCTCCCAATATGGATAAGAGATGGGGCATGCGCAGTGCATGCTCGGCGCACCTCACCAGTCTAAAGCGGTCAAACAAAGTACAATCAATTAGGAAACTTGTGGAGCGCAATGAAATCAAAGCAAGATTGATAAAAAGGAAGTAAAAACAACAAAAAAATGTCTACGCACGGGAATCGAACCAGCGACCTTCTGCCAATAGGGATAAAAGATGGGGCATGCGCAGTGCACGCGCGGGGCACTACACCAGTCTAGAGCGGTCAAAAACAGAAATCTCAATTAGGAAACTTGTGGAGCGCAATGAAATCAAAGCAAGATTGATAAAAAGAAAGAAAAAACGAAAAACGAAAATTCTTACGCACCGGAAGCGAACCAGCGACCTTCTGCCACTATGGATAAGAGATGGGGCATACGCAGCGCATGCTCGGGGCACCTTACCAGTCTAGAGCGGTCAAAAACAGTACAATCAATTAGAAAACTTGTGGAGCGTAATAAAATTAAAGCAAGATTGATAAAAAGAACGCAAAAACAAAAAAGAAAAATTTTTACGCACCGGAATCGAACCAGCGACCTTCTGCCAATATCGACAAAACATATGGCATGCGCAGTGCATGATCGGGGCACCTCACCAGTCTATAGCGGTAAAAAAAACACAATTTATTAGGAAACTTGTGGAGCGCAATGAAATTAAAGCAAGATTGATAAAAAGAAAGAAAAAAACAAAAAAAATTTCTAGGCACCGGAATCGAACCAGCGATCTTCTGCAAAGATAGAGAAAAGATAGTGCATGCGCAGCGCATGTTCGGGGCACCTCACCAGTCTAGATCAGTCAAAAACAGTAAAATCAATTAGGAAACTTGTGCAGCGCAATAAAATCAAAGCAAGATTGATAAAAAGAAAGAAAAAACAAAAAAAAATTCCTACTAACTGGAATCAAACCAGCGACATTCTGCCAATATCGATAAAAGATAAGGCATACGCAGCGCATGCTCGAGGCACCTCACCAGTCTAGAGCGCAAATTTTTCTTTTTTGTTCCGGAATCGAACCAGCGACCTTCTGCCAATATGGATAAGAGATGGAGCATACGCAGCGCATGTTTGGGGCACCTCACCAGTCTAGAGTGGTCAAAAATAATACCATCAATTAGAAAACTTGTGGAGCGCAATGAAATCAACAGGCAAGATTGAAAAAAGGGAAGAAAAAACAAAAAAAAAATTCTACGTACCGGAATGGAACCAGCGACCTTCTGCCAATATCGATAAAAGATCGGGCACACTCAGCGCATGCTCGGGGCACCTCACCAGTCTAGAGCGCTCAAAAACAGTACAATCAATTAGGAAACTTGTGGAGCGCAATGACATCAAAGCAAGATTGATAAAAAGGAAGAAAAAACCAAAATAAAATTTCTACCAACTAGAATCGAGCCAGCGACCTTCTGGCAATATCAATAAGAGATGGGGCATACGCAGCGCATGCCCGGGGCACCTCACCAGTCTAGAGCAGTCAAAAATAATACAATCAATTAGGAAACTTGTAGAGCGCAATGAAATCAAAGCAAGATTGATAAAAGGGAAGAAAAAACAACAAAAAAAAACTTCTACGCACCGGAATCGAACCAGCGACCTTCTGCCAATATGGATAAAAGATGGGGCATACGCAGCGCTACCGCGGGGTACCTCACCAGTCTAGAGCGGTCAAAAACAATACAATGAATTAGGAAATATGTGAAGCGCAATGAAATCAAAGCAAGGTTGATAAAAAGGAAGAAAAAAAAACTTCTACGCACCAGAATCAAACCAGCGACCATCTGCCAATATGGACAAACGATAAAGCATGCGCAGAGCATGCTCGGGGCACGTCACCAGTTTACAGTAGTCAAAAACAGTACAATATATTAGAAAACTTGTTGAGCGCAATGAAATCAAAGCAAGATTGATAAAAAGGAAGGATAAAAAATTTATACGCATATGGAATCGAACTTGCGACCTCTGCCAATATGGATAATAGATGGGGTATATGCAGCGCATCCTCGGGCCACCTTACAAGTCTAGAGCGGTCAAAAATAGTACAATTAATTAGGAAACTTGCGGAGCGCAATGAAATCAAAGCAAAATTGTTAAAAAGAAAGAAAAAACAAAAAAAAAATTTCTACGCACCGGAATCGAACCAGCAACCTTCTGCGAATATGGATAAAAGATGGGGAATACGCAGCGCATGCTCGGGGCACCTCACTAGTCTACAGCGGTCAAAAACAGTACAGACAATTAGGAGAGTTATGGATTGCAATGAAATCAAAGGAAGATTGATGAAAAAGAAAAAGAAAAAAAATTAATACGCACCTGGAATCGAACCCGCGACCTCTGCAAATATGGATAAAATATGGGGCATACGCAGCGCATGGTCGGGACACCACACCAGTCTAGCGCGGTCAAAAACAGTACAATCAATTAGAAAACTTGTGGAGCGCAAAGAAATCCAAGCAAGATTGACAAAAAAGAAGAAAAAACAAAAAAAATATTTCTATGCACCAGAATCGAACCAGCGACCTTCTACCAAGATGGATAAGAGATGGGGCATGCGAAGCGCATGCTCGGGGCACCTCACCAGTCTAGAGCAGTCAAAAATAATACAATCAATTAGGAAACTTGTGGAATGCAATGAAATCAAAGCAAGATTGATAAAAAGGAGGAAAAAAAAAAAGAAAAATTTCTTCGCACCGGAATCGAACCAGCGACCTTCTGCCAATATGCATAAAAGATGGGAAATACGCAGCGCATGCTCGAGGTACCTCACAAGTCTAGAGCGGTCAAAAAAAGTACAATCAAGTACGAAACTTGTAAAGCGCAATAAAATCAAAGCTAGATTGATAAAAAGGAAGAAAAAACAAAAAAAGAACAATTTTTACGCACCGGAATCGAACTAACGACCTTCTGCCAATATAGATAAAACATGGTGCATGCGCAGTGCATGATCGGGGCACCTCACCAGTCTAGAGCGGTCAAAAACAGTACAATTAATTAGGAAACTTGTGGAGTGCAATGAAATCAAAGGAAGATTGATAAAAAGGAAGAAAAAACAACAACAAAAAATTTCTACGCACCGGAATCGAATCAGCGACCTTCTGCCAATATGGATAAAAGATGGGGAATACGCAGCGCATGCTCGGGGCACCTCACTAGTCTACAGCGGTCAAAAACAGTACAGACAATTAGGAGAGTTATGGATTGCAATGAAATCAAAGGAAGATTGATGAAAAAGAAAAAGAAAAAAAATTAATACGCACCTGGAATCGAACCCGCGACCTCTGCAAATATGGATAAAATATGGGGCATACGCAGCGCATGGTCGGGACACCACACCAGTCTAGCGCGGTCAAAAACAGTACAATCAATTAGAAAACTTGTGGAGCGCAAAGAAATCCAAGCAAGAGTGACCAAAAAAGAAGAAAAAACAAAAAAAATATTTCTATGCACCAGAATCGAACCAGCGACCTTCTACCAAGATGGATAAGAGATGGGGCATGCGAAGCGCATGCTCGGGGCACCTCACCAGTCTAGAGCAGTCAAAAATAATACAATCAATTAGGAAACTTGTGGAATGCAATGAAATCAAAGCAAGATTGATAAAAAGGAGGAAAAAAAAAAAAGAAAAATTTCTTCGCACCGGAATCGAACCAGCGACCTTCTGCCAATATGCATAAAAGATGGGAAATACGCAGCGCATGCTCGAGGTACCTCACAAGTCTAGAGCGGTCAAAAACAGTACAATCAAGTAGGAAACTTGTAAAGCGCAATAAAATCAAAGCAAGATTGATAAAAAGGAAGAAAAAACAAAAAAAGAACAATTTTTACGCACCGGAATCGAACTAACGACCTTCTGCCAATATAGATAAAACATGGTGCATGCGCAGTGCATGATCGGGGCACCTCACCAGTCTAGAGCGGTCAAAAACAGTACAATTAATTAGGAAACTTGTGGAGTGCAATGAAATCAAAGCAAGATTGCTAAAAAGGAAGAAAAAACAACAACAAAAAATTTCTACGCACCGGAATCGAATCAGCGACCTTCTGCCAATATGGATAAAAGATAGGGAATACGCAGCGCATGCTCGGGACACCTCACCAGTCTAGAGCGGTCAAAAACAGAACAATCAATTAGGAAACTTGTGGAGCCCAATGAAATCAAAGCAACATTGATACAAACGAAGAAAAAACAAAAAAAAATGTCTACGCAAGAGAATCGAACCAGCGACCTTCTGCCAATATGGATAAAAGATGGGGCATGCGCAGCGAATGCTAGGCGCTCCTTACCAGTCTAGAGCGGGCAAAAAAAAAACAATCAATTAGGAAACTTGTGGAGCGCAATAAAATCAAAGCAAGATTGATAAAAAGGAAGAAATAAGAAAAAAGAAAATACTTTACTCCCTGGAATCGAACCAGCGACCTTCTACCAATTTGGATAAAAGAAGGGGCAAACGCAGCGCATGCTTGGGGCACCTCACCAGTATAAAGCGGTCAAAAACAGTACAATCAAGTAGAAAACTTGTGGAACGCAATGAAATAGAAGCAAGATTGATAAAAAAGAAGAAAAAAAAATTTCTACGCACAGAAATCGAACCAGCGACCTTCTGCCAATATGGATGAAAGATAGGGCATGCGAAGCGCATGCTCGGGGCACCTTCCCAGTCTAGAACGGTCAAAAAAAGAACAATCGATTAGGAAACTTGTGGAGCGCAATGAAATCAAAGCAAGATTGATAAAAAGGAAGAAAAAACCAAAAAAGAAAAATTTCTAGTCACCAGAATCGAACCAGCGACCTTCTGCCAATATGGATAAAAGATGGGGCATGCGCAGCGCATTCTTTGGGCTCCCACCCAGTCTACAGCGGTCAAAAACAGAATAACCAATTAGGAAACTTGTGGAGCGCAATGAAATCAAAGGAAGATTGATAAAAAGGAAGAAATAACAAAAAAGAAAAATTTCTAGTCACCAGAATCGAACCAGCGACCTTCTGCAAATATGGATAAAAGGTGGGGCATACGCAGCGCATGCTCGGGACACGTCACAAGTCTAGAGCTGTCAAAAACAGTACAATTAATTAGAAAACTTGTGGAGAGCAATAAAATCAAAGCAAGATTGATAAAAAGGAAGAAAAAACGAAAAAGAAAAATCTATACGCACCGGAATCGAACCAGCGACCTTCTCCCAATATGACTAAAAGATGGAACATACGCAGCGCATGCTCGGGGCACCTCACCAGTCTAGAACGGTGAAAAACAGTACAATTAATTAGGAAACTTGTGGAGCACAATGAAATCAAAGCAAGATTGATAAAAAGGAAGAAAATACCAAAAAAGAAAAATTTCTAGTCACCAGAATCGAACCAGCGACCTTCTGCCAATATGAATAAAAGGTGGGGCATACGCAGCGTATGCTCGGGACACGTAAAAAGTCTAGAGCTGTCAAAAAAACTACAATCAAATAGAAAACTTGTGGAGCGCAATGAAATGAAAGCAAGATTAATAAAAAGGAACAAATAACAAAAAAGAAAAATTTGTAGTCACCAGAATCGAACCAGCGACCTTCTGCAAAGATGGATAAAAGGTGGGGCATACGCAGCGCATGCTCGGGACACGTCACAAGTCTAGAGCTGTCAAAAACAGTACAATTAATTAGAAAACTTGAGGAGGGCAATAAAATCAAAGCAAGATTGATAAAAAGGAAGAAAAAACGAAAAAGAAAAATTAATACGCACCGGAATCGAACCAGCGACCTTCTGCAAATATGACTAAGAGGTGGGGCATACGCAGCGCATACTCGGGGCACCTCACCAGTCTAGAACGGTGAAAAGCAGTACAATAAATTAGGAAACTTGTGGAGCACAATGAAATCAAAGCAAGATTGATAAAAAGGAAGAAAAAACCAAAAAAGATGAATTTCTAGTCACCAGAATCGAACCAGCGACCTTCTGCCAATATGAATAAGAGGTGGGGCATACGCAGCGCATGCTCGGGACACGTCACAAGTCTAGAGCTGCCAAAAACAGTACAATCAAATACAAAACTTGTGGAGCGCAATGAAACCAAAGCAAGATTGATAAAAAGGAACAAATAACAAAAAAGAAAAATTTCTAGTCACCAGAATCGAACCAGCGACCTTCTGCCAATCAGGATAAAAGGTGGGGCATACGCAGCGCATGCTTGGGACACGTCACAAGTAAAGAGCTGTCAAAAACAGTACAATAAAATAGAAAACTTGTGGAGCGCAATGAAATCAAAGCAAGATTGATAAAAAGGAAGAAAAAACAAAAAAAAATGTCTACGCACGGGAATCGAACCAGCGACTTTCTTCTAATATGGATAAAAGATGGGGCATGCGCAGCGCATTCTCGGGGCTCCCACCCAGTCTACAGCGGTCAAAAACAGAACAACCAATTAGGAAACTTGTGGAGCGCAATAAAAATCAAAGATAGATTGATAAGAAGAAAGAATAAAGAAAAAAGAAAAATTTCTACGCACCGAAATCGAACCAGCGGCCTTCTGCAAATATGGATAAGAGATAGTGCATGGGCAGCGCATGGTCGGGGCACCGTACCAGTCTAGAGCGGTCAAAAACAGTACAATCAATTAGGAAACTCGTGGAACACAATGAAATAGAAGCAAGATTGCCAAAAAAGAAAAAAAAAAGTTCTACGCACCAGAATCGAACCAGCGACCTTCTGCCAATATGGACAAGAGATAAGGCATGCGGAAAGCATGCTCGACGCACGTCACCAGTCTACAGTGGTAAAAAACAGTACAATATATTAGGAAACTTGTTAAGCGCAATGAAATCAAAGCAAGATTGATAAAAAGGAAGAATAAAAAATTTATACGCACATGGAATCGAACTTGCGAGCTCTGCCAATATGGATAATAGATGGGGTATATGCAGCGCATCCTCGGGGAACCTTACCAGTCTAGAGCGGTCAAAAAAAGTACAATCATTTAGCAAACTTGTGAAGCGCAATGACATCAAAACAAGATTAATATAAAAAAAGAAAAAAAAATTGCTACGCACCGGAATCGAACCAGCGACCTTCTACCAATATCGATAAAAGATGGGGAATCCGCAGAATATGCTCGGGGCACCTCACCAGTCTAGAGCGGTCAAAAGCAGTACAGTCAATTAGAAAACTTGTGAAGCGCAATGAAATCAAAGCAAGATTGATAAAAAGGAACAAAAAAGAACAAAAAAAATTCCTACGCACCAGAATCGAACCAGCGACCTTCTGCCAATATGGATAAGAGGTGGGGCACACGCAGCGCATGCTTGGGACACGTCACAAGTCTGGAGCTGTCTAAAACAGTACAATTAATTAGAAAACTTGTGGAGCGCAATGAAATCAAGGCAAGATTGATAAAAAGGAAGAAAAAACGAAAAAGAAAAATTTCTACGCATTGGAATCGAACCAGCGACCTTCTGTCAATATGGATAAGAGATGGGGCATGCGCAGCGCATGCTCGGGACACGTCACAAGTCTAGAGCTGTCAAAAACAGTACAATCAATTAGGAAAATTGTGGAGCGCAATGAAAGCAAAGCAAGATTAATAAAAAGGAAGAAATAACAAAAAAAAAATTTCTAGTCACCGGAATCGAACCAGCCACCTTCTACCAAGATGGATAAAAGATGGGGCATGCGCGGCGCATGCTCGGGGCACCTCACCTGTCTAGAGCGGTCAAAAACAGTACAATCAATTAGGAAACTTGTGGAGCGCAATGAAATCAAAGCAAGATTGATAAAAAGGAAAAAAAACGAAAAAAAACTTCTACGCAACAGAATCGAACCAGCGACCTTCTGCCAATATGGATAAGACGTGGGCCACACGCAGCGCATGCTCAGGACACGTCACCAGTCTAGAGCGGTCAAAAACAGTACAATCAATTAGGAAACTTGTCAAGCCCAATGAAATCAAAGCAAGATTGATAAAAAGGAAGAAAAAACGAAAACGAAAAATTTTTAGGCACCGGAATCGAACCAGCGACCTTCTGCCAATATGACTAAAAGATGGGGCATACGCAGCGCATGCTCGGGGCACCTCACCAGTCTAGAGCCGTCAAAAACAGTACAATCAATTAGGAAACTTTTTGAGCTCGATGAAATCAAAGCAAGATTGATAAAAAGGAAGTAAAAAGAAAAAAAAATGTCTACGCACGGGAAACGAACCAGCGACCTTCTGCCAATATGGATAAAAGATGGGGAATGCGCAGCGCATGCTCCGGGCACCTTACCAGTCTAGAGCGGTCAAAAACAGTACAATCAATTAGGAAACTTGTGGAGCGCAAAGAAATGAAAGCAAGATTGATAAAAAGAAAGAAAAAACGAAAAAGAAAAATTTTTACGCACCGGAATCGAACCAGCGACCTTCTGCCAATATGACTAAATGATGGGCATACGCAGCGGATGCTCTGGGCACCTCACCAGTCTAGAACGGTCAAAAACAGTACAATCAATTAGGAAACTTGTGGAGGACAATGAAATCAAAGCAAGATTGATAAAAAGGAAGAAAAAAAAAAAACAAGTTTCTCCGCACCAGAATCAAGCAAGCGTCCTTCTGCGAGTATTGATAAGAGATGGGGCATACGCAGCGCATGCTCGGGCCACCTCACCAGTCTAGAGCGGTCAAAAACAGTACAATAAATTAGGAAACTTGTAAAGCGCAATGAAATCAAAGCAAGATTGATAAAAAGGAAGAAAAAACGAAAAAAAACTTCTACGCAACAGAATCGAACCAGCGACCTTCTGCCAATATGGATAAGACGTGGGCCACACGCAGCGCATGCTCAGGACACGTCACCAGTCTAGAGCGGCCAAAAACAGTACAATCAATTAGGAAACTTGTGGAGCGAAATGAAATCAAAGCAAGATTGATAAAAAGGAAGAAAAAACAAAAAAAAATGTCTAAGCACGGGAATCGAGCCAGCGACCTTTTGCCAATATGGATAAAAAATGTGGCATGCGCAGCGCATGCTCAGGGACTCTCACCAGTCTAGAGCGGTCAAAAACAGTTAATTTAATTAGGAAACTTGTGGAACGCAATAAAAATTAAAGCAAGATTAATAAGAAGAAAGAAGAAACAAAAAAGAAAAATTTCTACGCACCGGAATCGAAGCAGCGGCCTTCTGCCAATACGGAAAAAAGATGGGGCATACGGAGCGCATGCTCCGGGCACTTCACCAGTCTAGAGCGGTGAAACACAGTACAATCAATTCGGAAACTTGTGGAGCGCAATGAAATCAAAGCAAGATTGCTATAAAGGAAGAAAAAACAAAAAAAAATTTCTACGCACCAGAATCGAACCAGTGATTTTCTGCCAATATGGATAAGAGATGGGGCATACGCAGCGCATGCTCCGGGCACTTCACCAGTCTAGAGCGGTCAAAAACAGTACAATCAATTAGGAAACTTGTAGAGCGCAATGAAATCAAAGCAAGATTGATAAAAAGGAAGAAAATAAAAAAAAAATGTCTAAGCACGGAAATCGAACCAGCGACCTTCTACCAATATGGATAAGAGATGGGGCATGCGCAGCGCATGTTCGGGGCACCTCACCAGTCTAGAGCAGTCAAAAACAGTACAATCAATTAGGAAACTTTTAAAGCACAATGAAATCGAAGCAAAATTGATAAAAAGGAAGAAAAGACAAAAAAAAATGTCTACGCACGGGAATCGAACCAGCGACCTTCTGGCAAGATGAATAAAAGATGGGGCATGCGCAGCGCATGCTCGGGGCACCTCACTAGTCTAGAGCGGTCAAAAACAGTACAATCAATTAGAAAACTTTTGGAGCACAATGAAATCAAAGCAAGATTTATAAAAAGGAAGAAAAAACGAAAAAGAAAAATTCTTACGCACCGGAATCGAACCAGCGACCTTCTGCCAATATGACTAAAAGATGGGGCATACGCAGCACATGCTCGGGGCACCTCACCAGTCTAGAGCGGTTAAAAAACAGTACAATCAATTAGGAAACTTGTGGAGCACAATGGAATCAAAGAAAGATTAATAAGAAGGAAGAAAAAAAGAAAAAAAAAAGTTTCTCCGCACCAGAATAGAGCCAGCGACCTTCTGCGAATATTGATAAGAGATGGGGCATACGCAGCGCATGCTCGGGGCACCTCACCAGTCTAGAACGGTCAAAAACAGTACAATCAATTAGGAAACTTGTGGAGCACAATGAAATCAAAGCAAGATTGATAAAAAGGAAGAAAAAAAAAAAACAAGTTTCTCCGCACCAGAATCAAGCAAGCGTCCTTCTGCGAGTATTGATAAGAGATGGGGCATACGCAGCGCATGCTCGGGCCACCTCACCAGTCTAGAGCGGTCAAAAACAGTACAATAAATTAGGAAACTTGTAAAGCGCAATGAAATCAAAGCAAGATTGATAAAAAGGAAGAAAAAACGAAAAAAAACTTCTACGCAACAGAATCGAACCAGCGACATTCTGCCAATATGGATAAGGCGTGGGCCACACGCAGCGCATGCTCAGGACACGTCACCAGTCTAGAGCGGTCAAAAACAGTACAATCAATTAGGAAACTTGTGGAGCGAAATGAAATCAAAGCAAGATTGATAAAAAGGAAGAAAAAACAAAAAAAAATGTCTAAGCACGGGAATCGAGCCAGCGACCTTTTGCCAATATGGATAAGAAATGTGGCATGCGCAGCGCATGCTCAGGGACTCTCACCAGTCTAGAGCGGTCAAAAACAGTGAATTTAATTAGGAAACTTGTGGAACGCAATAAAAATTAAAGCAAGATTAATAAGAAGAAAGAAGAAACAAAAAAGAAAAATTTCTACGCACCGGAATCGAAGCAGCGGCCTTCTGCCAATATGGAAAAAAGATGGGGCATACGGAGCGCATGCTCCGGGCACTTCACCAGTCTAGAGCGGTGAAAAACAGTACAATCAATTAGGAAACTTGTGGAGCGCAATGAAATCAAAGCAAGATTGATATAAAGGAAGAAAAAACAAAAAAAAATTTCTACGCACCAGAATCGAACCAGTGATTTTCTGCCAATATGGATAAGAGATGGGGCATACGCAGCGCATGCTCCGGGCACTTCACCAGTCTAGAGCGGTCAAAAACAGTACAATCAATTAGGAAACTTGTAGAGCGCAATGAAATCAAAGCAAGATTGATAAAAAGAAAGAAAATAAAAAAAAAATGTCTAAGCACGGAAATCGAACCAGCGATCTTCTACCAATATGGATAAAAGATGGGGCATGCGCAGCGCATGTTCGGGGCACCTCACCAGTCTAGAGCGGTCAAAAACAGTGAATTTAATTAGGAAACTTGTGGAACGCAATAAAAATTAAAGCAAGATTAATAAGAAGAAAGAAGAAACAAAAAAGAAAAATTTCTACGCACCGGAATCGAGGCAGCGGCCTTCTGCCAATATGGAAAAAAGATGGGGCATACGGAGCGCATGCTCCGGGCACTTCACCAGTCTAGAGCGGTGAAAAGCAGTACAATCAATTAGGAAACTTTTGGAGCGCAATGAAATCAAAGCAAGATTGATATAAAGGAAGAAAAAACAAAAAAAAATTTCTACGCACCAGAATCGAACCAGTGATTTTCTGCCAATATGGATAAGAGATGGGGCATACGCAGCGCATGCTCCGGGCACTTCACCAGTCTAGAGCGGTCAAAAACAGTACAATCAATTAGGAAACTTGTAGAGCGCAATGAAATCAAAGCAAGATTGATAAAAAGGAAGAAAATAAAAAAAAAATGTCTAAGCACGGAAATCGAACCAGCGATCTTCTACCAATATGGATAAAAGATGGGGCATGCGCAGCGCATGTTCGGGGCACCTCACCAGTCTAGAGCAGTCAAAAACAGTACAATCAATTACGAAACTTTTAAAGCACAATGAAATCGAAGCAAAATTGATAAAAAGGAAGAAAAGACAAGAAAAAGTGTCTACGCACGGGAATCGAACCAGCGACCTTCTGGCAAGATGGATAAAAGATGGGGCATGCGCAGCGCATGCTCGGGGCACCTCACTAGTCTAGAGCGGTCAAAAACAGTACAATCAATTAGAAAACTTTTGGAGCACAATGAAATCAAAGCAAGATTTATAAAAAGGAAGAAAAAACGAAAAAGAAAAATTCTTACGCACCGGAATCGAACCAGCGACCTTCTGCCAATATGACTAAAAGATGGGGCATACGCAGCACATGCTCGGGGAAGCTCACCAGTCTAGAGCGGTTAAAAAACAGTACAATCAATTAGGAAACTTGTGGAGCACAATGGAATCAAAGAAAGATTAATAAAAAGGAAGAAAAAAAGAAAAAAAAAAGTTTCTCTGCACCAGAAACGAGCCAGCGACCTTCTGCGAATATTGATAAGAGATGGGGCATACGCAGCGCATGCTCGGGGCACCTCACCAGTCTAGAGCAGTCAAAAACAGTGCAATCAATTTATAACTTGTATAACGCAATAAAAATCAAAGATAGATTGATAAGAAGAAAGAAGAAACAAAAAAGAAAAATCTCAACGCACCGGAATCGAAGCAGCGGCCTTCTGCCAAAATGGATAAAAGATAGTGCATGCGCAGCGCATGGTCGGGGCACCTTACCAGTCTAGAGCGGTCGAAAACAGTACAATCAATTAGGAAACTTGTGGAGCGCAATGAAATCAAAGCAAGATTGACAAAAAGGTAGAAAAAACAAAAAAAAAATGTCTAAGCACGGGAATCGAGCCAGCGACCTTTTGCCAATATGGATAAAAAATGGCGCATGCGCAGCGCATGCTCAGGGCCTCTCATCAGTCTAGAGCGGTCAAAAACAGTGAATTTAATTGGGAAACTTGTGGAACGCAATAAAAATTAAAGCAAGATTAATAAGAAGAAAGAAGAAACAAAAAAGAAAAATTTCTACGCACCGGAATCGAAGCAGCGGCCTTTTGCCAATATGGAAAAAAGATGGGGCATACGGAGCGCATGCTCCGGGCACTTCACCAGTCTAGAGCGGTGAAAAACAGTACAATTAATTAGGAAACTTGTGAAGCGCAATGAAATAAAAGCAAGATTGATATAAAGGAAGAAAAAACAAAAAAAAATTTCTACGCACCAGAATCGAACCAGAGACCTTCTGCCAATATGGTTAAAAGATGGGGCATACGCAGCGCATGCTCGGGGCACCTCACCAGTCTAGAGCGGTCAAAAACAGTACAATCAATTAGGAAACTTGTGGAGCGAAATGAAATCAAAGCAAGATTGATAAAAAGGAAGAAAAAACAAAAAAAAATGTCTAAGCACGGGAATCGAGCCAGCGACCTTTTGCCAATATGGATAAAAAATGGCGCATGCGCAGCGAATGCTCAGGGCCTCTCACCAGTCTAGAGCGGTCAAAAACAGTGAATTTAATTGGGAAACTTGTGGAACGCAATAAAAATTAAAGCAAGATTAATAAGAAGAAAGACGAAACAAAAAAGAAAAATTTCTACGCACCGGAATCGAAGCAGCGGCCTTTTGCCAATATGGAAAAAAGATGGGGCATACGGAGCGCATGCTCCGGGCACTTCACCAGTCTAGAGCGGTGAAAAACAGTACAATTAATTAGGAAACTTGTGAAGCGCAATGAAATAAAAGCAAGATTGTTATAAAGGAAGAAAAAACAAAAAAAAACTTCTACGCACCAGAATCGAACCAGAGACCTTCTGCCAATATGGTTAAAAGATGGGGCATACGCAGCGCATGCTCGGGGCACCTCACCAGTCTAGAGCAGTCAAAAACAGTGCAATCAATTTAAAACTTGTATAACGCAATAAAAATCAAAGATAGATTGATAAGAAGAAAGAAGAAACAAAAAAGAAAAATCTCAACGCACCGGAATCGAAGCAGCGGCCTTCTGCCAAAATGGATAAAAGATAGTGCATGCGCAGCGCATGGTCGGGGCACCTTACCAGTCTAGAGCGGTCAAAAACAGTACAATCAATTAGGAAACTTGTGGAGCGCAATGAAATCAAAGCAAGATTGACAAAAAGGAAGAAAAAACAAAAAAAAAATGTCTAAGCACGGGAATCGAGCCAGCGACCTTTTGCCAATATGGATAAAAAATGGCGCATGCGCAGCGCATGCTCAGGGCCTCTCACCAGTCTAGAGCGGTCAAAAACAGTGAATTTAATTGGGAAACTTGTGGAACGCAATAAAAATTAAAGCAAGATTAATAAGAAGAAAGAAGAAACAAAAAAGAAAAATTTCTACGCACCGGAATCGAAGCAGCGGCCTTTTGCCAATATGGAAAAGAGATGGGGCATACGGAGCGCATGCTCCGGGCACTTCACCAGTCTAGAGCGGTGAAACACAGTACAATTAATTAGGAAACTTGTGAAGCGCAATGAAATAAAAGCAAGATTGATATAAAGGAAGAAAAAACAAAAAAAAATTTCTACGCACCAGAATCGAACCAGAGACCTTCTGCCAATATGGTTAAAAGATGGGGCATACGCAGCGCATGCTCGGGGCACCTCACCAGTCTAGAGCAGTCAAAAACAGTGCAATCAATTTAAAACTTGTATAACGCAATAAAAATCAAAGATAGATTGATAAGAAGAAAGAAGAAACAAAAAAGAAAAATCTCAACGCACCGGAATCGAAGCAGCGGCCTTCTGCCAAAATGGATAAAAGATAGTGCATGCGCAGCGCATGGTCGGGGCACCTTACCAGTCTAGAGCGGTCAAAAACAGTACAATCAATTAGGAAACTTGTGGAGCGCAATGAAATCAAAGCAAGATTGACAAAAAGGAAGAAAAAACAAAAAAAAAATGTCTAAGCACGTGAATCGAGCCAGCGACCTTTTGCCAATATGGATAAAAAATGGCGCATGCGCAGCGCATGCTCAGGGCCTCTCACCAGTCTAGAGCGGTCAAAAACAGTGAATTTAATTGGGAAACTTGTGGAACGCAATAAAAATTAAAGCAAGATTAATAAGAAGAAAGAAGAAACAAAAAAGAAAAATTTCTACGCACCGGAATCGAAGCAGCGGCCTTTTGCCAATATGGAAAAGAGATGGGGCATACGGAGCGCATGCTCCGGGCACTTCACCAGTCTAGAGCGGTGAAACACAGTACAATTAATTAGGAAACTTGTGAAGCGCAATGAAATAAAAGCAAGATTGATATAAAGGAAGAAAAAACAAAAAAAAATTTCTACGCACCAGAATCGAACCAGAGACCTTCTGCCAATATGGTTAAAAGATGGGGCATACGCAGCGCATGCTCGGGGCACCTCACCAGTCTAGAGCGGTCAAAAACAGTACAATCAATTAGGAAACTTGTGGAGCGAAATGAAATCAAAGCAAGATCGATAAAAAGGAAGAAAAAACAAAAAAAAATGTCTAAGCACGGGAATCGAGCCAGCGACCTTTTGCCAATATGGATAAAAAATGGCGCATGCGCAGCGCATGCTCAGGGCCTCTCACCAGTCTAGAGCGGTCAAAAACAGTGAATTTAATTGGGAAACTTGTGGAACGCAATAAAAATTAAAGCAAGATTAATAAGAAGAAAGAAGAAACAAAAAAGAAAAATTTCTACGCACCGGAATCGAAGCAGCGGCCTTTTGCCAATATGGAAAAAAGATGGGGCATACGGAGCGCATGCTCCGGGCACTTCACCAGTCTAGAGCGGTGAAAAACAGTACAATTAATTAGGAAACTTGTGAAGCGCAATGAAATAAAAGCAAGATTGATATAAAGGAAGAAAAAACAAAAAAAAATTTCTACGCACCAGAATCGAACCAGAGACCTTCTGCCAATATGGTTAAAAGATGGGGCATACGCAGTGCATGCTCGGGGCACCTCACCAGTCTAGAGCAGTCAAAAACAGTGCAATCAATTAGGAAACTTGTGGAGCGCAATGAAATCAAAGCAAGATTGACAAAAAGGAAGAAAAAACAAAAAAAAAATGTCTAAGCACGGGAATCGAGCCAGCGACCTTTTGCCAATATGGATAAAAAATGGCGCATGCGCAGCGCATGCTCAGGGCCTCTCACCAGTCTAGAGCGGTCAAAAACAGTGAACTTAATTGGGAAACTTGTGGAACGCAATAAAAATTAAAGCAAGATTAATAAGAAGAAAGAAGAAACAAAAAAGAAAAATTTCTACGCACCGGAATCGAAGCAGCGGCCTTTTGCCAATATGGAAAAGAGATGGGGCATACGGAGCGCATGCTCCGGGCACTTCACCAGTCTAGAGCGGTGAAAAACAGTACAATTAATTAGGAAACTTGTGAAGCGCAATGAAATAAAAGCAAGATTGATATAAAGGAAGAAAAAACAAAAAAAAATTTCTACGCACCAGAATCGAACCAGAGACCTTCTGCCAATATGGTTAAAAGATGGGGCATACGCAGCGCATGCTCGGGGCACCTCACCAGTCTAGAGCAGTCAAAAACAGTGCAATCAATTTAAAACTTGTATAACGCAATAAAAATCAAAGATAGATTGATAAGAAGAAAGAAGAAACAAAAAAGAAAAATCTCAACGCACCGGAATCGAAGCAGCGGCCTTCTGCCAAAATGGATAAAAGATAGTGCATGCGCAGCGCATGGTCGGGGCACCTTACCAGTCTAGAGCGGTCAAAAACAGTACAATCAATTAGGAAACTTGTGGAGCGCAATGAAATCAAAGCAAGATTGACAAAAAGGAAGAAAAAACAAAAAAAAAATGTCTAAGCACGGGAATCGAGCCAGCGACCTTTTGCCAATATGGATAAAAAATGGCGCATGCGCAGCGCATGCTCAGGGCCTCTCACCAGTCTAGAGCGGTCAAAAACAGTGAATTTAATTGGGAAACTTGTGGAACGCAATAAAAATTAAAGCAAGATTAATAAGAAGAAAGAAGAAACAAAAAAGAAAAATTTCTACGCACCGGAATCGAAGCAGCGGCCTTTTGCCAATATGGAAAAAAGATGGGGCATACGGAGCGCATGCTCCGGGCACTTCACCAGTCTAGAGCGGTGAAAAACAGTACAATTAATTAGGAAACTTGTGAAGCGCAATGAAATAAAAGCAAGATTGATATAAAGGAAGAAAAAACAAAAAAAAATTTCTACGCACCAGAATCGAACCAGAGACCTTCTGCCAATATGGTTAAAAGATGGGGCATACGCAGCGCATGCTCGGGGCACCTCACCAGTCTAGAGCGGTCAAAAACAGTACAATCAATTAGGAAACTTGTGGAGCGAAATGAAATCAAAGCAAGATTAATAAAAAGCAAGAAGAAACAAAAAAAAATGTCTAAGCACGGAAATCGAGCCAGCGACCTTTTGCCAATATGGATAAAAAATGGCGCATGCGCAGCGCATGCTCAGGGCCTCTCACCAGTCTAGAGCGGTCAAAAACAGTGAATTTAATTGGGAAACTTGTGGAACGCAATAAAAATTAAAGCAAGATTAATAAGAAGAAAGAAGAAACAAAAAAGAAAAATTTCTACGCACCGGAATCGAAGCAGCGGCCTTTTGCCAATATGGAAAAAAGATGGGGCATACGGAGCGCATGCTCCGGGCACTTCACCAGTCTAGAGCGGTGAAAAACAGTACAATTAATTAGGAAACTTGTGAAGCGCAATGAAATAAAAGCAAGATTGATATAAAGGAAGAAAAAACAAAAAAATTTCTACGCACCAGAATCGAACCAGAGACCTTCTGCCAATATGGTTAAAAGATGGGGCATACGCAGTGCATGCTCGGGGCACCTCACCAGTCTAGAGCAGTCAAAAACAGTGCAATCAATTTAAAACTTGTATAACGCAATAAAAATCAAAGATAGATTGATAAGAAGAAAGAAGAAACAAAAAAGAAAAATCTCAACGCACCGGAATCGAAGCAGCGGCCTTCTGCCAAAATGGATAAAAGATAGTGCATGCGCAGCGCATGGTCGGGGCACCTTACCAGTCTAGAGCGGTCAAAAACAGTACAATCAATTAGGAAACTTGTGGAGCGCAATGAAATCAAAGCAAGATTGACAAAAAGGAAGAAAAAACAAAAAAAAAATGTCTAAGCACGGGAATCGAGCCAGCGACCTTTTGCCAATATGGATAAAAAATGGCGCATGGGCAGCGCATGCTCAGGGCCTCTCACCAGTCTAGAGCGGTCAAAAACAGTGAATTTAATTGGGAAACTTGTGGAACGCAATAAAAATTAAAGCAAGATTAATAAGAAGAAAGAAGAAACAAAAAAGAAAAATTTCTACGCACCGGAATCGAAGCAGCGGCCTTTTGCCAATATGGAAAAAAGATGGGGCATACGGAGCGCATGCTCCGGGCACTTCACCAGTCTAGAGCGGTGAAAAACAGTACAATTAATTAGGAAACTTGTGAAGCGCAATGAAATAAAAGCAAGATTGATATAAAGGAAGAAAAAACAAAAAAAAATTTCTACGCACCAGAATCGAACCAGAGACCTTCTGCCAATATGGTTAAAAGATGGGGCATACGCAGCGCATGCTCGGGGCACCTCACCAGTCTAGAGCGGTCAAAAACAGTACAATCAATTAGGAAACTTGTGGAGCGAAATGAAATCAAAGCAAGATCGATAAAAAGGAAGAAAAAACAAAAAAAAATGTCTAAGCACGGGAATCGAGCCAGCGACCTTTTGCCAATATGGATAAAAAATGGCGCATGCGCAGCGCATGCTCAGGGCCTCTCACCAGTCTAGAGCGGTCAAAAACAGTGAATTTAATTGGGAAACTTGTGGAACGCAATAAAAATTAAAGCAAGATTAATAAGAAGAAAGAAGAAACAAAAAAGAAAAATTTCTACGCACCGGAATCGAAGCAGCGGCCTTTTGCCAATATGGAAAAAAGATGGGGCATACGGAGCGCATGCTCCGGGCACTTCACCAGTCTAGAGCGGTGAAAAACAGTACAATTAATTAGGAAACTTGTGAAGCGCAATGAAATAAAAGCAAGATTGATATAAAGGAAGAAAAAACAAAAAAAAATTTCTACGCACCAGAATCGAACCAGAGACCTTCTGCCAATATGGTTAAAAGATGGGGCATACGCAGTGCATGCTCGGGGCACCTCACCAGTCTAGAGCAGTCAAAAACAGTGCAATCAATTTAAAACTTGTATAACGCAATAAAAATCAAAGATAGATTGATAAGAAGAAAGAAGAAACAAAAAAGAAAAATCTCAACGCACCGGAATCGAAGCAGCGGCCTTCTGCCAAAATGGATAAAAGATAGTGCATGCGCAGTGCATGGTCGGGGCACCTTACCAGTCTAGAGCGGTCAAAAACAGTACAATCAATTAGGAAACTTGTGGAGCGCAATGAAATCAAAGCAAGATTGACAAAAAGGAAGAAAAAACAAAAAAAAAATGTCTAAGCACGGGAATCGAGCCAGCGACCTTTTGCCAATATGGATAAAAAATGGCGCATGCGCAGCGCATGCTCAGGGCCTCTCACCAGTCTAGAGCGGTCAAAAACAGTGAACTTAATTGGGAAACTTGTGGAACGCAATAAAAATTAAAGCAAGATTAATAAGAAGAAAGAAGAAACAAAAAAGAAAAATTTCTACGCACCGGAATCGAAGCAGCGGCCTTTTGCCAATATGGAAAAGAGATGGGGCATACGGAGCGCATGCTCCGGGCACTTCACCAGTCTAGAGCGGTGAAAAACAGTACAATTAATTAGGAAACTTGTGAAGCGCAATGAAATAAAAGCAAGATTGATATAAAGGAAGAAAAAACAAAAAAAAATTTCTACGCACCAGAATCGAACCAGAGACCTTCTGCCAATATGGTTAAAAGATGGGGCATACGCAGCGCATGCTCGGGGCACCTCACCAGTCTAGAGCGGTCAAAAACAGTACAATCAATTAGGAAACTTGTGGAGCGAAATGAAATCAAAGCAAGATTGATAAAAAGGAAGAAAAAACAAAAAAAAATGTCTAAGCACGGGAATCGAGCCAGCGACCTTTTGCCAATATGGATAAAAAATGGCGCATGCGCAGCGCATGCTCAGGGCCTCTCACCAGTCTAGAGCGGTCAAAAACAGTGAATTTAATTGGGAAACTTGTGGAACGCAATAAAAATTAAAGCAAGATTAATAAGAAGAAAGAAGAAACAAAAAAGAAAAATTTCTACGCACCGGAATCGAAGCAGCGGCCTTTTGCCAATATGGAAAAAAGATGGGGCATACGGAGCGCATGCTCCGGGCACTTCACCAGTCTAGAGCGGTGAAAAACAGTACAATTAATTAGGAAACTTGTGAAGCGCAATGAAATAAAAGCAAGATTGATATAAAGGAAGAAAAAACAAAAAAAAATTTCTACGCACCAGAATCGAACCAGAGACCTTCTGCCAATATGGTTAAAAGATGGGGCATACGCAGCGCATGCTCGGGGCACCTCACCAGTCTAGAGCAGTCAAAAACAGTGCAATCAATTTAAAACTTGTATAACGCAATAAAAATCAAAGATAGATTGATAAGAAGAAAGAAGAAACAAAAAAGAAAAATCTCAACGCACCGGAATCGAAGCAGCGGCCTTCTGCCAAAATGGATAAAAGATAGTGCATGCGCAGCGCATGGTCGGGGCACCTTACCAGTCTAGAGCGGTCAAAAACAGTACAATCAATTAGGAAACTTGTGGAGCGCAATGAAATCAAAGCAAGATTGACAAAAAGGAAGAAAAAACAAAAAAAAAATGTCTAAGCACGGGAATCGAGCCAGCGACCTTTTGCCAATATGGATAAAAAATGGCGCATGCGCAGCGCATGCTCAGGGCCTCTCACCAGTCTAGAGCGGTCAAAAACAGTGAATTTAATTGGGAAACTTGTGGAACGCAATAAAAATTAAAGCAAGATTAATAAGAAGAAAGAAGAAACAAAAAAGAAAAATTTCTACGCACCGGAATCGAAGCAGCGGCCTTTTGCCAATATGGAAAAAAGATGGGGCATACGGAGCGCATGCTCCGGGCACTTCACCAGTCTAGAGCGGTGAAAAACAGTACAATTAATTAGGAAACTTGTGAAGCGCAATGAAATAAAAGCAAGATTGATATAAAGGAAGAAAAAACAAAAAAAAATTTCTACGCACCAGAATCGAACCAGAGACCTTCTGCCAATATGGTTAAAAGATGGGGCATACGCAGCGCATGCTCGGGGCACCTCACCAGTCTAGAGCGGTCAAAAACAGTACAATCAATTAGGAAACTTGTGGAGCGAAATGAAATCAAAGCAAGATTAATAAAAAGCAAGAAGAAACAAAAAAAAATGTCTAAGCACGGAAATCGAGCGAGCGACCTTTTGCCAATATGGATAAAAAATGGCGCATGCGCAGCGCATGCTCAGGGCCTCTCACCAGTCTAGAGCGGTCAAAAACAGTGAATTTAATTGGGAAACTTGTGGAACGCAATAAAAATTAAAGCAAGATTAATAAGAAGAAAGAAGAAACAAAAAAGAAAAATTTCTACGCACCGGAATCGAAGCAGCGGCCTTTTGCCAATATGGAAAAAAGATGGGGCATACGGAGCGCATGCTCCGGGCACTTCACCAGTCTAGAGCGGTGAAAAACAGTACAATTAATTAGGAAACTTGTGAAGCGCAATGAAATAAAAGCAAGATTGATATAAAGGAAGAAAAAACAAAAAAAAATTTCTACGCACCAGAATCGAACCAGAGACCTTCTGCCAATATGGTTAAAAGATGGGGCATACGCAGTGCATGCTCGGGGCACCTCACCAGTCTAGAGCAGTCAAAAACAGTGCAATCAATTTAAAACTTGTATAACGCAATAAAAATCAAAGATAGATTGATAAGAAGAAAGAAGAAACAAAAAAGAAAAATCTCAACGCACCGGAATCGAAGCAGCGGCCTTCTGCCAAAATGGATAAAAGATAGTGCATGCGCAGTGCATGGTCGGGGCACCTTACCAGTCTAGAGCGGTCAAAAACAGTACAATCAATTAGGAAACTTGTGGAGCGCAATGAAATCAAAGCAAGATTGACAAAAAGGAAGAAAAAACAAAAAAAAAATGTCTAAGCACGGGAATCGAGCCAGCGACCTTTTGCCAATATGGATAAAAAATGGCGCATGCGCAGCGCATGCTCAGGGCCTCTCACCAGTCTAGAGCGGTCAAAAACAGTGAACTTAATTGGGAAACTTGTGGAACGCAATAAAAATTAAAGCAAGATTAATAAGAAGAAAGAAGAAACAAAAAAGAAAAATTTCTACGCACCGGAATCGAAGCAGCGGCCTTTTGCCAATATGGAAAAGAGATGGGGCATACGGAGCGCATGCTCCGGGCACTTCACCAGTCTAGAGCGGTGAAAAACAGTACAATTAATTAGGAAACTTGTGAAGCGCAATGAAATAAAAGCAAGATTGATATAAAGGAAGAAAAAACAAAAAAAAATTTCTACGCACCAGAATCGAACCAGAGACCTTCTGCCAATATGGTTAAAAGATGGGGCATACGCAGCGCATGCTCGGGGCACCTCACCAGTCTAGAGCGGTCAAAAACAGTACAATCAATTAGGAAACTTGTGGAGCGAAATGAAATCAAAGCAAGATTGATAAAAAGGAAGAAAAAACAAAAAAAAATGTCTAAGCACGGGAATCGAGCCAGCGACCTTTTGCCAATATGGATAAAAAATGGCGCATGCGCAGCGCATGCTCAGGGCCTCTCACCAGTCTAGAGCGGTCAAAAACAGTGAATTTAATTGGGAAACTTGTGGAACGCAATAAAAATTAAAGCAAGATTAATAAGAAGAAAGAAGAAACAAAAAAGAAAAATTTCTACGCACCGGAATCGAAGCAGCGGCCTCTTGCCAATATGGAAAAAAGATGGGGCATACGGAGCGCATGCTCCGGGCACTTCACCAGTCTAGAGCGGTGAAAAACAGTACAATTAATTAGGAAACTTGTGAAGCGCAATGAAATAAAAGCAAGATTGATATAAAGGAAGAAAAAACAAAAAAAAATTTCTACGCACCAGAATCGAACCAGAGACCTTCTGCCAATATGGTTAAAAGATTGGGCATACGCAGCGCATGCTCGGGGCACCTCACCAGTCTAGAGCAGTCAAAAACAGTGCAATCAATTTAAAACTTGTATAACGCAATAAAAATCAAAGATAGATTGATAAGAAGAAAGAAGAAACAAAAAAGAAAAATCTCAACGCACCGGAATCGAAGCAGCGGCCTTCTGCCAAAATGGATAAAAGATAGTGCATGCGCAGCGCATGGTCGGGGCACCTTACCAGTCTAGAGCGGTCAAAAACAGTACAATCAATTAGGAAACTTGTGGAGCGCAATGAAATCAAAGCAAGATTGACAAAAAGGAAGAAAAAACAAAAAAAAAATGTCTAAGCACGGGAATCGAGCCAGCGACCTTTTGCCAATATGGATAAAAAATGGCGCATGCGCAGCGCATGCTCAGGGCCTGTCACCAGTCTAGAGCGGTCAAAAACAGTGAATTTAATTGGGAAACTTGTGGAACGCAATAAAAATTAAAGCAAGATTAATAAGAAGAAAGAAGAAACAAAAAAGAAAAATTTCTACGCACCGGAATCGAAGCAGCGGCCTTTTGCCAATATGGAAAAAAGATGGGGCATACGGAGCGCATGCTCCGGGCACTTCACCAGTCTAGAGCGGTGAAAAACAGTACAATTAATTAGGAAACTTGTGAAGCGCAATGAAATAAAAGCAAGATTGATATAAAGGAAGAAAAAACAAAAAAAAATTTCTACGCACCAGAATCGAACCAGAGACCTTCTGCCAATATGGTTAAAAGATGGGGCATACGCAGCGCATGCTCGGGGCACCTCACCAGTCTAGAGCGGTCAAAAACAGTACAATCAATTAGGAAACTTGTGGAGCGAAATGAAATCAAAGCAAGATTAATAAAAAGCAAGAAGAAACAAAAAAAAATGTCTAAGCACGGAAATCGAGCCAGCGACCTTTTGCCAATATGGATAAAAAATGGCGCATGCGCAGCGCATGCTCAGGGCCTCTCACCAGTCTAGAGCGGTCAAAAACAGTGAATTTAATTGGGAAACTTGTGGAACGCAATAAAAATTAAAGCAAGATTAATAAGAAGAAAGAAGAAACAAAAAAGAAAAATTTCTACGCACCGGAATCGAAGCAGCGGCCTTTTGCCAATATGGAAAAAAGATGGGGCATACGGAGCGCATGCTCCGGGCACTTCACCAGTCTAGAGCGGTGAAAAACAGTACAATTAATTAGGAAACTTGTGAAGCGCAATGAAATAAAAGCAAGATTGATATAAAGGAAGAAAAAACAAAAAAAAATTTCTACGCACCAGAATCGAACCAGAGACCTTCTGCCAATATGGTTAAAAGATGGGGCATACGCAGCGCATGCTCGGGGCACCTCACCAGTCTAGAGCAGTCAAAAACAGTGCAATCAATTTAAAACTTGTATAACGCAATAAAAATCAAAGATAGATTGATAAGAAGAAAGAAGAAACAAAAAAGAAAAATCTCAACGCACCGGAATCGAAGCAGCGGCCTTCTGCCAAAATGGATAAAAGATAGTGCATGCGCAGCGCATGGTCGGGGCACCTTACCAGTCTAGAGCGGTCAAAAACAGTACAATCAATTAGGAAACTTGTGGAGCGCAATGAAATCAAAGCAAGATTGACAAAAAGGAAGAAAAAACAAAAAAAAAATGTCTAAGCACGGGAATCGAGCCAGCGACCTTTTGCCAATATGGATAAAAAATGGCGCATGGGCAGCGCATGCTCAGGGCCTCTCACCAGTCTAGAGCGGTCAAAAACAGTGAATTTAATTGGGAAACTTGTGGAACGCAATAAAAATTAAAGCAAGATTAATAAGAAGAAAGAAGAAACAAAAAAGAAAAATTTCTACGCACCGGAATCGAAGCAGCGGCCTTTTGCCAATATGGAAAAAAGATGGGGCATACGGAGCGCATGCTCCGGGCACTTCACCAGTCTAGAGCGGTGAAAAACAGTACAATTAATTAGGAAACTTGTGAAGCGCAATGAAATAAAAGCAAGATTGATATAAAGGAAGAAAAAACAAAAAAAAATTTCTACGCACCAGAATCGAACCAGAGACCTTCTGCCAATATGGTTAAAAGATGGGGCATACGCAGCGCATGCTCGGGGCACCTCACCAGTCTAGAGCGGTCAAAAACAGTACAATCAATTAGGAAACTTGTGGAGCGAAATGAAATCAAAGCAAGATCGATAAAAAGGAAGAAAAAACAAAAAAAAATGTCTAAGCACGGGAATCGAGCCAGCGACCTTTTGCCAATATGGATAAAAAATGGCGCATGCGCAGCGCATGCTCAGGGCCTCTCACCAGTCTAGAGCGGTCAAAAACAGTGAATTTAATTGGGAAACTTGTGGAACGCAATAAAAATTAAAGCAAGATTAATAAGAAGAAAGAAGAAACAAAAAAGAAAAATTTCTACGCACCGGAATCGAAGCAGCGGCCTTTTGCCAATATGGAAAAAAGATGGGGCATACGGAGCGCATGCTCCGGGCACTTCACCAGTCTAGAGCGGTGAAAAACAGTACAATTAATTAGGAAACTTGTGAAGCGCAATGAAATAAAAGCAAGATTGATATAAAGGAAGAAAAAACAAAAAAAAATTTCTACGCACCAGAATCGAACCAGAGACCTTCTGCCAATATGGTTAAAAGATGGGGCATACGCAGTGCATGCTCGGGGCACCTCACCAGTCTAGAGCAGTCAAAAACAGTGCAATCAATTTAAAACTTGTATAACGCAATAAAAATCAAAGATAGATTGATAAGAAGAAAGAAGAAACAAAAAAGAAAAATCTCAACGCACCGGAATCGAAGCAGCGGCCTTCTGCCAAAATGGATAAAAGATAGTGCATGCGCAGTGCATGGTCGGGGCACCTTACCAGTCTAGAGCGGTCAAAAACAGTACAATCAATTAGGAAACTTGTGGAGCGCAATGAAATCAAAGCAAGATTGACAAAAAGGAAGAAAAAACAAAAAAAAAATGTCTAAGCACGGGAATCGAGCCAGCGACCTTTTGCCAATATGGATAAAAAATGGCGCATGCGCAGCGCATGCTCAGGGCCTCTCACCAGTCTAGAGCGGTCAAAAACAGTGAACTTAATTGGGAAACTTGTGGAACGCAATAAAAATTAAAGCAAGATTAATAAGAAGAAAGAAGAAACAAAAAAGAAAAATTTCTACGCACCGGAATCGAAGCAGCGGCCTTTTGCCAATATGGAAAAGAGATGGGGCATACGGAGCGCATGCTCCGGGCACTTCACCAGTCTAGAGCGGTGAAAAACAGTACAATTAATTAGGAAACTTGTGAAGCGCAATGAAATAAAAGCAAGATTGATATAAAGGAAGAAAAAACAAAAAAAAATTTCTACGCACCAGAATCGAACCAGAGACCTTCTGCCAATATGGTTAAAAGATGGGGCATACGCAGCGCATGCTCGGGGCACCTCACCAGTCTAGAGCGGTCAAAAACAGTACAATCAATTAGGAAACTTGTGGAGCGAAATGAAATCAAAGCAAGATTGATAAAAAGGAAGAAAAAACAAAAAAAAATGTCTAAGCACGGGAATCGAGCCAGCGACCTTTTGCCAATATGGATAAAAAATGGCGCATGCGCAGCGCATGCTCAGGGCCTCTCACCAGTCTAGAGCGGTCAAAAACAGTGAATTTAATTGGGAAACTTGTGGAACGCAATAAAAATTAAAGCAAGATTAATAAGAAGAAAGAAGAAACAAAAAAGAAAAATTTCTACGCACCGGAATCGAAGCAGCGGCCTTTTGCCAATATGGAAAAAAGATGGGGCATACGGAGCGCATGCTCCGGGCACTTCACCAGTCTAGAGCGGTGAAAAACAGTACAATTAATTAGGAAACTTGTGAAGCGCAATGAAATAAAAGCAAGATTGATATAAAGGAAGAAAAAACAAAAAAAAATTTCTACGCACCAGAATCGAACCAGAGACCTTCTGCCAATATGGTTAAAAGATGGGGCATACGCAGCGCATGCTCGGGGCACCTCACCAGTCTAGAGCAGTCAAAAACAGTGCAATCAATTTAAAACTTGTATAACGCAATAAAAATCAAAGATAGATTGATAAGAAGAAAGAAGAAACAAAAAAGAAAAATCTCAACGCACCGGAATCGAAGCAGCGGCCTTCTGCCAAAATGGATAAAAGATAGTGCATGCGCAGCGCATGGTCGGGGCACCTTACCAGTCTAGAGCGGTCAAAAACAGTACAATCAATTAGGAAACTTGTGGAGCGCAATGAAATCAAAGCAAGATTGACAAAAAGGAAGAAAAAACAAAAAAAAAATGTCTAAGCACGGGAATCGAGCCAGCGACCTTTTGCCAATATGGATAAAAAATGGCGCATGCGCAGCGCATGCTCAGGGCCTCTCACCAGTCTAGAGCGGTCAAAAACAGTGAATTTAATTGGGAAACTTGTGGAACGCAATAAAAATTAAAGCAAGATTAATAAGAAGAAAGAAGAAACAAAAAAGAAAAATTTCTACGCACCGGAATCGAAGCAGCGGCCTTTTGCCAATATGGAAAAAAGATGGGGCATACGGAGCGCATGCTCCGGGCACTTCACCAGTCTAGAGCGGTGAAAAACAGTACAATTAATTAGGAAACTTGTGAAGCGCAATGAAATAAAAGCAAGATTGATATAAAGGAAGAAAAAACAAAAAAAAATTTCTACGCACCAGAATCGAACCAGAGACCTTCTGCCAATATGGTTAAAAGATGGGGCATACGCAGCGCATGCTCGGGGCACCTCACCAGTCTAGAGCGGTCAAAAACAGTACAATCAATTAGGAAACTTGTGGAGCGAAATGAAATCAAAGCAAGATTAATAAAAAGCAAGAAGAAACAAAAAAAAATGTCTAAGCACGGAAATCGAGCCAGCGACCTTTTGCCAATATGGATAAAAAATGGCGCATGCGCAGCGCATGCTCAGGGCCTCTCACCAGTCTAGAGCGGTCAAAAACAGTGAATTTAATTGGGAAACTTGTGGAACGCAATAAAAATTAAAGCAAGATTAATAAGAAGAAAGAGGAAACAAAAAAGAAAAATTTCTACGCACCGGAATCGAAGCAGCGGCCTTTTGCCAATATGGAAAAAAGATGGGGCATACGGAGCGCATGCTCCGGGCACTTCACCAGTCTAGAGCGGTGAAAAACAGTACAATTAATTAGGAAACTTGTGAAGCGCAATGAAATAAAAGCAAGATTGATATAAAGGAAGAAAAAACAAAAAAATTTCTACGCACCAGAATCGAACCAGAGACCTTCTGCCAATATGGTTAAAAGATGGGGCATACGCAGTGCATGCTCGGGGCACCTCACCAGTCTAGAGCAGTCAAAAACAGTGCAATCAATTTAAAACTTGTATAACGCAATAAAAATCAAAGATAGATTGATAAGAAGAAAGAAGAAACAAAAAAGAAAAATCTCAACGCACCGGAATCGAAGCAGCGGCCTTCTGCCAAAATGGATAAAAGATAGTGCATGCGCAGCGCATGGTCGGGGCACCTTACCAGTCTAGAGCGGTCAAAAACAGTACAATCAATTAGGAAACTTGTGGAGCGCAATGAAATCAAAGCAAGATTGACAAAAAGGAAGAAAAAACAAAAAAAAAATGTCTAAGCACGGGAATCGAGCCAGCGACCTTTTGCCAATATGGATAAAAAATGGCGCATGTGCAGCGCATGCTCAGGGCCTCTCACCAGTCTAGAGCGGTCAAAAACAGTGAATTTAATTGGGAAACTTGTGGAACGCAATAAAAATTAAAGCAAGATTAATAAGAAGAAAGAAGAAACAAAAAAGAAAAATTTCTACGCACCGGAATCGAAGCAGCGGCCTTTTGCCAATATGGAAAAAAGATGGGGCATACGGAGCGCATGCTCCGGGCACTTCACCAGTCTAGAGCGGTGAAAAACAGTACAATTAATTAGGAAACTTGTGAAGCGCAATGAAATAAAAGCAAGATTGATATAAAGGAAGAAAAAACAAAAAAAAATTTCTACGCACCAGAATCGAACCAGAGACCTTCTGCCAATATGGATAAAAGATGGGGCATTCGCAGCGCATGTTCGGGGCACCTCACCAGTCTAGAGCGGTCAAAAACAGTACAATCAATTAGAAAACTTTTGGAGCACAATGAAATCAAAGCAAGATTTATAAAAAGGAAGAAAAAACGAAAAAGAAAAATTCTTACGCACCGGAATCGAACCAGCGACCTTCTGCCAATATGACTAAAAGATGGGGCATACGCAGCACATGCTCGGGGCACCTCACCAGTCTAGAGCGGTTAAAAAACAGTACAATCAATTAGGAAACTTGTGGAGCACAATGGAATCAAAGAAAGATTAATAAGAAGGAAGAAAAAAAGAAAAAAAAAAGTTTTTCCGCACCAGAATCGAGCAAGCGACCTTCTGCGAATATTGATAAGAGATGGGGCATACGCAGCGCATGCTCGGGGCACCTCACCAGTCTAGAGCAGTCAAAAACAGTGCAATCAATTTAAAACTTGTATAACGCAATAAAAATCAAAGATAGATTGATAAGAAGAAAGAAGAAACAAAAAAGAAAAATCTCAACGCACCGGAATCGAAGCAGCGGCCTTCTGCCAAAATGGATAAAAGATAGTGCATGCGCAGCGCATGGTCGGGGCACCTTACCAGTCTAGAGCGGTCAAAAACAGTACAATCAATTAGGAAACTTGTGGAGCGCAATACAATCAAAGCAAGATTGACAAAAAGGAAGAAAAAACAAAAAAAAAAATGTCTAAGCACGGGAATCGAACCAGCGACCTTCTGCCTATATGGATAAAAAATGGGGCATGCGCAGCGCATGCTCAGGGCCTCTCACCAGTCTAGAGCGGTCAAAAACAGTGAATTTAATTAGGAAACTTGTGGAACGCAATAAAAATTAAAGCAAGATTAATAAGAAGAAAGAAGAAACAAAAAAGAAAAATTTCTATGCACCGGAATCGAAGCAGCGGCCTTCTGCCAATATGGAAAAAAGATAGTGCATGCGCAGCGCAAGGTCGGGGCACCTCACCAGTCTAGAGCAGTGAAAAATAGTACAATCAATTAGGAAACTTGTGAAGCGCAATGAAATAAAAGCAAGATTGATATAAAGGAAGAAAAAACGAAAAAAAACTTCTACGCAACAGAATCGAATTAGCGACCTTTTGCCAATATGGATAAAAGGTGGGGCACACGCAGCGCATGCTCGGGACACGTCACCAGTCTAGAGCGGTCAAAAACAGAACAATCAATTGGGAAACTTGTGGAGCGCAATGAAATCAAAGCAAGATTGACAAAAAGGAAGAAAAAACAAAAAAAAAATGTCTAAGCACGGGAATCGAGCCAGCGACCTTTTGCCAATATGGATAAAAAATGGCGCATGCGCAGCGCATGCTCAGGGCCTCTCACCAGTCTAGAGCGGTCAAAAACAGTGAACTTAATTGGGAAACTTGTGGAACGCAATAAAAATTAAAGCAAGATTAATAAGAAGAAAGAAGAAACAAAAAAGAAAAATTTCTACGCACCGGAATCGAAGCAGCGGCCTTTTGCCAATATGGAAAAGAGATGGGGCATACGGAGCGCATGCTCCGGGCACTTCACCAGTCTAGAGCGGTGAAAAACAGTACAATTAATTAGGAAACTTGTGAAGCGCAATGAAATAAAAGCAAGATTGATATAAAGGAAGAAAAAACAAAAAAAAATTTCTACGCACCAGAATCGAACCAGAGACCTTCTGCCAATATGGTTAAAAGATGGGGCATACGCAGCGCATGCTCGGGGCACCTCACCAGTCTAGAGCGGTCAAAAACAGTACAATCAATTAGGAAACTTGTGGAGCGAAATGAAATCAAAGCAAGATTGATAAAAAGGAAGAAAAAACAAAAAAAAATGTCTAAGCACGGGAATCGAGCCAGCGACCTTTTGCCAATATGGATAAAAAATGGCGCATGCGCAGCGCATGCTCAGGGCCTCTCACCAGTCTAGAGCGGTCAAAAACAGTGAATTTAATTGGGAAACTTGTGGAACGCAATAAAAATTAAAGCAAGATTAATAAGAAGAAAGAAGAAACAAAAAAGAAAAATTTCTACGCACCGGAATCGAAGCAGCGGCCTTTTGCCAATATGGAAAAAAGATGGGGCATACGGAGCGCATGCTCCGGGCACTTCACCAGTCTAGAGCGGTGAAAAACAGTACAATTAATTAGGAAACTTGTGAAGCGCAATGAAATAAAAGCAAGATTGATATAAAGGAAGAAAAAACAAAAAAAAATTTCTACGCACCAGAATCGAACCAGAGACCTTCTGCCAATATGGTTAAAAGATGGGGCATACGCAGCGCATGCTCGGGGCACCTCACCAGTCTAGAGCAGTCAAAAACAGTGCAATCAATTTAAAACTTGTATAACGCAATAAAAATCAAAGATAGATTGATAAGAAGAAAGAAGAAACAAAAAAGAAAAATCTCAACGCACCGGAATCGAAGCAGCGGCCTTCTGCCAAAATGGATAAAAGATAGTGCATGCGCAGCGCATGGTCGGGGCACCTTACCAGTCTAGAGCGGTCAAAAACAGTACAATCAATTAGGAAACTTGTGGAGCGCAATGAAATCAAAGCAAGATTGACAAAAAGGAAGAAAAAACAAAAAAAAAATGTCTAAGCACGGGAATCGAGCCAGCGACCTTTTGCCAATATGGATAAAAAATGGCGCATGCGCAGCGCATGCTCAGGGCCTCTCACCAGTCTAGAGCGGTCAAAAACAGTGAATTTAATTGGGAAACTTGTGGAACGCAATAAAAATTAAAGCAAGATTAATAAGAAGAAAGAAGAAACAAAAAAGAAAAATTTCTACGCACCGGAATCGAAGCAGCGGCCTTTTGCCAATATGGAAAAAAGATGGGGCATACGGAGCGCATGCTCCGGGCACTTCACCAGTCTAGAGCGGTGAAAAACAGTACAATTAATTAGGAAACTTGTGAAGCGCAATGAAATAAAAGCAAGATTGATATAAAGGAAGAAAAAACAAAAAAAAATTTCTACGCACCAGAATCGAACCAGAGACCTTCTGCCAATATGGTTAAAAGATGGGGCATACGCAGCGCATGCTCGGGGCACCTCACCAGTCTAGAGCGGTCAAAAACAGTACAATCAATTAGGAAACTTGTGGAGCGAAATGAAATCAAAGCAAGATTAATAAAAAGCAAGAAGAAACAAAAAAAAATGTCTAAGCACGGAAATCGAGCGAGCGACCTTTTGCCAATATGGATAAAAAATGGCGCATGCGCAGCGCATGCTCAGGGCCTCTCACCAGTCTAGAGCGGTCAAAAACAGTGAATTTAATTGGGAAACTTGTGGAACGCAATAAAAATTAAAGCAAGATTAATAAGAAGAAAGAAGAAACAAAAAAGAAAAATTTCTACGCACCGGAATCGAAGCAGCGGCCTTTTGCCAATATGGAAAAAAGATGGGGCATACGGAGCGCATGCTCCGGGCACTTCACCAGTCTAGAGCGGTGAAAAACAGTACAATTAATTAGGAAACTTGTGAAGCGCAATGAAATAAAAGCAAGATTGATATAAAGGAAGAAAAAACAAAAAAAAATTTCTACGCACCAGAATCGAACCAGAGACCTTCTGCCAATATGGTTAAAAGATGGGGCATACGCAGTGCATGCTCGGGGCACCTCACCAGTCTAGAGCAGTCAAAAACAGTGCAATCAATTTAAAACTTGTATAACGCAATAAAAATCAAAGATAGATTGATAAGAAGAAAGAAGAAACAAAAAAGAAAAATCTCAACGCACCGGAATCGAAGCAGCGGCCTTCTGCCAAAATGGATAAAAGATAGTGCATGCGCAGTGCATGGTCGGGGCACCTTACCAGTCTAGAGCGGTCAAAAACAGTACAATCAATTAGGAAACTTGTGGAGCGCAATGAAATCAAAGCAAGATTGACAAAAAGGAAGAAAAAACAAAAAAAAAATGTCTAAGCACGGGAATCGAGCCAGCGACCTTTTGCCAATATGGATAAAAAATGGCGCATGCGCAGCGCATGCTCAGGGCCTCTCACCAGTCTAGAGCGGTCAAAAACAGTGAACTTAATTGGGAAACTTGTGGAACGCAATAAAAATTAAAGCAAGATTAATAAGAAGAAAGAAGAAACAAAAAAGAAAAATTTCTACGCACCGGAATCGAAGCAGCGGCCTTTTGCCAATATGGAAAAGAGATGGGGCATACGGAGCGCATGCTCCGGGCACTTCACCAGTCTAGAGCGGTGAAAAACAGTACAATTAATTAGGAAACTTGTGAAGCGCAATGAAATAAAAGCAAGATTGATATAAAGGAAGAAAAAACAAAAAAAAATTTCTACGCACCAGAATCGAACCAGAGACCTTCTGCCAATATGGTTAAAAGATGGGGCATACGCAGCGCATGCTCGGGGCACCTCACCAGTCTAGAGCGGTCAAAAACAGTACAATCAATTAGGAAACTTGTGGAGCGAAATGAAATCAAAGCAAGATTGATAAAAAGGAAGAAAAAACAAAAAAAAATGTCTAAGCACGGGAATCGAGCCAGCGACCTTTTGCCAATATGGATAAAAAATGGCGCATGCGCAGCGCATGCTCAGGGCCTCTCACCAGTCTAGAGCGGTCAAAAACAGTGAATTTAATTGGGAAACTTGTGGAACGCAATAAAAATTAAAGCAAGATTAATAAGAAGAAAGAAGAAACAAAAAAGAAAAATTTCTACGCACCGGAATCGAAGCAGCGGCCTCTTGCCAATATGGAAAAAAGATGGGGCATACGGAGCGCATGCTCCGGGCACTTCACCAGTCTAGAGCGGTGAAAAACAGTACAATTAATTAGGAAACTTGTGAAGCGCAATGAAATAAAAGCAAGATTGATATAAAGGAAGAAAAAACAAAAAAAAATTTCTACGCACCAGAATCGAACCAGAGACCTTCTGCCAATATGGTTAAAAGATTGGGCATACGCAGCGCATGCTCGGGGCACCTCACCAGTCTAGAGCAGTCAAAAACAGTGCAATCAATTTAAAACTTGTATAACGCAATAAAAATCAAAGATAGATTGATAAGAAGAAAGAAGAAACAAAAAAGAAAAATCTCAACGCACCGGAATCGAAGCAGCGGCCTTCTGCCAAAATGGATAAAAGATAGTGCATGCGCAGCGCATGGTCGGGGCACCTTACCAGTCTAGAGCGGTCAAAAACAGTACAATCAATTAGGAAACTTGTGGAGCGCAATGAAATCAAAGCAAGATTGACAAAAAGGAAGAAAAAACAAAAAAAAAATGTCTAAGCACGGGAATCGAGCCAGCGACCTTTTGCCAATATGGATAAAAAATGGCGCATGCGCAGCGCATGCTCAGGGCCTGTCACCAGTCTAGAGCGGTCAAAAACAGTGAATTTAATTGGGAAACTTGTGGAACGCAATAAAAATTAAAGCAAGATTAATAAGAAGAAAGAAGAAACAAAAAAGAAAAATTTCTACGCACCGGAATCGAAGCAGCGGCCTTTTGCCAATATGGAAAAAAGATGGGGCATACGGAGCGCATGCTCCGGGCACTTCACCAGTCTAGAGCGGTGAAAAACAGTACAATTAATTAGGAAACTTGTGAAGCGCAATGAAATAAAAGCAAGATTGATATAAAGGAAGAAAAAACAAAAAAAAATTTCTACGCACCAGAATCGAACCAGAGACCTTCTGCCAATATGGTTAAAAGATGGGGCATACGCAGCGCATGCTCGGGGCACCTCACCAGTCTAGAGCGGTCAAAAACAGTACAATCAATTAGGAAACTTGTGGAGCGAAATGAAATCAAAGCAAGATTAATAAAAAGCAAGAAGAAACAAAAAAAAATGTCTAAGCACGGAAATCGAGCCAGCGACCTTTTGCCAATATGGATAAAAAATGGCGCATGCGCAGCGCATGCTCAGGGCCTCTCACCAGTCTAGAGCGGTCAAAAACAGTGAATTTAATTGGGAAACTTGTGGAACGCAATAAAAATTAAAGCAAGATTAATAAGAAGAAAGAAGAAACAAAAAAGAAAAATTTCTACGCACCGGAATCGAAGCAGCGGCCTTTTGCCAATATGGAAAAAAGATGGGGCATACGGAGCGCATGCTCCGGGCACTTCACCAGTCTAGAGCGGTGAAAAACAGTACAATTAATTAGGAAACTTGTGAAGCGCAATGAAATAAAAGCAAGATTGATATAAAGGAAGAAAAAACAAAAAAAAATTTCTACGCACCAGAATCGAACCAGAGACCTTCTGCCAATATGGTTAAAAGATGGGGCATACGCAGCGCATGCTCGGGGCACCTCACCAGTCTAGAGCAGTCAAAAACAGTGCAATCAATTTAAAACTTGTATAACGCAATAAAAATCAAAGATAGATTGATAAGAAGAAAGAAGAAACAAAAAAGAAAAATCTCAACGCACCGGAATCGAAGCAGCGGCCTTCTGCCAAAATGGATAAAAGATAGTGCATGCGCAGCGCATGGTCGGGGCACCTTACCAGTCTAGAGCGGTCAAAAACAGTACAATCAATTAGGAAACTTGTGGAGCGCAATGAAATCAAAGCAAGATTGACAAAAAGGAAGAAAAAACAAAAAAAAAATGTCTAAGCACGGGAATCGAGCCAGCGACCTTTTGCCAATATGGATAAAAAATGGCGCATGGGCAGCGCATGCTCAGGGCCTCTCACCAGTCTAGAGCGGTCAAAAACAGTGAATTTAATTGGGAAACTTGTGGAACGCAATAAAAATTAAAGCAAGATTAATAAGAAGAAAGAAGAAACAAAAAAGAAAAATTTCTACGCACCGGAATCGAAGCAGCGGCCTTTTGCCAATATGGAAAAAAGATGGGGCATACGGAGCGCATGCTCCGGGCACTTCACCAGTCTAGAGCGGTGAAAAACAGTACAATTAATTAGGAAACTTGTGAAGCGCAATGAAATAAAAGCAAGATTGATATAAAGGAAGAAAAAACAAAAAAAAATTTCTACGCACCAGAATCGAACCAGAGACCTTCTGCCAATATGGTTAAAAGATGGGGCATACGCAGCGCATGCTCGGGGCACCTCACCAGTCTAGAGCGGTCAAAAACAGTACAATCAATTAGGAAACTTGTGGAGCGAAATGAAATCAAAGCAAGATCGATAAAAAGGAAGAAAAAACAAAAAAAAATGTCTAAGCACGGGAATCGAGCCAGCGACCTTTTGCCAATATGGATAAAAAATGGCGCATGCGCAGCGCATGCTCAGGGCCTCTCACCAGTCTAGAGCGGTCAAAAACAGTGAATTTAATTGGGAAACTTGTGGAACGCAATAAAAATTAAAGCAAGATTAATAAGAAGAAAGAAGAAACAAAAAAGAAAAATTTCTACGCACCGGAATCGAAGCAGCGGCCTTTTGCCAATATGGAAAAAAGATGGGGCATACGGAGCGCATGCTCCGGGCACTTCACCAGTCTAGAGCGGTGAAAAACAGTACAATTAATTAGGAAACTTGTGAAGCGCAATGAAATAAAAGCAAGATTGATATAAAGGAAGAAAAAACAAAAAAAAATTTCTACGCACCAGAATCGAACCAGAGACCTTCTGCCAATATGGTTAAAAGATGGGGCATACGCAGTGCATGCTCGGGGCACCTCACCAGTCTAGAGCAGTCAAAAACAGTGCAATCAATTTAAAACTTGTATAACGCAATAAAAATCAAAGATAGATTGATAAGAAGAAAGAAGAAACAAAAAAGAAAAATCTCAACGCACCGGAATCGAAGCAGCGGCCTTCTGCCAAAATGGATAAAAGATAGTGCATGCGCAGTGCATGGTCGGGGCACCTTACCAGTCTAGAGCGGTCAAAAACAGTACAATCAATTAGGAAACTTGTGGAGCGCAATGAAATCAAAGCAAGATTGACAAAAAGGAAGAAAAAACAAAAAAAAAATGTCTAAGCACGGGAATCGAGCCAGCGACCTTTTGCCAATATGGATAAAAAATGGCGCATGCGCAGCGCATGCTCAGGGCCTCTCACCAGTCTAGAGCGGTCAAAAACAGTGAACTTAATTGGGAAACTTGTGGAACGCAATAAAAATTAAAGCAAGATTAATAAGAAGAAAGAAGAAACAAAAAAGAAAAATTTCTACGCACCGGAATCGAAGCAGCGGCCTTTTGCCAATATGGAAAAGAGATGGGGCATACGGAGCGCATGCTCCGGGCACTTCACCAGTCTAGAGCGGTGAAAAACAGTACAATTAATTAGGAAACTTGTGAAGCGCAATGAAATAAAAGCAAGATTGATATAAAGGAAGAAAAAACAAAAAAAAATTTCTACGCACCAGAATCGAACCAGAGACCTTCTGCCAATATGGTTAAAAGATGGGGCATACGCAGCGCATGCTCGGGGCACCTCACCAGTCTAGAGCGGTCAAAAACAGTACAATCAATTAGGAAACTTGTGGAGCGAAATGAAATCAAAGCAAGATTGATAAAAAGGAAGAAAAAACAAAAAAAAATGTCTAAGCACGGGAATCGAGCCAGCGACCTTTTGCCAATATGGATAAAAAATGGCGCATGCGCAGCGCATGCTCAGGGCCTCTCACCAGTCTAGAGCGGTCAAAAACAGTGAATTTAATTGGGAAACTTGTGGAACGCAATAAAAATTAAAGCAAGATTAATAAGAAGAAAGAAGAAACAAAAAAGAAAAATTTCTACGCACCGGAATCGAAGCAGCGGCCTTTTGCCAATATGGAAAAAAGATGGGGCATACGGAGCGCATGCTCCGGGCACTTCACCAGTCTAGAGCGGTGAAAAACAGTACAATTAATTAGGAAACTTGTGAAGCGCAATGAAATAAAAGCAAGATTGATATAAAGGAAGAAAAAACAAAAAAAAATTTCTACGCACCAGAATCGAACCAGAGACCTTCTGCCAATATGGTTAAAAGATGGGGCATACGCAGCGCATGCTCGGGGCACCTCACCAGTCTAGAGCAGTCAAAAACAGTGCAATCAATTTAAAACTTGTATAACGCAATAAAAATCAAAGATAGATTGATAAGAAGAAAGAAGAAACAAAAAAGAAAAATCTCAACGCACCGGAATCGAAGCAGCGGCCTTCTGCCAAAATGGATAAAAGATAGTGCATGCGCAGCGCATGGTCGGGGCACCTTACCAGTCTAGAGCGGTCAAAAACAGTACAATCAATTAGGAAACTTGTGGAGCGCAATGAAATCAAAGCAAGATTGACAAAAAGGAAGAAAAAACAAAAAAAAAATGTCTAAGCACGGGAATCGAGCCAGCGACCTTTTGCCAATATGGATAAAAAATGGCGCATGCGCAGCGCATGCTCAGGGCCTCTCACCAGTCTAGAGCGGTCAAAAACAGTGAATTTAATTGGGAAACTTGTGGAACGCAATAAAAATTAAAGCAAGATTAATAAGAAGAAAGAAGAAACAAAAAAGAAAAATTTCTACGCACCGGAATCGAAGCAGCGGCCTTTTGCCAATATGGAAAAAAGATGGGGCATACGGAGCGCATGCTCCGGGCACTTCACCAGTCTAGAGCGGTGAAAAACAGTACAATTAATTAGGAAACTTGTGAAGCGCAATGAAATAAAAGCAAGATTGATATAAAGGAAGAAAAAACAAAAAAAAATTTCTACGCACCAGAATCGAACCAGAGACCTTCTGCCAATATGGTTAAAAGATGGGGCATACGCAGCGCATGCTCGGGGCACCTCACCAGTCTAGAGCGGTCAAAAACAGTACAATCAATTAGGAAACTTGTGGAGCGAAATGAAATCAAAGCAAGATTAATAAAAAGCAAGAAGAAACAAAAAAAAATGTCTAAGCACGGAAATCGAGCCAGCGACCTTTTGCCAATATGGATAAAAAATGGCGCATGCGCAGCGCATGCTCAGGGCCTCTCACCAGTCTAGAGCGGTCAAAAACAGTGAATTTAATTGGGAAACTTGTGGAACGCAATAAAAATTAAAGCAAGATTAATAAGAAGAAAGAGGAAACAAAAAAGAAAAATTTCTACGCACCGGAATCGAAGCAGCGGCCTTTTGCCAATATGGAAAAAAGATGGGGCATACGGAGCGCATGCTCCGGGCACTTCACCAGTCTAGAGCGGTGAAAAACAGTACAATTAATTAGGAAACTTGTGAAGCGCAATGAAATAAAAGCAAGATTGATATAAAGGAAGAAAAAACAAAAAAATTTCTACGCACCAGAATCGAACCAGAGACCTTCTGCCAATATGGTTAAAAGATGGGGCATACGCAGTGCATGCTCGGGGCACCTCACCAGTCTAGAGCAGTCAAAAACAGTGCAATCAATTTAAAACTTGTATAACGCAATAAAAATCAAAGATAGATTGATAAGAAGAAAGAAGAAACAAAAAAGAAAAATCTCAACGCACCGGAATCGAAGCAGCGGCCTTCTGCCAAAATGGATAAAAGATAGTGCATGCGCAGCGCATGGTCGGGGCACCTTACCAGTCTAGAGCGGTCAAAAACAGTACAATCAATTAGGAAACTTGTGGAGCGCAATGAAATCAAAGCAAGATTGACAAAAAGGAAGAAAAAACAAAAAAAAAATGTCTAAGCACGGGAATCGAGCCAGCGACCTTTTGCCAATATGGATAAAAAATGGCGCATGTGCAGCGCATGCTCAGGGCCTCTCACCAGTCTAGAGCGGTCAAAAACAGTGAATTTAATTGGGAAACTTGTGGAACGCAATAAAAATTAAAGCAAGATTAATAAGAAGAAAGAAGAAACAAAAAAGAAAAATTTCTACGCACCGGAATCGAAGCAGCGGCCTTTTGCCAATATGGAAAAAAGATGGGGCATACGGAGCGCATGCTCCGGGCACTTCACCAGTCTAGAGCGGTGAAAAACAGTACAATTAATTAGGAAACTTGTGAAGCGCAATGAAATAAAAGCAAGATTGATATAAAGGAAGAAAAAACAAAAAAAAATTTCTACGCACCAGAATCGAACCAGAGACCTTCTGCCAATATGGATAAAAGATGGGGCATTCGCAGCGCATGTTCGGGGCACCTCACCAGTCTAGAGCGGTCAAAAACAGTACAATCAATTAGAAAACTTTTGGAGCACAATGAAATCAAAGCAAGATTTATAAAAAGGAAGAAAAAACGAAAAAGAAAAATTCTTACGCACCGGAATCGAACCAGCGACCTTCTGCCAATATGACTAAAAGATGGGGCATACGCAGCACATGCTCGGGGCACCTCACCAGTCTAGAGCGGTTAAAAAACAGTACAATCAATTAGGAAACTTGTGGAGCACAATGGAATCAAAGAAAGATTAATAAGAAGGAAGAAAAAAAGAAAAAAAAAAGTTTCTCCGCACCAGAATCGAGCAAGCGACCTTCTGCGAATATTGATAAGAGATGGGGCATACGCAGCGCATGCTCGGGGCACCTCACCAGTCTAGAGCAGTCAAAAACAGTGCAATCAATTTAAAACTTGTATAACGCAATAAAAATCAAAGATAGATTGATAAGAAGAAAGAAGAAACAAAAAAGAAAAATCTCAACGCACCGGAATCGAAGCAGCGGCCTTCTGCCAAAATGGATAAAAGATAGTGCATGCGCAGCGCATGGTCGGGGCACCTTACCAGTCTAGAGCGGTCAAAAACAGTACAATCAAT
This sequence comes from Ricordea florida, assembly GCA_949710005.1. Taxonomy (NCBI): domain Eukaryota; kingdom Metazoa; phylum Cnidaria; class Anthozoa; order Corallimorpharia; family Ricordeidae; genus Ricordea; species Ricordea florida. The sequence goes on from OX453284.1 coordinate 19,762,238, forward strand.
TAGGAAACTTGTGGAGCGCAATACAATCAAAGCAAGATTGACAAAAAGGAAGAAAAAACAAAAAAAAAAATGTCTAAGCACGGGAATCGAACCAGCGACCTTCTGCCTATATGGATAAAAAATGGGGCATGCGCAGCGCATGCTCAGGGCCTCTCACCAGTCTAGAGCGGTCAAAAACAGTGAATTTAATTAGGAAACTTGTGGAACGCAATAAAAATTAAAGCAAGATTAATAAGAAGAAAGAAGAAACAAAAAAGAAAAATTTCTATGCACCGGAATCGAAGCAGCGGCCTTCTGCCAATATGGAAAAAAGATAGTGCATGCGCAGCGCAAGGTCGGGGCACCTCACCAGTCTAGAGCAGTGAAAAATAGTACAATCAATTAGGAAACTTGTGAAGCGCAATGAAATAAAAGCAAGATTGATATAAAGGAAGAAAAAACGAAAAAAAACTTCTACGCAACAGAATCGAATTAGCGACCTTTTGCCAATATGGATAAAAGGTGGGGCACACGCAGCGCATGCTCGGGACACGTCACCAGTCTAGAGCGGTCAAAAACAGAACAATCAATTGGGAAACTTGTGGAGCGCAATGAAATCAAAGCAAGATTGATAAAAAGGAAGAAAAAACAAAAAAAAAATGTCTAAGCACGGGAATCGAACCAGCGACCTTCTGCCAATATGGATAAGAAATGGAACATGCGCAGCGCATGCTCAGGGCCTCTCACTACTCTAGAGCGAACAAAAACAGTGAATTTAATTGGGAAACTTGTGGAACGCAATAAAAATTAAAGCAAGATTAATAAGAAGAAAGAAGAAACAAAAAAGAAAAATTTCTACGCGCCGGAATCGAAGCAGCGGCCTTCTGCCAATATGGAAAAGAGATAGTGCATGCGCAGCGCAAGGTCGGGGCACCTCACCAGTCTAGAGCGGTGAAAAATAGTACAATCAATTATGAAACTTGTGAAGCGCAATGAAATAAAAGCAAGATTGATATAAAGGAAGAAAAAACAAAAAAAAATTTCTACGCACCAGAATCGAACCAGAGACCTTCTGCCAATATGGCTAAAAGATGGGGCATACGCAGCGCATGCTCGGGGCACCCCACCAGTCTAGAGCGGTCAAAAACAGTACAATCAATTAGGAAACTTGTGGAGCAAAATGAAATCAAAGCAAGATTAATAAGAAGAAAGAAGAAACATAAAAGAAAAATTTCTACGCACCGGAATCTAACCAGTTATTTTCTGCCAATATGGATAAGAGATGGGGTATACGCAGCGCATGCTCCGGGCACTTCACCAGTCTAGAGCGGTCAAAAACAGTACAATCAATTAGGAAACTTGTGGAGCGCAATGAAATCAAAGCAAGATTGATAAAAAGGAAGCAAAAAAAAATCTCTAAGCACGGGAATCGAACCAGCGACCTTCTACCAATATGGATAAAAGATGGGGCATGCGCAGCGCATGTTCGGGGCACCTCACCAGTCTAGAGCAGTCAAAAACAGTACAATCAATTAGGAAACTTTTAAAGCACAATGAAATCGAAGCAAAATTGATAAAAAGGAAGAAAAGACAAAAAAAATGTCTACGCACGGGAATCGAACCAGCGACCTTCTGCCAAGATGGATAAAAAATGGGGCATGCGTAGCGCATGCTCGGGGCACCTCACTAATCTAGAGCGGTCAAAAACAGTACAATCAATTAGGAAACTTTTGGAGCACAATAAAATCAAGGCAAGATTTATAAAAAGGAAGAAAACACGAAAAAGAAAAATTTTTACGCACCGAAATCGAACCAGCGACCTTCTGCCAATATGACTAAAAGATGGGGCATACGCAGCACATGCTCGGGGCACCTCACCAGTCTAGAGCGGTTAAAAAACAGTACAATCAATTAGGAAACTTGTGGAGCACAATGGAATCAAAGAAAGATTAATAAGAAGGAAGAAAAAAAGAAAAAAAAAAGTTTCTCCGCACCAGAATAGAGCCAGCGACCTTCTGCGAATATTGATAAGAGATGGGGCATACGCAGCGCATGCTCGGGGCACCTCACCAGTCTAGAGCAGTCAAAAACAGTGCAATCAATTTAAAACTTGTATAACGCAATAAAAATCAAAGATAGATTGATAAGAAGAAAGAAGAAACAAAAAAGAAAAATCTCTACCCACCGGAATCGAAGCAGCGGCCTTCTGCCAATATGGATAAAAGATAGTGCATGCGCAGCGCATGGTCGGGGCACCTTACCAGTCTAGAGCGGTCAAAAACAGTACAATCAATTAGGAAACTTGTGGAGCGCAATGAAATCAAAGCAAGATTGATAAAAAGAAAGAAAAAACAAAAAAAAATGTCTAAGCACGGGAATCGAGCCAGCGACCTTTTGCCAATATGGATAAAAAATGGCGCATGCGCAGCGCATGCTCAGGGTCTCTCACCAGTCTAGAGCGGTCAAAAACAGTGAATTTAATTGGGAAACTTGTGGAACGCAATAAAAATTAAAGCAAGATTAATAAGAAGAAAGAAGAAACAAAAAAGAAAAATTTCTACGCACCGGAATCGAAGCAGCGGCCTTCTGCCAATATGGAAAAAAGATGGGGCATACGGAGCGCATGCTCCGGGCAATTCACCAGTCTAGAGCGGTGAAAAACAGTACAATCAATTAGGAAACTTGTGGAGCGCAATGAAATAAAAGCAAGATTGATATAAAGGAAGAAAAAACAAAAAAAAATTTCTACGCACCAGAATCGAACAAGAGACCTTCTGCCAATATGGTTAAAAGATGGGGCATGCGCAGCGCATGCTCGGGGCACCTCACCAGTCTAGAGCGGTCAAAAACAGTACAATCAATTAGGAAACTTGTGGAGCACAATGAAATCAAAGCAAGATTGATAAAAAGGAAGAAAAAACAAAGAAGCAAAAATTTCTACGCAGCGGAATCTAACCAGTGATTTTCTGCCAATATGGATAAGAGATGGGGCATACGCAGCGCATGCTACGGGCACTTCACCAGTCTAGAGCGGTCAAAAACAGTACAATCAATTACGAAACTTGTAGAGCGCAATGAAATCAAAGCAAGATTGATAAAAAGGAAGAAAAAACAAAAAAAATTGTCTAAGCACGGGAATCGAACCAGCGACCTTCTACCAATATGGATAAGAGATGGGGCATGCGCAGCGCATGTTCGGGGCACCTCACCAGTCTAGAGCAGTCAAAAACAGTACAATCAATTAGGAAACTTTTAAAGCACAATGAAATCGAAGCAAAATTGATAAAAAGGAAGAAAAGACAAAAAAAATGTCTACGCACGGGAATCGAACCAGCGACCTTCTGGCAAGATGGACTAAAAGATGGGGCATGCGCAGCGCATGCTCGGGGCACCTCACTAGTCTAGAGCGGTCAAAAACAGTACAATCAATTAGAAAACTTTTGGAGCACAATGAAATCAAAGCAAGATTTATAAAAAGGAAGAAAAAACGAAAAAGAAAAATTCTTACGCACCGGAATCGAACCAGCGACCTTCTGCCAATATGACTAAAAGATGGGGCATACGCAGCACATGCTCGGGGCACCTCACCAGTCTAGAGCGGTTAAAAAACAGTACAATCAATTAGGAAACTTGTGGAGCACAATGGAATCAAGGAAAGATTAATAAGAAGGAAGAAAAAAAGAAAAAAAAAAGTTTCTCCGCACCAGAATAGAGCCAGCGACCTTCTGCGAATATTGATAAGAGATGGGGCATACGCAGCGCATGCTCGGGGCACCTCACCAGTCTAGAACGGTCAAAAACAGTACAATCAATTAGGAAACTTGTGGAGCACAATGAAATCAAAGCAAGATTGATAAAAAGGAAGAAAAAAAAAAACAAGTTTCTCCGCACCAGAATCAAGCAAGCGTCCTTCTGCGAGTATTGATAAGAGATGGGGCATACGCAGCGCATGCTCGGGCCACCTCACCAGTCTAGAGCGGTCAAAAACAGTACAATAAATTAGGAAACTTGTAAAGCGCAATGAAATCAAAGCAAGATTGATAAAAAGAAAGAAAAAACGAAAAAAAACTTCTACGCAACAGAATCGAACCAGCGACATTCTGCCAATATGGATAAGGCGTGGGCCACACGCAGCGCATGCTCAGGACACGTCACCAGTCTAGAGCGGTCAAAAACAGTACAATCAATTAGGAAACTTGTGGAGCGAAATGAAATCAAAGCAAGATTGATAAAAAGGAAGAAAAAACAAAAAAAAATGTCTAAGCACGGGAATCGAGCCAGCGACCTTTTGCCAATATGGATAAGAAATGTGGCATGCGCAGCGCATGCTCAGGGACTCTCACCAGTCTAGAGCGGTCAAAAACAGTGAATTTAATTAGGAAACTTGTGGAACGCAATAAAAATTAAAGCAAGATTAATAAGAAGAAAGAAGAAACAAAAAAGAAAAATTTCTACGCACCGGAATCGAAGCAGCGGCCTTCTGCCAATATGGAAAAAAGATGGGGCATACGGAGCGCATGCTCCGGGCACTTCACCAGTCTAGAGCGGTGAAAAGCAGTACAATCAATTAGGAAACTTGTGGAGCGCAATGAAATCAAAGCAAGATTGATATAAAGGAAGAAAAAACAAAAAAAAATTTCTACGCACCAGAATCGAACCAGTGATTTTCTGCCAATATGGATAAGAGATGGGGCATACGCAGCGCATGCTCCGGGCACTTCACCAGTCTAGAGCGGTCAAAAACAGTACAATCAATTAGGAAACTTGTAGAGCGCAATGAAATCAAAGCAAGATTGATAAAAAGGAAGAAAATAAAAAAAAAATGTCTAAGCACGGAAATCGAACCAGCGATCTTCTACCAATATGGATAAAAGATGGGGCATGCGCAGCGCATGTTCGGGGCACCTCACCAGTCTAGAGCAGTCAAAAACAGTACAATCAATTACGAAACTTTTAAAGCACAATGAAATCGAAGATAAATTGATAAAAAGGAAGAAAAGACAAGAAAAAATGTCTACGCACGGGAATCGAACCAGCGACCTCCTGGCAAGATGGATAAAAGATGGGGCATGCGCAGCGCATGCTCGGGGCACCTCACTAGTCTAGAGCGGTCAAAAACAGTACAATCAATTAGAAAACTTTTGGAGCACAATGAAATCAAAGCAAGATTTATAAAAAGGAAGAAAAAACGAAAAAGAAAAATTCTTACGCACCGGAATCGAACCAGCGACCTTCTGCTAATATGACTAAAAGATGGGGCATACGCAGCACATGCTCGGGGAACCTCACCAGTCTAGAGCGGTTAAAAAACAGTACAATCAATTAGGAAACTTGTGGAGCACAATGGAATCAAAGAAAGATTAATAAAAAGGAAGAAAAAAAGAAAAAAAAAAGTTTCTCTGCACCAGAATCGAGCCAGCGACCTTCTGCGAATATTGATAAGAGATGGGGCATACGCAGCGCATGCTCGGGGCACCTCACCAGTCTAGAGCAGTCAAAAACAGTGCAATTAATTTATAACTTGTATAACGCAATAAAAATCAAAGATAGATTGATAAGAAGAAAGAAGAAAAAAAAAAGAAAAATCTCAACGCACCGGAATCGAAGCAGCGGCCTTCTGCCAAAATGGATAAGAGATAGTGCATGCGCAGCGCATGGTCGGGGCACCTTACCAGTCTAGAGCGGTCAAAAACAGTACAATCAATTAGGAAACTTGTGGAGCGCAATGAAATCAAAGCAAGATTGACAAAAAGGTAGAAAAAACAAAAAAAAAATGTCTAAGCACGGGAATCGAGCCAGCGACCTTTTGCCAATATGGATAAAAAATGGCGCATGCGCAGCGCATGCTCAGGGCCTCTCACCAGTCTAGAGCGGTCAAAAACAGTGAATTTAATTGGGAAACTTGTGGAACGCAATAAAAATTAAAGCAAGATTAATAAGAAGAAAGAAGAAACAAAAAAGAAAAATTTCTACGCACCGGAATCGAAGCAGCGGCCTTTTGCCAATATGGAAAAAAGATGGGGCATACGGAGCGCATGCTCCGGGCACTTCACCAGTCTAGAGCGGTGAAAAACAGTACAATTAATTAGGAAACTTGTGAAGCGCAATGAAATAAAAGCAAGATTGATATAAAGGAAGAAAAAACAAAAAAAAATTTCTACGCACCAGAATCGAACCAGAGACCTTCTGCCAATATGGTTAAAAGATGGGGCATACGCAGCGCATGCTCGGGGCACCTCACCAGTCTAGAGCGGTCAAAAACAGTACAATCAATTAGGAAACTTGTGGAGCGAAATGAAATCAAAGCAAGGTTGATAAAAAGGAAGAAAAAACAAAAAAAAATGTCTAAGCACGGGAATCGAGCCAGCGACCTTTTGCCAATATGGATAAAAAATGGCGCATGCGCAGCGCATGCTCAGGGCCTCTCACCAGTCTAGAGCGGTCAAAAACAGTGAATTTAATTGGGAAACTTGTGGAACGCAATAAAAATTAAAGCAAGATTAATAAGAAGAAAGAAGAAACAAAAAAGAAAAATTTCTACGCACCGGAATCGAAGCAGCGGCCTTTTGCCAATATGGAAAAAAGATGGGGCATACGGAGCGCATGCTCCGGGCACTTCACCAGTCTAGAGCGGTGAAAAACAGTACAATTAATTAGGAAACTTGTGAAGCGCAATGAAATAAAAGCAAGATTGATATAAAGGAAGAAAAAACAAAAAAAAATTTCTACGCACCAGAATCGAACCAGAGACCTTCTGCCAATATGGTTAAAAGATGGGGCATACGCAGCGCATGCTCGGGGCACCTCACCAGTCTAGAGCAGTCAAAAACAGTGCAATCAATTTAAAACTTGTATAACGCAATAAAAATCAAAGATAGATTGATAAGAAGAAAGAAGAAACAAAAAAGAAAAATCTCAACGCACCGGAATCGAAGCAGCGGCCTTCTGCCAAAATGGATAAAAGATAGTGCATGCGCAGCGCATGGTCGGGGCACCTTACCAGTCTAGAGCGGTCAAAAACAGTACAATCAATTAGGAAACTTGTGGAGCGCAATGAAATCAAAGCAAGATTGACAAAAAGGAAGAAAAAACAAAAAAAAAATGTCTAAGCACGGGAATCGAGCCAGCGACCTTTTGCCAATATGGATAAAAAATGGCGCATGCGCAGCGCATGCTCAGGGCCTCTCACCAGTCAAGAGCGGTCAAAAACAGTGAATTTAATTGGGAAACTTGTGGAACGCAATAAAAATTAAAGCAAGATTAATAAGAAGAAAGAAGAAACAAAAAAGAAAAATTTCTACGCACCGGAATCGAAGCAGCGGCCTTTTGCCAATATGGAAAAGAGATGGGGCATACGGAGCGCATGCTCCGGGCACTTCACCAGTCTAGAGCGGTGAAGAACAGTACAATTAATTAGGAAACTTGTGAAGCGCAATGAAATCAAAGCAAGATTGATATAAAGGAAGAAAAAACAAAAAAAAATTTCTACGCACCAGAATCGAACCAGAGACCTTCTGCCAATATGGTTAAAAGATGGGGCATACGCAGCGCATGCTCGGGGCACCTAACCAGTCTAGAGCGGTCAAAAACAGTACAATCAATTAGGAAACTTGTGGAGCGAAATGAAATCAAAGCAAGATTGATAAAAAGGAAGAAAAAACAAAAAAAAATGTCTAAGCACGGGAATCGAGCCAGCGACCTTTTGCCAATATGGATAAAAAATGGCGCATGCGTAGCGCATGCTCAGGGCCTCTCACCAGTCTAGAGCGGTCAAAAACAGTGAATTTAATTGGGAAACTTGTGGAACGCAATAAAAATTAAAGCAAGATTAATAAGAAGAAAGAAGAAACAAAAAAGAAAAATTTCTACGCACCGGAATCGAAGCAGCGGCCTTTTGCCAATATGGAAAAAAGATGGGGCATACGGAGCGCATGCTCCGGGCACTTCACCAGTCTAGAGCGGTGAAAAACAGTACAATTAATTAGGAAACTTGTGAAGCGCAATGAAATAAAAGCAAGATTGATATAAAGGAAGAAAAAACAAAAAAAAATTTCTACGCACCAGAATCGAACCAGAGACCTTCTGCCAATATGGTTAAAAGATGGGGCATACGCAGCGCATGCTCGGGGCACCTCACCAGTCTAGAGCAGTCAAAAACAGTGCAATCAATTTAAAACTTGTATAACGCAATAGAAATCAAAGATAGATTGATAAGAAGAAAGAAGAAACAAAAAAGAAAAATCTCAACGCACCGGAATCGAAGCAGCGGCCTTCTGCCAAAATGGATAAAAGATAGTGCATGCGCAGCGCATGGTCGGGGCACCTTACCAGTCTAGAGCGGTCAAAAACAGTACAATCAATTAGGAAACTTGTGGAGCGCAATGAAATCAAAGCAAGATTGACAAAAAGGTAGAAAAAACAAAAAAAAAAATGTCTAAGCACGGGAATCGAGCCAGCGACCTTTTGCCAATATGGATAAAAAATGGCGCATGCGCAGCGCATGCTCAGGGCCTCTCACCAGTCTAGAGCGGTCAAAAACAGTGAATTTAATTGGGAAACTTGTGGAACGCAATAAAAATTAAAGCAAGATTAATAAGAAGAAAGAAGAAACAAAAAAGAAAAATTTCTACGCACCGGAATCGAAGCAGCGGCCTTTTGCCAATATGGAAAAAAGATGGGGCATACGGAGCGCATGCTCCGGGCACTTCACCAGTCTAGAGCGGTGAAAAACAGTACAATTAATTAGGAAACTTGTGAAGCGCAATGAAATAAAAGCAAGATTGATATAAAGGAAGAAAAAACAAAAAAAAATTTCTACGCACCAGAATCGAACCAGAGACCTTCTGCCAATATGGTTAAAAGATGGAGCATACGCAGCGCATGCTCGGGGCACCTCACCAGTCTAGAGCGGTCAAAAACAGTACAATCAATTAGGAAACTTGTGGAGCGAAATGAAATCAAAGCAAGATTGATAAAAAGGAAGAAAAAACAAAAAAAAATGTCTAAGCACGGGAATCGAGCCAGCGACCTTTTGCCAATATGGATAAAAAATGGCGCATGCGCAGCGCATGCTCAGGGCCTCTCACCAGTCTAGAGCGGTCAAAAACAGTGAATTTAATTGGGAAACTTGTGGAACGCAATAAAAATTAAGGCAAGATTAATAAGAAGAAAGAAGAAACAAAAAAGAAAAATTTCTACGCACCGGAATCGAAGCAGCGGCCTTTTGCCAATATGGAAAAAAGATGGGGCATACGGAGCGCATGCTCCGGGCACTTCACCAGTCTAGAGCGGTGAAAAACAGTACAATTAATTAGGAAACTTGTGAAGCGCAATGAAATAAAAGCAAGATTGATATAAAGGAAGAAAAAACAAAAAAAAATTTCTACGCACCAGAATCGAACCAGAGACCTTCTGCCAATATGGTTAAAAGATGGGGCATACGCAGCGCATGCTCGGGGCACCTCACCAGTCTAGAGCGGTCAAAAACAGTACAATCAATTAGGAAACTTGTGGACCACAATGAAATCAAAGCAAGATTGATAAAAAGGAAGAAAAAACAAAGAAGCAAAAATTTCTACGCAGCGGAATCTAACCAGTGATTTTCTGCCAATATGGATAAGAGATGGGGCATACGCAGCGCATGCTACGGGCACTTCACCAGTCTAGAGCGGTCAAAAACAGTACAATCAATTAGGAAACTTGTAGAGCGCAATGAAATCAAAGCAAGATTGATAAAAAGGAAGAAAAAACAAAAAAAATTGTCTAAACACGGGAATCGAACCAGCGACCTTCTACCAATATGGATAAAAGATGGGGCATGCGCAGCGCATGTTCGGGGCACCTCACCAGTCTAGAGCAGTCAAAAACAGTACAATTAATTAGGAAACTTTTAAAGCACAATGAAATCGAAGCAAAATTGATAAAAAGGAAGAAAAGACAAAAAAAAATGTCTACGCACGGGAATCGAACCAGCGACCTCCTGGCAAGATGGATAAAAGATGGGGCATGCGCAGCGCATGCTCGGGGCACCTCACTAGTCTAGAGCGGTCAAAAACAGTACAATCAATTAGAAAACTTTTGGAGCACAATGAAATCAAAGCAAGATTTATAAAAAGGAAGAAAAAACGAAAAAGAAAAATTCTTACGCACCGGAATCGAACCAGCGACCTTCTGCTAATATGACTAAAAGATGGGGCATACGCAGCACATGCTCGGGGAACCTCACCAGTCTAGAGCGGTTAAAAAACAGTACAATCAATTAGCAAACTTGTGGAGCACAATGGAATCAAAGAAAGATTAATAAGAAGGAAGAAAAAAAGAAAAAAAAAAGTTTCTCCGCACCAGAATCGAGCCAGCGACCTTCTGCGAATATTGATAAGAGATGGGGCATACGCAGCGCATGCTCGGGGCACCTCACCAGTCTAGAGCAGTCAAAAACAGTGCAATCAATTTAAAACTTATATAACGCAATAAAAATCAAAGATAGATTGATAAGAAGAAAGAAGAAACAAAAAAGAAAAATCTCAACGCACCGGAATCGAAGCAGCGGCCTTCTGCCAAAATGGATAAAAGATAGTGCATGCGCAGCGCAAGGTCGGGGCACCTCACCAGTCTAGAGCGGTGAAAAATAGTACAATCAATTAGGAAACTTGTGAAGCGCAATGAAATCAAAGCAAGATTGACAAAAAGGAAGAAAAAACAAAAAAAAATTTCTACGCACCAGAATCGAACCAGAGACCTTCTGCCAATATGGTTAAAAGATGGGGCATACGCAGCGCATGCTCGGGGCACCTCACCAGTCTAGAGCGGTCAAAAACAGTACAATCAATTAGGAAACTTGTGGAGCGAAATGAAATCAAAGCAAGATTGATAAAAAGGAAGAAAAAACAAAAAAAAATGTCTAAGCACGGGAATCGAGCCAGCGACCTTTTGCCAATATGGATAAAAAATGGCGCATGCGTAGCGCATGCTCAGGGCCTCTCACCAGTCTAGAGCGGTCAAAAACAGTGAATTTAATTGGGAAACTTGTGGAACGCAATAAAAATTAAAGCAAGATTAATAAGAAGAAAGAAGAAACAAAAAAGAAAAATTTCTACGCACCGGAATCGAAGCAGCGGCCTTTTGCCAATATGGAAAAAAGATGGGGCATACGGAGCGCATGCTCCGGGCACTTCACCAGTCTAGAGCGGTGAAAAACAGTACAATTAATTAGGAAACTTGTGAAGCGCAATGAAATAAAAGCAAGATTGATATAAAGGAAGAAAAAACAAAAAAAAATTTCTACGCACCAGAATCGAACCAGAGACCTTCTGCCAATATGGTTAAAAGATGGGGCATACGCAGCGCATGCTCGGGGCACCTCACCAGTCTAGAGCAGTCAAAAACAGTGCAATCAATTTAAAACTTGTATAACGCAATAAAAATCAAAGATAGATTGATAAGAAGAAAGAAGAAACAAAAAAGAAAAATCTCAACGCACCGGAATCGAAGCAGCGGCCTTCTGCCAAAATGGATAAAAGATAGTGCATGCGCAGCGCATGGTCGGGGCACCTTACCAGTCTAGAGCGGTCAAAAACAGTACAATCAATTAGGAAACTTGTGGAGCGCAATGAAATCAAAGCAAGATTGACAAAAAGGTAGAAAAAACAAAAAAAAAATGTCTAAGCACGGGAATCGAGCCAGCGACCTTTTGCCAATATGGATAAAAAATGGCGCATGCGCAGCGCATGCTCAGGGCCTCTCACCAGTCTAGAGCGGTCAAAAACAGTGAATTTAATTGGGAAACTTGTGGAACGCAATAAAAATTAAAGCAAGATTAATAAGAAGAAAGAAGAAACAAAAAAGAAAAATTTCTACGCACCGGAATCGAAGCAGCGGCCTTTTGCCAATATGGAAAAAAGATGGGGCATACGGAGCGCATGCTCCGGGCACTTCACCAGTCTAGAGCGGTGAAAAACAGTACAATTAATTAGGAAACTTGTGAAGCGCAATGAAATAAAAGCAAGATTGATATAAAGGAAGAAAAAACAAAAAAAAATTTCTACGCACCAGAATCGAACCAGAGACCTTCTGCCAATATGGTTAAAAGATGGGGCATACGCAGCGCATGCTCGGGGCACCTCACCAGTCTAGAGCAGTCAAAAACAGTGCAATCAATTTAAAACTTGTATAACGCAATAAAAATCAAAGATAGATTGATAAGAAGAAAGAAGAAACAAAAAAGAAAAATCTCAACGCACCGGAATCGAAGCAGCGGCCTTCTGCCAAAATGGATAAAAGATAGTGCATGCGCAGCGCATGGTCGGGGCACCTTACCAGTCTAGAGCGGTCAAAAACAGTACAATCAATTAGGAAACTTGTGGAGCGCAATGAAATCAAAGCAAGATTGACAAAAAGGTAGAAAAAACAAAAAAAAAATGTCTAAGCACGGGAATCGAGCCAGCGACCTTTTGCCAATATGGATAAAAAATGGCGCATGCGCAGCGCATGCTCAGGGCCTCTCACCAGTCTAGAGCGGTCAAAAACAGTGAATTTAATTGGGAAACTTGTGGAACGCAATAAAAATTAAAGCAAGATTAATAAGAAGAAAGAAGAAACAAAAAAGAAAAATTTCTACGCACCGGAATCGAAGCAGCGGCCTTTTGCCAATATGGAAAAAAGATGGGGCATACGGAGCGCATGCTCCGGGCACTTCACCAGTCTAGAGCGGTGAAAAACAGTACAATTAATTAGGAAACTTGTGAAGCGCAATGAAATAAAAGCAAGATTGATATAAAGGAAGAAAAAACAAAAAAAAATTTCTACGCACCAGAATCGAACCAGAGACCTTCTGCCAATATGGTTAAAAGATGGAGCATACGCAGCGCATGCTCGGGGCACCTCACCAGTCTAGAGCGGTCAAAAACAGTACAATCAATTAGGAAACTTGTGGAGCGAAATGAAATCAAAGCAAGATTGATAAAAAGGAAGAAAAAACAAAAAAAAATGTCTAAGCACGGGAATCGAGCCAGCGACCTTTTGCCAATATGGATAAAAAATGGCGCATGCGCAGCGCATGCTCAGGGCCTCTCACCAGTCTAGAGCGGTCAAAAACAGTGAATTTAATTGGGAAACTTGTGGAACGCAATAAAAATTAAGGCAAGATTAATAAGAAGAAAGAAGAAACAAAAAAGAAAAATTTCTACGCACCGGAATCGAAGCAGCGGCCTTTTGCCAATATGGAAAAAAGATGGGGCATACGGAGCGCATGCTCCGGGCACTTCACCAGTCTAGAGCGGTGAAAAACAGTACAATTAATTAGGAAACTTGTGAAGCGCAATGAAATAAAAGCAAGATTGATATAAAGGAAGAAAAAACAAAAAAAAATTTCTACGCACCAGAATCGAACCAGAGACCTTCTGCCAATATGGTTAAAAGATGGGGCATACGCAGCGCATGCTCGGGGCACCTCACCAGTCTAGAGCGGTCAAAAACAGTACAATCAATTAGGAAACTTGTGGACCACAATGAAATCAAAGCAAGATTGATAAAAAGGAAGAAAAAACAAAGAAGCAAAAATTTCTACGCAGCGGAATCTAACCAGTGATTTTCTGCCAATATGGATAAGAGATGGGGCATACGCAGCGCATGCTACGGGCACTTCACCAGTCTAGAGCGGTCAAAAACAGTACAATCAATTAGGAAACTTGTAGAGCGCAATGAAATCAAAGCAAGATTGATAAAAAGGAAGAAAAAACAAAAAAAATTGTCTAAACACGGGAATCGAACCAGCGACCTTCTACCAATATGGATAAAAGATGGGGCATGCGCAGCGCATGTTCGGGGCACCTCACCAGTCTAGAGCAGTCAAAAACAGTACAATTAATTAGGAAACTTTTAAAGCACAATGAAATCGAAGCAAAATTGATAAAAAAGAAGAAAAGACAAAAAAAAATGTCTACGCACGGGAATCGAACCAGCGACCTCCTGGCAAGATGGATAAAAGATGGGGCATGCGCAGCGCATGCTCGGGGCACCTCACTAGTCTAGAGCGGTCAAAAACAGTACAATCAATTAGAAAACTTTTGGAGCACAATGAAATCAAAGCAAGATTTATAAAAAGGAAGAAAAAACGAAAAAGAAAAATTCTTACGCACCGGAATCGAACCAGCGACCTTCTGCTAATATGACTAAAAGATGGGGCATACGCAGCACATGCTCGGGGAACCTCACCAGTCTAGAGCGGTTAAAAAACAGTACAATCAATTAGCAAACTTGTGGAGCACAATGGAATCAAAGAAAGATTAATAAGAAGGAAGAAAAAAAGAAAAAAAAAAGTTTCTCCGCACCAGAATCGAGCCAGCGACCTTCTGCGAATATTGATAAGAGATGGGGCATACGCAGCGCATGCTCGGGGCACCTCACCAGTCTAGAGCAGTCAAAAACAGTGCAATCAATTTAAAACTTATATAACGCAATAAAAATCAAAGATAGATTGATAAGAAGAAAGAAGAAACAAAAAAGAAAAATCTCAACGCACCGGAATCGAAGCAGCGGCCTTCTGCCAAAATGGATAAAAGATAGTGCATGCGCAGCGCAAGGTCGGGGCACCTCACCAGTCTAGAGCGGTGAAAAATAGTACAATCAATTAGGAAACTTGTGAAGCGCAATGAAATCAAAGCAAGATTGACAAAAAGGAAGAAAAAACAAAAAAAAAATGTCTAAGCACGGGAATCGAACCAGCGACCTTTTGCCAATATGGATAAAAAATGGCGCATGCGTAGCGCATGCTCAGGGCCTCTCACCAGTCTAGAGCGGTCAAAAACAGTGAATTTAATTGGGAAACTTGTGGAACGCAATAAAAATTAAAGCAAGATTAATAAGAAGAAAGAAGAAACAAAAAAGAAAAATTTCTACGCACCGGAATCGAAGCAGCGGCCTTTTGCCAATATGGAAAAAAGATGGGGCATACGGAGCGCATGCTCCGGGCACTTCACCAGTCTAGAGCGGTGAAAAACAGTACAATTAATTAGGAAACTTGTGAAGCGCAATGAAATAAAAGCAAGATTGATATAAAGGAAGAAAAAACAAAAAAAAATTTCTACGCACCAGAATCGAACCAGAGACCTTCTGCCAATATGGTTAAAAGATGGGGCATACGCAGCGCATGCTCGGGGCACCTCACCAGTCTAGAGCAGTCAAAAACAGTGCAATCAATTTAAAACTTGTATAACGCAATAAAAATCAAAGATAGATTGATAAGAAGAAAGAAGAAACAAAAAAGAAAAATCTCAACGCACCGGAATCGAAGCAGCGGCCTTCTGCCAAAATGGATAAAAGATAGTGCATGCGCAGCGCATGGTCGGGGCACCTTACCAGTCTAGAGCGGTCAAAAACAGTACAATCAATTAGGAAACTTGTGGAGCGCAATGAAATCAAAGCAAGATTGACAAAAAGGTAGAAAAAACAAAAAAAAAATGTCTAAGCACGGGAATCGAGCCAGCGACCTTTTGCCAATATGGATAAAAAATGGCGCATGCGCAGCGCATGCTCAGGGCCTCTCACCAGTCTAGAGCGGTCAAAAACAGTGAATTTAATTGGGAAACTTGTGGAACGCAATAAAAATTAAAGCAAGATTAATAAGAAGAAAGAAGAAACAAAAAAGAAAAATTTCTACGCACCGGAATCGAAGCAGCGGCCTTTTGCCAATATGGAAAAAAGATGGGGCATACGGAGCGCATGCTCCGGGCACTTCACCAGTCTAGAGCGGTGAAAAACAGTACAATTAATTAGGAAACTTGTGAAGCGCAATGAAATAAAAGCAAGATTGATATAAAGGAAGAAAAAACAAAAAAAAATTTCTACGCACCAGAATCGAACCAGAGACCTTCTGCCAATATGGTTAAAAGATGGAGCATACGCAGCGCATGCTCGGGGCACCTCACCAGTCTAGAGCGGTCAAAAACAGTACAATCAATTAGGAAACTTGTGGAGCGAAATGAAATCAAAGCAAGATTGATAAAAAGGAAGAAAAAACAAAAAAAAAAGGCTAAGCACGGGAATCGAGCCAGCGACCTTTTGCCAATATGGATAAAAAATGGCGCATGCGCAGCGCATGCTCAGGGCCTCTCACCAGTCTAGAGCGGTCAAAAACAGTGAATTTAATTGGGAAACTTGTGGAACGCAATAAAAATTAAGGCAAGATTAATAAGAAGAAAGAAGAAACAAAAAAGAAAAATTTCTACGCACCGGAATCGAAGCAGCGGCCTTTTGCCAATATGGAAAAAAGATGGGGCATACGGAGCGCATGCTCCGGGCACTTCACCAGTCTAGAGCGGTGAAAAACAGTACAATTAATTAGGAAACTTGTGAAGCGCAATGAAATAAAAGCAAGAATGATATAAAGGAAGAAAAAACAAAAAAAAATTTCTACGCACCAGAATCGAACCAGAGACCTTCTGCCAATATGGTTAAAAGATGGGGCATACGCAGCGCATGCTCGGGGCACCTCACCAGTCTAGAGCGGTCAAAAACAGTACAATCAATTAGGAAACTTGTGGACCACAATGAAATCAAAGCAAGATTGATAAAAAGGAAGAAAAAACAAAGAAGCAAAAATTTCTACGCAGCGGAATCTAACCAGTGATTTTCTGCCAATATGGATAAGAGATGGGGCATACGCAGCGCATGCTACGGGCACTTCACCAGTCTAGAGCGGTCAAAAACAGTACAATCAATTAGGAAACTTGTAGAGCGCAATGAAATCAAAGCAAGATTGATAAAAAGGAAGAAAAAACAAAAAAAATTGTCTAAACACGGGAATCGAACCAGCGACCTTCTACCAATATGGATAAAAGATGGGGCATGCGCAGCGCATGTTCGGGGCACCTCACCAGTCTAGAGCAGTCAAAAACAGTACAATCAATTAGGAAACTTTTAAAGCACAATGAAATCGAAGCAAAATTGATAAAAAGGAAGAAAAGACAAAAAAAAATGTCTACGCACGGGAATCGAACCAGCGACCTCCTGGCAAGATGGATAAAAGATGGGGCATGCGCAGCGCATGCTCGGGGCACCTCACTAGTCTAGAGCGGTCAAAAACAGTACAATCAATTAGAAAACTTTTGGAGCACAATGAAATCAAAGCAAGATTTATAAAAAGGAAGAAAAAACGAAAAAGAAAAATTCTTACGCACCGGAATCGAACCAGCGACCTTCTGCTAATATGACTAAAAGATGGGGCATACGCAGCACATGTCCGGGGAACCTCACCAGTCTAGAGCGGTTAAAAAACAGTACAATCAATTAGGAAACTTGTGGAGCACAATGGAATCAAAGAAAGATTAATAAGAAGGAAGAAAAAAAGAAAAAAAAAAGTTTCTCCGCACCAGAATCGAGCCAGCGACCTTCTGCGAATATTGATAAGAGATGGGGCATACGCAGCGCATGCTCGGGGCACCTCACCAGTCTAGAGCAGTCAAAAACAGTGCAATCAATTTAAAACTTATATAACGCAATAAAAATCAAAGATAGATTGATAAGAAGAAAGAAGAAACAAAAAAGAAAAATCTCAACGCACCGGAATCGAAGCAGCGGCCTTCTGCCAAAATGGATAAAAGATAGTGCATGCGCAGCGCAAGGTCGGGGCAGCTCACCAGTCTAGAGCGGTGAAAAATAGTACAATCAATTAGGAAACTTGTGAAGCGCAATGAAATCAAAGCAAGATTGACAAAAAGGAAGAAAAAACAAAAAAAAAATGTCTAAGCACGGGAATCGAACCAGCGACCTTCTGCCTATATGGATAAAAAATGGGGCATGCGCAGCGCATGCTCAGGGCCTCTCACCAGTCAAGAGCGGTCAAAAACAGTGAATTTAATTAGGAAACTTGTGGAACGCAATAAAAATTAAAGCAAGATTAATAAGAAGAAAGAAGAAACAAAAAAGAAAAATTTCTATGCACCGGAATCGAAGCAGCGGCCTTCTGCCAATATGGAAAAAAGATAGTGCATGCGCAGCGCAAGGTCGGGGCACCTCACCAGTCTAGAGCAGTGAAAAATAGTACAATCAATTAGGAAACTTGTGAAGCGCAATGAAATAAAAGCAAGATTGATATAAAGGAAGAAAAAACGAAAAAAAACTTCTACGCAACAGAATCGAACCAGCGACCTTTTGCCAATATGGATAAAAGGTGGGGCACACGCAGCGCATGCTCGGGACACGTCACCAGTCTAGAGCGGTCAAAAACAGAACAATCAATTGGGAAACTTGTGGAGCGCAATGAAATCAAAGCAAGATTGATAAAAAGGAAGAAAAAACAAAAAAAAAATGTCTAAGCACGGGAATCGAACCAGCGACCTTCTGCCAATATGGATAAGAAATGGAACATGCGCAGCGCATGCTCAGGGCCTCTCACTACTCTAGAGCGGTCAGAAACAGTGAATTTAATTGGGAAACTTGTGGAACGCAATAAAAATTAAAGCAAGATTAATAAGAAGAAAGAAGAAACAAAAAAGAAAAATTTCTACGCGCCGGAATCGAAGCAGCGGCCTTCTGCCAATATGGAAAAAAGATAGTGCATGCGCAGCGCAAGGTCGGGGCACCTCACCAGTCTAGAGCGGTGAAAAATAGTACAATCAATTAGGAAACTTGTGAAGCGCAATGAAATAAAAGCAAGATTGATATAAAGGAAGAAAAAACAAAAAAAAATTTCTACGCACCAGAATCGAACCAGAGACCTTCTGCCAATATGGCTAAAAGATGGGGCATACGCAGCGCATGCTCGGGGCACCCCACCAGTCTAGAGCGGTCAAAAACAGTACAATCAATTAGGAAACTTGTGGAGCAAAATGAAATCAAAGCAAGATTAGTAAGAAGAAAGAAGAAACAAAAAAGAAAAATTTCTACGCACCGGAATCTAACCAGTGATTTTCTGCCAATATGGATAAGAGATGGGGCATACGCAGCGCATGCTCCGGGCACTTCACCAGTCTAGAGCGGTCAAAAACAGTACAATCAATTAGGAAACTTGTGGAGCGCAATGAAATCAAAGCAAGATTGATAAAAAGGAAGCAAAAAAAAATCTCTAAGCACGGGAATCGAACCAGCGACCTTCTACCAATATGGATAAAAGATGGGGCATGCGCAGCGCATGTTCGGGGCACCTCACCAGTCTAGAGCAGTCAAAAACAGTACAATCAATTAGGAAACTTTTAAAGCACAATGAAATCGAAGCAAAATTGATAAAAAGGAAGAAAAGACAAAAAAAATGTCTACGCACGGGAATCGAACGAGCGACCTTTTGCCAAGATGGATAAAAAATGGGGCATGCGTAGCGCATGCTCGGGGCACCTCACTAATCTAGAGCGGTCAAAAACAGTACAATCAATTAGGAAACTTTTGGAGCACAATAAAATCAAGGCAAGATTTATAAAAAGGAAGAAAACACGAAAAAGAAAAATTTTTACGCACCGAAATCGAACCAGCGACCTTCTGCCAATATGACTAAAAGATGGGGCATACGCAGCACATGCTCGGGGCACCTCAACAGTCTAGAGGGGTTAAAAAACAGTACAATCAATTAGGAAACTTGTGGAGCACAATGAAATCAAAGCAAGATTGATAAAAAGGAAGAAAAAAAGAAAAAAAAAAGTTTCTCTGCACCAGAATCGAGCCAGCGACCTTCTGCGAATATTGATAAGAGATGGGGCATACGCAGCGCATGCTCGGGGCACCTCACCAGTCTAGAGCAGTCAAAAACAGTGCAATCAATTTAAAACTTGTATAACGCAATAAAAATCAAAGATAGATTGATAAGAAGAAAGAAGAAACAAAAAAGAAAAATCTCTACCCACCGGAATCGAAGCAGCGGCCTTCTGCCAATATGGATAAAAGATAGTGCATGCGCAGCGCATGGTCGGGGCACCTTACCAGTCTAGAGCGGTCAAAAACAGTACAATCAATTAGGAAACTTGTGGAGCGCAATGAAATCAAAGCAAGATTGATAAAAAGAAAGAAAAAACAAAAAAAAATGTCTAAGCACGGGAATCGAACCAGCGACCTTCTGCCTATATGGATAAAAGATGAACATGCGCAGCGCATGCTCAGGGCCTCTCACCAGTCTAGAGCGGTAAAAAACAGTGAATTTAATTAGGAAACTTGTGGAACGCAAAAAAAATCAAAGCAAGATTAATAAGAAGAAAGAAGAAACAAAAAAAAAAAATTTCTACGCACCGGAATCGAAGCAGCGGCCTTCTGCCAATATGCATAAAAGATAGTGCATGCGTAGCGCATGGTCGGGGTACCTCACCAGTCTAGAGTGGTCAAAAACAGTACAATCAATCAGGAAACTTGTGGAGCGCAATGAAATCAAAGCAAGATTGATTAAAAGGAAGAAAAAACGAAAAAGAAAAATTTCTACGCACCGGAATCAAAGCAGCGGCCTTGTGCCAATATGGATAAAAGATAGTTCCTGCGCAGCGCATGTTCGGGGCACCTCACCAGTCTAGATTGGTCAAAAACACTACAGTCAATTAGGAAACTTCCGCAGCGCAATGAAATCAAAGCAAGATTGATAAAAAGAAAGAAAAAACGAAAAAAAATTAATACAAAGCAAAAATGAACGATCGACCTTCTGCCAATATGGATAAGAGATGGGGCATGAGCAGTGCATGTTCGGGGAGCCACACCAGTCTAGAGCGGTTAAAAACAGTACAATAAATTAGAAAACTTGTGCAGCGCAATGAAGTCAAAGCAAGATTGATAAAAAGGAAGAAAAAAACTTGCTACGAACCAGAAACGAACCAGCGACCTTCTGCCAATATGGATAAAAGATGGGTATGCGAAGTGCAGGCTCGGGGCACCCCACCAGTCTAAAGCGGTCAAACACAGTACAATCAATTAGGAAACTTGTGGAGCGCAATGAAATTAAAGCAAGATTGATAAAAAATAAGAAATAACAAAAAAGAATAATTTCTAATCACCGGAATCGAACCAGCGAGCTTCTGCCAATATGGATAAAATATGGGGCATACGCAGCGCATGCTCGGGTCACCTCACAAGTCTAGAGCGGTCAAAAACAGTACAATCAATTAGGAATCTATTGAAGCTCAATAAAATCAAAGCAAGATTAATAAAAAGGAAGAAAGAACAAAAAAAAATGTCTACGCACGGGAATCGAACCAGCGACCTTCTGCCAATATGGATAAGAGATGGGGTATGCGCGGCGCATGCTCGGGGCACCTCACCAGCCTAGAACGATCAAAAACAGTAAAATCAATTAGGAAACTTGTGGAGCGCAATGAAATTAAAGCAAGATTGATAAAAAGGAAGAAAAAACCAAAAAAACAAGTTTTTCCGCAATAGAATCGCGCCAGCGACCTTCTGCGAATATTGATAAGAGATGGGGCATACGCAGCGCAAGCTCTGGGCACCTCACCAGTCTGGAGCGGTCAAAAACAGTGCAATCAATTAGGAAACTTGTGGAACGCAATAAAAATCAAAGCAAAATTGATAAAAAGAAAGAAGAAACAAAAAAGAAAAATTTCTACGCACCGGAATCGAAGCAGCGTCCTTGTGCGCATATAGATAAGAGATAGTGCATGCGCAGCGCATGGTCGGGGCACCTCACCAGTCTAGAGCGGTCAAAAACAGTACAATTAATTAGGAAACTTATGCAGCGCAGTTAAATCAAAGCAAGATTGATAAAAAGAAAGAAAAAAAAATTGCTGCGAACCGGAATCGAACCACCGACCTTCTCCCAATAAGGATAAGAGATGGGGCATGCGCAGTGCATGCTCGGCGCACCTCACCAGTCTAAAGCAGTCAAACACAGTACAATCCATTAGGAAACTTGTGGAGCGCAATGAAATCAAAGCAAGATTGATAAAAAGAAAGTAAAAACAAAAAAAAATGTCTACGCACGGGAATCGAACCAGCGACCTTCTGCCAATAGGGATAAAACATATGGCATGCGCAGTGCATGATCGGGGCACCTCACCAGTCTAGAGCGGTAAAAAAAACACATTTTTTTAGGAAACTTGTGGTGCGCAATGAAATCAAAGCAAGATTGATAAAAAGGAAGAAAAAAACAAAAAAAATTTCTAGGCACCGGAATCGATCCAGCGATCTTCTGCAAATATAGATAAAAGATAGTGCATGCGCAGCGCATGTTCGGGGCATCTCACCAGTCTAGAGCAGTCAAAAACAGTACAATCAATTAGGAAACTTGTGCAGCGCAATGAAATCAAAGCAAGATTGATAAAAAAAAAGAAAAAACAAAAAAAAATTCCTACTAACTGGAATCAGACCAGCGACCTTCTGCCAATATCGATAAAAGATAAGGCATACGCAGCGCATGCTCGGGGCACCTCACCAGTCTAGAGCGCAAATTTTTCTTTTTTGTTCCGGAATCAAACCAGCGACCTTCTGCGAATATGGATAAGAGATGGAGCATACGCAGCGCATGCTTGGGGCACCTCACCAGTCTAGAGTGGTCAAAAATAATACCATCAATTAGAAAATTTGTGGAGCGCAATGAAATCAACAGGCAAGATTGATAAAAGGGAAGAAAAAAACAAAAAAAAGTTTCTACGTACCGGAATCGAACCAGCGACCTTCTGCCAATATCGATAAAAGATGGGGCATACTCAGCGCATGCTCGAAGCACCTCACCAGTCTAGAGCGGTAAAAAATAATACAATCAATTAGGAAACTTGTAGAGCGCAATGAAATCAAAGCAAGATTGATAAGAGGGAAGAAAAAACAAAATAAAATTTCTACCAACTAGAATCGAGCCAGCGACCTTCTGCCAATATCAATAAAAAATGGGGCATACGCAGCGCATGCCCGGGGCACCTCACCAGTCTAGAGCGGTCAAAAATAATACAATCAATTAGGAAACTTGTAGAGCGCAATGAAATCAAAGCAAGATTGATAAAAGGGAAGAAAAAACAACAAAAAAAAATTTCTACGCACCGGAATCGAACCAGCGACCTTCTGCCAATATGGATAAAAGATGGGGCATACGCAGCGCTTGCGCGGGGTACCTCACCAGTCTAGAGCGGTCAAAAACAATACAATGAATTAGGAAACCTGTGAAGCGCAATGAAATCAAAGCAAGATTGATAAAAAGGAACAAAAAAAACTTCTACGCACTAGAATCGAGCCAGCGACCATCTGCAAATATGGACAAACGATAAAGCATGCGCAGAGCATGCTCGGGGCACGTCACCAGCTTACAGTAGTCAAAAACAGTACAATATATTAGGAAACTTGTGGAGCGCAATGAAATCAAAGAAAGATTGATAAAAAGGAAGGATAAAAAATTTATACGCACATGGAATCAAACTTGCGACCTCTGCCAATATGGATAATAGATGGGGTATATGCAGCGCATCCTCGGGCCACCTTACCAGTCTAGAGCGGTCAAAAATAATACAATTAATTAGGAAACTTGTGGAGCGCAATGAAATCAAAGCAGAATTGTTAAAAAGGAAGAAAAAACAAAAAAAAATTTATACGCACCGGAATCGAACCAGCAACCTTCTGCCAATATGGATAAAAGATGGGGAATACGCAGCCCATGCTCGGGGCACCTCACTAGTCTACAGCGGTCAAAAACAGTACAGACAATTAGGAGAGTTATGGATTGCAATGAAATCAAAGGAAGATTGATGAAAAAGAAAAAGAAAAAAAAATTAATACGCACCTGGAATCGAACCCGCCACCTCTGCAAATATGGATAAAATATGGGGCATACGCAGCGCATGGTCGGGACACCTCACCAGTCTAGCGCTGTCAAAAACAGTACAATCAATTAGAAAACTTGTGGAGCGCAAAGAAATCAAAGCAAGAATGACAAAAAAGAAGAAAAAACAGAAAAAATATTTCTATGCACCAGAATCAAACCAGCGACCTTCTACCAAGATGGATAAGAGATGGGGTATGCGACGCGCATGCACGGGGCACCTCACCAGTCTAGAGCGGTCAAAAATAATACAATCAATTAGGAAACTTGTGGAATGCAATGAAATCAAAGCAAGATTGATACAACGAAGGAAAAAAAAAATAAAAATTTCTTCGCACCGGAATCGAACCAGCGACCTTCTGCCAATATGCATAAAAGATGGGAAATACGCAGCGCATGCTCGGGGTACCTCACAAGTCTAGAGCGGTCAAAAACAGTACAATCAATTAGGAAACTTGTGGAGCGCAATAAAATGAAAGCAAGATTGATAAAAGGGAAGAAAAAACAACAAAAAAATTTCTACGCACCAGAATCGAACCAGCGACCTTCTGCCAATATGCATAAAAGATGGGAAATACGAAGCGCATGCTCGGGATACCTCACAAGTCTAGAGCGGTCAAAAACAGTACAATCAATTAGGAAACTTGTGGAGCGGAATGAAATCAAAGCAAGATTGATAAAAAAGAAAAAACAACAAAAAAAATTTCTACGCACCGGAATCGCATCAGCGACCTTCTGCCAATATGGATAAAAGATGGGGAATACGCAGCGCATGCTCGGGACACCTCACCAGTCTAGAGCGGTCAAAAGCAGAACAATCAATTAGAAAACTTGTGAAGCGCAATAAAATTAAAGCAAGATTGATAAACAGAAAAAAAAAACAAAATAAATGTCTACCCACGGGAATCGAACCAGCGACCTTCTGCCAATATGGATAAAAGATGGGGCATCCGCAGCGCATGCTCGGGGCTCCCCACCAGTCTAGAGCAGGCAAAAACAGAACAATCAATTAGGAAACTTGTGAAGCGATATGAAATCAAAGCAAGATTGATAAAAAGGAAGAAAAAACAAAAAAAAATGTCTACGCAAGGGAATCGAACCAGCGACCTTCTGCCAATATGGATAAAAGATGGGGCATGCGCAGCGTATGCTCGGGGCACCTCACTAGTCTAGAGCGGTCAAAAACAGTACAATCAATTAGGAAACTTGTGGAGCGCAATAAAATGAAAGCAATATTGATAAAAAGGAAGAAAAAGCAAGAAAAAAATTTCTACGCACCGGAATCGAACCAGCGACCTTCTGCCAATATGCATAAAAGATGGGAAATACGCAGCGCATGCTCGGGATACCTCACCAGTCTAGAGCGGTCAAAAACAGTACAATCCATTAGCAAACTTGTTGAGCGCAATAAAATTAAAGCAAGATTGATAAAAATAAAGAAAAAGCAAAAAAGAACAATTTTTACGCACCGGAATCGAACTAAAGACCTTCTGCCAATATAGATAAAACTTGGGGCATGCGCAGTGCATGATCGGGGCACCTCACCACTCTAGAGCGGTCAAAAACAGTACAATTAATTAGGAAACTTGTAAAACGCACTGAAATAAAGCAAGATTGATAAAAAGAAAAGAAGAAATATTTCTACGCACCAGAATCGAACCATTGACCTTCTAGCAAGATGGATAAGAGATGGGGCATGCGCAGCGCATAATCAGGGCACCACACCAGTCTAGAGTGGTCAAATAAAGTACAATCAATTAGTAAACTTGTGGGATGCAATGAAATCAAAGCAAGATTAATAAAAAGGAGGAAAAAAAAAAAAAGAAAAATGTCTTCGGACCGGAATCGAAGGAGCGACCTTCTGCCAATATGCATTAACAATGGAGCATACGCAGCGCATGCTCGGGGAACCTCACAAGTCTAGAGCGGTCAAAAACAGTACAATCAATTAGGAAACTTGTGGAGCGGAATGAAATCAAAGCAAGATTGATAAAAAAGAAAAAACAACAAAAATTTCTACGCACCGGAATCGCATCAGCGACCTTCTGCCAATATGGATAAGAGATGGGGAATACGCAGCGCATGCTCGGGACACCTCACCAGTCTAGAGCGGTCAAAAACAGAACAATCAATTAGAAAACTTGTGAAGCGCAATGAAATCAAAGCAAGATTGATAAAAAGGAAGCAAAAACAAAAAAAAATGTCTACGCAAGGGAATCGAACCAGCGACCTTCTGCCAATAGGGATAAAACATATGGCATGCGCAGTGCATGATCGGGGCACCTCACCAGTCTAGAGCGGTAAAAAAAACACATTTTTTTAGGAAACTTGTGGTGCGCAATGAAATCAAAGCAAGATTGATAAAAAGGAAGAAAAAAACAAAAAAAATTTCTAGGCACCGGAATCGATCCAGCGATCTTCTGCAAATATAGATAAAAGATAGTGCATGCGCAGGGCATGTTCGGGGCATCTCACCAGTCTAGAGCAGTCAAAAACAGTACAATCAATTAGGAAACTTGTGCAGCGCAATGAAATCAAAGCAAGATTGATAAAAAAAAAGAAAAAACAAAAAAAAATTCCTACTAACTGGAATCAGACCAGCGACCTTCTGCCAATATCGATAAAAGATAAGGCATACGCAGCGCATGCTCGGGGCACCTCACCAGTCTAGAGCGCAAATTTTTCTTTTTTGTTCCGGAATCAAACCAGCGACCTTCTGCGAATATGGATAAGAGATGGAGCATACGCAGCGCATGCTTGGGGCACCTCACCAGTCTAGAGTGGTCAAAAATAATACCATCAATTAGAAAATTTGTGGAGCGCAATGAAATCAACAGGCAAGATTGATAAAAGGGAAGAAAAAAACAAAAAAAAGTTTCTACGTACCGGAATCGAACCAGCGACCTTCTGCCAATATCGATAAAAGATGGGGCATACTCAGCGCATGCTCGAAGCACCTCACCAGTCTAGAGCGGTAAAAAATAATACAATCAATTAGGAAACTTGTAGAGCGCAATGAAATCAAAGCAAGATTGATAAGAGGGAAGAAAAAACAAAATAAAATTTCTACCAACTAGAATCGAGCCAGCGACCTTCTG
Source organism: Ricordea florida (assembly GCA_949710005.1). Taxonomy (NCBI): domain Eukaryota; kingdom Metazoa; phylum Cnidaria; class Anthozoa; order Corallimorpharia; family Ricordeidae; genus Ricordea; species Ricordea florida. The sequence goes on from OX453284.1 coordinate 19,789,037, forward strand.
CCAATATCAATAAAAAATGGGGCATACGCAGCGCATGCCCGGGGCACCTCACCAGTCTAGAGCGGTCAAAAATAATACAATCAATTAGGAAACTTGTAGAGCGCAATGAAATCAAAGCAAGATTGATAAAAGGGAAGAAAAAACAACAAAAAAAAATTTCTACGCACCGGAATCGAACCAGCGACCTTCTGCCAATATGGATAAAAGATGGGGCATACGCAGCGCTTGCGCGGGGTACCTCACCAGTCTAGAGCGGTCAAAAACAATACAATGAATTAGGAAACCTGTGAAGCGCAATGAAATCAAAGCAAGATTGATAAAAAGGAACAAAAAAAACTTCTACGCACTAGAATCGAGCCAGCGACCATCTGCAAATATGGACAAACGATAAAGCATGCGCAGAGCATGCTCGGGGCACGTCACCAGCTTACAGTAGTCAAAAACAGTACAATATATTAGGAAACTTGTGGAGCGCAATGAAATCAAAGAAAGATTGATAAAAAGGAAGGATAAAAAATTTATACGCACATGGAATCGAACTTGCGACCTCTGCCAATATGGATAATAGATGGGGTATATGCAGCGCATCCTCGGGCCACCTTACCAGTCTAGAGCGGTCAAAAATAATACAATTAATTAGGAAACTTGTGGAGCGCAATGAAATCAAAGCAGAATTGTTAAAAAGGAAGAAAAAACAAAAAAAAATTTATACGCACCGGAATCGAACCAGCAACCTTCTGCCAATATGGATAAAAGATGGGGAATACGCAGCCCATGCTCGGGGCACCTCACTAGTCTACAGGGGTCAAAAACAGTACAGACAATTAGGAGAGTTATGGATTGCAATGAAATCAAAGGAAGATTGATGAAAAAGAAAAAGAAAAAAAAATTAATACGCACCTGGAATCGAACCCGCCACCTCTGCAAATATGGATAAAATATGGGGCATACGCAGCGCATGGTCGGGACACCTCACCAGTCTAGCGCTGTCAAAAACAGTACAATCAATTAGAAAACTTGTGGAGCGCAAAGAAATCAAAGCAAGAATGACAAAAAAGAAGAAAAAACAGAAAAAATATTTCTATGCACCAGAATCAAACCAGCGACCTTCTACCAAGATGGATAAGAGATGGGGTATGCGACGCGCATGCACGGGGCACCTCACCAGTCTAGAGCGGTCAAAAATAATACAATCAATTAGGAAACTTGTGGAATGCAATGAAATCAAAGCAAGATTGATACAACGAAGGAAAAAAAAAAATAAAAATTTCTTCGCACCGGAATCGAACCAGCGACCTTCTGCCAATATGCATAAAAGATGGGAAATACGCAGCGCATGCTCGGGGTACCTCACAAGTCTAGAGCGGTCAAAAACAGTACAATCAATTAGGAAACTTGTGGAGCGCAATAAGATGAAAGCAAGATTGATAAAAGGGAAGAAAAAACAACAAAAAAATTTCTACGCACCAGAATCGAACCAGCGACCTTCTGCCAATATGCATAAAAGATGGGAAATACGAAGCGCATGCTCGGGATACCTCACAAGTCTAGAGCGGTCAAAAACAGTACAATCAATTAGGAAACTTGTGGAGCGGAATGAAATCAAAGCAAGATTGATAAAAAAGAAAAAACAACAAAAAAAATTTCTACGCACCGGAATCGCATCAGCGACCTTCTGCCAATATGGATAAAAGATGGGGAATACGCAGCGCATGCTCGGGACACCTCACCAGTCTAGAGCGGTCAAAAGCAGAACAATCAATTAGAAAACTTGTGAAGCGCAATAAAATTAAAGCAAGATTGATAAACAGAAAAAAAAAACAAAATAAATGTCTACCCACGGGAATCGAACCAGCGACCTTCTGCCAATATGGATAAAAGATGGGGCATCCGCAGCGCATGCTCGGGGCTCCCCACCAGTCTAGAGCAGGCAAAAACAGAACAATCAATTAGGAAACTTGTGAAGCGATATGAAATCAAAGCAAGATTGATAAAAAGGAAGAAAAAACAAAAAAAAATGTCTACGCAAGGGAATCGAACCAGCGACCTTCTGCCAATATGGATAAAAGATGGGGCATGCGCAGCGTATGCTCGGGGCACCTCACTAGTCTAGAGCGGTCAAAAACAGTACAATCAATTAGGAAACTTGTGGAGCGCAATAAAATGAAAGCAATATTGATAAAAAGGAAGAAAAAGCAAGAAAAAAATTTCTACGCACCGGAATCGAACCAGCGACCTTCTGCCAATATGCATAAAAGATGGGAAATACGCAGCGCATGCTCGGGATACCTCACCAGTCTAGAGCGGTCAAAAACAGTACAATCCATTAGCAAACTTGTTGAGCGCAATAAAATTAAAGCAAGATTGATAAAAATAAAGAAAAAGCAAAAAAGAACAATTTTTACGCACCGGAATCGAACTAAAGACCTTCTGCCAATATAGATAAAACTTGGGGCATGCGCAGTGCATGATCGGGGCACCTCACCACTCTAGAGCGGTCAAAAACAGTACAATTAATTAGGAAACTTGTAAAACGCACTGAAATAAAGCAAGATTGATAAAAAGAAAAGAAGAAATATTTCTACGCACCAGAATCGAACCATTGACCTTCTAGCAAGATGGATAAGAGATGGGGCATGCGCAGCGCATAATCAGGGCACCACACCAGTCTAGAGTGGTCAAATAAAGTACAATCAATTAGTAAACTTGTGGGATGCAATGAAATCAAAGCAAGATTAATAAAAAGGAGGAAAAAAAAAAAAAGAAAAATGTCTTCGGACCGGAATCGAAGGAGCGACCTTCTGCCAATATGCATTAACAATGGAGCATACGCAGCGCATGCTCGGGGAACCTCACAAGTCTAGAGCGGTCAAAAACAGTACAATCAATTAGGAAACTTGTGGAGCGGAATGAAATCAAAGCAAGATTGATAAAAAAGAAAAAACAACAAAAATTTCTACGCACCGGAATCGCATCAGCGACCTTCTGCCAATATGGATAAGAGATGGGGAATACGCAGCGCATGCTCGGGACACCTCACCAGTCTAGAGCGGTCAAAAACAGAACAATCAATTAGAAAACTTGTGAAGCGCAATGAAATCAAAGCAAGATTGATAAAAAGGAAGCAAAAACAAAAAAAAATGTCTACGCAAGGGAATCGAACCAGCGACCTTCTCCCAATATGGATAAAAGATAAGGCATGCGCAGGGCATGCTCGGGGCTCCCCACCAGTCTAGAGCGGGCAAAAACAGAACAATCAATTAGAAAACTTGTGGAGCGCAATGAAATCAAAGCAAGATTGATAAAAAGAAAAAAAATAACAAAAAAGAAAATACTTTACTCCCCAAAATCAAACCAGCGACCTTCTACCAATTTGGATAAAGGAAGGGGCATACGCAGCGCATCCTTGGGGCACCTCACCAGTCTAGAGCGGTCAAAAACAGTACAATCAATTAAGAAACTTGTGGAACGCAATAAAATAGAATCAAGATTGATAAAAAGGAAGAAAAAAAATTTCTACGCACAGAAATCGAACCAACGACCTTCTTCCAATATGGATAAAAGATGGGGCATGCGCAGCGCATGCTCGGGGCACCTTCCCAGTCTAGAGCGGTCAAAAACAGAACAATCAATTAGGAAACTTGTGGAGCGCAATGAAATCAAAGCAAGATTGATAAAAAGGAAGAAATAACAAAAAAGAAAAATTTCTAGTCACCATAATCGAACCAGAGACCTTCTGCCAATATGGATAAAAGGTGGGGCATACGCAGCGCATGTTTGGGACACGTCACAAGTCTAGAGCTGTCAAAAACAGTACAATCAATTAGGAAACTTGTGGAGCACAATAAAATCAAAGCAAGATTGATAAAAAGGAAGAAAAAAACAAAAAACAAGTTTCTCCGCACCAGAATCGAGCCAGCGACCTTCTGCGAATATTGATAAGAGATGGGGCATACGCAGCGCATGCTAGAGGCACCCTACCAGTCTAGAACGGTCAGAAACAGTGCAATCAATTAGGAAACTTGTGGAACTCAATAAAAATCAAAGCAAGATTGATAACAAGAAAGAAGAAACAAAAATGAAAAATTTCTAAGCACCAGAATCGAACCAGCCACCTTCTGCCAATATGGATAAAAGGTGGGGCATACGCAGCGCATGCTCGGGAAACGTCACAAGTCTAGAGCTGCCAAAAACAGTACAATTAATTCGGAAACTTGTGGAGCGCAATAAAAGCAAAGCAAGATTGATAAAAAGGAAGAAAAAACAAAAAAAAATGTCTACGCAAGGGAATCGAACCAGCGACCTTCTGCCAATATGGATAAAAGATGGGGCATGCGCAGCGCATGCTCGGGGCTCCCCACCAGTCTAGAGCGGGCAAAAACAAAACAATCAATTAGGAAACTTGTGGAGCGCAATGAAATCAAAGCAAGATTGATAAAAAGGAAGAAATACCGAAAAAGAAAAATTTCTAGTCACCAGAATCGAACCAGCGATCTTCTGCCAATATGGATAAAAGGTGGGGCATACGCAGCGCATGCTCGGGACACGTCACAAGTCTAGAGCTGTTAAAAACAGTACAATTAAATAGAAAACTTGTGGAGCGCAATGAAATCAAAGCAAGATTGATAAAAAGGAAGAAAAAACAAAAAAAAATGTCTACGCACGGGAATCGAACCAGCGACCTTCTGCCAATATGGATAAAAGATGGGGCTTGCGCAGCGCATTCTCGGGGCTCCCCACCAGTCTAGAGCGGTCAAAAACAGAACAACCAATTAGGAAACTTGTGGAACGCAATGAAATCAAAGCAAGATTGATAAAAAGGAAGAAATACCGAAAAAGAAAAATTTCTAGTCACCAGAATCGAACCAGCGACTTTCTGCCAATATGGATAAAAGGTGGGGCATACGCAGCGCATGCTCGGGACACGTCACAAGTCTAGAGCTGTCAAAAACAGTACAATTAATTAGAAAACTTGTGGAGGGCAATAAAATCAAAGGAAGATTGATAAAAAGGAAGAAAAAACAAAAAAGAAAAATTTATACGCACCGGAATCCAACCAGCGACCTTCTGCGAATATGACTAGGAGATGGGGCATACGCAGCGCATGCTCGGGGCACACTCACCAGTCTAGAACGGTGAAAAACAGTACAATTAATTAGGAAACTTGTGGAGCACAATGAAATCAAAGCAAGATTGATAAAAAGGTAGAAAAAACCAAAAAACAAGTTTCTCCGCACCAGAATCGAGCCAGCGACCTTCTGCGAATATTGATAAAAGATGGGGTATACGCAGCGCATGCTAGGGGCACCCTACCAGTCTAGAACGGCCCGAAACAGTGCAATCAATTAGTAAACTTGTGAACTCAATAAAAATCAAAGCAAGATTGATAACAAAAAAGAAAAAACAAAAATAAAAAATTTCTAAGCACCAGAATGGAACTAGCCACCTTCTGCCAATATGGATAAAAGATGGGGCCTACACAGTGCATGTTCGGGGCAGCTCAACAGTCTAGAGTGGTCAAAAATAGTACAATCAATTAGGGTACTTTTGAAGCTCAATGAAATCAAATCAAGGTTGATAAAAAGGAAGAAAAAACAAAAAAAAATGTCTACGCACTGGAATCGAATTAGCGACCTTCTGCCGATACGGATAAAAGGTGGGGCATGTGCAGCGAATGCTCGGGGCACCTCACCAGTCTAGAGCGGTCAAAAACAGAATAATCAATTAGGAAACTTGTGGAGCGCAATGAAATCAAAGCAAGATTGATAAAAAGGAATAAAAAAAAATTGCTACGAATCGGAATCGAACCATTGACCTTCTGCATATATGGATAAAAGATGGGGCATTCGCAGTGTATGCTCGGGATACCTCACCAGTCTAGAGCGGTCAAAAACAGTACAATCCATTAGGAAACTTTTTTAGCGCAATAAAATTAAAGCAAGATTGATAAAAATAAAGAAAAAACGAAAAAGAAAATATTTTACGCACCGGAATCGAACCAGCCACCTTCTGCCAATATGACTAAAAGATGGGGCATACGCAGCGCATGCTCGGGGCACCTCACCAGTCTAGAACGGTGAAAAAAAATACAATCAATTAGGAAACTTGTGGAGCGCAATAAAATCAAAGCAAGATTGATAAAAAGGAAGAAAAAACAACAAAAAAAATTTCTACACACCGGAATCGAACCAGCGACCTTCTGACAATATGGAGAAAAGATGGGGCATACGCAGCGCATGCTCGGGATACCTCACCAGTCTAGAGCGGTCAAAAACAGTACAATCCATTAGGAAACTTGTTTAGCGCAATAAAATTAAAGCAAGATTGATAAAAATAAAGAAAAAACAAAAAAGAACAATTTTTCCGCACCGGAATCGAACTAACGACCTTCTGCAAATATAGATAAAACATGGGGCATGCGCAGTGCATGATCGGGGCACCTCACCAGTCTAGAGCGGTCAAAAACAGTACAATTAATTAGGAAACTTGTAAAACGCACTGAAATCAAAGCAAGATTAATAAAAAGGAGGAAAAAAAAAATGTCTTCGCACCGGAATCGAAGCAGCGACCTTCTGCCAATATGCATAAACAATGGAGCATACGAAGCGCATGCTCGGGGCACCTCACAAGTCTAGAGCGGTCAAAAACTGTAAAATCAATTAGGAAACTTGTGAAGCGCAATGAAATCAAAGCAAGATTGATAAAAAGGAAGAAAAAACAACAAAAAAAATTTCTACGCACCGGAATCGAATCAGCGACCTTCTGCCAATATGGATAAAGGATGGGGAATACGCAGCGCATGCTCGGGACAACTCACCAGTCTAGAGCGGTCAAAAACAGAACAATCAATTAGGAAACTTGTGGAGCGCAATGAAATCAAACCAAGATTAATAAAAAGGAAGAAAAAACAAAATAAATGTCTACGCAAGGGAATCGAACCAGCGACCTTCTGCCAATATGGATAAAAGATGGGGCATGCGCAGCGCATGCTCGGGGCACCCCACCAGTCTAGAGCGGTCAAAAACAGAACAATCAATTGGGAACCTTGTGGAGCGCAATGAAATCAAAGCAAGAATGATAAAAAGGAAGAAATAACAAAAAAAAAAAATCTTTACTCCCAGGAATCAAACCAGCGACCTTCTACCAATTTGGATAAAAGAAGGGGCATACGCAGGGCATCCTTGGGGCACGTCACCAGTCTAGAGCGGTCAAAAACAGTACAATCAATTAGGAAACTTGTGGAACGCGATGAAATAGAAGCAAGATTGATAAAAAGCAAGAAAAAAAATTCTACGCACCAGAATCGAACCAGCGACCTTCTGCCAATATGGACAAGAGATAAGGCATGCGAAGAGCATGCTCGGGGCACGTTACCAGTCTACAGTGGTCAAAAACAGTACAATATATTAGGAAACTTTTTGAGCGCAATGAAATCAAAGCAAGATTGATAAAAATAAAGGATAAAAATTTATACGCACATGGAATCAAACTTGCGACCTCTGCCAATATGGATAATACATGGGGTATATGCATTGCATCCTTGGGCCACCTTACCAGTCTAGAGCGGTCAAAAACAGTACAATCAATTAGGAAACTTGTGGAGCGCAAAGAAATCAAAGCAAGATTGATAAAAAGTAAGAAAAAACAAAAAAAAAATGTCTACGCACGGGAATCAAACCAGCGACCTTCTACCAATATGGATAAAAGATCGGGCATGCGCAGCGCATGCTTGGGGCACCTCGCCAGTCTAGAGCGGTCAAAAACAGTACAATCAATTAGAAAACTTTTAGGGCTCAATGAAATCAAAGCAAGATTGATAAAAAGAAAGAAAAAACAAAAAAAAAATGTCTACGCACGTGAATCGAACCAGCCACCTTCTGCCAAGATGGATGAAAGATGAGGCATGCGCAGCGCATGCTCGGGGCACCTCATTAGTCTAGAGCGGTCAAAAACAGTACAATCAATTAATACACTTCTGCAGCGCAATAAAATCAAAGAGAGATTGATAAAAAGGAAGAAAAAACGAAAAAGAAAACTTTCTACGCACGGGAATCGAACCAGCGACCTTCTGCCAACATGGATGAAAGATGAGGCATGCGCAGCGCATGCTCGGGGCACCTCACCAGTCTAGAACGGTCAAAAACAGTACAATCAATTAGGAAACTTGTGGAGCAATATGAAATCAAAACAAGATTGATAAAAAGGAAAAAAAAAGCAAAAAACAAGTTTCTCTGAAAAAGAATCGAGCCAGCGACCTTCTGCCAATATGGATAAAAGATGGGGCATGCGCAACGCATGCTCCAGGCTCCTCACCAGTCTAGAGCCGTCAAAAGCAGTACAGTCAATTGAGAAACTTGTGGAACGAAATGAAATCAAAGCAAGATTGATAAAAAGGAAGAAAAAACAAAACAGAAAAATTTCTTTGATCCACAATCGAAGCATCGACCTTCTGCCAATATGGATAAGAAGTGGGGCATACGGAGATCATCCTCGGAACACATCACCAGTCTAGAGCGGTCTAAATTAGTACAATCAATTAGGAAACTTGTGGAGCGCAATGAAATCAAACCAAGATTGATTAAAAGGAAGAAAAAACGAAAAAGAAAAATTTCTACGCACCGGAATCAAAGCAGCGGCCTTGTGCCAATATGGATAAAAGATAGTTTCCGCGCAGCGCTTGTTCGGGGCTCCTCAGCAGTCTAGAGCGGTCAAAAACAGTACAATCAATTAGGAAACTTCCGCCGCGCAATGAAATCAAAGCAAGATTGATAAAAAGAAAGAAAAAATGAAAAAAAATTTATACAAACCGGAAATGAACGATCGACCTTCTGCCAATATGGATAAGAGATGGGGCATGAGCAGTGCATGTTCGGGGAGCCACACCAGTCTAGAGCGGTTAAAAACAGTACAATAAATTAGGAAACTTGTGCAGCGCAATGAAATCAAAGCAAGATTGATAAAAAGGAAGAAAAAAAATTGCTACGAACCTGAAACGAACCAGCGACCTTCTTCCAATATGGATATAAGATGGGGCATGCGCAGTGCAGGCTCCGGGCACCCCACCAGTCTGAAGCGGTCAAACACAGTACAATCAATTAGGAAACTTGTGGAGCGCAATGAAATCAAAGCAAGATTGATAAAAAGGAAGAAATAACAAAAAAGAATAATTTCTAATCACCGGAATCGAACCAGCGAGCTTCTGCCAATATGGATAAAATATGGGGCATACGCAGCGCATGCTCGGGTCACCTCAGAAGTCTAGAGCGGTCAAAAACAGTACAATCAATTAGGAATCTATTGGAGCTCAATAAAATCAAAGCAAGATTGATAAAAAGGAAGAAAGAACAAAAAAAAATGTCTACGCACGGGAATCGAACCAGCGACCTTCTGCCAATATGGATAAAAGATGGGGCATGCGCGGCGCATGCTCGGGGCACCTCACCAGTCTAGAGCGGTCAAAAACAGAACAATCAATTAGGAAACTTGTAAAGCGCAATAAAATCAAAGCAAGATTGATAAAAAGGAAGAAATAACAAAGAAGAAAAACTTCTAGTCACCAGACTCGAACCAGCGACCTTCTGCAAATAAAAGAAAAGGTGGGGCATACGCAGCGCATGCTCGGGACACGTCACAAGTCTAGAGCTGTCAAAAACAGTACAATTAATTAGAAAACTTGTGGAGCGCAATGAAATCAAAGCAAGATTGATAAAAAGGAAGAAAAAACGAAAAAGAAAAATTTCTACGCACCGGAATCGAACCAGCGACCTTCTGCCAATATGACTAAAAGATGGGGCATACGCAGCGCATGCTTGGGGCACCTCACCAGTCAAGAATGGTCAAAAACAGTACAATCAATTAGGAAACTTGTGGAGCGCAATGAAATCAAAGCAAGATTGATAAAAAGGATGAAAAAACAACAAAAAAATGTCTACGCACCGGAATCGGACCAGCGACCATCGGCAAGGATGGATAAAAGGAGGGGGATACGCAGCGAATGCTCGGGACACCTATCCAGTCTAGAACGATCAAAAACAGTACAATCAATTAGGAAACTTGTGGAGCGCAATGAAATCAAAGCAAGATTGATAAAAAGGAAGAAAAAACCAAAAAAAGAAGTTTCTCCGCAAGAGAATCGCGCCAGCGACCTTCTGCGAATATTGATAAGAGATGGGGCATACGCAGCGCATGCTCTGGGCACCTCACCAGTCTGGAGCGGTCAAAAACAGTGCAATCAATTAGGAAACTTGTGGAACGCAATAAAAATCAAAGCAAAATTGATAAAAAGAAAGAAGAAACAAAAAGAAAAATTTCTACGCACCGGAATCGAAGCAGCGTCCTTGTGCCCATATAGATAAGAGATAGTGCATGCGCAGCGCATGGTCGGGGCACCTCACCAGTCTAGAGCGGTCAAAAACAGTACAATTAATTAGGAAACTTAGGCAGCGCAGTTAAATCAAAGCAAGATTGATAAAAAGAAAGAAAAAACAAATTGCTGCGAACCGGAATCGAACCACCGACCTTCTCCCCATATGGATAAGAGATGGGGCATGCGCAGTGCATGCTCGGCGCACCTCACCAGTCTAAAGCGGTCAAACACAGTACAATCCATTAGGAAACTTGTGGAGCGCAATGAAATCAAAGCAAGATTGATAAAAAGGAAGTAAAAACAACAAAAAAATGTCTACGCACGGGAATCGAAACAGCGACCTTCTGCCAATAGGGATAAGAGATGGGGCATGCGCAGTGCACGCTCGGGGCACTTCACCAGTCTAGAGCGGTCAAAAAATGAAATCTCAATTAGGAAACTTGTGGAGCGCAATGAAATCAAAGCAAGATTGATAAAAATGAAGAAATAAACAAAAAAGAAAAATTTCTAGTCACCAGAATTGAACCAGCAACCCTCTGCCAATATGGATAAAAGCTGGGGTAAACGCACCGCATGCTCGGGACACGTCACAAGTCTAGAGCTTTCAAAAACAGTACTGTCAATTAGAAAACTTGTGGAGCGCAATGAAATCAACAGGCAAGATTGATAAAAGGGAAGAAAAATACAAAAAAAAATTTCTACGTACCGGAATCGAATCAGCGACCTTCTGCCAATATCGATAAAAGATGGGGCATACTCAGCGCATGCTCGGGGCACCTCACCAGTCTAGAGCGGTCAAAAACAGTACAATCAATTAGTAAACTTGTGGAGCGCAATGAGATCAAAGCAATATTGATAAAAAGGAAGAAAAAACCAAAATAAAATTTCTACCAACTAGAATCGAGCCAGCGACCTTCTGCCAATATCGATAAAAGATGGGGCATACGCAGCGCATGCCCGGGGCACCTCACCAGTCTAGAGCGGTCAAAAATAATACAATTAATTAGGAAACTTGTAGAGCGCAATGAAATCAAAGCAAGATTGATAAAAGGGAAGAAAAAACAACTTCTACGCACCAGAATCGAACCAGCGACCATCTGCCAATATGGACAAACGATAAAGCATGCGCAGAGCATGTCCGGGGCACGTCACCAGTTTACAGTAGTCAAAAACAGTACAATATATTAGGAAACTTGTTGAGCGCAATGAAATCAAAGCAAGATTGATAAAAAGGAAGGATAAAAAATTTATACGCACATGGAATCGAACTTGCGACCTCTGCCAATATGGATAATAGATGTGGTATATGCAGCGCATCCTCGGGCCACCTTACCAGTCTAGAGCGGTCAAAAATAGTACAATTAATTAGGAAACTTGTGGAGCGATATGAAATCAAAGCAAAATTGTTAAAAAGGAAGAAAAAACAAAAAAAAAATTTATACGCACCGGAATCGAACCAGCAACCTCCTGCCAATATGGATAAGAGATGGGGAGTACGCAGCGCATGCTCGGGGCACCTCACTAGTCTACAGCGGTCAAAAACAGTACAGACAATTAGGAGAGTTATGGATTGCAATGAAATCAAACGAATATTGATGAAAAAGAAAAAGAAAAAAAAATTAATACGCACCTGGAATCGAACCCGCGACCTCTGCAAATATGGATAAAATATGGGGCATACGCAGCGCATGGTCGGGACACCTCACCAGTCTAGCGCGGTCAAAAACAGTACAATTAATTAGAAAACTTGTGGAGCGCAAAGAAATCAAAGCAAGATTGACAAAAAAGAAGAAAAAACAAAAAAAATATTTCTATGCACCAGAATCGAACCAGCGACCTTCTACCAAGATGGATAAGAGATGGGGCATCCGAAGCGCATGCTCGGCGCACCTCACCAGTCTAGAGCGGTCAAAAATAATACAATCAATTAGGAAACTTGTGGAATGCAATGAAATCAAAGCAAGATTGATAAAAAGAAGGAAAAAAAAAAGAAAAATTTCTTCGCACCGGAATCGAACAAGCGACCTTCTGCCAATATGCATAAAAGATGGGAAATACGCAGCGCATGCTCGAGGTACCTCACAAGTTTAGAGCGGTCAAAAACAGTACAATCAATTAGGAAACTTGTGGAGCGCAATAAAATCAAAGCAAGATTGATAAAAAGGGAGAAAAAACAACAAAAAAAATTTCTACGTACCGGAATCGAACCAGCGACCTTCTGCCAATATGGAGAAAAGATGGGGCATACGCAGCGCATTCTCGGGATACCTCACTAGTCTAGAGCGGTCAAAAACAATACAATCCATTAGGAAACTTGTTGAGCGCAATAAAATTGAAGAAAGATTGATAAAAATAAAGAAAAAACAAAAAAGAACAATTTTTAGGCACCGGAATCGAACCAACGACCTTCTGCCAATATAGATAAAACATGGGGCATGCGCAGTGCATAATCGGGGCACCTCACCAGTCTAGAGCGGTCAAAAAACAGTACAATTAATTAGGAAACTTGTAAAACGCACTGAAATTAAAGCAAGATTGATAAAAAGAAAAGAAGAAATATTTCTACGCACCAGAATCGAACCATTGACCTTCTACCAAGATGGATAAGAGATGAGGCATGCGCAGCGCATAATCAGGGCACCACACCAGTCTAGAGCTATCAAAAAAAGTAGAATCAATTAGGAAACTTGTGGAATGCAATGAAAACAAAGCAAGATTAATAAAAAGGAAGAAAAAAAAAAAAAGAAAAATGTCTTCGCACCGGAATCGAACCAGCGACCTTCTGCCAATATGCATAAACAATGGAGCATACGCAGCGCATGCTCGGGGCACCTCACAAGTCTAGAGCGGTCAAAAACAGTACAATCAATTAGGAAACTTGTGGAGCGCAATGAAAACAAAGCAAGATTAATAAAAAGGAGGAAAAAAAAAAGAAAAATGTCTTCGCACCGGAATCGAATCAGCGACCTTCTGCCAATATGGATAAAAGATGGGGAATACGCAGCGCATGCTCGGGGAATCCCACTAGTCTAGAGGGGTCAAAAACAGAACAATCAATTAGGAAACTTGTGGAGCACAATGAAATCAAAGCAAGAATGATAAAAAGGAAGAAATAACAAAAAATAAAAATCTTTACTCCCCGAAATCAATCCAGAGACCTTCTACCAATTTGGATAAAAGAAGGGGCATACGCAGCGCATGCTTGCGGCACCTCACCAGTCTAGAGCGGTCAAAAACAGTACAATCAATTAGGAAACTTGTGAAGCGCAATGAAATCAAAGCAAGATTGATAAAAAGAAAGAAAAGACAAAAAAGCAAAATTTCTAGTAACCAGAATCGAACTAGCAACCTTCTGGCAATATGGATAAAAGTTGGGGCATACGCAGCGCATGCTCGGGACACGTCACAAGTCTAGAGCTGTCAAAAACAGTACAATTAATTAGAAAACTTGTGGAGGGCAATAAAATCAAAGCAACATTGATAAAAAGGAAGAAAAAACGAAAAAGAAAAATTTATACGCACCGGAATCGAACCAGCGACCTTCTGCCAATATGACTAAGAGATGGGGCATACGCAGCGCATGCTCGGGGCACCTCACCAGTCTAGAGCGGTCAAAAACAGTACAATCAATTAGGAAACTTGTGGAGCGCAATGAAATCAAAGCAAGATTAATAAAAAGGAAGAAAAAACGAAAAAGAAAAATTGATACGCACCGGAATCGAACCAGCGACCTTCTGCCAATATGCATAAAAGATGGGAAATACGCAGCGCTTGCTCGAGGTACCTCACAAGTCTAGAGCGGTCAAAAACAGTACAATCAATTAGGAAACTTGTGGAGCGCAATAAAATCAAAGCAAGATTGATAAAAAGGAAGAAAAAACAAAAAAAATTTCTACGTACCGGAATCGAACCAGCAACCTTCTGCCAATATGGAGAAAAGATGGGGCATACGCAGCGCATTCTCGGGATACCTCACTAGTCTAGAGCGGTCAAAAACAATACAATCCATTAGGAAACTTGTTGAGCGCAATAAAATTGAAGCAAGATTGATAAAAATAAAGAAAAAACAAAAAAGAACAATTTTTAGGCACCGGAATCGAACCAACGACCTTCTGCCAATATAGATAAAACATGGGGCATGCGCAGTGCATGATCGGGGCACCTCACCAGTCTAGAGCGGTCAAAAAACAGTACAATTAATTAGGAAACTTGTAAAACGAACTGAAATTAAAGCAAGATTAATAAAAAGAAAAGAAGAAATATTTCTACGCACCAGAATCGAACCATTGACCTTCTACCAAGATGGATAAGAGATGAGGCATGCACAGCGCATAATCAGGGCACCACACCAGTCTAGAGCTATCAAAAAAAGTAGAATCAATTAGGAAACTTGTGGAATGCAATGAAAACAAAGCAAGATTAATAAAAAGGAGGAAAAAAAAAAAGAAAAATGTCTTCGCACCGGAATCGAACCAGCGACCTTCTGCCAATATGCATAAGCAATGGGCATACGCAGCGCATGCTCGGGGCACCTCACAAGTCTAGAGCGGTCAAAAACAGTACAATCAATTAGGAAACTTGTGGAGCGCAATGAAAACAAAGCAAGATTAATAAAAAGGAGGAAAAAAAAAAGAAAAATGTCTTCGCACCGGAATCGAATCAGCGACCTTCTGCCAATATGGATAAAAGATGGGGAATACGCAGCGCATGCTCGGGGAATCCCACTAGTCTAGAGGGGTCAAAAACAGAACAATCAATTAGGAAACTTGTGGAGCGCAATGAAATCAAAGCAAGAATGATAAAAAGGAAGAAATAACAAAAAATAAAAATCTTTACTCCCCGAAATCAATCCAGAGACCTTCTACCAATTTGGATAAGAGAAGGGGCATACGCAGCGCATGCTTGGGGCACCTCACCAGTCTAGAGCGGTCAAAAACAGTACAATCAATTAGGAATCTATTGGAGCTCAATAAAATCAAAGCAAGATTGATAAAAAGGAAGAAAGAACAAAAAAAAATGTCTACGCACGGGAATCGAACGAGCGACCTTCTGCCAATATGGATAAAAGATGGGGCATGCGCGGCGCATGCTCGGGGCACCTCACCAGTCTAGAGCGGTCAAAAACAGAACAATCAATTAGGAAACTTGTAAAGCGCAATGAAATTAAAGCAAGATTGATAAAAAGGAAGAAATAACAAAAAAAAAATAATTTCTAATCACCGGAATCGAACCAGCGAGCTTCTGCCAATATGGATAAAATATGGGGCATACGCAGCGCATGCTCGGGTCACCTCACAAGTCTAGAGCGGTCAAAAACAGTACAATCAATTAGGAAACTTGTGAAGCGCAATGAAATCAAAGCAAGATTGATAAAAAGGAAGAAAAAACAACAAAAAAAACTTCTACGCAAGGGAATCGAACCAGCGACCTTCTGCCAATATGGAAAAGACATAGTGCATGCAAAGCGCATGCTCGGGGCACCTCACCAGTCTAGAGCGGTCAAAAGCATAGAATTAATTAGGAAACATATGCAGCGCAATTAAATCAAAGCAAGATTGATAAAAAGGAAGAAAAAGAAAATTGCTACGAACCGGAATCGAACCAGCGACCTTTGTCAAGATGGATAAAAGATGGGGCATGCGCAGCGCATGCTCGGGGCCCCTCACCAGTCTAGAACGGTCAAAAACAGTACAATCAATTAGAAAACTTGTGAAGCACAATGAAATGAAAGCAAGATTAATAAAAAGAAAGAAAAAACCAAAAAACAAGTTTCTTTGCACCAGAATGGAACCAGCGACCTTCTGCGAATATTGATAAGAGATGGGGCATACGCAGCGCATGCTCGGGGCACCTCACCAGCATAGAGTGGTCAAAAACAGTGCAATGAATTAGGAAACTTTTGGAACGCAATAAAAATCAAAGCAAGATTGATAAGAAGAAAGAAGAAACAAAAAAGGAAAAATTCTACGCACCGGAATCAGAGCAGCGGGCTTCTGCCAACATTGATGAAAGATGAGGCATGCGCAGCGCATGCTCGGGGCACCTCACCAGTCTAGAGCGGTCAAAAACAGTACAATCAATTAATAAACTTCTGCAGCGCAATAAAATCAAAGAGAGATTGATAAAAAGGAAGAAAAAACGAAAAAGAAAACTTTTTACGCACTGGAATCAAACCAGCGACCTTCTGCCAATATGGATAAAAGATGGGGCATACGCAGCGCATGCTTCGGGCACCTCACCAGTCTAGAACGGTCAAAAACAGTACAATCAATTAGGAAGCTTGTGGAGCACAATGAAATCAAAGTAAGATTGATAAAAAGGAAGAAAAAAGCAAAAAACAAGTTTCTCTGAACAAGAATCGAGCCAGCGACCTTCTGCCAATATGGATAAGAGGTGCGGCATACTGAGATCATGCTCGGAACACATCACCAGTCTAGAGCGGTCTAAATTAGTACAATCAATTAGGAAACTTGTGGAGCGCAATGAAATCAAAGCAAGATTGATTAAAAGGAAGAAAAAACGAAAAAGAAAAATTTCTACGCACCGGAATCAAAGCAGCGGCCTTGTGCCAATATGGATAAAAGATACTTTCTGCGCAGCGCTTGTTCGGGGCTCCTCAGCAGTCTAGAGCGGTCAAAAACACTACAATCAATTACGAAACTTCCGCCGCGCAATGAAATCAAAGCAAGATTGATAAAAAGAAAAAAAAAAGAAAAAAAAATTTTATACGTACCGGAAATGAACGATCGACCTTCTGCCAATATGGATAAGAGATGGGGCATGAGCAGTGCATGTTCGGGGAGCAACACCAGTCTAGAGCGGTTAAAAACAGTACAAAAAATTAGGAAACTTGTGCAGCGCAATGAAATCAAAGCAAGATTGATAAAAAGGAAGAAAAAAAATTGCTACGAACCTGAAACGAACCAGCGACCTTCTGCCAATATGGATAAGAGATGGCGCATGCGCAGTGCAGGCTCGGGGCACCCCACCAGTCTAAAGCGGTCAAACACAGTACAATCAATTAGGAAACTTGTGGAGCGCAATGAAATTAAAGCAAGATTGATAAAAAGGAAGAAATAACAAAAAAAATAATTTCTAATCACCGGAATCGAACCAGCGAGCTTCTGCCAATATGGATAAAATATGGGGCATACGCAGCGCATGCTCGGGTCACCTCACAAGTCTAGAGCGGTCAAAAACAGTACAATCAATTAGGAATCTATTGGAGCTCAATAAAATCAAAGCAAGATTGATAAAAAGGAAGAAAGAACAAAAAAAAATGTCTACGCACAAGAATCGAACCAGCGACCTTCTGCCAATATGGATAAAAGATGGGGCATGCGCGGCGCATGCTCGGGGCACCTCACCAGTCTAGAGCGGTCAAAAACAGAACAATCAATTAGGAAACTTGTAAAGCGCAATAAAATCAAAGCAAGATTGATAAAAAGGAAGAAATAACAAAGAAGAAAAAATTCTAGTCACCAGAATCGAACCAGCGACCTTCTGCAAATATAATGAAAAGGTGGGGCATACGCAGCGCATGCTCGGGACACGTCACAAGTCTAGAGCTGTCAAAAACAGTACAATTAATTAGAAAACTTGTGGAGCGCAATGAAATCAAAGCAAGATTGATAAAAAGGAAGAAAAAACGAAAAAGAAAAATTTCTACGCACCGGAATCGAGCCAGCGACCTTCTGCCAATATGACTAAAAGATGGATAATACGCGGCGCATGCTCGGGGCACCTCACCAGTCTAGAATGGTCAAAAACAGTACAATCAATTAGGAAACTTGTGGAGCGCAATGAAATCAAAGCAAGATTGATAAAAAGAATGAAAAAACAACAAAGAAATGTCTACGCACCGGAATCGAACCAGCGACCATCGGCAAGGATGGATAAAAGGCGGGGGATACGCAGCGCATGCTCGGGACACCTATCCAGTCTAGAACGGTCAAAAACAGTACAATCAATTAGGAAACTTGTGGAGCGCAATGGTGCTCCACACTTATGCCAATATGGACAAGAGATAAGGCATGCGAAGAGCATGCTCGGGGCCCGTCACCAGTCTACAGTGGTCAAAAGCAGTACAATATATTAGGAAACTTGTTGAGCGCAATGAAATCAAAGCTAGATTGATAAAAAGGAAGGATAAAAAATTTATACTCACATGGAATCGAACTTGCGACCTCTGCCAATATGGATAATAGATGGGGTATATGCAGCGCATCCTCGGGCCACCTTACCATTCTAGAGTGGTCAAAAACAGTACAATCAATTAGGAAACTTGTGGAGCGCAATGAAATCAAAACAAGATTGATATAAAGGCAGAAAAAAAATTTGCTACGCACCGAAATACAACCAAAGATCTTCTACCAATATAGATAAAAGATGGGGCATGCGCAGCGCATGCTCGGAACACCTCATCAGTTTAGCGCGGTCAAAAACAGTACAATCAATTAGGAAACTCTTGCAGCTCAATGAAATCAAAGCAAGATTGAAAAAAAGGAAGAAAAAACAAAAAAAAATTTCTACGCACGGGAATCGAACCAGCGACCTTCTCCCAATATGGATAAAGGATGGGGCATGCGCAGCGCATAGTCGGGGCACCTCACCAGTCTAGAGTGGTCAAAAACAGTACAATCAATTAGGATTTTTGTGGAGCGCAATGAAATCTAAGCAAGATTGATAAGAAGAAAGAAAAAACAACAAAAAAAACTTCTACGCACCGAAATCGCACCAGCGACCTTTTCCCAATATGGATAAGAGGTTGGGCACACGCAGCGCATGCTCTGGATACGTCACAAGTCTAGAGCTGTCAAAAACAGTACAATTAATTAGAAAACTTGTGGAGCGAAATGAAATCAAAGCAAGATTGATAAAAAGGAAGATAAAACGAAAAAGAAAAATTTCCACGCACCGGAATCGAACCAGCGACCTTCTGCCAATATGGATAAAAGATGGGGCATGTGCAGCGCATTCTTGGGACACGTCACAAGTCTAGAGCTGTCAAAAAGAGTACAATTAATTAGAAAACTTGTGGCGCGCAATGAAATCAAAGCAGGATTAATAAAAAGGAAGAAAAAACAAAAAGAAAAATTTATACGAACCGGAATCGAACGAGTGACCTTCTGCCAATATGGATAAAAGATGGGGCATACACAGCGCATGCTCGGGGCACCTCACCAGACTAGAGCGGTCAAAAACAGTACAATCAATTAGGAAACTTGTGGAGCACCATGAAATCAAAGCAACATTGATAAAAATGAATAAAAAACAAAAAAGAAACATTTATACGCACCGGAATTGAACCAGACACCTTCTGCCAATATGGATAAGAGATGGGGCATACGCAGCGCATGCTCGGGGTACCTCACAAGTCTAGAGCGGTCAAAAACAGTACACTCAATTAGGAAACTTGTGGAGCGCAATAAAATCAAAGCAAGATTGATAAAAAGGAAGAAAAAACGAAAAAGAAAACTTTTTAGGCACCGGAATCGAAGAAGTGACCTTCTGCCAATATGACTAAAAGATGGGGCATACGCAGCGCATGCTCGGGGCACCTTACCAGTCTAGAGCGGTCAAAAACAGTACAATCAATTAGGAAACTTGTGAAGCGCAATGAAATCAAAGCAAGATTGATAAAAAGGAAGAAAAAACAACAAAAAAAACTTGTACGCACGGGAATCGAACCAGCGACCTTTTGCCAATATGGATAAGAGATAGTGCATGCGCAGCGCATGATCGGGGCACCTCACCAGTCTAGAGCGGTCAAAAACAGTACAATAAATTAGGAAACTTGTAAAGCGCAATGAAATCAAAGCAAGATTGATAAAAAGGAAGAAAAAACTAAAAAAAACTTCTACCCACCAGAATCGAACCAGCGACCTTCTGCCAATATGGATAAAAGGTGGGGCACACGCAGCGCATGCTCGGGACACGTCACCAGTCTAGAGCGGTCAAAAACAGTAGAATCAATTAGGAAACTTGTTGAGCGCAATGAAATCAAAGCAAGATTAATAAAAAGGAAGAAAAAACAAAAAAAAAATGTCTAAGCACGGGTATCGAACCAGCAACCTTTTGTCAATATGGATAAGAGATAGTGCATGCGCAGCGCATGGTCGGGGCACCTCACCAGTCTAGAGCGGTCAAAAGCATAGAATTAATTAGGAAACATATGCAGCGCAATTAAATCAAAGCAAGATTGTTAAAAAGGAAGAAAAAGAAAATTGCTACGAACCGGAATCGAACCAGCGACCTTTGTCAAGATGGATAAAAGATGGGGCATGCGCAGCGCATGCTCGGGGCCCCTCACCAGTCTAGCACGGTCAAAAACAGTACAATCAATTAGGAAACTTGTGGAGCGCAATGAAATCAAAGCAAGATTGATAAAAAGGATGAAAAAACAACAAAAAATTGTCTACGCACCGGAATCGAACCAGCGACCTTCGGCAAGGATGGATAAAAGATGGGGCATGCGCAGCGCATGCTTGGGGCACCTCACCAGTCTAGAGCGGTCAAAAACAGTAAAATCAATTAGCAAAATTGTAAAGCGCAATGAAATCAAAGCAAGATTGATAAAAAGGAAGAAAAAACGAAAAAAAATTTCTACGCACCAGAAACGAACCAGGGACCTTCTGCCAATATGGCTAAAAGGTGGGGATACGCAGCGCATGCTCGGGACACCTATCCAGTCTAGAACGGTTAAAAACAGTACAATCAATTAGAAAACTTGTGGAACGGAATGAAATCAAAGCAAGATTGACAAAAAGGAAGAAAAAACCAAAAAAACAAGTTTCTCCGCAATAGAATCGCGCAGGCGACCTTCTGCGAATATTGATAAGAGATGGGGCATACGCAGCGCATGCTCGGGGCACCTTACCAGTCTAGAGCGGTCAAAAACAGTGCAATCGATTAGGAAACTTGTGGAACGCAATAAAAATCAAAGCAAAATTGATAAAATGAAAGAAGAAACAAAAAAGAAAAATTTCTACGAACCGGAATCGAAGCAGCGTCCTTGTGCCCATATAGATAGAGATAGTGCATGCGCAGCGCATGGTCGGGGCACCTCACCAGTCTAGAGCGGTCAAAAACAGTACAATTAATTAGGAAACTTATGCAGCGCAGTTAAATCAAAGCAAGATTGATAAAAAGAAAGAAAAAACAAATTCCTTCGAACCGGAATCGAACCACCGACCTTCTCCCAATATAGATAAGAGATGGGGCATGCGCAGTGCATGCTCGGCGCACCTCACCAGTCTAAAGCGGTCAAACACAGTACAATCAATTAGGAAACTTGTGGAGCGCAATGAAATCAAAGCAAGATTGATAAAAAGAAAGTAAAAACAACAAAAAAATGTCTACGCACGGGAATCGAACCAGCGACCTTCTGCCAATAGGGATAAAAGATGGGGCATGCGTAGTGCACGCTCGGGGCACTTCACCAGTCTAGACCGGTCAAAAACAGAAATCTCAATTAGGAAACTTGTGGAGCGCAATGAAATCATAGCAAGATTGATAAAAATGAAGAAATAACAAAAAAGAAAAATTTCTAGTCACCAGAATTGAACCAGCGACACTCTGCCAATCTAGAGCTGTCAAAAACAGTACAATCAATTAGGAAACTTGTGGAGCACAATAAAATCAAGGCAAGATTGATAGAAAAATTTTTACGCCCCGGAATCGAACCAGCGACCTTCTGCCAATACTGACAAAACATATGGCATGCGTAGTGCATGATCGGGGCACCTCACCAGTCTAGAGCGGTAAAAAAAAAAACAATTTATTAGGAAACTTGTAGAGCGCAATGAAATCAAAGCAAGATTGATAAAAAAAATGAAAAAAACAAAAAAAATTTCTAGGCACCGGAATCTATCCAGCGATCTTCTGCAAACATAGATAAAAGATAGTGCATGCGCAGCGCATGTTCGGGGCACCTCACCAGTCTAGAGCAGTCAAAAACAGTACAATCAATTAGGAAACTTGTGCAGCGCAATGAAATCAAAGCAAGATTGATAAAAAGAAAGAAAAAACAAAAAAAAATTCCTACTAACTGGAATCAAACCAGCGACCTTCTGCCAATATCGATAAAAGATAAGGCATACGCAGCGCATGCTCGGGGCACCTCACCAGTCTAGAGCGCAAATTTTTCTTTTTTGTTCCGGAATCGAACCAGCGACCTTCTGCCAATATCGATAAAAGATGGGGCATACGCAGCGCATGCCCGGGGCACCTCACCAGTCTAGAGCGGTCAAAAATAATACAATCAATTAGGAAACTTGTGGAGCGCAATGAAATCAAAGCAAGATTGATAAAAAGGAAGAAAAAACAAAAAAAATGTCTACGCACGGGAATCGAACTAGCGACCTTCTGCCAAGATGGATAAAAGATGGGGCATGCGCAGCGCATCCTCGGGGCACCTCACCAGTCTAGAGCAGTCAAAAACAGTACAATCAATTAGGAAAATTGTGGAACGCAATGAAATAGAAGCAAGATTGATAAGAAGCAAAAAAAAAAATCTACGCACCAGAATCGAACCAGCGACCTTCTGCCAATATGGACAAAAGATAAGGCATGCGAAGAGCATGCTCGGGGCACGTCACCAGTCTACAGTGGTCAAAAACAGTACAATATATTAGGAAAGTTGTTGAGCGCAATGAAATCAAAGCAAGATTGATAAAAAGGAAGGATAAAAAATTTATACGCACATGGAATCGAACTTGCGACCTCTGCCAATATGGATAATAGATGGGGTATATGCAGCGCATCCTCGGGCCACCTTACCAGTCTAGAGCGGTTAAAAACAGTACAATCAATTAGGAAACTTGTGGAGCGCAATAAAATCAAAGCAAGATTGATAAAAAAGGAAGAAAAAACAAAAAAAAAATTTCTACGCACGGGAATCGAAAAAGCGACCTTCTCCCAATATGGATAAAAGATGGGGCATGCGCAGTGCATGCTCGGGGCACCTCACTAGTCTAGAGCGGTCAAAAAGAGTACAATCAATTAGGAAACTTGTGAAGCGCAATGAAATAAAAGCAAGATTGATAAAAAGGAAGAAAAAACAAAAAAAAAATTTACGCACCAGAATCAAACCAGCGACCTTCTGCAAATATGGATAAAAGATGGGGCATACGCAGCGCTTGCGCGGGATACCTCACCAGTCTAGAGCGATCAAAAACAATACAATGAATTATTAATTCTGTGAAGCGCAATGAAATCAAAGCAAGATTGATAAAAAGGAAGAAAAAAAAACTTCTACGCACCAGAATCGAACTAGCGACCATCTGCCAATATGGACAAACGATAAAGCATGCGCAGAGCATGCTCGGGGCACGTCACCAGTTTACAGTAATCAAAAACAGTACAATATAGTTGGAAACTTGTTGAGTGCAATGAAATCAAAGCAAGATTGATAAAAAGGAAAGATAAAAAATTTATACGCATATGGAATCGAACTTGCGACCTCTGCCAATATGGATAATAGATGTGGTATATGCAGCGCATCTTCGGGCCACCTTACCAGTCTAGAGTGGTCAAAAATAGTACAATTAATTAGGAAACTTGTGGAGCGCAATAAAATCAAAGCAAGATTGATAAGAAAGGAAGAAAAAACAACAAAAAAAATTTCTACGCACCGGAATCGAACCAGCGACCTTCTGCCAATATGGAGAAAAGATGGGGCATACGCAGCGCATGCTCGGGATACCTCACCAGTCTAGAGCGGTCAAAAACAGTACAATCAATTAGGAAACTTGTTGAGCGCAATGAAATTGAAGCAAGATCGATAAAAATAAAGAAAAAACAAAAAAGAACAAATTTTACGCACAGGAATCGAACTAACGACCTTCTGCCAATATAGATAAAACATGGGGCATGCGCAGTGCATGATCTGGGCACCTCACCAGTCTAGAGCGGTCAAAAACATTACAATTAATTAGGAAACTTGTAAAACGCACTGAAATGAAAGCAAGATTGATAAAAAGAAAAGAAGAAATATTTCTTCGCACCAGAATCGAACCATTGACCTTCTACCAAGATGGATAAGAGATGGGGCATGCGCAGCGCATAATCAGGGCACCACTCCAGTCTAGAGCGGTCAAAAAAAGTACAATCAATTAGGAAACTTGTGGAATGCAATGAAATCAAAGCAAGATTAATAAAAAGGAGGAAAAAAAAAGAAAAGAAAAATGTCTTCGCACCGGAATCGAACCAGCGACCTTCTACCAATATGCATAAAAAATGGAGCATACGCAGCGCATGCTCGGGGCACCAAACAAGTCTAGAGCAGTCAAAAACAGTACAATCAATTAGGAAACTTGTGGAGCGCAATGAAATCAAAGCAAGAATGATAAAAAGGAAGAAAAAACAACAAAAAAAAATTTCTACGCACAGGAATCGAACCAGCGACCTTCTGCCAATATGGATAAAAGATGGGGCATGCGCAGCGCATGCGCGCGGCACCCCATTAGTCTAGAGCGGTCAAAAACAGAACAATCAATTAGGAAACTTGTGGAGCGCAATGAAATCAAAGCAAGAATGATAAAAAGGAAGAAATAATAAAAAAGAAAAATTTTTACTCCTCGGAATCAAACCAGCGACCTTCTACCAATTTGGATAAAAGAAGGGGCATACGCAGCGCATGCTTGGGGCACCTCACCAGTCTAGAGCGGACAAAAACAGTACAATCAATTGGGAAACTTGTGGAGCGCAATGAAATCAAAGCAAGATTGATAAAACGAAAGAAAAGACAAAAAAGAAAAATTTCTATTCACCAGAATCGAACCAGCAACCTTCTGCAAATATGGATAAAAGTTGAAGCATACGGAGCGCATGCTCGGGAAACGTCACAAGTCTTGAGCTGTCAAAAACAGTACAATTAATTAGAAAACTTGTGGAGCGAAATGAAATCAAAGCAAGATTGATAAAAAGGAAGAAAAAAAAAAAATGTCTACGCAAGGGAATCGAACCAGCGACCTTCTGCCAATATAAATAAAAGAAGGGGCATGCGCAGCGCATTGTCGGGGCTCCCCACCAGTCTATAGCGGGCAAAAACAGAACAATCAATTAGGAAACTTGTGGAGCGCAATGAAATCAAAGCAAGATTGATAAAAAGCAAGAAATAACAAAAAAGAAAATACTTTACTCCCCCGAATCAAACCAGCGACCTTCTACCAATTTGGATAAAAGAAGGGGCATACGCAGCGGATCCTTGGGGCACCTCACCAGTCTAGAGCGGTCAAAAACAGTACAATCAATTAGGAAACTCTTGGAACGCAATGAAATTGAATCAAGATTGATAAAAAGGAAGAAAAAAAATTTCTACGCACAGAAATCGAACCAACGACCTTCTTCCAATATGGAATAAAGATGGGGCATGCGCAGCGCATGCTCGGGGCACCTGCCCAGTCTAGAGCGGTTTAAAACAGAACAATCAATTAGGAAACTTGTGGAGCGCAATGAAATCAAAGCATAATTGATAAAAAGGAAGAAATAAGAAAAAAGAAAATAATTTACTCCCTGGAATCGAACCAGCGACCTTTCACCAATTTGGATAAAAAAAGGGGCAAACGCAGCGCATGCTTGGGGCACCTCACCAGTATAGAGCGGTCAAAAACAGTACAATCAATTAGGGAACTTGTGGAACGCAATGAAATAGAAGCAAGATTGATAAAAAGGAAGACAAAAAAATTTCTACGCACATAAATCGAACCAACGACCTTCTGGCAATATGGATGAAAGATAGGGCATGCGCAGCGCATGCTCGGGGCACCTTCCCAGTCTAGAGCGGTCAAAAACAGAACAATCAACTAGGAAACTTGTAAAGCGCAATGAAATCAAAGCAAGATTGATAAAAAGGACAAATAACAAAAAAGAAAAATTTCTAGTCACCAGAATCGAACCAGCGACCTTCTGACAATATGGATAAAAAGTGGGGCATACGCAGCGCATGCTCGGGACATGTCACAAGTCTAGAGCTGTCAAAAACAGTACAATTAAATAGAAAACTTGTGGAGCGCAATAAATTCAAAGCAAGATTGATAAAAAGGAAGAAAAAA
Source organism: Ricordea florida (assembly GCA_949710005.1). NCBI lineage: Eukaryota > Metazoa > Cnidaria > Anthozoa > Corallimorpharia > Ricordeidae > Ricordea > Ricordea florida. Next base: position 19,815,458 of record OX453284.1, read on the forward strand.
CAAAAAAAAATGTATACGCACGGGAATCCAACCAGCGACATTCTGCCAATATGGATAAAAGATGGGGCATGCGCGGCGCATGCTCGGGGCACCTCACCAGTCTAGAGCGGTCAAAAACAGAACAATCAATTAGGAAACTTGTAAAGCGCAATAAAATCAAAGCAAGATTGATAAAAAGAAAGAAATAACAAAGACGAAAAAATTCTAGTCACCAGAATAGAACCAGCGACCTTCTGCAAATATGGAGAAAAGGTGGGGCATACGCAGCGCATGCTCGGGACACGTCACAAGTCTAGAGCTGTCAAAAACAGTACAATTAATTAGAAAACTTGTGGAGCGCAATGAAATCAAAGCAAGATTGATAAAAAGGAAGAAAAAACAAAAAAAAATGTCTACGCAAGGGAATCGAACCAGCGACCTTCTGCCAATATGGATAAAAGATGGGGCATACGCAGCGCTTGCGCGGGGTACCTCACCAGTCTAGAGCGGTCAAAAACAATACAATGAATTAGGAAACCTGTGAAGCGCAATAAAATCTAAGCAAGATTGATAAAAAGGAAGAAAAAAAAACTTCTACGCACCAGAATCGAACCAGCGACCATCTGCCAATATGGACAAACGATAAAGCATGCGGAGGGCATGCTCGGGGCACGTCACCAGTTTACAGTAATCAAAAACAGTACAATATATTAGGAAACTTGTTCAGCGCAATGAAATCAAAGCAAGATTGATAAAAAGGAAAGATAAAAAATTTATACGCATATGGAATCGAACTTGCGACCTCTGCCAATATGGATAATAGATGGGGTATATGCAGCGCATCCTCGGGCCACCTTACCAGTCTAGAGTGGTCAAAAATAGTACAATTAATAAGGAAACTTGTGGAGCGCAATAAAATCAAAGCAAGATTGATAAAAAGGAAGAAAAAACAACAAAAAAAATTTCTACGCACCGGAATCGAACCAGCGATCTTCTGCCAATATGGAGAAAAGATGGGGCATACGCAGCGCATTCTCGGGATACCTCACCAGTCTAGAGCGGTCAAAAACAGTACAATCAATTAGGAAACTTGTTGAGCGAGATGAAATTGAAGCAAGATTGATAAAAATAAAGAAAAAACAAAAAAGAACAAATTTTACGAACCGGAATCGAACTAACGACCTTCTGCCAATATAGATAAAACATGGGGCATGCGCAGTGCATGATCGGGGCACCTCACCAGTCTAGAGCGGTCAAAAACATTACAATTAATTAGGAAACTTGTAAAACGCACTGAAATGAAAGCAAGATTGATAAAAAGAAAAGAAGAAATATTTCTTCGCACCAGAATCGAACCATTGACCTTCTACCAAGATGGATAAGAGATGGGGCATGCGCAGCGCATAATCAGGGCACCACACCAGTCTAGAGCGGTCAAAAAAAGTACAATCAATTAGGAAACTTGTGGAGCGCAATGAAATCAAAGCAAGATTAATAAAAAGGAGAAAAGAAAAGAAAAGAAAAATGTCTTCGCACCGGAATCGAACCAGCGACCTTCTACCAATATGCATAAAAAATGGAGCATACGCAGCGCATGCTCGGGGCACCTCACAAGTCTAGAGCGGTCAAAAACAGTACAATCAATTAGGAAACTTGTGGAGCGCAATGAAATCAAAGCAAGAATGATAAAAAGGAAGAAAAAACAACAAAAAAAATTTCTACGCACCGGCATCGAATCAGCGACCTTCTGCCAATATGGATAAAAGATGGGGAATACGCAGCGCATGCTCGGGACACCTCACCAGTCTAGAGCGGTCAAAAACAGAACAATCAATTAGGAAATTTGTGGAGCGCAATGAAATCAAAGCAAGATTGATAAAAAGGAAGAAAAAACAAAATAAATGTCTACGCACAAGAATCGAACCAGCGACCTTCTGCCAATATGGATAAAAGATGGGACATGCGCAGCGCATGCTTGGGGCACCCCACCAGTCTAGAGCGGTCAAAAACAGAACAATCAATTAGGAAACTTGTGGAGCGCAATGAAATCAAAGCATGAATGATAAAAAGGAAGAAATAACAAAAAAGAAAAATCTTTACTCCCCGGAATCAAAAAAGCGACCTTCTACCAATTTGGATAAAAGAAGGGGCATACGCAGCGCATGCTTGGGGCACCTCACCAGTCTAGAGTGGTCAAAAACTGTACAATCAATTAGGAAACTTGTGGAGCGCAATAAAATCAAAGCACGATTGATAAAAAGAAAGAAAAGACAAAAAAGAAAAATTTCTATTTACCAGAATCGAACCAGCAACCTTCTGCCAATATGGATAAAAGGTGGGGCATACGCAGCGCATGCTCGGGACACGTCACAAGTCTAGAGCTGTCAAAAACAGTACAATTAATTAGAAAACTTGTGGAGCGGAATGAAATCAAAGCAAGATTGATAAAAAGGAAGAAAAAACAAAAAAGAAAATACTTTACTCCCCCGAATCAAGCCAGCGACCTTCTACCAATTTGGATAAAAAAAGGGGCATACGCAGCGCATGCTTGGGGCACCTCACCAGTCTAGAGCGGTCAAAAACAGTACAATCAATTAGGAAACTTGTGGAACGCAATGAAATAGAATCAAGATTGATAAAAAGATAGAATAAAAAATTTCTACGCACAGAAATCGAACCAACGACCTTCTGCCAATATGGATGAAAGATGGGGCATTGCAGCGCATGCTCGGGGCACCTTCCCAGTCTAGAGCAGTCAAAAACAGAACAATCAAGTAGGAAACTTGTAAAGCGCAATGAAATCAAAGCAAGATTGATAAAAAGGAACAAATAACAAAAAAAAAAATTTTTTGTCACCAGAACCGAACCAGCGACCTTCTGACAATATGGATAAAAGTTGGGGCATACGCAGCGCATGCTCGGGACACGTCACAAGTCTAGAGCTGTCAAAACAGTACAATTAAATAGAAAACTTGTGGAGCGCAATGAAATCAAAGCAAGATTGATAAAAAGGAAGAAAAAACAAAAAAAAAATGTATACGGACGGGAATCGAACCAGCGACCTTCTGCCAATATGGATAAAAGATGGGGCATGCGCGGCGCATGCTCGGGGCACCTCACAAGTCTAGAGCGGTCAAAAACAGAACAATCAATTAGGAAACTTGTAAAGCGCAATAAAATCAAAGCAAGATTGATAAAAAGGAAGAAATAACAAAAAAAAATGTCTACGCAAGGGAATCGAACCAGCAACCTTCTGCCAATATGGATAAAAGATGGGGCATGCGCAGCGCATGCTCGGGGCTTCCCACCAGTCTAGAGCGGGCAAAAAAATAACCATCAATTAGGAAACTTGTAAAGCGCAATGAAATCAAAGCAAGATTGATAAAAAGGAAGAAATAACAAAAAAGAAAATACTTTACTCCCTGGAATCGAACCAGCGACCTTCTACCAATTTGGATAAAAGAAGGGGCATACGCATTGCATGCTTGGAGCACCTCACCAGTGTAGAGCTGTCAAAAAAGGTACAATCAATTAGGAAACTTGTGGAACGCAATGAAATAGAATCAAGATTGATAAAAAGGAAGAAAAAAAAATTTCTACGCACAGAAATCGAACCAACGACCTTCTTCCAATATGGATGAAAGATGGGGCATGCGCAGCGCATGCTCGGGGCACCTGCCCAGTCTAGAACGGTCAAAAACAGAACAATCAATTAGGAAACTTGTGGAGCGCAATGAAATCAAAGCAAGATTGATAAAAAGGAAGAAATAACAAAAAAGAAAAATTTCTAGTCACCAGAATCGAACCAGCGACCTTCTGCCAATATGGATAAAAGGTGGGGCATACGCAGCGCATGTTTGGGACACGTCACAAGTCTAGAGCTGTCAAAAACAGTACAATCAATTAGGAAACTTGTGGAGCACAATAAAATCAAAGCAAGATTGATAAAAAGGAAGAAAAAAACAAAAAACAAGTTTTTCCGCACCAGAATCGAGCCAGCGACCTTCTGCGAATATTGATAAGAGATGGGGCATACGCAGCGCATGCTAGGGGCACCCTACCAGTCTAAAACGGTCAGAAACAGTGCAATCAAGTAGAAAACTTGTGGAACTCAATAAAAATCAAAGCAAGATTGATAACAAGAAAGACGAAACAAAAATGAAAAATTTCTAAGCACCAGAATCGAACCAGCCACCTTCTGCCAATATGGATAAAAGGTGGGGCATACGCAGCGCATGCTCGGGACACGTCACAAGTCTAGAGCTGTCAAAAACAGTACAATTAATTAGAAAATTCGAGGAGCGCAATGAAATCAAAGGAAGATTGATAAAAAGGAAGAAAAAACAAAAAAAAAATGTCTACGCAAGGGAATCGAACCAGCGACCTTCTGCCAATATGGACAAAAGATGGGGCATGCGCAGCGCATGCTCGGGGCTCCCCACCAGTCTAGAGCGGGCAAAAACAGAACAATCAATTAGGAAACTTGTGGAGCGCAATGAAATCAAAGAAAGATTGATAAAAAGAAAGAAATAACAAAAAAGAAAATACTTTACTCCCTGGAATCGAACCAGCGACCTTCTACCAATTTGGATAAAAGAAGGGGCATACGCATTGCATGCTTGGGGCACCTCACCAGTGTAGAGCTGTCAAAAAAGGTACAATCAATTAGGAAACTTGTGGAACGCAATGAAATAGAATCAAGATTGATAAAAAGGAAGAAAAAAAAATTTCTACGCAAAGAAATCGAACCAACGACCTTCTTCCAATATGGATGAAAGATGGGGCATGCGCAGCGCATGCTCGGGGCACCTGCCCAGTCTAGAACGGTCAAAAACAGAACAATCAATTAGGAAACTTGTGGAGCGCAATGAAATCAAAGCAAGATTGATAAAAAGGAAGAAATAACAAAAAAGAAAAATTTCTAGTCACCAGAATCGAACCAGCGACCTTCTGCCAATATGGATAAAAGGTGGGGCATACGCAGCGCATGTTTGGGACACGTCACAAGTCTAGAGCTGTCAAAAACAGTACAATCAATTAGGAAACTTGTGGAGCACAATAAAATCAAAGCAAGATTGATAAAAAAAAAGAAAAAAACAAAAAACAAGTTTTTCCGCACCAGAATCGAGCCAGCGACCTTCTGCGAATATTGATAAGAGATGGGGCATACGCAGCGCATGCTAGGGGCACCCTACCAGTCTAAAACGGTCAGAAACAGTGCAATCAAGTAGAAAACTTGTGGAACTCAATAAAAATCAAAGCAAGATTGATAACAAGAAAGACGAAACAAAAATGAAAAATTTCTAAGCACCAGAATCGAACCAGCCACCTTCTGCCAATATGGATAAGAGGTAGGGCATACGCAGCGCATGCTCGGGACACGTCACAAGTCTAGAGCTGTCAAAAACAGTACAATTAATTAGAAAACTTGAGGAGCGCAGAGAAATCAAAGGAAGATTGATAAAAAGGAAGAAGAAACAAAAAAAAAATGTCTACGCAAGGGAATCGAACCAGCGACCTTCTGCCAATATGGACAAAAGATGGGGCATGCGCAGCGCATGCTCGGGGCTCCCCACCAGTCTAGAGCGGGCAAAAACAGAACAATCAATTAGGAAACTTGTGGAGCGCAATGAAATCAAAGAAAGATTGATAAAAAGAAAGAAATAACAAAAAAGAAAATACTTTACTCCCTGGAATCGAACCAGCGACCTTCTACCAATTTGGATAAAAGAAGGGGCATACGCATTGCATGCTTGGGGCACCTCACCAGTGTAGAGCTGTCAAAAAAGGTACAATCAATTAGGAAACTTGTGGAACGCAATGAAATAGAATCAAGATTGATAAAAAGGAAGAAAAAAAAATTTCTACGCAAAGAAATCGAACCAACGACCTTCTTCCAATATGGATGAAAGATGGGGCATGCGCAGCGCATGCTCGGGGCACCTGCCCAGTCTAGAACGGTCAAAAACAGAACAATCAATTAGGAAACTTGTGGAGCGCAATGAAATCAAAGCAAGATTGATAAAAAGGAAGAAATAACAAAAAAGAAAAATTTCTAGTCACCAGAATCGAACCAGCGACCTTCTGCCAATATGGATAAAAGGTGGGGCATACGCAGCGCATGTTTGGGACACGTCACAAGTCTAGAGCTGTCAAAAACAGTACAATCAATTAGGAAACTTGTGGAGCACAATAAAATCAAAGCAAGATTGATAAAAAAAAAGAAAAAAACAAAAAACAAGTTTTTCCGCACCAGAATCGAGCCAGCGACCTTCTGCGAATATTGATAAGAGATGGGGCATACGCAGCGCATGCTAGGGGCACCCTACCAGTCTAAAACGGTCAGAAACAGTGCAATCAAGTAGAAAACTTGTGGAACTCAATAAAAATCAAAGCAAGATTGATAACAAGAAAGACGAAACAAAAATGAAAAATTTCTAAGCACCAGAATCGAACCAGCCACCTTCTGCCAATATGGATAAGAGGTAGGGCATACGCAGCGCATGCTCGGGACACGTCACAAGTCTAGAGCTGTCAAAAACAGTACAATTAATTAGAAAACTTGAGGAGCGCAGAGAAATCAAAGGAAGATTGATAAAAAGGAAGAAGAAACAAAAAAAAAATGTCTACGCAAGGGAATCGAACCAGCGACCTTCTGCCAATATGGACAAAAGATGGGGCATGCGCAGCGCATGCTCGGGGCTCCCCACCAGTCTAGAGCGGGCAAAAACAGAACAATCAATTAGGAAACTTGTGGAGCGCAATGAAATCAAAGAAAGATTGATAAAAAGAAAGAAATAACAAAAAAGAAAATACTTTACTCCCTGGAATCGAACCAGCGACCTTCTACCAATTTGGATAAAAGAAGGGGCATACGCATTGCATGCTTGGGGCACCTCACCAGTGTAGAGCTGTCAAAAAAGGTACAATCAATTAGGAAACTTGTGGAACGCAATGAAATAGAAGCAAGATTGATAAAAAGGAAGAAAAAAAAATTTCTACGCACAGAAATCGAACCAACGACCTTCTTCCAATATGGATGAAAGATGGGGCATGCGCAGCGAATGCTCGGGGCACCTGCCCAGTCTAGAACGGTCAAAAACAGAACAATCAATTAGGAAACTTGTGGAGCGCAATGAAATCAAAGCAAGATTGATAAAAAGGAAGAAATAACAAAAAAGAAAACTTTCTAGTCACCAGAATCGAACCAGCGACCTTCTGCCAATATGGATAAAAGGTGGGGCATACGCAGCGCATGTTTGGGACACGTCACAAGTCTAGAGCTGTCAAAAACAGTACAATCAATTAGGAAACTTGTGGAGCACAATAAAATCAAAGCAAGATTGATAAAAAAAAAGAAAAAAACAAAAAACAAGTTTTTCCGCACCAGAATCGAGCCAGCGACCTTCTGCGAATATTGATAAGAGATGGGGCATACGCAGCGCATGCTAGGGGCACCCTACCAGTCTAAAACGGTGAGAAACAGTGCAATCAAGTAGAAAACTTGTGGAACTCAATAAAAATCAAAGCAAGATTGATAACAAGAAAGACGAAACAAAAATGAAAAATTTCTAAGCACCAGAATCGAACCAGCCACCTTCTGCCAATATGGATAAGAGGTAGGGCATACGCAGCGCATGCTCGGGACACGTCACAAGTCTAGAGCTGTCAAAAACAGTACAATTAATTAGAAAACTTGAGGAGCGCAATGAAATCAAAGGAAGATTGATAAAAAGGAAGAAAAAACAAAAAAAAAATGTCTACGCAAGGGAATCGAGCCAGCGACCTTCTGCCAATATGGACAAAAGATGGGGCATGCGCAGCGCATGCTCGGGGCTCCCCACCAGTCTAGAGCGGGCAAAAACAGAACAATCAATTAGGAAACTTGTGGAGCGCAATGAAATCAAAGCAAGATTGATAAAAAGAAAGAAATAACAAAAAAGAAAATACTTTACTCCCTGGAATCGAACCAGCGACCTTCTACCAATTTGGATAAGAGAAGGGGCATACGCAGCGTATGCTTGGGGCACCTCACGAGTATAGAGCGGTCAAAAACAGAACAATCAACGAGGAAACTTGTAAAGCGCAATAAAATCAAAGCAAGATTGATAAAAAGGAACAAATAACAAAAAAGAAAAATTTCTAGTCACCAGAATCGAACCAGCGACCTTCTGACAATATGGATAAAAGGTGGGGCATACGCAGCGCATGCTCGGGACATGTCACAAGTCTAGAGCTGTCAAAAACAGTACAATTAAATAGAAAACTTGTGGAGCGCAATGAAATCAAAGCAAGATTGATAAAAAGGAAGAAAAAAGAAAAAAAAATGTATACGCACGGGAATCGAACCAGCGACCTTCTGCCAATATGGATAAAAGAAGGGGCATACGCAGCGCATGCTTGGGGCACCTCAGCAGTATAGAGCGGTCAAAAACAGAACAATCAATTAGAAAACTTGTGGAACGCAATGAAAAAGAAGCAAGATTGATAAAAAGGAAGAAAAAAAATTTCTACGCACAGAAATCGAACCAACGACCTTCTGCCAATATGGATGAAAGATAGGGCATGCGCAGCGCATGCTCTGGGCACCTTCCCAGTCTAGAGCTGTCAAAAACAGTACAATCAATTAGGAAAATTGTGGAGCGCAATAAAGGAAAGCAAGATTGATAAAAAGGAACAAATAACGAAAAAGAAAAGTTTCTAGTCACCAGAATCGAACCAGCGACCTTCTGCCAATATGGATAAAAGGTGCGGCATTCACAGCGCATGCTCGGGGCACCTCACCAGTCTAGAGTGGTCAAAAACAGAACAATCAATTAGGAAACTTGCGGAGCGCAATGAAATCAAAGCAAGAATGATAAAAAGGAAGAAAAACCAAAAAAGAAAAATCTTTACTCCCCGGAAGTAAACCAGCGACCCTCTACCAATTTGGATAAAAGAAGGGGCATACGCAGCGCATGCTTGGGGCAACTCACCAGTCTAGAGCGGTCAAAAGCAGTACAATCAATTAGGAAACTTGTGGAGCGCAATGAAATCAAAGAAAAGTTGATAAAACGAAAGAAAAGACAAAAAAGAAAAATTTCTAGTCACCAGAATCGAACCAGCAACCTTCTGCCAATATGGATAAAAGTTGGGGCATACGCAGCGAATGCTCGGGACACGTCACAAGTCTAGAGCTGTCAAAAACAGTACAATTAATTAGAAAAATTGTGGAGGGCAATAAAATCAAAGCAAGATTGATAAAAAGGAAGAAAAAAAGAAAAAGAAAAATTTATACGCACCGGAATCGAGCCAGCGACCTTCTGCCAATATGACTAAGAGACGGGGCACACGCAGCGCATGCTCGGGGTACCTCACCAGTCTAGAACGGTGAAAAAAAGTACAATTAATTAGGAAACTTGTGGAGCACAATGAAATCAAAGCAAGATTGATAAAAAGGAAGAAAAAACCAAAAAACAAGTTTCTCCGCACCAGAATCGAGCCAGCGACCTTCTGCGAATATTGATGAAAGATGGAGCATACGCAGCGCATGCTAGGGGCACCCTACCAGTCTAGAACGGTCAGAAACAGTGCAATCAATTAGAAAACTTGTGGAACTCAATAAAAATCAAAGCAAGATTGATATTAAGAAAGAAGAAACAAAAATAAAAAATTTTTAAGCACCAGAATCGAAGCAGCCATCTTCTGCCAATATGGATAAAAGATGGGGCCTAGACAGTGCATGTTCGGGGCAGCTCAGCAGTCTAGAGTGGTCAAAAACAGTACAATAAATTAGGGTACTTTTGAAGCTCAATGAAATCAAATCAAGATTGATAAAAAGGAAGAAAAAACAAAAAAAAAATGTCTACGCACGGGAATCGAATTAGCGACCTTCTGCCAATACGGATAAAAGGTGGGGCATGTGCAGCGAATGCTCGGGGCACCTCACCAGTCTAGAGCGGTCAAAAACAGTACAATCAATTAGGAAACTTGTGGAGCGCAATGAAATCAAAGCAAGATTGATAAAAAGGAAGAAAAAAAAAATTGCTACGAACCGGAATCGAACCATTGACCTTCTGCCAATATGGATAAAAGATGGGGCATGCGCAGTGCATGCTCGGGGCAACTCACCAGTCTAAGGCGGTAAAAAACATTACAATCAATTAGGAAACTTGTGGAGCGCAATGAAATCAAAGCAGGATTGATAAAAAGGAAGAAAAAATGAAAAAGAAAAATTTTTACGCACCGGAATCGAACCAGCGACCTTCTGCCAATATGACTAAAAGATGGGGCATACGAAGCGCATGATCGGGGCACCTCACCAGTCTAGAGTGGTCAAAGACAGTGCAATCAATTAGGAAACTTGTGGAACCCAATAAAAATCAAAGATAGATTGATAAGAAGAAAGAAGAAACAAAAAAGAAAAATTTCTACGCACCGGACTCGAAGCACCGGTCTTCTGCCAATATGGATAAAAGATAGTGCATGCGCAGCGCATGGTCGGGGCACCTCAACAGTCTAGAGCGGTCAAAAACAGTACATATAATTAGGAAACTTGTGGAACGCAATGAAATAGAAGCAAGATTGATAAAAAGGAAGAAAGACAAATTCTACGCACCAGAATCGAACCAGCGACCTTCTGCCAATATGGACAAGAGATAAGGCATGCGAAGAGCATGCTTGGGGCCCGTCACCAGTCTGCAGTGGTCAAAAACAGTACAATAGATTAGAAAAGTTGTTGAACCCAATAAAATCAAAGCAAGATTGATAAAAAGGAAGGATAAAAAATTTATACGCACATGGAATCGAACTTGCGACCTCTGCCAATATGGATAATAGATGGGGTATATGCAGCGCATCCTCGGGCCACCTTACCAGTCTAGAGCGGTTAAAAACAGTACAATCAATTAGGAAACTTGTGGAGCGCAATAAAATCAAAGCAAGATTGATAAAAAAGGAAAAAAAAAAATTTCTACGCACGGGAATCGAAAAAGCGACCTTCTCCCAATATGGATAAAAGATGGGGCATGCGCAGCGCATGGTCGGGGCACCTCACCAGTCTAGAGTGGTCAAAAACAATACAATCAATTAGGATTTTTGTGGAGCGCAATGAAATCAAAGAAAGATTAATAAAAAGAAAGAAAAAACAACAAAAAAAATTTCTACGCACCGGAATCGAACCAGCGACCTTGTGCCAAGATGGATAAGAGATGGGGCATGCGCAGTGCATGCTCACGGCACCTCACTAGTCTAGAGCGGTCAAAAACAGTACAATCAATTAGGAAACTTGTGAAGCGCAATGAAATAAAAGCAAGATTGATAAGAAGGAAGAAAAAACAAAAAAAAAATTTTTACGCACCAGAATCAAACAAGCGACCTTCTGCCAATATGGATAAAAGATGGGTCATACGCAGCGCCTGCGTGGGGTACCTCACCAGTCTAGAGCGGTCAAAAACAATACAATGAATTAGGAATTCTGTAAACCGCAATGAAATCAAAGCAAGATTGATAAAAAGGAAGAAAAAAAAACTTCTACGCACATGAATCGAACCAGCGACCATCTGCCAATATGGACAAACGATAAAGCATGCGCAGAGCATGCTCGGAGCACGTCACCAGTTTACAGTAATCAAAAACAGTACAATATATTTGGAAACTTGTTGAGCGCAATGAAATCAAAGCAAGATTAATAAAAAGGAAAGATAAAAAATTTCTACGCATATGGAATCGAACTTGCGACCTCTGCCAATATGGATAATAGATGTGGTATATGCAGCGCATCTTCGGGCCACCTTACCAGTCTAGAGTGGTCAAAAAAAGTACAATTAATTAGGAAACTTGTGGAGCGCAATAAAATCAAAGCAAGATTGATAAAAAAGGAAGAAAAAACAACAAAAAAAATTTCTACGCACCGGAATCGAACCAGCGACCTTGTTCTAATATGGAGAAAAGATGGGGCATACACAGCGCATACTTGGGATACCTCACCAGTCTAGAGCGGTCAAAAACAGTACAATCAATTAGGAACCTTGTTGAGCGCAATGAAATTGAAGCAAGATTGATAAAAATATAGAAAAAACAAAAAAGAACAAATTTTACGCACCGGAATCGAACTAACGACCTTCTGCCAATATAGATAAAACATGGGGCATGCGCAGTGCATGATCGGGGCACCTCACCAGTCTAGAGCGGTAAACAACAGTACAATTAATTAGGAAACTTGTAAAACGCACTGAAATCAAAGCAAGATTGATTAAAAGAAAAGAAGAAATATTTCTACGCACCAGAATCGAACCATTGACCTTCTACCAAGATGGATAAGAGATGGGGCATGCGCAGCGCATAATCAGGGCACAACACCAGTCTAGAGCGGTCAAAAAAAGTAAAATCAATTAGGAAAATTGTGGAATGCAATGAAATCAAAGCAAGATTAATAAAAAGGAGGAAAAAAAAAAGAAAAGAAAAATGTCTTCGCACCGGAATCGAACCAGCGACCTTCTACCAATATGCATAAAAAATGGAGCATACGCAGCGCATGCTCGGGGCACCTCACAAGTCTAGAGCGGTCAAAAACAGTACAATCAATTAGGAAACTTGTGGAGCGCAATGAAATCAAAGCAAGAATGATAAAAAGGAAGAAAAAACAACAAAAAAAACTTCTACGCAAAGGAATCGAACCAGCGACCTTCTGCCAATATGGATAAAAGATGGGGCATGCGCAGCGCATGCTCGGGGCACCCCATCAGTCTAGAGCGGTAAAAAATAGAACAATCAATTAGGAAACTTGTGGAGCGCAATGAAATCAAAGCAAGAATGATAAAAAGGAAGAAATAACAAAACAGAAAAATCTTTACTCCCCGGAATCAAACCAGCGACCTTCTACCAATATGGATAAAAGAAGGGGCATACGCAGCGCATGCTTGGGGCACCTCACCAGTCTAGAGCGGACAAAAACAGTACAATCAATTGGGAAACTTGTGGAGCGCAATAAAATCAAAGCAAGATTGATAAAAAGAAAGAAAAGACAAAAAAGAAAAATTTCTATTCACCAGAATCGAACCAGCGACCTTCTGACAATATGTATAAAAGGTGGTGCATACGCAGCGCATGCTCGGGACACGTCACAAGTCTAGAGCTGTCAAAACAGTACAATTAAATAGAAAACTTGTGGAGGGCAATGAAATTAAAGCAAGATTGATAAAAAGGAAGAAAAAACAAAATAAATGTCTACGCACAAGAATCGAACCAGCGACCTTCTGCCAATATGGATAAAAGATGGGACATGCTCAGCGCATGCTTGGAACACCCCACCAGTCTAGAGCGGTCAAAAACAGAACAATCAATTAGGAAACTTGTGGAGCGCAATGAAATCAAAGCATGAATGATAAAAAGGAAGAAATAACAAAAACGAAAAATCTTTACTCCCCGGAATCAAACCAGCGACCTTCTACCAATTTGGATAAAAGAAGGGGCATACGCAGCGCACGCTTGGGGCACCTCACCAGTCTAGAGCGGTCAAAAACTGTACAATCAATTAGGAAACTTGTGGAGCGCAATAAAATCAAAGCAAGATTGATAAAAAGAAAGAAAAGACAAAAAAGAAAAATTTCTATTCACCAGAATCGAACCAGCGACCTTCTGACAATATGGATGAAAGGTGGGGCATACGTAGCGCATGCTCGGGACACGTCACAAGTCTAGAGCTGTCAAAACAGTACAATTAAATAGAAAACTTGTGGAGCGCAATGAAATCAAAGCAAGATTGATAAAAAGGAAGAAAAAATAAATAAATGTCTACGCACAAGAATCGAACCAGTGACCTTCTGCCAATATGGATAAAAGATGGGACATGCGCAGCGCATGCTTGGGGCACCCCACCAGTCTAGAGCGGTCAAAAACAGAACAATTAATTAGGAAACTTGTGGAGCGCAATGAAATCAAAGCATGAATGATAAAAAGGAAGAAATAACAAAAAAGAAAAGTCTTTACTCCCCGGAATCAAACCAGCGACCTTCTACCAATTTGGATAAAAGAAGGGGTATACGCAGCGCATGCTTGGGGCACCTCACCAGTGTAGAGCTGTCAAAAAAGGTACAATCAATTAGAAAACTTGTGGAACGCAATGAAATAGAATGAAGATTGATAAAAAGGAAGAAAAAAAAATTTCTACGCACAGAAATCGAACCAACGACCTTCTGCCAATATGGATGAAAGATAGGGCATGCGCAGCGCATGCTCTGGGCACCTTCCCAGTCTAGAGCGGTCAAAAACAGAACAATCAATTAGGAAACTTGTAAAGCGCAATGAAATCAAAGCAAGATTGATAAAAAGGAACAAATAACAAGAAAGAAAAATTTCTAGTCACCAGAATCGAACCAGCGACCTTCTGCCAATATGGATAAAAGGTGCGGCATACGCAGCGCATGCTCGGGACACGTCACAAGTCTAGAGCTGTCAAAAACAGTACAATTAAATAGAAAACTTGTGGAGCGCAATGAAATCAAAGCAAGATTGATAAAAAGGAAGAAAAAACAAAAAAAAGTGTCTACGCACGGGAATCGAACCAGCGACCTTCTGCCAATATGGATAAAAGATGGAGCATGCGCAGCGCATTTTTGGGGCTCCCCACCAGTCTAGAGCGGTCAAAAACAGAACAACCAATTAGGAAACTTGTGGAGCGCAATGAAATCAAAGCAAGATTGATAAAAAGGAAGAAATAACAAAAAAGAAATAAATTTACTCCCCCGAATCAAAAGAGCGACCTTCTACAAATTTGGATGAAAGAAGGGGCATACGCAGCGCATGCTTGGGGCACCTCACCAGTCTAGAGCGGTCAAAAACAGTACAATCAATTAGGAAACTTGTGGAACGCAATGAAATAGAATCAAGATTGATAAAAAGGAAGAAAAAAAAATTTCTACGCACAGAAATCGAACCAACAACCTTCTTCCAATATGGATAAAAGATGGGGCATGCGCAGCGCAGGCTCGAGGCACCTGCCCAGTCTAGAACGGTCAAAAACAGAACAATCAATTAGGAAACTTGTGGAGCGAAATGAAATCAAAGCAAGATTGATAAAAAGGAAGAAATAACAAAAAAGAAAAATTTCTAGTCACCAGAATCGAACCAGCGACCTTCTGCCAATATGGATAAAAGGTGGGGCATACGCAGCGCATGCTATGGGCACCCTACCAGTCTAAATCGGTCAGAAACAGTGCAATCAATTAGGAAACTTGTGGAACTCAATAAAAATCAAAGCAAGATTGATAACAAGAAAGAAGAAACAAAAATGAAAAATTTCTAAGTACCAGAATCGAACCAGCCACTTTCTTTCAATAAGGATTAAGGGTGGGGCATACGCAGCGCATGCTCGGGACACGTGACAAGTCTAGAGCTGTCGAAAACAGTACAATTAATTAGAAAACTTGTGGAGCGCAATGAAATCAAAGCAAGATTGATAAAAAGGACGAAAAAACAAAAAAAAAATGTCCACGCAAGGGAATCGAACCAGCGACTTTCTGCCAATATGGATAAGAGATGGGGCATGCGCAGCGCATGCTCGGGGCTCCCCACCAGTCTAGAGCGGGCAAAAACAGAACAATCAATTAGGAAACTTGTGGAGCGCAATGAAATCAAAGCAAGATTGATAAAAAGGAAGAAATAACAAAAAAGAAAATACTTTACTCCCTGGAATCAAACCAGCGACCTTCTACCAATTTGGATAAAAGAAGGGGCATACGCAGCGCATGCTTGGGGCACCTCACCAGTATAGAGCGGTCTAAAACAGTACAATCAATTAGAAAACTTGTGGAACGCAATGAAATAGAAGCAAGATTGATAAAAAGGAAGAAAAAAAAATTTCTACGCACAGAAATCGAACCAACGACCTTCTGCCAATATGGATGAAAGATAGGGCATGCGCAGCGCATGCTCGGGGCACCTTCCCAGTCTAGAGCGGTCAAAAACAGAACAATCAACTAGGAAACTTGTAAAGCGCCTTAAAATCAAAGCAAGATTGATAAAAAGGAAAAAATAACAAAAAAGAAAAATTTCTAGTCACCAGAATCGAACCAGCGACCTTCTGACAATATGGATAAAAGGTGGGGCATACGCAGCGCATGCTCGGGACACGTCACAAGTCTAGAGCTGTCAAAAACAGTACAATTAAATAGAAAACTTGTGGAGCGCAATGAAATCAAAGCAAGATTGATAAAAAGGAAGAAAAAACAAAAAAAAATGTCTACGCACGGGAATCCAACCAGCGACCTTCTGCCAATATGGATAAAAGATGGGGCATGCGCAGCGAATTCCCGGGGCTCCCCACCAGTCTAGAGCGGTCAAAAACAGAACAACCAATTAGGAAACTTGTGGAGCGCAATGAAATCAAAGCAAGATTGATAAAAAGGAAGAAAAAACGAAACAGAAAAATTTATACGCACCGGAATCAAGCCAGCGACCTTTTGCCAATATGACTAAGAGATGTGGCACACGCAGCGCATGCGCGGGGCACCTCACCAGTCTAGAACCGTAAAAAAAAGTACAATTAATTAGGAAACTTGTGGAGCACAATTAAATCAAAGCAAGATTGATAAAAAGGAAGAAAAAACCAAAAAACAAGTTTCTCCGCACCAGAATCGAGGGAGCGACCTTCTGCGAATATTGATAAAAGATGGGGCATACGCAGCGCATGCTAGGGGCACCCTACCAGTCTAGAACGGTCAGAAACAGTGCAATCAATTAGGAAACTTGTGGAACTCAATAAAAATCAAAGCAAGATTGATAACAAGAAAGAAGAAACAAAAATGAAAAATTTCTAAGCACCAGAATCGAACCAGCCACCTTCTGCCAATATGGATAAAAGATTGGGCCTACACAGTGCATGTTCGGGGAACCTCAACAGTCTAGAGTGGTCAAAAACAGTACAATCAATTAGGGTACTTTTGAAGCTCAATGAAATCAAATCAAGATTGATAAAAAGGAAGAAAAAAAAAAAATGTCTACGCACGGGAATCGAATTAGCGACCTTCTCCCAATACGGATAAAAGGTGGGGCATGTGCAGGGAATGCTCGCGGCACCTCACCAGTCTAGAGTGGTCAAAGACAGTGCAATCAATTAGGAAACTTGTGGAACGCAATAAAAATCAAAGATAGATTGATAAGAAGAAAGAAGAAACAAAAAAGAAAAATTTCTACCCACCGGACTCGAAGCAGCGGTTATCTGCCAATATCGATAAAAGATAGTGCATCCGCAGCGCATGGTCGGGGCACCTCAACAGTCTAGAGCGGTCAAAAACAGTACAATTAATTAGGAAACTTGTGGAACGCAATGAAATAGAAGCAAGATTGATAAAAAGGAAGAAAGAAAAATTCTACGCACCAGAATCGAACCAGCGACCTTCTGCCAATATGGACAAGAGATAAGGCATGCGAAGAGCATGCTCGGGGCCCGTCACCAGTCTACAGTGGTCAAAAACAGTACAATATATTAGAAAACTTGTTGAACCCAATAAAATCAAAGCAAGATTGATAAGAAGGAAGGATAAAAATTTATACGCACATGGAATGGAACTTTCGACCTTGGCCAATATGGGTAATACATGGGGTATATGCAGCGCATCCTCGGGCCACCTTACCAGTCTAGAGCGGTCAAAAACAGTACAATCAATTAGGAAACTTGTGGAGCGCAATAAAATATAAACAAGATTAATATAAAAAAAGAAAAAAAAATTCGATACGCACCGGAATCGAACCAGCGACCTCTACCAATATGGATAAGAGATGGGGCATAGGCAGCGCATGCTGGGGGCACCTCACAAGTTTAAAGCCGTCAAAAACAGTACAATCAATTAGGAAACTTTTGGAGCTCAATGAAATCAAAGCAAGATTGTTAAAAAGAAAGAAAAAAACGAAAAACAAGTTTCTTCGCACCAGAATCGAGCAAGCGACCTTCTGCGAATATTGATAAGAGATGGGGCATACGCAGCGCATGCTCGGGGCACCTCACCAGTCTAGAGCGGTCAAAAACAGTGCAATCAATTAGGAAACTTGTATAACGCAATAAAAATCAAAGATAGATTGATAAGAAGAAAGAAGAAACAGAAAAGAAAAATTTCTACGCACCGGAATCGAAGCAGCGGCCTTTTGCCAATATGGATAAGAGATAGGGCATGCGCAGCGCATTCTCGGGGCTCCCCACCAGTCTAGAGCGGTCAAAAACAGAACAACCAATTAGGAAACTTGTGGAGCGCAATGAAATCAAAGCAAGATTGATAAAAAGGAAGAAATACCAAAAAAGAAAAATTTCTAGTCACCAGAATCGAACCAGCGACCTTCTGCCAATATGGATAAAAGGTGGGGCATACGCAGCGCATGCTCGGGACACGTCACAAGTCTAGAGCTGTCAAAAACAGTACAATTAATTAGAAAACTTGTGGAGGGCAATAAAATCAAAGCAAGATTGATAAAAAGGAAGAAAAAACAAAAAAAATTGTCTACGCACGGGGATCGAATTAGCGACCTTCTGCCAATACGGATAAAAAGTGGGGCATGTGCAGCGAATGCTCGGGGCACCTCACCAGTCTAGAGCGGTCAAAAACAGTACAATCAATTAGGAAACTCTTGGAGCGCAATGAAATCAAAGCAAGATTGATAAAAAGGAAGAAAAAAAAAATTGCTACGAACCGGAATCGAACCATTGACCTTCTCCCAATATGGATAAAAGATGGGGCATGCGCAGTGCATGCTCGGGGCAACTCACCAGTCTAAGGCGGTAAAACACAGTACAATCAATTAGGAAAGTTGTGGAGCGCAATGAAATCAAAGCAAGATTGATAAAAAGGAAGAAAAAACGAAAAAGAAAAATTTTTACGCACCGGAATCGAACCAGCGACCTTCTGCCAAGATGGATAAAAGATGGAGAAGCGCAGCGCATCCTTGGGGCACCTCACCAGTCTAGAGCGCTCAAAAACAGTAAAATCAATTAGGAAACTTGTTAAGCGATATGAAATCAAAGCAAGATTGATAAAAAGGAAGAAAAAACAAAAAAGAAAAATTTCTACGAACCGGACTGGAAGCAGCGGTTTTCTGCCAATATGAATAAAAGATAGTGCATGCGCAGCGCATGGTCGGGGCACCTCACCAGTCTAGAGCGGTCAAAAACAGTACAATCAATTAGGAAACTTGTGGGGCGCAATGAAATCAAAGCAAGATTGATAAAAAGGAAGAAAAAAAAAATTGCTACGAACCGGAATTGAACCATTGACCTTCTCCTAATATGGATAAAAGATGGGGCATGCGCAGTGCATCCTTGGGGCACCTCACCAGTCTAGAGCGGTCAAAACACAGTACAATCAATTAGGAAAGTTTTGGAGCGCAATGAAATCAAAGCAAGATTGATTAAAAGGAAGAAAAAACGAAAAAGAAAAATTTTTACGCAGCGGAATCGAACCAGCGACCTTCTGCCAAGATGGATAAGAGATGGGGCACGCGCAGTGCATCCTCGGGGCACCTCACCAGTCTAGAGCGGTCAAAACAGTACAATCAATTAGGAAACTTGTGGAGCGCAATGAAATCAAAGCAAGATTGATAAAAACGAAGAAAAAACCAAAAAGAAAAATTTTTACGCACCGGAATCGAACCAGCGACCTTCTGCCAAGATGGATAAAAGATGGGGCATGCGCAGCGCATCCTTGGGGCACCTCACCAGTCTAGAGCGCTCAAAAACAGTACAATCAATTAGGAAACTTGTGGAGCGCAATGAAATCAAAGCAAGATTGATAAAAAGAAAAAAAAAACAAAAAAGAAAAATTTCTACGCACCGGACTGGAAGCAGCGGTTTTCTGCCAATATAAATAAAAGATACTGCATGCGCAGCGCATGGTCGGGGCACCTCAACAGTCTAGAGCGGTCAAAAACAGTACAATCAATTAGGAAACTTGTGGAACGCAATGAAATAGAAGCAAGATTGATAAGAAGAAAAAAAAAAAAATCTACGCACCAGAATCGAACCAGCGACCTTCTGCCAATATGGAAAAAAGATAAGGCATGCAAAGAGCATGCTCGGGGCACGTCTCCAGTCTAAAGTGGTCAAAAACAGTACAATATATTAGGAAACTTGTTGAGCGCAATGAAATCAAAGCAAGATTGATAAAAAGGAAGGATAAAAAATTTATACGCACATGGAATCGAACTTGCGACCTCTGCCAATATGGATAATAGATGGGGTATATGCAGCGCATCCTCGGGCCACCTTACCAGTCTAGAGCGGTCAAAAACACTACAATTAATTAGGAAACTTGTGGAGCGCAATGAAATCAAAAGGAGATTGATATAAAGGAAGAAAAAAAAATTGCTACGCACCGAAATAGAACCAGCGACCTTCTACCAATACCGATAAAAGATGGGGCATGCGCAGCGCATGCTCGGGGCACCTCACCAGTTTAGCGCGGTCAAAAACAGTACAATAAATTAAGAAACTTTTGCAGCTCAATAAAATCAAAGCAAGATTGATAAAAAGGAAGAAAAAACAAAAAAAAATTTCTACGCACGGGAATCGAACAAGCGACCTTCTCCCAATATGGATAAAAGATGGGGCATGCAAAGCGCATGGTCGGGGCACCTTACCAGTCTAGAGCGGTCAAAAACAATACAATCAATTAGGATTTTTGTGGAGCGCAATGAAATCAAAGCAAGATTAATAAAAAGAAAGAAAAAACAACAAAAAAATTTCTACGCATCGGAATCGAACCAGCGACCTTCTGCCAAGATGGGTAAGAGATGGTGCATGCGCAGTGCATGCTGGGGGCACCTCACTAGTCTAGAGCGGTCAAAAACAGTACAATCAATTAGGAAACTTGTAAAGCGCAATGAAATCAAAGCAAGATTGATAAAAAGGAAGAAAAAACAAAAAAAAAATTTCTACGCACCAGAATCAAACCAGCGACCTTCTGCCAATATGGATAAAGGGTGAGGCGCATCCAGCGCATGCTCGGGACACGTCACAAGTCTAGATCTGTCAAAAACAGTACAATTAATTAGAAAACTTGTGGAGCGAAATGAAATCAAAGCAAGATTGATAAAAAGGAAGATAAAACGAAAAAGAAAAATTTCTACGCACCAGAATCGAACCAGCGACCTTCTGCGGATATGGATAAGAGATGGGGCATGCGCAGCGCATTCTCGGGACACGTCAAAACTCTAGAGCTGTCAAAAAGAGTACAATTAATTAGAAAACTTGTGGCGCGCAATGAAATCAAAGCAAGATTAATAAAAAGGAAGAAAAAAGAAAAAAAAATTCCTACGCACCGGAATCGAACCAGTGACCTTCTCCCAAGATGGATAAAAGATGGGGCATGCGCAGCGAATGCTCGGGGCACGTCACCAGTCTAGAGCGGTCAAAAACAGTACAATCAATTAGGAAACTTGTGGAGCGCAATGAAATCAAAGCTAGATTGATAAAAAGGAAGAAAAAAAAATTGCTACGAACCGGAATCGAACCATTGACCTTCTCCCAATATGGATAAAAGATGGGGCATGCGCAGTGCATGCTCGGGGCAACTCACCAGTCTAAGGCGGTAAAACACAGTACAATCAATTAGGAAAGTTGTGGAGCGCAATGAAATCAAAGCAAGATTGATAAAAAGGAAGAAAAAACGAAAAAAAAAAATTTTTTCGCAGCGGAATCGAACCAGCGACCTTCTGGCAAGATGGATAAAAGATGGGGCATGCGCAGCGCATCCTTGGGGCACGTCACCAGTTTAGAGCGCTCAAAAACAGTAAAATCAATTAGGAAACTTGTTGAGCGATATGAAATCAAAGCAAGATTGATAAAAAGGAAGAAAAAACAAAAAAGAAAAAATTCTACGAACCGGAATGGAAGCAGCGGTTTTCTGCCAATATGAATAAAAGATAGTGCACGCGCAGCGCATGGTCGGGGCACCTCACCAGTCTAGAGCGGTCAAAAACAGTACAATCAATTAGGAAACTTGTGGAGCGCAATGAAATCAAAGCAAGATTGATAAAAAGGAAGAAAAAAAAAATTGCTACGAACCGGAATTGAACCATTGACCTTCTCCCAATATGGATAAAAGATGGGGCATGCGCAGTGCATCCTTGGGGCACCTCACCAGTCTAGAGCGGTCAAAACACAGTACAATCAATTAGGAAAGTTGTGGAGCGCAATGAAATCAAAGCAAGATTGATTAAAAGGAAGAAAAAACGAAAAAGAAAAATTTTTACGCAGCGGAATCGAACCAGCGACCTTCTGCCAAGATGGATAAAAGATGGGGCACGCGCAGTGCATCCTCGGGGCACCTCACCAGTCTAGAGCGGTCAAAACAGTACAATCAATTAGGAAACTTGTGGAGCGCAATGAAATCAAAGCAAGATTGATAAAAACGAAGAAAAAACCAAAAAGAAAAATTTTTACGCACCGGAATCGAACCAGCGACCTTCTGCCAAGATGGATAAAAGATGGGGCATGCGCAGCGCATCCTTGGGGCACCTCACCAGTCTAGAGCGCTCAAAAACAGTACAATCAATTAGGAAACTTGTGGAGCGCAATGAAATCAAAGCAAGATTGATAAAAAGAAAAAAAAAACAAAAAAGAAAAATTTCTACGCACCGGACTGGAAGCAGCGGTTTTCTGCCAATATAAATAAGAGATAGTGCATGCGCAGCGCATGGTCGGGGCACCTCAACAGTCTAGAGCGGTCAAAAACAGTACAATCAATTAGGAAACTTGTGGAACGCAATGAAATAGAAGCAAGATTGATAAGAAGAAAAAAAAAAAAATCTACGCACCAGATTCGAACCAGCGACCTTCTGCCAATATGGAAAAAAGATAAGGCATGCAAAGAGCATGCTCGGGGCACGTCACCAGTCTAAAGTGGTCAAAAACAGTACAATATATTAGGAAACTTGTTGAGCGCAATGAAATCAAAGCAAGATTGATAAAAAGGAAGGATAAAAAATTTATACGCACATGGAATCGAACTTGCGACCTCTGCCAATATGGATAATAGATGGGGTATATGCAGCGCATCCTCGGGCCACCTTACCAGTCTAGAGCGGTCAAAAACACTACAATTAATTAGGAAACTTGTGGAGCGCAATGAAATCAAAAGGAGATTGATATAAAGGAAGAAAAAAAAATTGCTACGCACCGAAATAGAACCAGCGACCTTCTACCAATACCGATAAAAGATGGGGCATGCGCAGCGCATGCTCGGGGCACCTCACCAGTTTAGCGCGGTCAAAAACAGTACAATAAATTAAGAAACTTTTGCAGCTCAATAAAATCAAAGCAAGATTGATAAAAAGGAAGAAAAAACAAAAAAAAATTTCTACGCACGGGAATCGAACAAGCGACCTTCTCCCAATATGGATAAAAGATGGGGCATGCAAAGCGCATGGTCGGGGCACCTTACCAGTCTAGAGCGGTCAAAAACAATACAATCAATTAGGATTTTTGTGGAGCGCAATGAAATCAAAGCAAGATTAATAAAAAGAAAGAAAAAACAACAAAAAAATTTCTACGCATCGGAATCGAACCAGCGACCTTCTGCCAAGATGGGTAAAAGATGGGGCATGCGCAGTGCATGCTCGGGCCACCTCACTAGTCTAGAGCGGTCAAAAACAGTACAATCAATTAGGAAACTTGTAAGGCGCAATGAAATCAAAGCAACATTGATAAAAAGGAAGAAAAAACAAAAAAAAAATTTCTACGCACCAGAATCAAACCAGCGACCTTCTGCCAATATGGATAAAGGGTGAGGCGCATCCAGCGCATGCTCGGGACACGTCACAAGTCTAGATCTGTCAAAAACAGTACAATTAATTAGAAAACTTGTGGAGCGAAATGAAATCAAAGCAAGATTGATAAAAAGGAAGGATAAAAAATTTCTACGCACATGGAATCGAACTTGCGACCTCTGCCAATATGGATAATACATGGGGTATATGCAGCGCATGCTCCGGGCACTTCACCAGTCTACAGTGGTCAAAAACAGTACAATATATTAGGAAACTTGTGTAGCGCAATGAAATCAAGGCAAGATTGATAAAAAGGAAGGATAAAAAATTTCTACGCACATGGAATCGAACTTGCGACCTCTGCCAATATGGATAATACATGGGGTATACGCAGCGCATCCTCGGGCCACCTTACCAGTCTAGAGCGGTCAAAAAAAGTACAATCAATTAACAAACTTCTGCAGCGCAATAAAATCAAAGAGAGATTGATAAAAAGGAAGAAAAAACGAAAAAGAAAAATTTTTACGCACTGGAATCAAACCAGCGACCTTCTGCCAATATGGATAAAAGATGGGGCATACGCAGCGCAAGCTCGGGGCACCTCACTAGTCTAGAGCGGTCAAAAACAGTACAATCAATTAGCAAACTTGTGGAGCACAATGAAATCAAAGCAAGATTGATAAAAAGGAAGAAAAAACAACAAAAAAAATTCCTACGCACCGTAATCGAACCAGTGACCTTCTGCCAAGATGGATAAAAGATGGGGCATGCGCAGCGCATGCTTATGGCACCTCACCAGTCTAGAGCGGTCAAAAATAGTACAATAAATTAGGAAACTTGTAAAGCGCAATGAAATCAAAGCAAGATTGATAAAAAGAAAGAAAAAACGAAAAAAAACTTCTACGCACCAAAATCGAACCAGCGACCTTCTGCCAATATGGATAAGAGGTGGGGCACACGCAGCGCATGCTTAGGACACGTCACCAGTCTAGAGCGGTCAAAAACAGTACAATCAATTAGGAAACTTGTGGAGCGCAATAAAATCAAAGCAAGATTGATAAAAACGAAGAAAAAACAAAAAAAAAAATGTCTAAGCACGGGAATCGAACCAGCGACCTTCTGCCAAAATGGATAAGAAATGGGGTATGCGCAGCGCATGCTCAGGGCCTCTCACCAGTCTAGAGCGGTCAAAAACAGTGAATTTAATTAGGAAACTTGTGGAACGCAATAAAAATTAAAGCAAGATTAATAAGAAGAAAGAAGAAACAAAAAAGAAAAATTTCTACGCACCGGAATCGAAGCAGAGGCCTTCTGCCAATATGCATAAAAGATAGTGCATGCGCAGCGCAAGGTCGGGGCATCTCACCAGTCTAGAGTGGTCAAGAACAGTACAATCAATTAGGAAATTTTTGGAGCTAAATGAAATCAAAGCAAGATTGATAAAAAGGAAGAAAAAACCAAAAAAATGTCTACGCACCGGAATCGAACCAGCAACCTTCTGCCAAGATGGATAAAAGATGGGGCATGCGCAGCGCATGCTCAGGGCACCTCACCAGTCTAGAGCGGTGAAAAATAGTACAATCAATTAGGAAACTTGTGAAGCGCAATGGAATAAAAGCAAGATTGATATAAAGGAAGAAAAAAAAAAAAATTTCTACGCACAAGAATCGAACCAGCGACCTTCTGCCAATATTGTTAATTAAAAGATGGGGCATACGCAGCGCATGCTCGGGGCACCTCACCACTCTAAAGCGGTCAAAAACAGTACAATCAATTAGGAAACTTGTGGAGCACAATGAAATCAAAGCAAGATTGATAAAAAGGAAGAAAAAACAAAGAAGCAAAAATTTCTACGCACCGGAATCTAACCAGCGATTTTCTGCCAATATGGATAAGAGATGAAGCATGCGCAGCGCATGCTGTGGATACGTCACAAGTCTAGAGCTGTCAAAAACAGTACAATCAATTAGGTAAATTGTGGAGCGCAATAAAGGAAAGCAAGATTTTTAAAAAGAAAGAAATATTAAAAAAGAAAATACTTTACTCCCTGGAATCGAACCAGCGACCTTCTACCAATTTGGATAAAAAAAGGGGCATACGCAGCGCATGCTTGGGGCACATTACCAGCATAGAGCGGTCAAAAAATGAACAATCAATTAGGAAACTTGTAAAGCGCAATGAAATCAAAGCAAGATTGATAAAAAGGAACAAATAACAAAAAAGAAAAATTTTTAGTCACCCGAATCGAACCAGCGACCTTCTGCCAATATGGATAAAAGGTGCGGCATACGCAGCGCATGCTCGGGACACGTCACAAGTCTAGAGCTGTCAAAAACAGTACAATTAAATAGAAAACTTGTGGAGTGCAATGAAATCAAAGCAAGATTGATAAAAAGGAAGAAAAAACAAAAAAAAAATGTATACGCACGGGAATCGAACCAGCGACCTTCTGCCAATATGGATAAAAGATGGGGCATGCGCAGCGCATTCTCGGGGCTCCCCACCAGTCTAGAGCGGTCAAAAACAGAACAACCAATTAGAAAATTTGTGGAGCGCAATGAAATCAAAGCAAAATTGATAAAAAGGAAGAAATAACAAAAAAGAAAATACTTTACTCCCCCGAATCAAAACAGCGACCTTCTACCAATTTGGATAAAAGAAGGGGCATACGCAGCGCATGCTTGGGGCACCTCACCAGTCTAGAGCGGTCAAAAACAGTACAATCAATTAGGAAACTTGTGGAACGCAATAAAATAGAATCAAGATTGATAAAAAGGAAGAAAAAAAATTTTATACGCACAGAAATCGAACCAACGACCTTCTTCCAATATGGATGAAAGATGGGGCATGCGCAGCGCATGCACGGGGCACCTGCCCAGTCTAGAGCGGTCAAAAACAGAACAATCAATTAGGAAACTTGTGAAGCGCAATGAAATCAAAGCAAGATTGATAAAAAGGAAGAAATAACAAAAAAGAAAAATTTCTAGTCACCAGAATCGAACCAGCGACCTTCTGCCAATATGGATAAAAGGTGGGGCATACGCAGCGCATGTTTGGGACACGTCACAAATCTAGAGCTGTCAAAAACAGTACAATCAATTAGGAAACTTGTGGAGCACAATAAAATCAAGGCAAGATTGATAAAAAGGAAAAAAAAAAACAAAAAACCAGTTTTTCCGCACCAGAATCGAGCCAGCGACCTTCTGCGAATATTGATAAGAGATGGGGCATACGCAGCGCAAGCTATGGGCACCCTACCAGTCTAAAACGGTCAGAAACAGTTCAATCAATTAGGAAACTTGTGGAACTCAATAAAAATCAAAGCAAGATTGATAACAAGAAAGAAGAAACAAAAATGAAAAATTTCTAAGCACCAGAATCGAACCAGCCACTTTCTTTCAATAAGGATTCAAGGTGGGGCATACGCAGCGCATGCTCGGGACACGTGACAAGTCTAGAGCTGTCGAAAACAGTACAATTAATTAGAAAACTTGTGGAGCGCAATGAAATCAAAGCAAGATTGATAAAAAGGACGAAAAAACAAAAAAAAAAAAATGTCCACGCAAGGGAATCGAACCAGCGACTTTCTGCCAATATGGATAAGAGATGGGGCATGCGCAGCGCATGCTCGGGGCTCCCCACCAGTCTAGAGCGGGCAAAAACAGAACAATCAATTAGGAAACTTGTGGAGCGCAATGAAATCAAAGCAAGATTGATAAAAAGCAAGAAATAACAAAAAAGAAAATACTTTACTCCCTGGAATCAAACCAGCGACCTTCTACCAATTTGGATAAAAGAAGGGGCATACGCAGCGCATGCTTGGGGCACCTCACCAGTATAGAGCGGTCTAAAACAGTACAATCAATTAGAAAACTTGTGGAACGCAATGAAATAGAAGCAAGATTGATAAAAAGGAAGAAAAAAAAATTTCTACGCACAGAAATCGAACCAACGACCTTCTGCCAATATGGATGAAAGATAGGGCATGCGCAGCGCATGCTCGGGGCACCTTCCCAGTCTAGAGCGGTCAAAAACAGAACAATCAACTAGGAAACTTGTAAAGCGCCTTAAAATCAAAGCAAGATTGATAAAAAGGAAAAAATAACAAAAAGAAAAATTTCTAGTCACCAGAATCGAACCAGCGACCTTCTGACAATATGGATAAAAGGTGGGGCATACGCAGCGCATGTTTGGGACACGTCACAAGTCTAGAGCTGTCAAAAACAGTACAATTAAATAGAAAACTTGTGGAGCGCAATGAAATCAAAGCAAGATTGATGAAAAGGAAGAAAAAACAAAGAAAAATGTATACGCACGGGAATCGAACCAGCGACCTTCTGCCAATATGGATAAAAGATGGGCCATGCGCGGCGCATGCTCGGGGCACCTCACAAGTCTAGAGCGGTCAAAAACAGAACAATCAATTAGGAAACTTGTAAAGCGCAATAAAATCAAAGCAAGATTGATAAAAAGGAACAAATAACGAAAAAGAAAAGTTTCTAGTCACCAGAATCGAACCAGCGACCTTCTGCCAATATGGATAAAAGGTGCGGCATACGCAGCGCATGCTCGGGACACGTCACAAGTCAAGAGCTGTCAAAAACAGTACAATTAAATAGAAAACTTGTGGAGCGCAATGAAATCAAAGCAAGATTGATAAAAAGGAAGAAAAAACAAAAAAAAATGTCTACGCACGGGAATCGAACCAGCGACCTTCTGCCAATATGGATAAAAGATGGGGCATGCGCAGCGCATTCCCGGGGCTCCCCACCAGTCTAGAGCGGTCAAAAACAGAACAACCAATTAGGAAACTTGTGGAGCGCAATGAAATCAAAGCAAGATTGATAAAAAGGAACAAATAACAAAAAAGAAAAATTTCTAGTCACCAGAATCGAACCAGCGACCTTCTGCCAATATGGATAAAAGGTGGGGCATACGCAGCGCATGCTCGGGACACGTCACAAGTCTAGAGCTGTCAAAAACAGTACAATTAAATAGAAAACTTGTGGAGCGCAATGAAATCAAAGCAAGATTGATAAAAAGGAAGAAAAAACAAAAAAAAATGTCTACGCACGGGAATCGAACCAGCGACCTTCTGCCAATATGGATAAAAGATGGGGCATGCGCAGCGCATTCCCGGGGCTCCCCACCAGTCTAGAGCGGTCGAAAACAGAACAACCAATTAGGAAACTTGTGGAGCGCAATGAAATCAAAGCAAGATTGATAAAAAGGAAGAAAAAACGAAACAGAAAAATTTATACGCACCGGAATCGAGCCAGCGACCTTGTGCCAATATGACTAAGAGATGTGGCACACGCAGCGCATGCTCGGGGCACCTCACCAGTCTAGAACGGTAAAAAAAAGTACAATTAATTAGGAAACTTGTGGAGCACAATGAAATCAAAGCAAGATTGATAAAAAGAAAGAAAAAACCAAAAAACAAGTTTCTCCGCACCAGAATCGAGCGAGCGACCTTCTGCGAATATTGATAAAAGATGGGGCATACGCAGCGCATGCTAGGGGCACCCTACCAGTCTAGAACCGTCAGAAACAGTGCAATCAATTAGGAAACTTGTGGAACTCAATAAAAATCAAAGCAAGATTGATAACAAGAAAGAAGAAACAAAAATGAAAAATTTCTAAGCACCAGAATCGAACCAGCCACCTTCTGCCAATATGGATAAAAGATTGGGCCTACACAGTGCATGTTCGAGGCACCTCAACAGTCTAGAGTGGTCAAAAACAGTACAATCAATTAGGGTACTTTTGAAGCTCAATGAAATCAAATCAAGATTGATAAAAAGGAAGAAAAAACAAAAAAAAATGTCTACGCACGGGAATCGAATTAGCGACCTTCTCCCAATATGGATAAAAGGTGGGGCATGTGCAGCGAATGCTCGCGGCACCTCACCAGTCTAGAGTGGTCAAAGACAGTGCAATCAATTAGGAAACTTGTGGAACGCAATAAAAATCAAAGATAGATTGATAAGAAGAAAGAAGAAACAAAAAAGAAAAACTTCTACGCACCGGACTCGAAGCAGCGGTTATCTGCCAATATCGATAAAAGATAGTGCATCCGCAGCGCATGGTCGGGGCACCTCAACAGTCTAGAGCGGTCAAAAACAGTACAATTAATTAGGAAACTTGTGGAACGCAATGAAATAGAAGCAAGATTGATAAAAAGGAAGAAAGAAAAATTCTACGCACCAGAATCGAACCAGCGACCTTCTGCCAATATGGACAAGAGATAAGGCATGCGAAGAGCATGCTCGGGGCCCGTCACCAGTCTACAGTGGTCAAAAACAGTACAATATATTAGAAAACTTGTTGAACCCAATAAAATCAAAGCAAGATTGATAAGAAGGAAGGATAAAAATTTATACGCACATGGAATCGAACTTGCGACCTTGGCCAATATGGGTAATACATGGGGTATATGCAGCGCATCCTCGGGCCACCTTACCAGTCTAGAGCGGTCAAAAACAGTACAATCAATTAGGAAACTTGTGGAGCGCAATAAAATATAAACAAGATTAATATAAAAAAAGAAAAAAAAATTCGATACGCACCGGAATCGAACCAGCGACCTTCTACCAATATGGATAAAAGATGGGGCATAGGCAGCGCATGCTGGGGGCACCTCACAAGTTTACAGCCGTCAAAAACAGTACAATCAATTAGGAAACTTTTGGAGCTCAATGAAATCAAAGCAAGATTGTTAAAAAGAAAGAAAAAAACGAAAAACAAGTTTCTTCGCACCAGAATCGAGCAAGCGACCTTCTGCGAATATTGATAAAAGATGGGGCATGCGCAGTGCATGCTCATGGCAACTCACCAGTCTAAGGCGGTAAAACACAGTACAATCAATTAGGAAAGTTGTGGAGCGCAATGAAATCAAAGCAAGATTGATAAAAAGGAAGAAAAAACGAAAAAGAAAAATTTTTACGCACCGGAATCGAACCAGCGACCTTCTGCCAAGATGGATAAAAGATAGGGCATGCGCAGCGCATCCTTGGGGCACCTCACCAGTCTAGAGCGCTCAAAAACAGTAAAATCAATTAGGAAACTTGTTGAGCGATACGAAATCAAAGCAAGATTGATAAAAAGGAAGAAAAAACAAAAAAGAAAAATTTCTACGCACCGGACTGGAAGCAGCGGTTTCCTGCCAATATGAATAAAAGATAGTGCATGCGCAGCGCATGGTCGGGGCACCTCACCAGTCTAGAGCGGTCAAAAACAGTACAATCAATTAGGAAACTTGTGGAGCGCAATGAAATCAAAGCAAGATTGATAAAAAGGAAGAAAAAAAAAATTGCTACGAACCGGAATTGAACCATTGACCTTCTCCCAATATGGATAAAAGATGGGGCATGCGCAGTGCATGCTCGGGGCAACTGACCAGTCTAAAGCGGTAAAACACAGTACAATCAATTAGGAAAGTTGTGGAGCGCAATGAAATCAAAGCAAGATTGATAAAAAGGAAGAAAAAACGAAATAGAAAAATTTTTACGCACCGGAATCGAACCAGCGACCTTCTGCCAAGATGGATAAGAGATGGGGCATGCGCAGTGCATCCTCGGGGCACCTCACCAGTCTAGAGCGGTCAAAACAGTACAATCAATTAGGAAACTTGTGGAGCGCAATGAAATCAAAGCAAGATTGATAAAAACGAAAAAAAAACCAAAAAGAAAAATTTTTACGCTCCGGAATCGAACCAGCGACCTTCTGCCAAGATGGATAAAAGATGGGGCATGCGCAGCGCATCCTTTGGGCACCTACCAAGTCTAGAGCGCTCAAAAACAGTACAATCAATTAGGAAACTTGTGGAGCGCAATGAAATCAAAGCAAGACTGATAAAAAGAAAAAAAAAACAAAAAAGAAAAATTTCTACGCACCGGAATCAAAGCAGCGGCCTTTTGCCAATATAAATAAAAGATAGTGCATGCGCAGCGCATGGTCGGGGCACCTCAACAGTCTAGAGCGGTCAAAAACAGTACAATCAATTAGGAACCTTGTGGAACGCAATGAAATAGAAGCAGGATTGATAAGAAGAAAAAAAAAATCTACGCACCAGAATCGAACCAGCGACCTTCTGCCAATATGGAAAAAAGATAAGGCATGCAAAGAGCATGCTCGGGGCACGTCACCAGTCTAAAGTGGTCAAAAACAGTACAATATATTAGGAAACTTGTTGAGCGCAATGAAATCAAAGCAAGATTGATAAAAAGGAAGGATAAAAAATTTATACGCACATGGAATCGAACTTGCGACCTCTGCCAATATGGATAATAGATGGGGTATATGCAGCGCATCCTCGGGCCACCTTACCAGTCTAGAGCGGTCAAAAACACTACAATTAATTAGGAAACTTGTGGAGCGCAATGAAATCAAAAGGAGATTGATATAAAGGAAGAAAAAAAAATTGCTACGCACCGAAATAGAACCAGCGACCTTCTACCAATACCGATAAAAGATGGGGCATGCGCAGCGCATGCTCGGGGCACCTCACCAGTTTAGCGCGGTCAAAAACAGTACAATAAATTAAGAAACTTTTGCAGCTCAAGAAAATCAAAGCAAGATTGATAAAAAGGAAGAAAAAACAAAAAAAAATTTCTACGCACGGGAATCGAACAAGCGACCTTCTCCCAATATGGATAAAAGATGGGGCATGCGCAGCGCATGGTCGGGGCACCTTACCAGTCTAGAGCGGTCAAAAACAATACAATCAATTAGGATTTTTGTGGAGCGCAATGAAATCAAAGCAAGATTAATAAAAAGAAAGAAAAAACAACAAAAAAATTTCTACGCATCGGAATCGAACCAGCGACCTTCTGCCAAGATGGGTAAAAGATTGGGCATGCGCAGTGCATTCTCGGGGCACCTCACTAGTCTAGAGCGGTCAAAAACAGTACAATCAATTAGGAAACTTGTAAAGCGCAATGAAATCAAAGCAAGATTGATAAAAAGGAAGAAAAAACAAAAAAAAAATTTCTACGCACCAGAATCAAACAAGCGACCTTCTGCCAATATGGATAAAGGGTGAGGCGCATCCAGCGCATGCTCGGGACACGTCACAAGTGTAGATCTAAACAGTACAATTAATTAGAAAACTTGTGGAGCGAAATGAAATCAAAGCAAGATTGATAAAAAGGAAGATAAAATGAAAAAGAAAAATTTCTACGCACCGGAATCGAACCAGCGATCTTCTGCGGATATGGATAAGAGATGGGGCATGCGCAGCGCATTCTCGGGACACGTCAAAACTCTAGAGCTGTCAAAAAGAGTACAATTAATTAGAAAACTTGTGGCGCGCAATGAAATCAAAGCAAGATTAATAAAAAGGAAGAAAAAAGAAAAAAAAAATTCCTACGCACCGGAATCGAACCAGCGACCTTCTACCAAGATGGATAAAAGATGGGGCATGCGCAGCGCATGCTCAGAGCACCTCACCAGTCTAGAGCGGTCAAAAACAGTACAATCAATTAGGAATCTTGTGGAGCGCAATGAAATCAAAGCAAGACTGATAAAAAGAAAGAAAAAACGAAAAAGAAAAATTTTTACGCACCGGAATCGAACCAGCGACCTTCTGCCAATATGACTAAAAGATGGGCATACGCAGCGGATGTTCGGGGCACCTCACCAGTCTAGAACGGTCAAAAACAGTACAATCAATTAGGAAACTTGTAGAGCACAATAAAATCAAGGCAAGATTGATAAAAAGGAAGAAAAAAACAAAAAACAAGTTTCTCCCCACCAGAATCAAGCAAGCGTCCTTCTGCGAATATTGATAAGAGATGGGGCATACGCAGCGCATGCTCGGGCCACCTCACCAGTCTAGAGCGGTCAAAAACAGTGCAATCAATTAGGAAACTTGTGGAACGCAATAAAAATCAAAGATAGATTGATAAGAAGAAAGAAGAAACAAAAATAAAAATTTCTACGCACCGAAATCGAACCAGTGGCCTTCTGCAAATATGGATAAAAGATAGTGCATGGGCAGCGCATGGTCGGGGCACCTTACCAGTCTAGAGCGGTCAAAAACAGTACAATTAATTAGGAAACTCGTGGAACGCCATAAAATAGAAGCAAGATTGCCAAAAAAGAAGGAAAAAAAGTTCTACGCACCAGAATGGAACCAGCGACCTTCTGCCAATATGGACAAAAGATAAGGCATGCGCAAAGCATGCTCGACGCACGTCACCAGTCTACAGTGGTCAAAAACAGTACAATATGTTAGGAAACTTGTTAAGCGCAATGAAATTAAAGCAAGATTGATAAAAAGGAAGGATAAAAAATTTATACGCACATGGAATCGAACTTGCGAGCTCTTCCAATATGGATAATAGATGGGGTATATGCAGCGCATCCTCGGGGCACCTTACCAGTTTAGAGCAGTCAAAAAAAGTACAATCATTTAGCAAACTTGTGGAGCGCAATGACATCAAAACAAGATTGATATAAAAAAAGAAAAAAAATTGCTACGCACCGGAATCGAACCAGCGACCTTCTACCAATATGGATAAAAGATGGGGAATCCGCAGCGCATGCTCGGGGCACCTCGCCAGTCTAGAGCGGTCAAAAGCAGTACAATCAAGTAGGAAACTTGTGAAGCGCAATGAAATCAAAGCAAGATTGATAAAAAGGAAGAAAAAAGAACAAAAAAAATTCCTACGCACCGGAATCGAACCAGTAACCTTCTGCCAAGATGGATAAAAGATGGGGCATGCGCAGCGCATGCTCGGGGCACCTCACCAGTCTAGAGCGGTCAAAAACAGTACAATCAATTAGAATACTTGTAGAGCGCAATGAAATCAAAGCAAGATTGATAAAAAGGAAGAAAAAACAAAAAAAAACTTCTACGCATTAGAATCGAACCAGCGACCTCCTGCCAATATGGATAAAAGGTGGGGCACACGCAGCGCATGCTCGGGTCACGTCACCAGTCTAGAGCGGTCAAAAACAGTACAATCAATTAGGAAACTTGTGGAGCACAATGAAATCAAAGGAAGATTGATAAAAAGGAAGAAAAAAACAAAAAACAAGTTTCTCCGCACAAGAATCGAGCCAGCGACCTTCTGCGAATATTGATAAGAGATGGGGCATACGCAGCGCATGCTCAGGGCCTCTCACTAGTCTAGAGCGGTCAAAAACAGTGAATTTAATTAGGAAACTTGTGGAACGCAATAAAAATTAAAGCAAGATTAATAAGAAGAAAAAAGAAAAAAAAAAGAAAAATTTCTACGCACCGGAATCGAAGCAGCGGCCTTCTGCCAATATAAATAAAAGATCGTGCATACGCAGCGCAAGGTCGGGGCACCTCACCAGTCTAGAGTGGTCAAAAACAGTACAATCAATTAGGAAACTTGTGGAGCACAATGAAATCAAAGCAAGATTGCTAAGAAGGAAGAAAAAAACAAAAAACAAGTTTCTCCGCACAAGAATCGAGCCAGCGACCTTCTGCGAATATTCATTAGAGATGGGGCATACGCAGCGCATGCTCGGGGCACCTCACCAGTCTAGAGCGGTCAAAAACAGTACAATCAATTAGGAAACTTGTGGAGCACAATGAAATCAAAGCAAGATTGATAAAAAGAAAGAAAAAAACAAAAAACAAGTTTCTCCGCACCAGAATCGAAGCAGCGGCCTTCTGCAGATATGGATAAAAGATAGTGCATTCGCAGCGCATGGTCGGGACACCTTACCAGTCTAGAGCGGTCAAAAACAGTACAATCAATTAAGAAACTTGTGGAACGCGATGAAATAGAAGCAAGATTAATAAAAAGCAAGAAAAAAAAAATTCTACGCACCAGAATCGAACCAGCGACCTTCTGCCAATATGGACAAAAGATAAGGCATGCAAAGAGCATGCTTGGGGCACGTCACCAGTCTACAGTGGTCAAAAACAGTACAATATATTAGGAAACTTGTTGAGCGCAATGAAATCAAAGCTAGATTGATAAAAAGGAAGGATAAAAAATTTATACGCACATGGAATCGAACTTGCGACCTCTGCCAATATGGATAATACATGGGGTATATGCAGCGCATCCTCGGGGCACCTTACCAGTCTAGAGCGGTCAAAAACACTACAATTAATTAGGAAACTTGTGGAGCGCAATGAAATCAAAGCAAGATTGATAAAAAGGAAGAAAAAACAAAAAAGAAATGTCTACGCACGGGAATCGAACCAGCGACCTTCTACCAATATGGATAAAAGATGGGGCATGCGCAGCGCATGCTCGGGGCACCTCACCAGTCTAGAGCGTTCAAAAACAGTACAATCAATTAGGAAACTTTTGGCGCTCAATGAAATCAAAGCAGGATTGATAAAAAGAAAGAAACAACAAAAAAAAATGTCTACGCACGGGAATCGAACCAGCGACCTTCTGCCAAGATGGATGCAAGATGAAGCATGCGCAGCGCATGCTCGGGGCACCTCACCAGTCTAGAGCGGTCAAAAAAAGTACAATCAATTAACAAACTTCTGCAGCGCAATGAAATCAAAGAGAGATTGATAAAAAGGAAGAAAAAACGAAAAAGAAAAATTTTTACGCACTGGAATCAAACCAGCGACCTTCTGCCAATATGGATAAAAGATGGGGCATACGCAGCGCATGCTTGGGGCACCTCACCAGTCTAGAACGGTCAAAAACAGTACAATCAATTAGGAAACTTGTGGAGCACAATGAAATCAAAGCAAGATTGATAAAAAGGAAGAAAAAAGCACAAAACAAGTTTCTCTGAACCGGAATCGAGCCAGCGACCTTCTGCGAATATTGATAAGAGATAGGGCATACGCAGCGCATGCTCGGGGCACTTCAGCAGTCTAGAGCGGTCAAAAACAGAGCAATCATTTATGAAACTTGTTGAACGCAATAAAAATCAAAGATAGATTGCTAAGAAGAAAGAAAAAACAAAAATGAAAAATTTCTAAGCACCGGAATCGAAGCAGCGGCCTTCTGCCAATATGGATAAGAGATAGTGCATGCGCAGCGCATGGTCGGGGCACCTCACCAGTCTAGAGCGATCAAAGAATACACAATCAATTAGGAAACTTGTGGAACGCAATGAAATAGAAGCAAGATTGATAAGAAGCAAGAAAAAAAAAATTCTACGCACCAGAATCGAACCAGCGACCTTCTGCCAATATGGACAAGAGATAAGGCATGCGAAGAGCATGCTCGGGGCACGTCACCAGTCTACAGTGGTCAAAAACAGTACAATATATTAGGAAACTTGTTGAGCGCAATGAAATCAAAGCAAGATTGATAAAAAGGAAGAATAAAAAATTTATACGCACATGGAATCGAACTTGCCACCTCTGCCAATATGGATAATAGATGGGGTATATGAAGCGCATCGTCGGGGCACCTCACCAGTCTAGAGCGGTCAAAAACAGTACAATCAATTAGGAAACTGGTGGAGCGCAATGAAATCAAAACAAGATTGATAAGAAGAAAGAAGAAAAAAAAAGAAAAATTTCTACGGGCCGGAATCGAAGCCGCGCCCTTAAGCCATTATGGATAAAAGATGGGGCATGCGCAGCGCATGGTCGGGGCACCTCACCAGTCTAGAGCGGTCAAAAAAAGTACAATCAATTAGGAAACTTTTGGAGCTCAATGAAATGAAAGCAAGATTGATAAAAAGGAAGAAGAAACAAAAAAAAATTTCTACGCACCATAATCGAACCAGCGACCCTATGCATATATGAATAAAAGGTGGGGCACACGCAGCGCATGCTCGGGACACGTCACAAGTCTAGAGCTGTCAAAAACAGTACAATTAATTAGAAAACTTGTGGAGCGAAATGAAATCAAAGCAAGATTGATAAAAAGGAAGAAAAAACGAAAAAGAAAAATTTCTACGCACCGGAATCGAACCAGCGACCTTCTGCCAATATGGATAAGAGATGGGGCATGCGCAGCGCATGCTCGGGACACGTCACAAGTCTAGAGGTGTCAAAAACAGTTCAATTAATTAGAAAACTTGTGGCGCGCAATGAAATCAAAGAAAGATTGATAAAAAGGAAGAAAAAACAAAAAAGAAAAATTTCAACGCACAGGAATCGAACCAGCGACCTTCTGCCAATATGGATAAGAAATGGGGCATACGCAGCGCATTCTCGGGGCACCTTACCAGTCTAGAGCAATAAAAAACAGTACAATTAATTAGGAAACTTGTGGAGCGCAAAGAAATCAAAGCAAGATTGATAAAAAGGAAGGATAAAAAATTTATACGCACATGGAATCGAACTTGCGACCTCTGCCAATATGGATAATAGATGGGGTATATGCAGCGCATCCGCGGGCCACCTTACCATTCTAGAGCGGTCAAAAAAAGTACAATCAATTAGGAAACTTGTGGAGCGCAATGAAATCAAAGCAAGATTGATAAGAAGAAAGAAGAAAAAAAAAGAAAAATTTCTACGGGCCGGAATCGAAGCCGCGCCCTTAAGCCATTATGGATAAAAGATGGGGCATGCGCAGCGCATGGTCGGGGCACCTCACCAGTCTAGAGCGGTCAAAAAAAGTACAATCCATTAGGAAACTTTTGGAGCTCAATGAAATGAAAGCAAGATTGATAAAAAGGAAGAAGAAACAAAAAAAAATGTCTACGCACGGGAATCTAACCAGTGACCTTCTGCCAATATGGATAATAGATGGGGTATGCGCAGCGCATGGTCGGGGCACCTCACCAGTCTAGAGCGGTCAAAAACAGTACAATCAATTAGGAAACTTTTGGAGCTCAATGAAATCAAAGCAAGATTGATAAGAAGGAAGAATAAACCAAAAAACAAGTTTCTCCGAACCAGAATGGAACCAGCGACCTTCTGCGAATATTGACAAGAGATGGGGCATACACAGCGCATGCTCGGGGCATCTTACCAGTTTAGAGTGGTCAAAAACAGTGCAATGAATTAGGAAACTTGTGGAACGCAATAAAAATCAAAGCAAGATTGATAAGAAGAAGGAAGAAACAAAAAACAAAAAATTCTACGCACCGGAATGGAAGCAGTGGGCTTAAGCCAATATGGATAAAAGATAGTGCATTCGCAGCGCATGGTCGGGGCACCTCACCAGTCTAGAGCGGTCAAAAAAAAACCATGAATTAGGAAACTTGTGGAGCGCAATGAAATCAAGGCAAGATTAATAAGAAGTAAGAAGAAAGAAAAAAGAAAAAATTCTACGCACGGGAATCGAACCAGTGACCTTCTGCCAATATGGATAAGAGATGGGGCATGAGCAGCGCATGCTCGGGGCATCTCACCAGTCTAGAGCGGTCAAAAACAGTACAATCAATTAGGAAACTTTTGGAGCTCAATGAAATCAAAGCAAGATTGATAAAAAGAAAGAAAAAACAAAAAAAAATGTCTACGCACGAGAATCGAACCAGCGACCTTCTGCCAAGATGGATGAAAGATGAGGCATGCGCAGCGCATGCTCGGGGCACCTCACCAGTCTAGAGCGGTCAAAAACAGTTTAATAAATTAGGAAACTTGTAAAGCGCAATGAAATCAAAGCAAGATTGATAAAAAGGAAGAAAAAACAAAAAAAAACTTCTACGCACCAGAATCGAACCAGCGACCTTCTCCCAATATGGATAAGAGGTGGGGCACACGCAGCGCATGCTCGGGACTCGTCACAAGTCTAGAGCTGTCAAAAACAGTAAAATTAATTAGAAAACTTGTGGAGCGAAATGAAATCAAAGCAAGATTGATAAAAAGGAAGAAAAAACGAAAAAGAAAATTTTCTACGCATTGGAATCGAACCAGCGACCTGTCAATATGGATAAAAGATGGGGCATGCGCAGCGCATGCTCGGGACACGTCACAAGTCTAGAGCTGTCAAAAACAGAACAATCAATTACGAAAATTGTGGAGCGCAATAAAGGAAAGCAAGATTTATAAAGAGGAAAAAATAACAAAAAAAAAAATTTCTAGTCACCGGAATCGAACCAGCCATCTTCTACCAAGATGGATAAAAGATGGGGCATGCGCAGCGCATGCTCGGGGCACCTCACCAGTCTAGAGCGGTCAAAAAAAGTACAATCAATTAGGAAAATTGTGGAGCGCAATGAAATCAAAGCAAGATTGATAAAAAGGAAGAAAAAACAACAAAAAAAATTCCTACGCACCGAAATCGAACCAGTGACCTTCTGCCAAGATGGATAAAAGATGGGGCATGCGTAGCGCATGCTTGGGGCACCTCACCAGTCTAGAGCGGTCAAAAAAAATACAATAAATTAGGAAACTTGTAAAGTGCAATGAAATCAAAGCAAGGTTGATAAGAAGGAAGAAAAATCGAAAAAAAACTTCTACGCACCAGAATCGAACCAGCGACCTTCTGCCAATATGGATAAGAGGTGGGGCACACGCAGCGCATGCGCGGGACACGTCACCAGTCTAGAGCGGTCAAAAACAGTACAATCAATTAGGAAACTTGTGGAGCGCAATGAAATCAAAGAATAATTGATAAAAAGGAAGAAAAAACAAAAACAAAATGTCTAAGCACGGGAATCGAACAAGCGACCTTCTTCCAATATGGATGAAAAATGGGGCATGCGCAGCGCATGCTCAGGGTCTCTCACCAGTCTAGAGCGGTCAAAAACAGTGAATTTAATAAGGAAACCTGTGGAACGCAATAAAAATTAAAGCAAGATTAATAAGAAGAAGGAAGAAACAAAAAAGAAAAATTTCTACGCACCGGAATCGAAGCAGCGGCCTTCTGCCAATATGGATAAAAGATAGTGCATGCGCAGCGCAAGGTCGGGGCACCTCACCAGTCTAGAGTTGTCAAGAACAGTACAATCAATTAGGAAACTTTTGGAGCTCAATGAAATCAAAGCAAGATTGATAAAAAGGAAGAAAAAACAAAAAAAATGTCCACGCACCGGAATCGAACCAGCAACCTTCTGCCAAGATGGATAAAAGATGGGGCATGTGCAGCGCATGCTCGGGGCACCTCACCAGTCTAGAGCGGTAAAAAATATTACAATCAGTTAGGAAACTTGTGAAGCGCAATGAAATAAAAGCAAGATTGATATAAAGTAAGAAAAAAGAAAAAAAAATTCTACGCACCAGAATCGAACCAGCGACCTTCTGCCAATATGGTTAAGAGATGGGGCATACGCAGCGCATGCTCGGGGCATTTCACCAGTCTAGAGCGGTCAAAAACAGTACAATCAATTAGGAAACTTGTGGAGCACAATGAAATCAAAGCAAGATTGATAAAAAGGAAGAAAAAACAAAGAAGCAAAAGTTTCTACGCACCGGAATCGAACCAGCGACCTTCTGCGAATATTGATAAGAGATGGGGTATAAGCAGCGCATGGTCGGGGCACCTCACCATTGTAGAGCGGTCAAAAACAGTGCAATCAATTAGGAAACTTGTATAACGCAATAAAAATCAAATATAGATTGATCAGAAGAAAGAAGAAACAAAAAAAAGAAAAATCTCTACGCACCGGAATCGAAGCAGCAGCCTTCTGCCAATATGGATAAAAGATAGTGCATGCGCAGCGCATGGTCGGGGCACCTCACCAGTCTACAGCGGTCAAAAACAGTACAATCAATTAGGAAACTTGTGGAACGCGATGAAATAGAAGCAAGATTGATAAAAAGCAAGAAAAAAAAATTCTACGCACCAGATTTGAACCAGCGACCTTCTGCCAATATGGATAAAAGATGGGGCATGCGAAGAGCATGCTCGGGGCACGTCACCAGTCTACAGTGGTCAAAAACAGTACAATATATTAGGAAACTTGTCGAGCGCAATGAAATCAAAGCAGGATTAATAAAGAAGTAGGATAAAAAATTTATACGGACATGGAATCGAACTTGCGACCTCTTCCAATATGGATAATACATGGGGTATATGCAGCGCATCCTCGGGCCACCTTACCAGTCTAGAGTGGTCAAAAACAGTACAATCAATTAGGAAACTTGTGGAGCGCAATGAAATCAAAGCAAGATTGATAAAAAGGAAGAAAAAACAACAAAAAATGTCTACGCACGGGAATCGAACCAGCGACCTTCTACCAATATGGATAAAAGATGGGGCATGCGCAGCGCATGCTCGGGGCACCTCACCAGTCTAGAGCGGTCAAAAAGAGTACAATCAATTAGAAAACTTTTTGAGCTCAATGAAATCAAAGCAAGATTGATAAAAAGGAAGAAAAAACAAAGAAGCAAAAGTTTCTACGCACCGGAATCGAACCAGCGACCTTCTGCCAATATGACTAAAAGATGGGGCATACGCAGCGCATGTTTGGGGCACCTCACCAGTCAAGAGCGGTCAAAAACAGTGCAATCAATTTAAAACTTGTATAACGCAATAAAAATCAAAGATAGATTGATAAGAAGAAATAGAAACAAAAAAGAAAAATCTGTACGCTCCGGAATCGAAGCAGCGGCCTTCTGCCAATATGGATAAAAGATAGTGCATGCGCAGCGCATGGTCGGGGCACCTTACCAGTCTAGAGCGGTCAAAAACAGTACAATCAATTAGGAAACTTGTGGAGCGCAATGAAATCAAAGCAAGATTGATAAAAAGGAAGAAAAAACAAAAAAAAAATGTCTAAGCACGGGAATCGAACCAGCGACCTTCTGCCTATATGGATAAAAGATGGGGCATGCGCAGCGCATGCTCGGGGCACCTCACCAGTCTAGAGCGGTCAAAAACAGTACAATCAATTAGAATACTTGTGGAGCGAAAATAAATCAAAGCAAGATTGATAAAAAGGATTA
Source organism: Ricordea florida (assembly GCA_949710005.1). Taxonomy (NCBI): domain Eukaryota; kingdom Metazoa; phylum Cnidaria; class Anthozoa; order Corallimorpharia; family Ricordeidae; genus Ricordea; species Ricordea florida. Next base: position 19,857,912 of record OX453284.1, read on the forward strand.
AAAAACAACAAAAAAAATTTCTACGCACCGGAATCGAACAAGCGACCTTCTGCCAAGATGGGTAAGACATGGGGCATGCGCAGCGCATGCTCGGGGCGCCTCACCAGTCTAGAGCGGTCAAAAACAGTACAATAAATTAGGAAACTTATGAAGCACAATGAAGTCAAAGCAAGATTGATAAAAAGGAAGACAAAACAAAAAAAAAATTTCTACGCACCAGAATTGAACCAGCGACCTTCTGCCAATATGGATAAAAGGTGGGGCATACACAGCGCATGCTCGGGACACTTCACACACCTAGAGCTGTCAAAAACAGTACAATTAATTAGAAAATTTGTGGAGCTCAATGAAATCAAAGCAACATTGATAAGAAGGAAGAAAAAACGAAAAAAGAATTTTTTCTACGCACCGGAATCAAACCAGCGACCTTATGCCAATATGACTAAAAGATGGGGCATACGCAGCGCATGCTCGGGGCACCTCACCAGTCTAGAGCGGTCAAAAACAGTACAATCAATTAGAATACTTGTGGAGCGCAAATAAATCAAACCAAGATTGATAAAAAGGATTAAAAAACAACAAAAAAAATTTCTACGCACCGGAATCGAACAAGCGACCTTCTGCCAAGATGGGTAAGAGATGGGGCATGCGCAGCGCATGCTCGGGGCGCCTTACCAGTCTAGAGCGGTCAAAAACAGTACAATCAATTAGGAAACTTATGAAGCACAATGAAGTCAAAGCAAGATTGATAAGAAGGAAGAAAAAACGAAAAAAGAATTTTTTCTACGCACTGGAATCAAACCAGCGACCTTATGCCAATATGACCAAAAGATGGGGCATACGCAGCGAATGCTCGGGGCACCTCACCAGCCTAGAACGATCAAAAACCGTACAATCAATTAGAAAACTTGTGAAGCACAATGAAATCAAAGCAAGATTGATTAAAAGGAAGAAAAAACCAAAAAACGAGTTTCTCCGCACCAGAATCGAACCACCGACCTTCTGCGAATATTAATAAGAGATGGGGTATACGCAGCACATGCTCGGGGCACCTCACCAGTCTAGAGCGGTCAAAAACAATGCAATCAATTAGGAAACTTGTGGAACGCAATAGAAATCAAAGCAAGATTGATAAAAAGAAACAAGAAACAAAAAAGAAACATTTCTACGCACCAGAATCGAACCAACCACCTTCTGCCAATATGGATAAAAGATGGGGCCTACGCAGCGCGTGTTCGGGGCAGCTCACCAGTCTAGAGCGGTCAAAAACAGTACAATCAATTAGGAAACATTTGGAGCTCAATGAAGTCAAAGCAAGATTGATAAAAAGGAAGAAAAAACGAAAAAAAATTGCTACGAACAGGAAATGAACCAGCGACCTTCTGCCAATATGGATAAGAGATGGGGCATGAGCAGTGCATGTTCGGGGAGCCACACCAGTCTAGAGCGGTCGAAAACAGTACAATCAATTAGGAAACTTGTGCAGCGCAATGAAATCAAAGAAAGATTGATAAAAAGGAAGAAAAAAAATTGCTACGAACCGGAAACGAACCAGCGACCTTCTGCCAATATGGATAAAAGATGGGGCATGCGCAGTGCAGGCTCGGAGCACCCCACCAGTATAAAGCGGTCAAACGCAGTACAATCAATTAGAAAACTTGTGGAGCTCAATGAAATCAAAGCAAGATTGATAAAAAGGAAGAAAAAAAAAAGAACAAAAGTTTATACTCACCAGAATCGAACCAGCGAGATTCTGCCAATATGGATAAAAGATGGGAATACGCAGCGAGTGCTCGGGGCACATCACCAGTCTAGAGCGGTCAAAAACAGTACAATCAATTAGAAAACTTGTGGAGCGCAATAAAATCAAAGCAAGATTGATAAAAAGGAAGAAATAAACAAAAAAAAATTTCTAGTCACCGGAATCGAACCAGCGAGCTTCTGCCAATATGGATAAAATATGGGGCATACGCAGCACATGCTCGGGTCACCTCACCAGTCTAGAGCGGTCAAAAACAGTACAATCAATTAGGAAACTATTGGAGCTAAACGAAGTTAAAGCAAGATTGATAAAGAGGAAGAAAAAACAGGAAAAATGTCTACGCACAAGAATCGAAAAAGCGACCTTCTACCAGTATGGATAAAAGATGGGGCGTGTGCAGCGCATGCTCGGGACCCCTCATCAGTCTAGAGCGGTAAAAAACAGTACAATCAATTAGGAAACTTGTGGAGTGCAATATAATCAAAGCAAGATTGATAAAAAGAAAGAAATAATAAAAAAGAAAAATTTCTAGTCACCAGAATCCAACCAGCGACCTACTGCAAATATGGAGAAAAGGTGGGGAATACGCAGCGCATGGTCGGGACACGTCACAAGTCTAGAGCTGTCAAAAACAGTGCAATTAATTAGAAAACTTGTGGAGCGCTTTTATTTCATTGTGGAGCACAATGAAATAAAAGCAAGATTGATAAAAAGAAACCAGAAACAAAAAAGAAAAATTTCTACGCACCAGAATCGAACCAGCGACCTCTTGCCAATAGGGATAAAAGATGGGGCATGCGCAGCGCATGCTCGGGGCACCTCACCAGTCTAGGGCGGTCAAAAACAGTACAATCAATTAGGAAACTTGTTGAGCGCAATAAAATCAAGGCAAGATTGATAAAAAGGAAGAAAAAACAAAAAAAATATGTCCACGCACCGGAATCGAACCAGCGACCTTCTGCAAGGATGAATAAGAGATGGGGCATGCGCAGCGCATGCTCGGGGCACCTCACCAGTCTAGAGCGGTCAAAAACAGTAAAATCAATTAGGAAACTTGTGAAGCGCAATGAAATCAAAGCAAGATTGATAAAAAGTAAGAAAAAACGAAAAAAAATTTCTACGCACCAAAAACGAACCAAGGACGTTCTGCCAATATGGATATAAGGTGGGGGATACGCAGCGCATGCTCGGGACACGTTACAACTCACAATGAAAATATGACACACATGAAAATACGTAACAATGAAATAAAAGCAAGATTGATAAAAAGAAACCAGAAACAAAAAAAAAAATTTCTACGCACCAGAATCGAACCAGCGACCTTTTGCCAATAGGGATAAAAGATGGGGCATACGCAGCGCATGTTCGGGTCACCTCACCAGTCTAGAGCGGTCAAAAACAGTACAATCAATTAGGAAACTATTGGAGCTAAATAAAGTCAAAGCAAGATTGATAAAAAGAAAGAAAAAACAGAAAAAATGTCTACGCACAAGAATCGAAAAAGCGACCTTCTACCAGTATGGATAAAAGATGGGGCATGTGCAGCGCATGCTCGGGGCCCCTCACCAGTCTAGAGCGGTAAAAAACAGTGCAATCAATTAGGAAACTTGTGGAACGCAATAAAAATCAAAGATAGATTGATAAGAAGAAAGAAGAAACAAAAAAGAAAAATTTCTACGCACCGGAATCGAAGCAGCGGTTTTCTGCCAATATGAATAAAAGATAGTGCATGCGCAACGCATGGTCGGGGCACCTCACCAGTCTAGAGCGGTCAAAAATAGTGCAATCAATTAGGAACCTTGTGAAACGCAATAAAAATCAAAGCAAGATTGATAAAAAGAAAGAAGAAACAAAAAAGAAAAATTTCTACGCACCGGAATCGAAGCAGCGTCCATGTGCCCATATGGATAAGAGATAGTGCATGCGCAGCGTATGGTCGGGGCACATCACCAGTCTAGAGCGGTCAAAAACAGTACAATTAATTAGGAAACTTATGTAGCGCAGTTAAATCAAACAAGATTGATAAAAAGGAAGAAAAAAAAATTTCTGCGAACCGGAATCGAACCACCGACCTTCTGCCAATCTGGATAAGAGATGGGGCATGCGCAGTGCATGCTCGGGGCACCTCACCAGTCTAAAGCGGTCAAACACAGTACAAACAGTTAGGAAACTTGTGGAGCGCAATGAAATCAAAGCAAGATTGATAAAAAGGAAGAAAAAACGAAAAAGGAAAATTCTTACGCACCGGAAACGAACCAGCTACCTTCTGCCAATATGACTAAAATATGGGGCATACGCAGCGGTCGCTCTTGTCACCCCACCAGTCTAGAACGGTCAAAAAAAGTGCAATCAATTAGAAAACTTGTGAAGCGCAATGAAATTAAAGCAAGACTGATAAAAAGGAAAAAAAAGCAAAAAAGAAAAATTTCTACACACCGGAATCGAACCAGCGACCTTCTGCCAATATGGATAAAAGAGGGGGCATACGCAGCGCATGCTCAGGGCACCTCACAATTCTAGAGCGGTCAAAAACAGTACAATCAATTAGGAAACTTGTGGAGCGCAATAAAATTAAAGCAAGATTGATAAAAAGAAAGAAAAACAAAAAAGAAAAATTTTTACGCACCGGAATCGAACCAGCGACCTTCTGCCAATATGGATAAAAGATGGGGCATACGCAGCGCATGCGCGGGGTACCTCACCAGTCTAGAGCGGTCGAAAACAATACAATCAATTATGAAACTTGTGGAGCGCAATGAAATCAAAGCAAAATTGTTAAAAAGGAAGAAAAAACAAAAAAAAAAATTTATACGCACCGGAATCAAACCAGCAACTTTCTGCCAATATGGATAAAAGATGGAGAATACGCAGCGCATGCTCGGGGCACCTTACCAGTCTACTGCGGTCAAAAACAGTACAGACAATTAGGAGAGTTATGGATTGCAATGAAATCAAAGGAACATTGATGAAAAAGAAAAAGAAAAAAATTAATACGCACCTGGAATCGAACCCGCGACCTCTGCAAATATGGATAAAATATGGGGCATACGCAGCGCATGCTCGGGACACCTTACCAGTCTAGCGCGGTCAAAAACAGTACAATCAATTAGAAAACTTGTGGAGCGCAATGACATCAAAGTAAGATTGATAAAAAGGAATAAAAAAACCAAATAAAATTTCTACGCACTAGAATCGAGCCAGCGACCTTCTGCCAATATCGATAAAAGGTTGGGCATACGGAGTGCATGCTCGGGGCACCTTACCAGTCTAGAGCGGTAAAAAACAGTACAATCAATTAGGAAACTTGTAGAGCGCAATGAAATCAAAGCAATATTGATAAAAGGGAAGAAAAAACAACAAAAAAAATTTCTACGCACCGGAATCGAACCAGCGACCTTCTGCCAATATCGATAAAAGGTTGGGCATACGGAGTGCATGCTCGGGGCACCTCACAAGTCTAGAGCGGTCAAAAACAGTACAATCAATTAGGAAACTTGTGGAGCGCAATAAAATCAAAGCAAGATTGATAAAAAAGAAAAAAAAAATTGATACGCACCTGGAATCGAAACCGCAACCTCTGCCAATATGGATAAGAGATGGGGCATACGCAGCGCATGCTCGGGGCATCTCACCAGTCTAAAGCGGTCAAAAACACTAGTGTCAATTAGGAGACATGTGGAGCGCAATGAAATCAAAGCAAGATTGATAAAAAGAAAGAAAAAACAACTAAAAAATTTTCTACGCACCGGAATCGAACAAGCGACCTTCTGCCAATTTGGAGAAAAGATGGGGCATACGCAGCGCATGCTCGGGACATCTCACCAGTTTAGAGCGGTCAAAAACAGTACAATTAATTCGGAGACTTTTGGAGCGCAATGAAATCAAAGCAAGATTGATAAAAAGGAAGAAATAACAAAAAAGAAAAATTTCTACTCACCAGAATCGAACCGGCGACCTTCTGCCAATATGGATAAAATATGGGGCATACGCAGCGCATGGTCGGGGCACCTCACCAGTCTAGAGCGCTCAAAAACAGTGCAATCAATTAGGAAACTTGTGGAGCGCAATGACATCAAAGCAAGATTGATAAAAAGGAAAGAAAAAAACAAAAAAAATTTCTACGCACCGGAATCGAACCAGCGACCCTCTGCCAATATGGATAAGAGATGGGGCATACGCAGCGCATGGTCGGGACACCTCACCAGTCTAGAGCGTTCAAAAGTAGTACAATAAATTAGGAAACTTTTGGAGCTTAATGAAATCAAAGCAGGGTTGATAAAAAGGAAGAAAAAACAAAAGAGAAAAATTTCTTTGAACAAGAATCGAACCAGCGACCTTCTGCCAATATGGATAAAAGGTGGGGCATACGGAGCGTTAGCTCGGGACACGTCACCAGTCTAGAGCAGTCAAAAACAGTACAATCAATTAGGAAACTTGTGCAGCGCAATGAAATCAAAGCAATATTGACAAAAAGGAAGAAATAACAAAAAAGAAAAATTTCTAGTCACCGAAATCGAACCAGCGAGCTTCTGCCATTATGGATAGCCATATACCTTCTGCCATATACCTTGCACTATGTTTGTTTCAGGAATTAAGTGTATTTACTCTACACTCTTTAGCAAGCTGTATCTTTAGTAATATTTATTTCATGAATTTAGCATGAGCACCTTATAACAAAACAAATAAATGTATTAGAGCGCACACACTTAATCCGTGAAATATAAACAGTACAAAATAGGTGTTAAATTATGCTAATTTGTTTGTTTCCTATTGTCTAATCAACACTATTTAGTAGTAGCTAGTATTATTTGTTTCACAGATAAAGTGAGTGCACTCTACTATAAGTTACCTACAACATCGTAGACAATAGGAACCAAAATGTTTTCTTTGTATCAACAAGTACAAGTTATTGTTCATGGTTTAAATGTGTACTCCTTAACTCATGGAAATGAGTACAACTTACAGAAGTACCGATGTGTGTATTGGGAAGTTGTGCATATTGCAAACACTATAACAAAAATCAAATTGTAAAATTTCCTAATCAAAATCGTATGTCATTCCAAACTGCTTCTCCTCATTTACAATAGCCTCAATTCTCTTCTTATTCTTGAACTTCTTCTTGAGAAACTCATCATCTGAATAAGAGGTGCCCATAATCTTATTAAAAAGACTTTTTACCGGCCCTGGCAAAAGAAGTAAACGCCAAGACAGCCTTCTTGTGTTTCTTTTGGTCTCGCCGGTGAATAAGCCGTAGTTTGTGGTTGACGCAAGTGTCCGTATAATTTGGAATAATTCTGTAGGCAATTCCACCTTTATAAAAACTTTCCAAGGACTTCTTGGAGCAAACCTAAACGATAATCTTCTCATAAACTGCTTGTACCATCTCTCTGCTTTGCGTTAAAGCGTGGGGTAGTACTGGCCAACGCGATGCCTATGTTTTGACTTCGATGGTCCGAAATGGCTCTGTAATTGGCTCCACAAGATTTTTAAGGTCTTCAAAAGCCTTCTCCAATTTTCCTTTATCTAAATTGTCCAGAGACAATAGTTCAGACCGGCATACAGTAAGTGCACCGAGGATAATATTCGGAATGATTTCCGCTCAGGTCCCTACTTCATTACGAATGTTGTAGCCGAGCAAGAAATGTTTGCACGCGAACTTCCCAAGACAATTCAAGTACAGCATGCATAATGAAGTAGCCTCACAACAGCAGCCATTTTTAATTTGTTCGAATCAGGAAGGTTAATACTTCATTCGTACACATATTCAGTGCCCAAACACACATGGCCTTTCAAGTGTCACACTCATGAAGTATTGTGTCGGGTGTTACGGCTGACCAACATATTGTGCACTCAACTTGGCAACATTTGGCAGTAAAATTTCCCAGCGTGGTACAATTAATTAGGAAACTTGTGGAGCACAATGAAATCAAAGCATGATTGATAAAAAGGAAGAAAAAGACAAAAAACAAGTTTCTGCGCACCAGAATCGAGGCAGCGCCCTTCTGCGAATATTGATAAGAGATAGGGCATACGCAGCGCATGGTCGGGGAACCTCACCAGTCTAGAGTGGTCAAAAACAGTGCAATCAATTAGGAAACTTGTGGAACGCAATAAAAATCAAAGATAGATTGATAAGAAGAAAGAAGAAAAAAAAAGCAAAATTTCTACGCACCGGAATCCAAGCAGCGGTTTTCTGCCAATATGAATAAAAGATAGTGCATAAGCAGCGCATGGTCGGGGCACCTCACCAGTCTAGAGTGGTCGAAAACAGTGCAATCAATTAGGAAACTTGTGGAACGCAATAAAAATCAAAGATAGATTGATAAGAAGAAAGAAGAAACAAAAAAGAAAAATTTCTACGCACCGGAATCGAAGCAGCGGTTTTCTGCCAATATGGATAAAAGATAGTGCATGCGCAGCGCATGGTCGGGGCACCTCAACAGTCTAGAGCGGTCAAAAACAGTACAATCAATTAGGAAACTTGTGGAACGCAATAAAACAGAAGCAAGATTGATAAAAAGGAAGAAAAAAAAATTCTACGCACCAGAATCGAACCAGCGACCTTCTGCCAATATGGACAAGAGATAAGGCATGCGAAGAGCATGCTCGGGGCACGTCACCAGTCTACAGTGGTCAAAAACAGTACAATATATTAGGAAACTTGTTGAACGCAATAAAATCAAAGCAAAATTGATAAAAAGGAAGGATAAATATTTATACGCACATGGAATCGAACTTGCGACCTCTGCCAATATGGATAATACATGGGGTATATGCAGCGCATCCTCGGGGCACCTTACCAGTCTAGAGCGGTCAAAAACAGTACAATCAATTAGGAAACTTTTGGAGCTCAATGAAAACAAAGCAAGATTGATAAAAAGGAAGGAAAAAGAAAAAAAAAATTTCTACGCACTGGAATCGAAGCAGCGACCTTCTCCCAATATGGATAAAAGATGGGGCATGCGCAGCGCATGCTCGGGGCACCTCACCAGTCTAGAGCGGTCAAAAAAAGGAAAATCAATTAGGAAACTTGTGAAGCGCAATGAAATCAAAGCAAGATTGATAAAAAGGAAGAAAAAACAACAAAAAAAACTTCTACGCACGGGAATCGAACCAGCGACCTTCTGCCAATATGGATAAGAGATAGTGCATGCGCAGCGCATGGTCGGGGCACCTCACCAGTCTAGAGCGGTCAAAAGCATAGAATTAATTAGGAAACATATGCAGCGCAATTAAATCAAAGCAAGATTGATAAAAAGGAAGAAAAAAAAATTGCTACGAACCGGAATCGAACCAGTGACCTTTGTCAAGATGGATAAAAGATGGGGCATGCGCAGCGCATGCTCGGGGCCCCTCACCAGTCTAGAACGGTCAAAAACAGTACAAACAATTAGGAATCTTGTGAAGCATCAAAGCAAGATTGATAAAAAGGAAGAAAAAACCAAAAAACCAGTTTCTCCGCACCAGAATGGAACCAGCGACCTTCTGCGATTATTGATAAGAGATGGGGCATAGCAGCGCATGCCCGGGGCACCTAACCATTATAGTGTGGTCAAAAACAGTGCAATGAATTAGGAAACTTGTGGAACGCAATAAAAATCAAAGCAAGATTGATAAGAAGAAAGAAGAAACACAAAAGAAAAAACTCTACGCACCGGAATCAAAGCAGCGGGCTTCTGCCGATATGGATAAAAGATAGTGCATTCGCAGCGCATGGTCGGGGCACCTCACCAGTCTAGAGCGGTCAAAAAAAAAAACCATCAATTAGGAAACTTGTGGAGCGCAATAAAATGAAGGCAAGATTGATAAAAAGGAAGAAAAAAACAAAAAAAAATTTCTACGCATCGAAAACGAAGCAGCGGCCTTCTACCAATATGGATAAAAGATGGGGAACCCGCAGCGCATGCTCGGGGCACCTCACCAGTCTAGAGCGGTCAAAAGCAGTACCATCAATTAGGAAACTTGTGAAGCGCAATGAAATCAAAGCAAGATTGATAAAAAGGAAGAAAAAAAAACAAAAAAAATTCCTACGCACCGAAATCGAACCAGTGACCTGCCGAGATGGATAAAAGATGGGGCATGCGCAGCGCATGCTCGGGGCACCTCACCAGTCTAGAGCGGTCAAAAACAGTTTAATAAATTAGGAAACTTATAAAGCGCAATGAAATCAAAGCAAGATTGATAAAAAGGAAGAAAAAACAAAAAAAAACTTCTACGCACCAGAATCGAACCAGCGACCTTCTCCCAATATGGATAAAAGGTGGGGCACACGCAGCGCATGCTCGGGACTCGTCACAAGTCTAGAGCTGTCAAAAACAGTAAAATTAATTAGAAAACTTGTGGAGCGAAATGAAATCAAAGCAAGATTGATAAAAAGGAAGAAAAAACGAAAAAGAAAATTTTCTACGCATTGGAATCGAACCAGCGACCTGTCAATATGGATAAAAGATGAGGCATGCGCAGCGCATGCTCGGGACACGTCACAAGTCTAGAGCTGTCAAAAACAGTACAATCAATTAGGAAAATTGTGAAGCGCAATAAAGGAAAGCAAGATTTATAAAAAGGAAAAAATAACAAAAAAAAAAATTTCTAGTCACCGGAATCGAACCAGCCACCTTCTACCAAGATGGATAAGAGATGGGGCATGCGCAGCGCATGCTCGGGGCACCTCACCAGTCTAGAGCGGTCAAAAACAGTACAATCAATAAGGAAACTTGTGGAGCGCAATGAAATCAAAGCAAGATTGATAAAAAGGAAGAAAAAACAACAAAAAAAATTCCTACGCACCGAAATCGAACCAGTGACCTTCTGCCAAGATGGATAAAAGATGGGGCATGCGTAGCGCATGCTTGGGGCACCTCACCAGTCTAGAGCGGTCAAAAAAAATACAATAAATTAGGAAACTTGTAAAGTGCAATGAAATCAAAGCAAGGTTGATAAGAAGGAAGAAAAATCGAAAAAAAACTTCTACGCACCAGAATCGAACCAGCGACCTTCTGCCAATATGGATAAGAGGTGGGGCACACGCAGCGCATGCTCGGGACACGTCACCAGTCTAGAGCGGTCAAAAACAGTACAATCAATTAGGAAACTTGTGGAGCGCAATGAAATCAAAGAATAATTGATAAAAAGGAAGAAAAAACAAAAACAAAATGTCTAAGCACGGGAATCGAACAAGCGACCTTCTTCCAATATGGATGAAAAATGGGGCATGCGCAGCGCATGCTCAGGGTCTCTCACCAGTCTAGAGCGGTCAAAAACAGTGAATTTAATAAGGAAACCTGTGGAACGCAATAAAAATTAAAGCAAGATTAATAAGAAGAAGGAAGAAACAAAAAAGAAAAATTTCTACGCACCGGAATCGAAACAGCGGCCTTCTGCCAATATGGATAAAAGATAGTGCATGCGCAGCGCAAGGTCGGGGCACCTCACCAGTCTAGAGTTGTCAAGAACAGTACAATCAATTAGGAAACTTTTGGAGCTCAATGAAATCAAAGCAAGATTGATAAAAAGGAAGAAAAAACAAAAAAAATGTCCACGCACCGGAATCGAACCAGCAACCTTCTGCCAAGATGGATAAAAGATGGGGCATGCGCAGCGCATGCTCGGGGCACCTCACCAGTCTAGAGCGGTAAAAAATATTACAATCAGTTAGGAAACTTGTGAAGCGCAATGAAATAAAAGCAAGATTGATATAAAGTAAGAAAAAAGAAAAAAAAATTCTACGCACCAGAATCGAACCAGCGACCTTCTGCCAATATGGTTAAGAGATGGGGCATACGCAGCGCATGCTCGGGGCATTTCACCAGTCTAGAGCGGTCAAAAACAGTACAATCAATTAGGAAACTTGTGGAGCACAATGAAATCAAAGCAAGATTGATAAAAAGGAAGAAAAAACAAAGAAGCAAAAGTTTCTACGCACCGGAATCGAACCAGCGACCTTCTGCGAATATTGATAAGAGATGGGGTATAAGCAGCGCATGGTCGGGGCACCTCACCATTGTAGAGCGGTCAAAAACAGTGCAATCAATTAGGAAACTTGTATAACGCAATAAAAATCAAATAAAGATTGATAAGAAGAAAGAAGAAACAAAAAAAGAAAAATCTCTACGCACCGGAATCGAAGCAGCAGCCTTCTGCCAATATGGATAAAAGATAGTGCATGCGCAGCGCATGGTCGGGGCACCTCACCAGTCTAGAGCGGTCAAAAACAGTACAATCAATTAGGAAACTTGTGGAACGCGATGAAATAGAAGCAAGATTGATAAAAAGCAAGAAAAAAAAAATTCTACGCACCAGATTTGAACCAGCGACCTTCTGCCAATATGGATAAAAGATGGGGCATGCGAAGAGCATGCTCGGGGCACGTCACCAGTCTACAGTGGTCAAAAACAGTACAATATATTAGGAAACTTGTCGAGCGCAATGAAATCAAAGCAAGATTAATAAAGAAGTAGGATAAAAAATTTATACGGACATGGAATCGAACTTGCGACCTCTTCCAATATGGATAATACATGGGGTATATGCAGCGCATCCTCGGGCCACCTTACCAGTCTAGAGTGGTCAAAAACAGTACAATCAATTAGGAAACTTGTGGAGCGCAATGAAATCAAAGCAAGATTGATAAAAAGGAAGAAAAAACAACAAAAAATGTCTACGCACGGGAATCGAACCAGCGACCTTCTACCAATATGGATAAAAGATGGGGCATGCGCAGCGCATGCTCGGGGCACCTCACCAGTCTAGAGCGGTCAAAAAGAGTACAATCAATTAGAAAACTTTTTGAGCTCAATGAAATCAAAGCAAGATTGATAAAAAGGAAGAAAAAACAAAGAAGCAAAAGTTTCTACGCACCGGAATCGAACGAGCGACCTTCTGCCAATATGACTAAAAGATGGGGCATACGCAGCGCATGCTTGGGGCACCTCACCAGTCAAGAGCGGTCAAAAACAGTGCAATCAATTTAAAACTTGTATAACGCAATAAAAATCAAAGATAGATTGATAAGAAGAAATAGAAACAAAAAAGAAAAATCTGTACGCTCCGGAATCGAAGCAGCGGCCTTCTGCCAATATGGATAAAAGATAGTGCATGCGCAGCGCATGGTCGGGGCACCTTACCAGTCTAGAGCGGTCAAAAACAGTACAATCAATTAGGAAACTTGTGGAGCGCAATGAAATCAAAGCAAGATTAATAAAAAGGAAGAAAAAACAAAAAAAAAATGTCTAAGCACGGGAATCGAACCAGCGACCTTCTGCCTATATGGATAAAAGATGGGGCATGCGCAGCGCATGCTCAGGGCCTCTCACCAGTCTAGAGCGGTCAAAAACAGTGAATTTAATTAGGAAACTTTTGGAGCTTAATAAAATCAAAGCAAGATTGATAAAAAGGAAGAAAAAAAACAAAAAAATGTCTACGCACCGGAATCGAACCAGCGACCTTCTGCCAAGATGGATAAAAGATGGGGCATGCGCAGCGCATGCTCAGGGCACCTTACCAGTCTAGAGCGGTGAAAAATAGTACAATCAATTAGGAAACTTGTGAAGCGCAATGAAATAAAAGCAAGATTGATGAAGAGGAAGAAAAAACAAAAAAAAATTTCTACGCACCAGAATCGAACAAGCGACCTTCTGCAAATATGGTTAAAAGATGGGGCATACGCAGCGCATGCTCGGGGCACCTCACCAGTCTAGAGCGGTCAAAAACAGTACAAGCAATTAGGAAACTTGTGGAGCACAATGAAATCAAAGCAAGATTGATAAAAAGGAAGAAAAAAACAAAAAAAAGGTTTCTCCGCACAAGAGTCGAGCCAGCGACCTTCTGCGAATATTTATAAGAGATGGGGTATACGCAGCGCATGGTCGGGGCACCTTACCATTCTAGAGCGGTCAAAAACAGTGCAATCAATTAGGAAACTTGTATAACGCAATAAAAATCAAATATAGATTGATAAGAAGAAAGAAGAAACAAAAAAGAAAAATCTCTACGCACCGAAATAGAAGCAGCGGCCTTCTGCCTATATGGTTAAGAGATGGGGCATACGCAGCGCATGCTCGGGGCATTTCACCAGTCTAGAGCGGTCAAAAACAGTACAATCAATTAGGAAACTTGTAGAGCACAATGAAATCAAAGCAAGATTGATAAAAAGGAAGAAAAAACAAAGAAGCAAAAGTTTCTACGCACCGGAATCGAACCAGGGACCTTCTGCGAATATTGATAAGAGATGGGGTATACGCAGCGCATGGTCGGGGCACCTCACCATTCTAGAGCGGTCAAAAACAGTGCAATCAATTAGGAAACTTGTATAACGCAATAAAAATCAAATATAGATTGATAAGAAGAAAGAAGAAACAAAAAAGAAAAATCTCTACACACCGGAATCGAACTAACGACCTTCTCCCAATATAGATAAAACATAGGGCATGCGCAGTTCATGATCGGGGCACCTCACCAGTCTAGAGCGGTCAAAAACAGTACAATTAATTAGGAAACTTGTAAAACGCACTGAAATCAAAGCAAGATTGATAAAAAGAAAAGAAGAAATATTTCTACGCACCAGAATCGAAGCATTGACCTTCTACCAAGATGGATAAGAGATGGGGCATGCGCAGCGCATAATCAGGGCACCACACCAGTCTAGAGCGGTCAAAAAAAGTACAATCAATTAGGAAACTTGTGGAATGCAATGAAATCAAAGCAAGATTAATAAAAAGGAGGAAAAAAAAAAGAAAAATGTCTTCGCACCGGAATCGAACCAGCGACCTTCTGCCAATATGCATAAACAATGGAGCATACGCAGCGCATGCTCGGGGCACCTCACAAGTCTAGAGCGGTCAAAAAGAGTACAATCAATTAGGAAACTTGTGAAGCGCAATGAAATCAAAGCAAGATTGATAAAGAGGAAGAAAAAACAACAAAAAAAATTTCTACGCACCGGAATCGAATCAGCGACCTTCTGCCAATATGGATAAGAGATGGGAAATACGCAGCGCATGCTCGGGACACCTCACCAGTCTAGAGCGGTCAAAAACAGAACAATCAATTAGGAAACTTGTGGAGCGCAATGAAATCAAAGCAAGATTGATAAAAAGGAAGAAAAAACAAAACAAATGTCTACGCACGGGAATCGAACCAGCGACCTTTTGCTAATATGGATAAGAGATGGGAAATACGCAGCGCATGCTCAAGACACCTCACCAGTCTAGAGCGGTCAAAAACAGAACAATCAATTAGGAAACTTGTGGAGCGCAATGAAATCAAAGCAAGATTGATAAAAAGGAAGAAAAAACAAAATAAATGTCTACGCACGGGAATCGAACCAGCGACCTTTTGTCAATATGGATAAGAGATGGGGCATGCGCAGCGCATGCTCGGGGAACCCCACCAGTCAAGAGCGGTCAAAAACAGAACAATCAATTAGGAAACTTGTGGAGTGCAATGAAATCAAAGCAAGAATGATAAAAAGGAAGAAATAACAAAAAAGAAAAATCTTTACTCCCCGCAATCAAACCAGCGACCTTCTATCAATTTGGATAAAAGAAGAAGCATACGCAGCGCATGCTTGGGGCACCTCACCAGTCTAAGCGGTCAAAAACAGTACAATCAATTAGGAAATTTGTGGAGCGCAATCAGATCAAAGCAAAATTGATAAAAAGGAAGAAAAGACAAAAAAGAAAAATTTCTAGTCACCAGAATCGAAGCAGCAACCTTCTGCCAATATGCATAAAAGTTAAGGCATACGCAGCGCATGCTCGGGACACGTCACAAGTCTAGAGCTGTCAAAAACAGTACAATTAATTAGAAAACTTGTGGAACGCAATGAAATAGAATCAAGATTGATAAAAAGGAAGAAATAACAAAAAAGAAAATACTTTACTCCCTGGAATCGAACCAGCGACCTTCTACCAATTTGGATAAGAGAAGGGGCATACGCAGCGCATGCTTGGGGCACCTCACCAGTATAGAGCGGTCAAAAACAGTACAATCAATTAGCAAACTTGTGGAACGCAATGAAATAGAAGCAAGATTGATAAAAAGGAAGAAAAAAAATTTCTACGCACAGAAATCGAACCAACGACCTTCTGCCAATATGGATGAAAGATAGGTCATGCGAAGCGCATGCTCGGGGCACCTTCCCAATCTAGAGCGGTCAAAAACCGAACAATCAATTAGGAAACTTGTAAAGCGCAATGAAATCAAAGCAAGATTGATAAAAAGGAACAAATAACAAAAAACAAAAATTTCTAGTCACCAGAATCAAACCAGAGACCTTTTGCCAATATGGATAAAAGGTGGGGCATACGCAGCGCATGCTCGGGACACGTCACAAGTCTAGAGCTGTCAAAAAATGTACAATTAAATAGAAAACTTGTGGAGCGCAATGAAATCAAAGCAAGATTGATAAAAGGGAAGGAAAAACAAAAAAAAATGTCTACGCACGGGAATCGAACCAGCGACCTTCTGCCAATATGAATAAGAGATGGGGCATGCGCAGCGCATGCTCGGGGCTCCCCACCAGTCTAGAGCGGGCAAAAACAGAACAATCAATTAGGAAACTTGTGGAGCGCAATGAAATCAAAGCAAGAATGATAAAAAGGAAGAAATAACAAAAAAGAAAATACTTTACTCCCTGGAATCTAACCAGCGACCTTCTACCAATTTGTATAAGAGAAGGGGAATACGCAGCGCATGCTTGGGGCACCTCACCAGTATAGAGCGGTCAAAAACAGTACAATCAATTAGAAAACTTGTGGAACGCAATGAAATAGAAGCAAGATTGATAAAAAGGAAGAAAAAAAAATTTCTACGCACAGAAATCGAACCAACGACCTTCTGCCAATATGGATGAAAGATAGGGCATGCGCAGCGCATGCTCGGGGCACCTTCCCAGTCTAGAGCGGTCAAAAACAGAACAATCAATTAGGAAGCTTGTAAAGCGCAATGAAATCAAAGCAAGATTGATAAAAAGGAAGAAATAACAAAAAAGAAAAATTTCTACTCACCAGAATCAAACCAGCGACCTTTTGCCAATATGGATAAAAGGTGGGGCATACGCAGCGCATGCTCGGGACACGTCAAAAGTCTTGAGCTGTCAAAAACAGTACAATTAATTAGAAAAATTGTTGAGCGCAATGAAATCAAAGCAAGATTGATAAAAAGGAAGAAAAAACAAAAAAAAATGTCTACGCAAGGGAATCGAACCAGCGACCTTCTGCCAATATGGATAAAAGATGAGGCATGCGCAGCGCATGTTCGGGGCTCCCCACCAGTCTAGAGCGGTCAAAAACAGAACAACCAATAAGGAAACTTGTGGATCGCAATGAAATCAAAGAAAGATTGATAAAAAGGAAGAAATACCAAAAAAGAAAAATTTCTAGTCACCAGAATCAAACCAGCGACCTTCTGCCAATATGGATAAAACGTGGGGCATACGCAGCGCATGCTCGGGACGCGTCACAAGTCTAGAGCTGTCAAAAACAGTACAATCAATTAGGAAACTTTTAAAGCACAATGAAATCGAAGCAAAATTGATAAAAAGGAAGAAAAGACAAAAAAAAATGTCTACGCACGGGAATCGAAGCAGCGACCTTCTGCCAAGATGGATAAAAGATGGGGCATGCGCAGCGCATGCTCGGGGCACCTCACTAGTCTAGAGCGGTCAAAAACAGTACAATCAATTAGGAAACTTGTGGAGCACAATGAAATCAAAGCAAGATTGATAAAAAGGAAGAAAAAACGAAAAAGAAAAAATTTTACGCACCGGAATCGAACCAGCGACCTTCTGCCAATATGACTAAGAGATGGGGCATACGCAGCACATGCTCGGGGCACCTCACCAGTCTAGAGCGGTTAAAAAACAGTACAATCAATTAGGAAACTTGTGGAGCAAAATAAAATCAAAGCAAGATTGCTAACAAGGAAGAAAAAACCAAAAAAATTTCTACGGACCGGAATCGAACCAGCGACCTTCTGCCAAGATGGATAAAAGATGGGGTATGCGCAGCGCATGCTCAGCGCACTTCACCAGTCTAGAGGGGTGAAAAATAGTACAATCAATTAGGAAACTTGTGAATCGCAATGAAATAAAAGCAAGATTGATAAAAGGGAAGTAAAAAAAAAATTTCTACGCAGCAGAATCGAACCAGCGATCTTCTGCCAATATGGTTTAAAGATGGGGCATACGCAGCGCATGCTCGGGGCACCTCACCAGTCTAGAGCGGTCAAAAACAGTACAATCAATTAGGAAACTTGTGGAGCACAATGAAATCAAAGCAAGATTGATAAAAAAAGAAAAAAACAAAAAACAAGTGTCTCCGCACAAGAATCGAGCCAGCGACCTTCTGCGAATATTGATAAGAGATGGGGCATACGCAGCGCATGCTCGGCGCACCTCACCAGTCTAGACTTGTCAAAAACAGTGCAATCAATTAGGAAACTTGTATAACGCAATAAAAATCAAAGATAGATTGATAAGAAGAAAGAAGAAACAAAAAAGAAAAATCTCTACGCACCGAAATCGAAGCAGCGGCCTTCTGCCAATATGGATAAAAGATAGTGCATGCGCAGCGCATGGTCGAGGCACCTTACCAGTCTAGAGCGGTCAAAAACAGTACAATCAATTAGGAAACTTGTGGAGCGCAATGAAATCAAAGCAAGATTGATAAAAAGGAAGAAAGAAAAAAAAAGAAAAATTTCTACTCACCAGAATCAAACCAGCGACCTTTTGCCAATATGGATAAAAGGTGGGGCATACGCAGCGCATGCTCGGGACACGTCAAAAGTCTTGAGCTGTCAAAAACAGTACAATTAATTAGAAAAATTGTTGAGCGCAATGAAATCAAAGCAAGATTGATAAAAAGGAAGAAAAAACAAAAAAAAATGTCTACGCAAGGGAATCGAACCAGCGACCTTCTGCCAATATGGATAAAAGATGAGGCATGCGCAGCGCATGTTCGGGGCTCCCCACCAGTCTAGAGCGGTCAAAAACAGAACAACCAATAAGGAAACTTGTGGAGCGCAATGAAATCAAAGAAAGATTGATAAAAAGGAAGAAATACCAAAAAAGAAAAATTTCTAGTCACCAGAATCAAACCAGCGACCTTCTGCCAATATGGATAAAACGTGGGGCATACGCAGCGCAAGCTCGGGACGCGTCACAAGTCTAGAGCTGTCAAAAACAGTACAATCAATTAGGAAACTTTTAAAGCACAATGAAATCGAAGCAAAATTGATAAAAAGGAAGAAAAGACAAAAAAAAATGTCTACGCACGGGAATCGAAGCAGCGACCTTCTGCCAAGATGGATAAAAGATGAAACATGCGCAGCGCATGCTCGGGGCACCTCACTAGTCTAGAGCGGTCAAAAACAGTACAATCAATTAGGAAACTTGTGGAGCACAATGAAATCAAAGCAAGATTGATAAAAAGGAAGAAAAAACGAAAAAGAAAAAATTTTACGCACCGGAATCGAACCAGCGACCTTCTGCCAATATGACTAAGAGATGGGGCATACGCAGCACATGCTCGGTGCACCTCACCAGTCTAGAGCGGTTAAAAAACAGTACAATCAATTAGGAAACTTGTGGAGCAAAATAAAATCAAAGCAAGATTGCTAACAAGGAAGAAAAAACCAAAAAAATTTCTACGGACCGGAATCGAACCAGCGACCTTCTGCCAAGATGGATAAAAGATGGGGTATGCGCAGCGCATGCTCAGCGCACTTTACCAGTCTAGAGGGGTGAAAAATAGTACAATCAATTAGGAAACTTGTGAATCGCAATGAAATAAAAGCAAGATTGATAAAAGGGAAGTAAAAAAAAAATTTCTACGCAGCAGAATCGAACCAGCGATCTTCTGCCAATATGGTTTAAAGATGGGGCATACGCAGCGCATGCTCGGGGCACCTCACCAGTCTAGAGCGGTCAAAAACAGTACAATCAATTAGGAAACTTGTGGAGCACAATGAAATCAAAGCAAGATTGATAAAAAAAGAAAAAAACAAAAAACAAGTGTCTCCGCACAAGAATCGAGCCAGCGACCTTCTGCGAATATTGATAAGAGATGGGGCATACGCAGCGCATGCTCGGCGCACCTCACCAGTCTAGACTTGTCAAAAACAGTGCAATCAATTAGGAAACTTGTATAACGCAATAAAAATCAAAGATAGATTGATAAGAAGAAAGAAGAAACAAAAAAGAAAAATCTCTACGCACCGGAATCGAAGCAGCGGCCTTCTGCCAATATGGATAAAAGATAGTGCATGCGCAGCGCATGGTCGAGGCACCTTACCAGTCTAGAGCGGTCAAAAACAGTACAATCAATTAGGAAACTTGTGGAGCGCAATGAAATCAAAGCAAGATTGATAAAAAGGAAGAAAGAAAAAAAAAAAAGTCTAAGCACGGGAATCGAACCAGCGACCTTCTGCCAAGATGGATAAAGGATGGGGAATGCGCAGCGCATGGTCGGGGCACCTCACCAGTCTAGAGCGGTCAAAAACAGTACAATCAATTAGGAAACTTGTGGAACGCGATGAAATAGAAGCAAGATTAATAAAAAGACAGAAAAAAAAATTCTACGCACCAGAATCGAACCAGCGACATTCTGCCAATATGGACAAGAGATAAGGCATGCGAAGAGCATGCTCGGGGCACGTCACCAGTCTACAGTGGTCAAAAACAGTACAATATATTACGAAACTTGTTGAGCGCAATGAAATCAAAGCAAGATTGATAAAAAGGAAGTATAAAAAATTTATACGCACATGGAATCGAACTTCCGACCTCTGCCAATACGGATAATACATGGGGTATATGCAGCGCATCCTCGGGCCACCTTACCAGTCTAGAGCGGTCAAAAACAGTACAATCAATTAGGAAACTTGTGGAGCGCAATGAAATCAAAGCAAGATTGATAAAAAGGAAGAAAAAACAAAAAAAAATGTCTACGCACGGGAATCGAACCAGCGACCTTCTACCAATATGGATAAAAGATGGGGCATGCGCAGCGCATGCTCGGGGCACCTCACCAGTCTAGAATGGTCAAAACCAGTACAATCAATTAGGAAATTTGTGAAGCGCAATGAAATCAAAGCAAGATTGATAAAAAAGATGAAAAAACAACAAAAAAATGTCTACGCACCAGAATCGAACCAGCGACCTTCGGAAAGGATGGATAAAAGGTGGGGGATACGCAGCGCATGCTCGGGACACCTATCCAGTCTAGAACGGTCAAAAACAGTACAATCAATTAGGAAACCTGTGGAGGGCAATGAAATCAAAGCAAGATTGATAAAAAAGAAAGAGCCAAAAAAACACGTTTCTCCGCAATAGAATCGCGCCAGCGACCTTCTGCAAATATTGATAAGAGATGGGGCATACGCAGCGCATGCTCTGGGCACCTCACCAGTCTGGAGCGGTCAAAAACAGTGAAATCACTTAGGAAACTTGTGGAACGCAATAAAAATCAAAGCAAAATTGATAAAAAGAAAGAAGAAACAAAAAAGAAAAATTTCTACGCACCGGAATCGAAGCAGCGTTCTTGTGCCCATATAGATAAGAGATAGTGCATGCGCAGCGCATGGTCGGGGCACCTCACCAATCTAGAGCGGTCAAAAACAGTACAATTAATTAGGAAACTTTTGCAGCGCAGTTAAATCAAAGCAAGATTGATAAAAAGGAAGAAAAAACAAATTCCTGCGAACCGGAATCGAACCACCGACCTTCTCCCAATATGGATAAGAGATGGGGCATGCGCAGTGCATGCTCGGCGCACCTTAGCAGTCTAAAGCGGTCAAACACAGTACAATCAATTAGGAAACTTGTGGAGTGCAATGAAATCAAAGAAAGGTTGATAAAAAGGAAGAAAAAACAACAAAAAAATGTCTACGCACGAGAATCGAACCAGCGACCTTCTGCCAATAGGGATAAGAGATGGGGCATGCGCAGTGCACGCTCGGGGCACTTCATCAGTCTAGAGCGGTCAAAAACAGAAATCTCAATTAGGAAACTTGTGGAGCGCAATGAAATCAAAGCAAGATTGATAAAAATGAAGAAATAACAAAAAAGAAAAATTTCTAGTCACCAGAATTGAACTAGCGACCCTCTGCAAATATGGATAAGAGCTGGGGCAAACGCACCGCATGCTCGGGACACGTCACAAGTCTAGAGCTGTCAAGAACAGTACAATTAATTAGAAAACTTGTGGAGCGCAATTAAATCAAAGCAAGATTGATAAAAAGAAAGCAAAAACAAAAAAAAAATGTCTACGCACCGGAATCAAACAAGCGACCTTCTGCCTCTATGGATAAAAGATGGGGCATACGCAGCGCATGCTCGGGGCACCTTACCAGTCTAGAGCGGTCGAAAACAGTACAATCAATTAGAAAACTTGTGGAGCGAAATAAAATTAAAGCAAGATTGATAAAAAGAAAGTAAAAACAAAAAAGAAAAATTTTTACGCACAGGAATCGAACCAGCGACCTTATGCCAATATGGACAAAACATATGGCATGCGCAGTGCATGATCGGGGCACCTCACCAGTCTAGAGCGGTAAAAAAAACACAATTTCTTAGGAAACTTCTGGAGCGCAATGAAATCAAAGCAAGATTGATAAAAAGGAAGAAAAAAACAAAAAAAATTTCTAGGCACCGGAATCGATCCAGCGATCTTCTGCAAATATAGATAAAAGATAGTGCATGTGCAGCGCATGTTCGGGGCACCTTACCAGTGTAGAGCAGTCAAAAACAGTACAATCAATTAGGAAACTTGTGCAGCGCAATGAAATCAAAGCAAGATTGATAAAAAGAAAGAAAAAACAAAAAAAATTCCTACTAACTGGAATCAAACCAGCGACCTTCTGCCAATATCGATAAAAGATAAGGCATACGCAGCGCATGCTCGGGGCACCTCACCAGTCTAGAGCGCAAATTTTTTTTTTGGTTCCGGAATCGAACCAGCGACCTTCTGCCAATATGGATAAGAGATGGAGCATACGCA
The DNA here is from genome assembly GCA_949710005.1 of Ricordea florida. Classification (NCBI taxonomy): domain Eukaryota; kingdom Metazoa; phylum Cnidaria; class Anthozoa; order Corallimorpharia; family Ricordeidae; genus Ricordea; species Ricordea florida. The sequence goes on from OX453284.1 coordinate 19,880,670, forward strand.
TCGCATGCTTGGGGCACCTCACCAGTCTAGAGTGGTCAAAAATAATACCATCAATTAGAAAACTTGTGGAGCGCAATGAAATCAACAGGCAAGATTGATAAAAATGAAGAAATAACAAAAAAGAAAAATTTCTAGTGACCAGAATTGAACCAGCGACCCTCTGCCAATATGGATAAAAGCTGGGGCAAAGGCACCGCATGCGCGGGACACGTCACAAGTCTAGATCTGTCAAGAACAGTACAATTAATTAGGAAACTTGTGGAGCGCAATTAAATCAAAGCAAGATTGATAAAAAGAAAGCAAAAACAAAAAAAAAATGTCTAGGCACCGGAATCAAACAAGCGACCTTCTGCCTCTATGGATAAAAGATGGCGCATACGCAGCGCATGTTTGGGGCACCTTACCAGTCTAGAGCGGTCAAAAACAGTACAATCAATTAGAAAACTTGTGGAGCGCAATAAAATTAAATCAAAATTGTTAAAAAGGAAGAAAAAAAAAAAAATTTATACGCACCGGAATCGAACCAGCAACCTTCTGCCAATATGGATAAAAGATGGGGAATACGCAGCGCATGCTCGGGGAACCTCACTAGTCTACAGCGGTCAAAAACATTAAAGACAATTAGGAGAGTTATGGATTGCAATAAAATCAAAGCAAGATTGATAAAAAAGAAGAAAAAACAAAAAATATTTCTATGCACCAGAATACAACCAGCGACCTTCTACCAAGATGGATAAGAGATGGGGCATGCCAAGCGCATGCTCGGAGCACCTCACAAGTTTAGAGCGGTCAAAAATAATACAATCAATTAGCAAACTTCTGGAATGCAATGAAATCAAAGCAAGATTGATAAAAAGAATGAAAAAAAAAAAAGAAAAATTTCCTCGCACCGGAATCGAACCAGCGACCTTCTGCCAATATGCATAAAAGATGGGAAATACGCAGCGCATGCTCGGGGTATCTCACAAGTCTTGAGCGGTCAAAAACAGTACAATCAATTAGGAAACTTGTGGAGCGCAATAAAATCAAAGCAAGATTGATAAAAAGGAAGAAATAACAAAAAAGAATAATTTCTAATCACCGGAATCGAACCAACGAGCTTCTGCCAATATGGATAAAATATGGGGCATACGCAGCGCATGCTCGGGTCACCTCACAAGTCTAGAGTGGTCAAAAACAGTACAATCAATTAGGAATCTATTGGAGCTCAATGAAATCAAAGCAAGATTAATAAAAAGGAAGAAAGAACAAAAAAAATGTCTACGCACAAGAATCGAACCAGCGACCTTCTGCCTCTATGGATAAAAGATGGGGCATACGCAGCGCATGCTCGGGTCACCTCACAAGTCTAGAGCGGTCAAAAACAGTACAATCAATTAGGAATCTATTGGAGCTCAATGAAATCAAAGCAAGATTGATAAAAAGAAAGTGAAAACAAAAAAAAAAAATTCTACGCACCGGAATCGAACCAGCGACCTTCTGCCAATATCGATAAGAGATGGGGCATACGCAGCGCTTGCGCGGGGTACCTCACTAGTCTAGAGCGGTCAGAAACAATACAATCAATTAGGAAACCTTTGCAGGGCAATAAAATCATAGCAAGATTTTTAAAAAGGAAGAAAAAACAAAAAAAAAATTTATACGCACCGGAATCGAACCAGCAACCCTCTAGCAATATGGATAAAAGATGGGGAATGCGCAGCGCATGCTCTGGGCACCTCACCAGTCTACAGTTGTCAAAAACAGTACAGACAATTATGAGAGTTATGGATTGCAATGAAATCAAAGGAAGATTGATGAAAAACAAGAAAAAAGAAAACAAATATTTGTATGCACCAGAATCGAACCAGCGACGTTCTACCAAGATGGATAAGAGATGGGGAATACGCAGCGCATGCTCGGCGTTCCTCACCAGTCTACAGCTGCCAAAAACAGTACAATCAATTTGAAAACTTGCGGAGCACAATGAAATCAAAGCAAGATTGATAAAAAGGAAAAAAAAAAACAAAAAACAAGTTTCTCCGCACATGAATCCAACCAGCGACCTTCTGCGAATATTGATAAGAGATGGGGCATACGCAGCACATGCTCGGGGCACCTTACCAGTCTAGAGCGGTCAAAAACAGTGCAATCAATTAGGAAACTTGTGGAACGCAATAAAAATCAAAGCAAGATTGATAAAAAGAAAGAAGAAACAAAAAAGAAACATTTCAACGCATCGGAATCAAACCAGCAACCTTCTGCCAATATGGATAAGAGATGGGGCATACGCAGCGCATGCTAGGGGCACCTCACCAGTCTAGAGCCGTCAAAAACAGTACAATCAATTAGGAAACATCTGGAGCGCAATTAAATCAAAGCAAGGTTGATAAGAAGGAAGAAAAAACAAAACAGAAAAATTTCTTTGCACCGGAATCGAACCAGCGACCTTCTGCCAACATGGATAAGAGATGGGGCATACGGAGCGCATGCTCGGGACACGTCACCAGTCTAGAGCGGTCTAAACCAGTACAATCAATTAGGAAACTTGAGCAGCCAAATGAAATCAAAGCAAGATTGATAAAAAGGAAGAAAAAAAAATTATTAGAAACCGGAATCGAACCAGCGACCTTCTGCCAATACTGATAAGAGATGGGGCATGCGCAGCACATGTTCGGGGCACCTCACCAGTCTAGAGCGGTCAAAAACAGTACAATCAATTAGGAAACTTGTGCAGCGAAATGAAATCAAAGGAAGATTCATAAAAAGGAAGAAATAAAAAAAAAGAAAAAATTCTAATTAAGGAAATCGAACCAGCGAGCTTCTGCCAATATGGATAAAATATGGGGCATGCGCAGCGCATGCTCGGGGCACCTCACTATTCTAGAGCGGTCAAAAACAGTACAATCAATTACGAAACTTGTGAAACGCAATCAAATCAAAGAAAGATTGATAAAAAGGAAGAAAAAACGAAAGAGAAAAAATGCTACGCACCGGAATCGAGGCAGCGGCCTTGTGCCAATATGGAAAAGAGGTGGGCCATACGGAGCGCATGCTCGGGGCACCTCACCAGTCTAGAGCGGTCAAAAACAGTACAATCAATTAGGAAACTTGTGAAGCGCTATGAAATTTAAAGCAAGATTGATAAAAATGAAGACAAAAACCAAAAGACAAGTTTCTCCGAACCAGAATCGAACAAGCGACCTTCTTCGAATATTGAAAAGAGATGGGGCATACGCATCGCATGCTCTGGGCACCTCACCAGTCTAGAGCGGTCAAAAAAATGCAATCAATTAGGAAACTTGTGGAACGCAATAAAATTCAAAGCAGGATTGATAAAAAGGAAGAAAAAACAAAAAAGAAAAATTTCAACGCACCGGAATCAAACCAGCGACCTTCTGCCAATATGGATAAGAGATAGTGCATGCGCAGCGCATGGTCAAGGCACCTCACCAGTCTAGAGTGGTCAAAAACAGTACAATCAATTAGGAAACTTGTGCAGTGCAATGAAATTAAAGCAAGATTGATAAAAAGGAAGAAAAAAAAATTGCTACGAACGGGAAGTGAACCAGCGACCTTCTACCAATATGGAAAAAAGATGGGCCATGCGCAGCGCATGCTCAGGGCACCTCACCAGTCTAGAGCGGTCAAAAACAGTACAATCAGTTAGGAAACTTTTGGAGCTCAATGAAATCAAAGCAAGATTGATAAAAAGGAAAAATGAAAATTTGTCTAAGCACGGGAATCGAACCAGCGATCTTCTGCCAATATGGATAAGAGATGGGGCATGCGCAGCGCATGCTTGGGGCACCTCACCAGTCTAGAGCGGTCAAAAGCAGTACAATCAATTAGGAAACTTGTGGAGCGCAATAAAATCAAAGCAAGATTGATAAAAAGGAAGAAAAAACAACAAAAAAATGTCTAGCACGGGAATCGAGGCAGCGACCTTCTGCCAATATGGATAAGAGGTGGGGCATACGGAGCGCATGCTCTGGACACGTCAGAAGTCTAAACGAAAGGATCTTTACCCATGGAGTTCCTCAAGGATCCGTTCTCGGCCCGACCCTCTTTTGTATCCACATCAACGGTTTAATATCAACTACCTAAATAGCTCCATGTTCCTTTATGCTGACGACACTGAAGTACATCACTCCAGCAGTACCCTTGAAGATGCAATCGCAAAAACAAATCACAACCTACAGAACATCTCTACATGGCTTCAGAGAAACAATTTAATTCCAAATACAAAGAAAGCGGAAGCGATGGTCCTAGCAACAAAGAAGCCCACATCACGCGTTGAAATCTACCTAAACAACGATAAACTAAACGTAACAGACACTTTCAGATACCTGGGAGTGACTGTCGATAGCCACCTAACCTGGGAACCCCACATAACGGAGCTAATCAAAAGAGTCTCACCTAAATTAGCACTTCTAGGCAGACTTGCAGGATTCTTAGAGCGTAAGATACTCCTAAGGATCTACAAACAAACAATTCTTCCAGTGATTGACTACGGATGCATTATATGGCATGAAAGTAATAAGTCTCTGTCCGACAAACTAGAAAAACTACAAAACCAAGCCATGAGGGTAATTCTCAAGACCAATAGAACTACCTGTACACAACATATGAGAAACAACCTGGGGCTACTAACACTATATAACAGGCGAAGATTTCTTCGATTTATTTATATTTTTAAAATTGTAAATAAGCAAAATTGTCCAAAGCAATTAGAAGGTTATTTTATCAGTAGAAGCGAACTCCACGGCAAAGCATTACGGAACAGTGGCATTATCGACCTACCCCGAGCCAAAACTCTATCAGGAAGATAAACATTCAAACATGCTGGGGCAAGTGATTGGAACTCGCTACCTACAGAACTAAGAAAATCAACTAAACTATCTTCTTTTAAACTACAACTCTTTAAACATCTGAAAGAAACTGACATTAAGAATCATAAATGCTCAGTCTAATTTTTTATACCAATTGCATGTTGATATATTTTAAAAGTAGATTTAGGTAAATTATGTATTGAAATTTTAATTTAGATTTTATTACTGCACATCTTGTTAAGACCAGCATTTTTTTAAATGCTGATACATTTTACTCCAGGATAAATAAAGCTTTTATTATTATTATTATTATTAGAGCGGTCTAAAACAGTACATTCAATTAGGAAACTTGTGGAGCGCAATGAAATCAAAGCAAGATTAATAATTATTAAGAAAAAACGAAAAAGACGCACCGGAATCAAAGCAGCGGCCTAGTGCCAATATGGATAAAAGATAGTGCATGCGCAGCGCATGGTCGAGCCATCTCACCAGTCTAGAGCGGTCAAAAACAGTACAATCAATTAGGAAACTTGTGCAGCACAATGAAATCAAAGCAAGATTGATAAAAAGGAAGAAAAAAAAAACTGCTACAAACCGGAATCGAACCAGCGACCTTCTGCCAATATGCATAAAAGATGGGGCATGCGCAGCGTAGGCTCGGAACACCTCCCCAGTTTAAAGCGGTCAAACACAGTACAATCAATTAGAATACTTGTGGAGCGCAATGAAATCAAAGCAAGATTGATAAAAAGGAAGAAATAACAAAAAAGAAAAATATCTACTCACCAGAATCGAACCAGCGACCTTCTGCCAATATGGATACAAGATGGAAAATGCGCAGCGCATGCTCGGGGCACCTCACCAGTCTAGATCGGTTAAGAGAAGTACAATCAATTAGAAAACTTGTGGAGCGCAATGATATCAAAGCAAGATTGATAAAAAGGAAGAAAAAACAACAAAAAAATGTCTAGCACGGGAATCGAACCAGCGACCTACTGCCAATATCGATAAAACATCGGGCATGCGCAGTGCATGATCAGGGCACCAAAAACAGTACAATAAATTAGGAAACTTGTGGAGCGCAATAAAATCAAAGCAAGATTGATAAAAAGCAAGAAATAACAAAAAAGAAAAATTTCTACGCACCAGAATCGAACCAGCCACCTTCTGCCAATATGGATAAGAGACGGGGCATGAGCAGTGCATGTTCGGGGAGCCACACCGGTCTAGAGCGGTCGAAAACAGTACAATCAATTAGGAAACTGGTGCAGCGCAATGATATCAAAGCAAGATTCATAAAAAGGAAGACAAAAAATTGCTACGAACCGGAAACTGACCAGCGACCTTCTGCCAATATGGATAAGAGATGGGGCATGCGCAGTGCAGGTTCGAAGCACCCCACCAGTCTAAAGCGGTCAAACACAGTACAATCAATTAGAAAAATTGTGGAGCTCAATGAAATCAAAGCAAGATTGATAAAAAAGAAGAAAAAACAAAAAAGAAAAATTTATACTCACGAGAATCGAACCAGCGAGCTTCTGCCAATATGGATAAGAGATGGGCATACGCAGCGCATGCTCGGGGCACCTCACAAGTCTAGAGCGGTCAAAAACAGTACAATCAATTAGGAAACTTGTGGAGCGCAATAAAATCAAAGCAAGATTGATAAAAAGCAAGAAATAACAAAAATGAAAAATTTCTAGTCACTGGAAGCGAACCAGCGAGCTTCTGCCAATATGGATAAGAGATGGGGCATACGCAGCGCATGCTCGGGGCACCTCACCAGTCTAGTGCGGTCAAAAACAGTACAATCAATAAGAAAACTTGTGGAGCGCAATAAAAAAAAAGCAAGATTGATAAAAAGGAAGAAAAACCAAAAAAGCAAAATTTCTACGCACCGGAATCGAACCAGTGACCTTCTGCCAATATGGATAAGAGATATGGCATACACTGCGCATGCTCGTTGCACCTTACTAGTCTAGAGCGGTCAAAAACAGTACAATCAATTAGGAAACTTGTGGAGCGCAATAAGATTAATGCAAGATTGATAAAAAGGAAGAAAAAACAAAAAAAAACTTTTTACTTACCGGAATCGAACCAGCGACCTTCTGCCAATATCAATAAAATATGGGGCATGCGCAGTGAATGATCGGGGCACCTCACTAGTCTAGAGCGGGAAAAAAAACACAATCAATTAGGAAACTTATGGAGCGCAATAAAATTAAAGCAAGATTGATAAAAAGGAAGAAAAAACAAAAAAAGGTTTATAGGCACCGAAATCGAACAAGCGACCTTCTGCCAATATGACTAAAAGATGGGGCTTACACAGCGCATGCTCGGGGCACCTCACCAGTCTAGAGCGGTCAAAAACAGTACAATTAATTAGAATACTTTTGGAGCGATATGAAATCAAAGCAAGATTGATAAAAAGGATTAAAAAAAAACAAAAAAAATTTCTACGCACCGGTATCGAACAAGCGACCTTCTGCCAAGATAAGTAAGAGATGGGGCATGCGCAGCGCATGCTCGGGGCGCCTCACCAGTCTAGAGCGGTCAAAAACAGTACAATCAATTAGGAAACTTATGAAGCACAATGAAGTCAAAGCAAGATTGATAAAAAGGAAGAAAAAACAAAAAAAACATTTCTACGCACCAGAATTGAACCAGCGACCTTCTGCCAATATGGATAAAAGATGGGGCATACGCAGCGCATGCTCGGGACACTTCACACACCTAGAGCTGTCAAAAACAGTACAATTAATTAGAAAATTTGTGGAGCTCAATGAAATCAAAGCAAGATTGATAAGAAGGAAGAAAAAACGAAAAAAGAATTTTTTCTACGCACCGGAATCAAACCAGCGACCTTATGCCAATATGACTAAAAGATGGGGCATACGCAGCGCATGCTCGGGGCACCTCACCAGTCTAGAGCGGTCAAAAACAATGCAATCAATTAGGAAACTTGTGGAACGCAATAGAAATCAAAGCAAGATTGATAAAAAGAAACAAGAAACAAAAAAGAAACATTTCTACGCACCAGAATCAAACCAGCCACCTTCTGCCAATATGGATAAGACATGTGGCCTACGCAGCGCGTGTTCGGGGCAGCTCACCAGTCTAGAGCGGTCAAAAACAGTACAATCAATTAGGAAACTTTTGGACCTCAATGAAATTAAAGCAAGATTGATAAAGAGGAAGAAAAAACGAAAGAAAATTGCTACGAACCGGAAATGAACCAGCGACGTTCTGCCAATATGGATAAGAGATGGGGCATGAGCAGTGCATGTTCGGGGAGCCACACCAGCGGTCAAAAACAGTACAATCAATTAGGAAACTTGTGCAGCGCAATGAAATCAAAGCAAGATTGATAAAAAGGAAGAAAAAACATTGCTACGAACCGGAAACGAACCAGCGACCTTCTGCCAATATGGATAAAAGATGGGGCATGCGCAGTGCAGGCTCGGAGCACCCCACCAGTATAAAGCGGTCAAACACAGTACAATCAATTAGAAAACTTGTGGAGCTCAATGAAATCAAAGCAAGATTGATAAAAAGGAAGAAAAAAAAAAAAGAAAAGTTTATACTCACCAGAATCGAACCAGCGAGCTTCTGCCAATATGGATAAAAGATGGGCATACGCAGCGCATGCTCGGGTCATCTCACCAGTCTAGAGCGGTCAAAAACAGCACAATCAATTAGGAAACTATTGGAGCTAAATGAAGTCAAAGCAAGATTGATAAAAAGGAAGAAAAAAAAAGAAAAAATGTCTACGCACGGGAATAGAAAAAGCGACCTTCTACCAGTATGGACAAAAGATGGGGCATGTGCAGCGCATGGTTGGGGCACCTCACTAGTCTAGAGCGGTAAAAAACAGTACAATTAATTAGGAAACTTGTGGAGTGCAATATAATCAAAGCCAGATTGATAAAAAAAAAAAAGAACAAAAAAAAATGTCTACGCACGGGAATCGAACCAGCGACCTTTAACCAATATGGATAAGAGATAAGGCATGCGCAGCGCATGCTCGGGGCACCTCACAAGTCTAGAGCGGTCAAAAACAGAACAATGAATTAGGTAACTTGTGGAGCGCAATAAAATCAAAGCAATATTGATAAAAAGAAAGGAATAATAAAAAAGAAAAACTTCTAGTCACCAGAATCGAACCAGCGACCTTCTGCAAATATGGAGAAAAGGTGGGGCATACGCAGCGCATGGTCGGGACACGTCACAAGTCTAGAGCTGTCAAAAACAGTACAATTAATTAGAAAACTTTTGGAGCACAATGAAATCAAAGCAAGATTGATAAAAAGGAAGAAAAAACGAAAAAGAAAAATTTCTACGCACCGGAATCGAACCAGCGACCTTCTCCCAATATGACTAAAAGATGGGGCATACGCGGCCTATGCTCGGGGCACCTCACCAGTCTAGGGCGGTCAAAAACAGTACAATCAAAAAGGAAACTTGTGGAGCACAATGAAATAAAAGCAAGATTGATAAAAAGGAAGAAATGTCAAAAAACAAGTTTCTCCGCACCAGAATCGAACAAGTGACCTTCTGCGAATATTGATAAGAGATGGGGCATGAGCAGTGCATGTTCGGGGAGCCACACCAGCGGTCGAAAACAGTACAATCAATTAGGAAACTTGTGCAGCGCAATGAAATCAAAGCAAGATTGATAAAAAGGAAGAAAAAACATTGCTACGAACCGGAAACGAACCAGCGACCTTCTGCCAATATGGATAAAAGATGGGGCATGCCCAGCGCATGCTCGGGGCACCCCACCAGTCTAGAGCGGTCAAAAACAGAAATATCAATTAGGAAACTTGTGGAGCGCAATGAAATCAAAGCAAGAATGATAAAAAAGAAGAAATAAAAAAAAAGAAAAATCTTTACTCCCCGGAATCAAACCAGCGACCTTCTACCAATTTGGATAAAAGAAGGGGCATACGCAGCGCATCCTTGGAACACCTCACCAGTCTAGAGCGGTCAAAAACAGTACAATCAATTAGGAAACTTGTGGAACGCGATGAAATAGAAGCAAGATTGATAAAAAGAAGGAAAAAAAATTCTACGCACCAGAATCGAACCAGCGACCTTCTGCCAATATGGACAAGAAATAAGGCATGCGAAGAGCATGCTGCGGACACGTCAGAAGTCTACAGTGGTCAAAAACAGTACAATATATTTGGAAACTTGTTGAGCGCAATGAAATCAAAGCAAGATTGATAAAAAGGAAGGATAAAAAATTTATACGCACATGGAATCGAACTTGCGACCTCTGCCAATATGGATAATACATGGGGTATATGCAGCGAATCCTCGGGCCACCTTACCAGTCTAGAGCGGTCAAAAACAGTACAATCAATTAAGAAACTTGTGGAGCGCAATGAAATCAAAGAAAGATTGACAAAAAGGAAGAAAAAACAAAAAAAAAATGTCTACGCACGGGAATCGAACCAGCGACCTTCTACCAATATGGATAAAAGATGAGGCATGCGCAGCGCATGCTTGGGGCACCTCACCAGTCTAGAGCGGTCAAAAACAGTACAATCAATTAGAAAACTTTTGGAGCTCAATGAAATCAAAGCAAGATTGATAAAAAGAAAGAAAAAAAAAATGTCTACGCACGGGAATCGAGCCAGCGACCTTCTGCCAAGATGGATGAAAGATGAGGCATGCGCAGCGCATGCTCGGGGCACCTCATTAGTCTAGAGCGGTCAAAAACAGTACAATCAATTAATAAACTTCTGCAGCGCAATAAAATCAAAGAGAGATTGATAAAAAGGAAGAAAAAACGAAAAAGAAAACTTTCTACGCACTGGAATCAAACCAGCGACCTTCTACCAATATGGATAAGAGATGGGGCATACGTAGCGCATGCTCGGGGCACCTCACCAGTCTAGAGCGGTGAAAAACAGTAATATCTATTAGGAAACTTGTGATGCGCAATAAAAGCAAAGCAAGATTGATAAAAAGGAAGAAAAAACCAAAAAAAAAGTTTTTTCCCACCAGAATTTAGCCAGCGACCTTCTGCGAATATTGATAAGAGATGGGGCATACGCAGCGCATGCTGGGGGCACCTCACCAGTCTAGAGCGGTCAAAAACAGTGCAATCAATTAGGAAACTTGTGGAACGCAATAAAAATCAAAGCAGGATTGATAAAAAGAAAGAAGAAACCAAAAAGAAAAATTTCTTTGAACCGCAATCGAAGCAGCGGCCTTGTGCCAATATGGATAACAGATAGTGCATGCGCAGCGCATGGTCGGGGCACTTCACCAGTGTAGAGCGGTCAAAAACAGTACAATCAATTAGGAAACTTGTGCAGGGCAATGAAATCAAAGGAAGATTCATGAAAAGGAAGAAAAAAAAATTGCTACGAATTGGAATCGAACCAGCGACCTTCTGCCAATATGGATAAGAGATGGGGCATGCGCAGTGCATGCTCGGGGCACCTCACCAGTCTAAAGCGGTCAAACACAGTACAATCAATGACAAGACTTGTGGAGCGCAATGAAATCTAAGCAAGATTGATAAAAAGGAAGGATAAAAAAGTTATACGCACATGCAATCGAACTTGCAACCTCTGCCAATATGGATAATAGGTGAGGTATATGCAGCGTATCCTCGGGGCACCTTACCAGTCTAGAGCGGTCAAAAAAGGTACAATCAATTAGGAAACTTGTGAAGCGCAATGAAATCAAAACAAGATTGATATAAAGGAAGAAAAAAAAATTGCTACGCACCGGAATCGAACTAGCGACCTTCTACCAATATAAATAAAAGATGGGGCATAGGCAGCGCATGCTCGGGGCACCTCGCCAGTCTAGAGCGGTCTAAAACAGTAAAATCAATTAGGAAACTTCTAGAGCGCAATAAAATCAAAGCAAGATTGATAAAAAAAAAGAAAAAACAAAGAAGCAAAATTTCTACGCACCGGAATCGAACCAGCGACCTTCTGGCAATATGGATAAGAGATGGGGCATACGCAGCGCATGCTCGGGGCACCTCACCAGTCTAGAGCGGTCAAAAACAGTACAATCAATTAGGAAACTTGTGGAGCGCAATGAAATCAAAGCAAGATTGATAAAAAGGAACAAAAAAGAACAACAAAAATTCCTACGCACCAGAATCGAACCAGCGACCTTCTGCCAATATGGATAAGAGGTGGGGCACACGCAGCGCATGCTCGGGACACGTCACAAGTCTAGAGCTGTCAAAAACAGTACAATTAATTAGAAAACTTGTGGAGCGAAATGAAATCAAGGCAAGATTAATAAAAAGGAAGAAAAAACGAAAAAGAAAAATTTCTACGCATTGGAATCGAACCAGCGACCTTCTGTCAATATGGATAAAAAATGGGGCATGCGCAGCGCATGCTCGGGACACGTCACAAGTCTAGAGCTGTCAAAAACAGTACAATCAATTAGGAAAATTGTGGAGCGCAATAAAGCCAAAGCAAGATTTATAAAAAGGAAAAGATAACAAAAAAGAAAAGTTTTTAGTCACCGGAATCGAACCAGCCACCTTCTACCAAGATGAATAAAAGATGGGGCATGCGCAGCGCAAGCTCGGGTCACCTCACTAGTCTAGAGCGGTCAAAAACGGTACAATTAATTAGGAAACTTGTGGAGCGCAATGAAATCAAAGCAAGATTGATAAGAAGGAGGAAAAAAAAAATGTCTAAGCACGGGAATCGAACCAGCGACCTTCTACCAATATGGATAAAAGATGGGGCATGCGCAGCGCATGTTCGGGGCACCTCACCAGTCTAGAGCAGTCAAAAACAGTACAATCAATTAGGAAACTTTTAAAGCAAAATGAAATCAAAGCAAAATTGATAAAAAGGAAGAAAAGACAAAAAAAAAAATGTCTACGCACGGGAATCGAACCAGCGACCTTCTGCCAATATGGATAAAAGATCAAAAACAGCGGTCAAAAAGATCAGCGGTCAAAAACAGTACAATCAATTAGGATTTTTGTGGAGCGCAATGAAATCAAAGCAAGATTGATAAAAAAAAAGAAAAAACAACAAAAAAAATTTCTACGCACCGAAATCGAACCAGCGACCTTCTGCCAATATGGATAAAAGATGGGGCATGCGCAGTGCATGCTCGGGGCACCTCACTAGTCTAAAGCGGTCAAAAACAGTACAATCAATTAGGAAACTTGTGAAGCGCAATGAAATAAAAGCAAGATTGATAAAAAGGAAGAAAAAACAAAAAAAAATTTCTACGCACCAGAATCGAACCAGCGACCTTCTGCCAATATGACTAAGAGATGGGGCATACGCAGCGCATGCTCGGGGCACTTCACCAGTCTAGAACGGTCAAAAACAGTACAATCATAAAGGAAACTTGTGGAGCACAATGAAATCCAAGCAAGATTGATAAAAAGGAAGAAAAAAACAAAAAACAAGTTTCTGCGCAGCAGAATCGAGGCAGCGCCCTTCTGCGAAAATTGATAAGAGATAGGGCATACGCAGCGCATGGTCGGGGCACCTCACCAGTCTAGAGTGGTCAAAAACAATGCAATCAATTAGGAAACTTGTGGAACGCAATAAAAATCAAAGATAGATTGATAAGAAGAAAGAAGAAACAAAAAAGAAAAATTTCTACGCACCGGAATCGAAGCAGCGGTTTTCTGCCAATATGGATAAGAGATAGTTCGTGCGCAGCGCATGGTCGGGGCACCTCAACAGTCTAGAGCGATCAAAAACAGTATAATCAATTAGGAAACTTGTGGAACGCAATAAAATAGAAGCAAGATTGATAAAAAGGAAGAAAAAAAAATTCTACGCACCAGAATCGAACCAGCGACATTCTGCCAATATGGACAAGAGATAAGGCATGCGAAGAGCATGCTCGGTGCACGTCACCAGTCTACAGTGGTCAAAAACAGTACAATATATTAGGAAACTTGTTGAACGCAATAAAATCAAAGCAAGATTGATAAAAAGGAAGGATAAAAAATCAATTACAATCAATTAGGAAACTTGTGAAGCGCAATGAAATAAAAGCAAGATTGATAAAAAGGAAGAAAAAACAAAAAAAAATTTCTACACACCAGAATCAAACCAGCGACCTTCTGCCAATATGGATAAAAGGTGGGGCACACGCAGCGCATGCTCGGGACACGCCACAAGTCTAGAGCTGTCAAAAACAGTACAATTAATTAGAAAACTTGTGGAGCGAAATGAAATCAAAGCAAGATTGATAAAAAGGAAGATAAAACGAAAAAGAAAAATTTCTACGCACCGGAATCGAACCAGCGACCTTCTGCCAATATGGATAAAAGATGGGGCATGTGCAGCGCATTCTTGGGACACGTCACAAGTCTAGAGCTGTCAAAAAGAGTACAATTAATTAGAAAACTTGTGGCGCGCAATGAAATCAAAGCAAGATTAATAAAAAGGAAGAAAAAACGAAAAAGAAAAATTTATACGCACCGGAATCGAACGAGCGACCTTCTGCCAATATGGATAAAAGATGGGGCATACGCAGCGCATGCTCGGGGCACCTCACCAGTCTAGAGCGGTCAAAAACAGTACAATCAATTAGGAAACTTGTGGAGCACCATGAAATCAAAGCAAGATTGATAAAAAGGAATAAAAAACAAAAAAGAAAAATTTACACGCACCGGAATCATACCAGCGACCTTCTGCCAATATGGATAAGAGATGGGGCATACGCAGCGCATGCTCGGGGCACCTCACAAGTCTAGACCGGTCAAAAACAGTACACTCAATTAGGAAACTTGTTGAACGCAATAAAATCAAAGCAAGATTGATAAAAAGGAAGGATAAAAACTTATACGCACATGGAATCGAACTTGTGACCTCTGCCAATATGGATAATACATGGGGTATATGCAGCGCATCCTCGGGGCACCTTACCAGTCTAGAGCGGTCAAAAACACTACAATTAATTAGGAAACTTGTGGAGCGCAATGAAATCAAAACAAGATTGATATAAAGGAAGAAAAAAAAATTGCTACGCACCGGAATCTAACCAGCGACCTTCTACCAATATGGATAAAAGATGGGGCATGCGCAGCGCATGCTCGGGGCACCTCACCAGTCTAGAGTGGTCAAAAACAGTACAAACAATTAGGAAACTTGTGGAACTCAATGAAATAGAAGCAAGATTGATAAAAAGCAAAAAAAAAAAAAAAATCTACGCACCAGAATCAAACCAGCGACCTTCTGCCAATATGGACAAAAGATAAGGCATGCAAAGAGCATGCTCGGGAAACGTCACCAGTCTACAGTGGTCAAAAACAGTACAATATATTAGGAAACTTGTTGAACGCAATAAAATCAAAGCAAGATTGATAAAAAGGAAGGATAAAAAATCAATTACAATCAATTAGGAAACTTGTGAAGCGCAATGAAATAAAAGCAAGATTGATAAAAAGGAAGAAAAAACAAAAAAAAATTTCTACACACCAGAATCAAACCAGCGACCTTCTGCCAATATGGATAAAAGGTGGGGCACACGCAGCGCATGCTCGGGACACGCCACAAGTCTAGAGCTGTCAAAAAACAGTACAATTAATTAGAAAACTTGTGGAGCGAAATGAAATCAAAGCAAGATTGATAAAAAGGAAGATAAAACGAAAAAGAAAAATTTCTACGCACCGGAATCGAACCAGCGACCTTCTGCCAATATGGATAAAAGATGGGGCATGTGCAGCGCATTCTTGGGACACGTCACAAGTCTAGAGCTGTCAAAAAGAGTACAATTAATTAGAAAACTTGTGGCGCGCAATGAAATCAAAGCAAGATTAATAAAAAGGAAGAAAAAACGAAAAAGAAAAATTTATACGCACCGGAATCGAACGAGCGACCTTCTGCCAATATGGATAAAAGATGGGGCATACGCAGCGCATGCTCGGGGCACCTCACCAGTCTAGAGCGGTCAAAAACAGTACAATCAATTAGGAAACTTGTGGAGCACCATGAAATCAAAGCAAGATTGATAAAAAGGAATAAAAAACAAAAAAAAAAAATTTACACGCACCGGAATCGAACCAGCGACCTTCTGCCAATATGGATAAGAGATGGGGCATACGTAGCGCATGCTTGGGGCACCTCACCAGTCTAGAGCGGTGAAAAACAGTAATATCTATTAGGAAACTTGTGATGCGCAATAAAAGCAAAGCAAGATTGATAAAAAGGAACAAAAAACCAAAAAAAAAGTTTTTTCCCACCAGAATTTAGCCAGCGACCTTCTGCGAATATTGATAAGAGATGGGGCATACGCAGCGCATGCTGGGGGCACCTCACCAGTCTAGAGCGGTCAAAAACAGTGCAATCAATTAGGAAACTTGTGGAACGCAATAAAAATCAAAGCAGGATTGATAAAAAGAAAGAAGAAACCAAAAAGAAAAATTTCTTTGAACCGCAATCGAAGCAGCGGCCTTGTGCCAATATGGATAACAGATAGTGCATGCGCAGCGCATGGTCGGGGCACCTCACCAGTGTAGAGCGGTCAAAAACAGTACAATCAATTAGGAAACTTGTGCAGGGCAATGAAATCAAAGGAAGATTCATGAAAAGGAAGAAAAAAAAATTGCTACGAATTGGAATCGAACCAGCGACCTTCTGCCAATATGGATAAGAGATGGGGCATGCGCAGTGCATGCTCGGGGCACCTCACCAGTCTAAAGCGGTCAAACACAGTACAATCAATGACAAGACTTGTGGAGCGCAATGAAATCTAAGCAAGATTGATAAAAAGGAAGGATAAAAAAGTTATACGCACATGCAATCGAACTTGCAACCTCTGCCAATATGGATAATAGGTGAGGTATATGCAGCGTATCCTCGGGGCACCTTACCAGTCTAGAGCGGTCAAAAAAGGTACAATCAATTAGGAAACTTGTGAAGCGCAATGAAATCAAAACAAGATTGATATAAAGGAAGAAAAAAAAATTGCTACGCACCGGAATCTAACCAGCGACCTTCTACCAATATGGATAAAAGATGGGGCATGCGCAGCGCATGCTCGGGGCACCTCACCAGTCTAGAGTGGTCAAAAACAGTACAAACAATTAGGAAACTTGTGGAACTCAATGAAATAGAAGCAAGATTGATAAAAAGCAAAAAAAAAAAAAAATCTACGCACCAGAATCAAACCAGCGACCTTCTGCCAATATGGACAAAAGATAAGGCATGCGAAGAGCATGCTCGGGAAACGTCACCAGTCTACAGTGGTCAAAAACAGTACAATATATTAGGAAACTTGTTGAACGCAATAAAATCAAAGCAAGATTGATAAAAAGGAAGGATAAAAAATCAATTACAATCAATTAGGAAACTTGTGAAGCGCAATGAAATAAAAGCAAGATTGATAAAAAGGAAGAAAAAACAAAAAAAAATTTCTACACACCAGAATCAAACCAGCGACCTTCTGCCAATATGGATAAAAGGTGGGGCACACGCAGCGCATGCTCGGGACACGCCACAAGTCTAGAGCTGTCAAAAAACAGTACAATTAATTAGAAAACTTGTGGAGCGAAATGAAATCAAAGCAAGATTGATAAAAAGGAAGATTAAACGAAAAAGAAAAATTTCTACGCACCGGAATCGAACCAGCGACCTTCTGCCAATATGGATAAGAGATGGGGCATGTGCAGCGCATTCTTGGGACACGTCACAAGTCTAGAGCTGTCAAAAAGAGTACAATTAATTAGAAAACTTGTGGCGCGCAATGAAATCAAAGCAAGATTAATAAAAAGGAAGAAAAAACGAAAAAGAAAAATTTATACGCACCGGAATCGAACGAGCGACCTTCTGCCAATATGGATAAAAGATGGGGCATACGCAGCGCATCCTCGGGGCACCTCACCAGTCTAGAGCGGTCAAAAACAGTACAATCAATTAGGAAACTTGTGGAGCACCATGAAATCAAAGCAAGATTGATAAAAAGGAATAAAAAACAAAAAAGAAAAATTTACACGCACCGGAATCGAACCAGCGACCTTCTGCCAATATGGATAAGAGATGGGGCATACGCAGCGCATGCTCGGGGCACCTCACAAGTCTAGAGCGGTCAAAAACAGTACACTCAATTAGGAAACTTGTTGAACGCAATAAAATCAAAGCAAGATTGATAAAAAGGAAGGATAAAAACTTATACGCACATGGAATCGAACTTGCGACCTCTGCCAATATCGATAATACATGGGGTATATGCAGCGCATCCTCGGGGCACCTTACCAGTCTAGAGCGGTCAAAAACACTACAATTAATTAGGAAACTTGTGGAGCGCAATGAAATCAAAACAAGATTTATATAAAGGAAGAAAAAAAAATTGCTACGCACCGGAATCTAACCAGCGACCTTCTACCAATATGGATAAAAGATGGGGCATGCGCAGCGCATGCTCGGGGCACCTCACCAGTCTAGAGTGGTCAAAAACAGTACAAACAATTAGGAAATTTGTGGAACTCAATGAAATAGAAGCAAGATTGATAAAAAGCAAAAAAAAAAAAAAATCTACGCACCAGAATCAAACCAGCGACCTTCTGCCAATATGGACAAAAGATAAGGCATGCGAAGAGCATGCTCGGGAAACGTCACCAGTCTACAGTGGTCAAAAACAGTACAATATATTAGGAAACTTGTTGAGCGCAATGAAATGAAAGCAAGATTGATAAAAAGAAAGGATAAAAAATTTATACGCACACTGAATCAAACTTGCGACCTCTGCCAATATGGATAATAGATGGCGTATATGCAGCGCATCCTCGGGACACCTTACCAGTCTTGAGCGGTCAAAAACAGTACAATCAATTAGGAAACTTGTGGAAAGCAATGAAATTAAAACAAAATTGATATAAAGGAAGAAAAAAAATTTGCTACGCACCGAAATACAACCAGCGACCTTCTACCAATATAGATAAGAGATGGGGCATGCGCAGCGCATGCTCGGAACACCTCACCAGTTTAGCGCGGTCAAAAACAGTACAATCAATTAAGAAACTTTTGCAGCTCAATGAAATCAAAGCAAGATTGATAAAAAGGAAGAAAAAACAAAAAAAAATTTCTACGCACGGGAATCGAACCAGCGACCTTCTCCCAATATAGATAAAAGATGGGGCATGCGCAGCGCATGGTCGGGGCACCTCACCAGTCTAGAGCGGTCAAAAACAGTACAATCAATTAGGATTTTTGTGGAGCGCAATGAAATCAAAGCAAGATTGATAAAAAAAAAGAAAAAACAACAAAAAAAATTTCTACGCACCGAAATCGAACCAGCGACCTTCTGCCAATATGGATAAAAGATGGGGCATGCGCAGTGCATGCTCGGGGCACCTCACTAGTCTAGAGCGGTCAAAAACAGTACAATCAATTAGGAAACTTGTGAAGCGCAATGAAATAAAAGCAAGATTGATAAAAAGGAAGAAAAAACAAAAAAAAATTTCTACGCACCAGAATCGAACCAGCGACCTTCTGCCAATATGGCTAAGAGATGGGGCATACGCAGCGCATGCTCGGGGCACTTCACCAGTCTAGAACGGTCAAAAACAGTACAATCATAAAGGAAACTTGTGGAGCACAATGAAATCCAAGCAAGATTGATAAAAAGGAAGAAAAAAACAAAAAACAAGTTTCTGCGCAGCAGAATCGAGGCAGCGCCCTTCTGCGAAAATTGATAAGAGATGGGGCATACGCAGCGCATGGTCGGGGCACCTCACCAGTCTAGAGTGGTCAAAAACAGTGCAATCAATTAGGAAACTTGTGGAACGCAATAAAAATCAAAGATAGATTGATAAGAAGAAAGAAGAAACAAAAAAGAAAAATTTCTACGCACCGGAATCGAAGCAGCGGTTTTCTGCCAATATGGATAAGAGATAGTTCGTGCGCAGCGCATGGTCGGGGCACCTCAACAGTCTAGAGCGGTCAAAAACAGTACAATCAATTAGGAAACTTGTGGAACGCAATAAAATAGAAGCAAGATTGATAAAAAGGAAGAAAAAGAAATTCTACGCACCAGAATCGAACCAGCGACATTCTGCCAATATGGACAAAAGATAAGGCATGCGAAGAGCATGCTCGGTGCACGTCACCAGTCTACAGTGGTCAAAAACAGTACAATATATTAGGAAACTTGTTCAACGCAATAAAATCAAAGCAAGATTGATAAAAAGGAAGGATACAAAAACAAATACAATCAATTAGGAAACTTGTGAAGCGCAATGAAATAAAAGCAAGATTGATAAAAAGGAAGAAAAAACAAAAAAAAATTTCTACACACCAGAATCAAACCAGCGACCTTCTGCCAATATGGATAAAAGGTGGGGCACACGCAGCGCATGCTCGGGACACGCCACAAGTCTAGAGCTGTCAAAAACAGTACAATTAATTAGAAAACTTGTGGAGCGAAATGAAATCAAAGCAAGATTGATAAAAAGGAAGATAAAACGAAAAAGAAAAATTTCTACGCACCGGAATCGAACCAGCGACCTTCTGCCAATATGGATAAAAGATGGGGCATGTGCAGCGCATTCTTGGGACACGTCACAAGTCTAGAGCTGTCAAAAAGAGTACAATTAATTAGAAAACTTGTGGCGCGCAATGAAATCAAAGCAAGATTAATAAAAAGGAAGAAAAAACGAAAAAGAAAAATTTATACGCACCGGAATCGAACGAGCGACCTTCTGCCAATATGGATAAAAGATGGGGCATACGCAGCGCATGCTCGGGGCACCTCACCAGTCTAGAGCGGTCAAAAACAGTACAATCAATTAGGAAACTTGTGGAGCACCATGAAATCAAAGCAAGATTGATAAAAAGGAATAAAAAACAAAAAAGAAAAATTTACACGCACCGGAATCGAACCAGCGACCTTTTGCTAATATGGATAAGAGATGGGGCATACGCAGCGCATGCTCGGTGCACCTCACAAGTCTAGACCGGTCAAAAACAGTACACTCAATTAGGAAACTTGTTGAACGCAATAAAATCAAAGCAAGATTGATAAAAAGGAAGGATAAAAATTTATACGCACATGGAATCGAACTTGCGACCTCTGCCAATATGGATAATACATGGGGTATATGCAGCGCATCCTCGGGGCACCTTACCAGTCTAGAGCGGTCAAAAACACTACAATTAATTAGGAAACTTGTGGAGCGCAATGAAATGAAAACAAGATTGATATAAAGGATAAAAAAAAATTGCTACGCACCGGAATCTAACCAGCGACCTTCTACCAATATGGATAAAAGATGGGGCATGCGCAGCGCATGCTCGGGGCCCCTCACAAATTTAGAGCGGTCAAAAACAGTACAATCAATTAGGAAAGTTTTGGAGCTCAATAAAAACAAAGCAAGATTGATAAAAAGGAAGGAAAAACAAAAAAAAAATTTCTACGCACTGGAATCGAAAAAGCGACCTTCTGCCAATATGGATAAGACATAGTGAATGCGCAGCGCATGGTCGGGGCACCTGAGCAAGCAAGATAGATAAAAAGGAAGAAATAACAAAGAAGAAAAAATTCTAGTCACCAGAATCGAACCAGCGACCTTTTGCAAATATGGGAAAAGGTGGGGCATACGCAGCGCATGCTCGGGACACGTCACAAGTCTAGAGCCTTTAAAAACAGTACAAGTAATTAGAAAACTTTTGGAGCGCAATGAAATCAAAGCAAGATTGATAAAAAGGAAGAAAGAACGAAAAGGAAAAATTTATACGCACCGGAATCGAACAAGCGACCTTCTGCCAATATGACCAAAAGATGGGGCATACGCGGCGGATGCTCGGGGCACTTTACCAGTCTAGAACGGTCAAAAACAGTACAATCAATTAGGAAACTTGTGGAGCACAATAAAATAAAAGCAAGATTAAGAAAAAGGAAGAAACAACCAAAAAAAAAATTTCTCCGCACCAGAATCGAACCAGCGACCTTCTGCTTATATGGATAAGAGATGGGGCATGCGCAGCGCATGCTCGGGGCACCTCACCAGTCTAGAATGGTCAAAAACAGTACAATCAATTAGGAAACTTGTGGAACGCAATAAAAATCAAAGCAAAATTGATAAAAAGAAAGAGGAAACAAAAAAGAAAAATTTCTACGCACCGGAATCGAAGCAGCGTGCTTGTACCCATATAGATAAGAGATAGTGCATGCGCAGCGCATGGTCGGGGCACCTCACCAGTCTAAAGCGGTCAAAAACAGTACAATTAATTAGGAAACTTATGCAGCGCAGTTAAATCAAAGGAAGAAATATAAAATGAAAGAAAAAACAAATTGCTGCGAACCGGAATCGAACCACCGACCTTCTCCCAATATGGATAAGAGATGGGGCATGCGCAGTGCATGCTCGGCGCACCTCACCAGTCTAAAGCGGTCAAACACAGTACAATCAATTAGGAAACTTGTGGAGCGCAATGAAATCAAAGCAAGATTGATAAAAAGGAAGTAAAAACAACAAAAAAATGTCTACGCACGGGAATCGAAACAGCGACCTTCTGCCAATAGGGATAAGAGATGGGGCATGCGCAGTGCACGCTCGGGGCACTTCACCAGTCTAGAGCGGTCAAAAACTGAAATCTCAATTAGGAAACTTGTGGAGCGCAATGAAATCAAAGCAAGATTGAAAAAATGAAGAAATAAACAAAAAAGAAAAATTTATAGTCACCAGAATTGAACCAGCGACCCTCTGCCAATATGGATAAAAGCTGGGGCAAACGCACCACATGCTCTGGACACATCACAAGTCTAGAGCTGTCAAAAACAGTACAATCAATTAGAAAACTTGTGGAGCGCAATAAAATTAAAGCAAGATTGATAAAAAGAAAGCAAAAACAAAAAAGAAAAATTTTTACGCACCGGAATCGAACCAGCGACCTTCTGCCAATATGGACAAAACATATGGCATGCGCAGTGCATGATCGGGGCACCTCACCAGTCTAGAGCGGTAAAAAAAACACAATTTATTAGGAAACTTATGGAGCGCAATGAAATCAAACCAACATTGATAAGAAGGAAGAAAAAAACAAAAAAAATTTCTAGGCACCGGAATCGATCCAGCGATCTTCTGCAAATATAGATAAAAGATAGTGCATGCGCAGCGCATGTTCGGGGCACCTCACCAGTCTAGAGCAGTCAAAAACAGTACAATCAATTAGGAAACTTGTGCAGCGCAATGAAATCAAAGCAAGATTGATAAAAGGAAAGAAAAAACAAAAAAAAATTCCTACTAACTGGAATCAAACCAGCGACCTTCTGCCAATATCGATAAAAGATAAGGCATACGAAGCGCCTGCTCGGGGCACCTCACCAGTCTAGAGCACAAATTTTTCTTTTTTGTTCCGGAATCGAACCAGCGACCTTCTGCCAATATGGATAAGAGATGGAGCATACGCAGCGCATGTTTGGGGCACCTCACCAGTCTAGAGTGGTCAAAAATAATACCATCACTTAGAAAACTTGTGGAGCGCAATGAAATCAACAGGCAAGTTTAATAAAAGGCAAGAAAAAAACAAAAAAAAATTTCTACGTACCGGAATCGAATCAGCGACCTTCTGCTAATATCGATAAAAGATGGGGCATACTCAGCGCATGCTCGGGGCACCTCACCAGTCTAGAGCGGTCAAAAACAGTACAATCCATTAGGAAACTTGTGGAGCGCAATGAGATCAAAGCAAGATTGATAAAAAGGAAGAAAAAACCAAAATAAAATTTCTACCAACTAGATTCGAGCCAGCGACCTTCTGCCAATATCGATAAGAGATGGGGCATACGCAGCGCATGCCCGGGGCACCTCACCAGTCTAGAGCGGTCAAAAGTAATACAATGAATTAGGAAACCTGTAAAGCGCAATAAAATCAAAGCAAGATTGATAAAAAGGAAGAAAAAAAAACTTCTACGCACCAGAATCGAACCAGCGACCATCGGCCAATATAGACAAACGATAAAGCATGCGCAGAGCATGCCCCGGGCACGTCACCAGTTTCCAGTAGTCAAAAACAGTACAATATATTAGGAAACTTGTTGAGCGCAATGAAATCAAAGCAAGATTGATAAAAAAAAAGGATAAAAAATTTATACGCACATGGAATCGAACTTGCGACCTCTGCCAATATGGATAATAGATGGGGTATATGCAGCGCATCTTCGGGCCACCTTACCAGTCTAGAGCGGTCAAAAATAGTACAATTAATTAGGAAACTTGTGGAGCGCAATGAAATCAAAGCAAAATTGTTAAAAAGGAAGAAAAAACAAAAAAAAATTTATACGCACCGGAATCGAACCAGCAACCTTCTGCCAATATGGATAAGAGATGGGGAATACGCAGCGCATGCTCGGGGCACCTCACTAGTCTACAGCGGTCAAAAACAGTACAGACAATTAGGAGAGTTATTGATTGCAATGAAATCAAAGGAATATTAATCAAAAAGAAAAAGAAAAAAAATTTTATAACGCACCTGGAATCGAACCCGCGACCTCTGCAAATATGGATAAAATATGGGGCATACGCAGCCCATGGTCGGGACACCTCACCAGTCTAGCGCGGTCAAAAACAGTACAATTAATTAGAAAACTTGTGGAGCGCAAAGAAATCAAAGCAAGATTGACAAAAAAGAAGAAAAAACAAAAAAAATATTTCTATGCACCAGAATCGAACCAGCGACCTTCTACCAAGATGGATAAGAGATGGGGCATGCGAAGCGCATGCTCGGGGCACCTCACCAGTCTAGAGCGGTCAAAAATAATTCAATCAATTAGGAAAGTTGTGGAATGCAATGAAATCAAAGAAGGATTGATAAAAAGAAGGAAAAAAAAAAGAAAAATTTCTTCGCACCGGAATCGAACCAGCGACCTTCTGCCAATATGCATAAGAGATGGGAAATACGCAGCGCATGCTCGGGGTACCTCACAAGTCTAGAGCGGTCAAAAACAGTACAATCAATTAGGAAACTTGTGGAGCGCAATAAAATCAAAGCAAGATTGATAAAAAGAAAGAAAAAACAACAAAAAAAATTTCTACGTCCTGGAATCGAACCAGCGACCTTCTGCCAATATGGAGAAAAGATGGGGCATACGCAGCGCATTCTCGGGATACCTCACTAGTCTAGAGCGGTCAAAAACAATACAATCCATTAGGAAACTAGTTGAGCGCAATAAAATTGAAGCAAGATTGATAAAAATAAAGAAAAAACAAAAAAAAACAATTTTTACGCACCGGAATCGAACTAACGACCTTCTGCCAATATAGATAAAACATGGGGCATGCGCAGTGCATGATCGGGGCACCTCACCAGTCTAGAGCGGTCAAAAAACAGTACAAATAATTAGGAAACTTGTAAAACGCACTAAAATCAAAGCAAGATTGATAAAAAGAAAAGAAGAAATATTTCTACGCACCACAATCGAACCATTGACCTTCTACCACGATGGATAAGAGATGAGGCATGCGCAGCGCATAATCAGGGCACCACACCAGTCTAGAGCTATCAAAAAAAGTAGAATCAATTAGGAAACTTGTGGAGCGCAATGAAATCAAAGCAAGATTGATAAAAAGGAAGAAAAAACAATAAAAAAAAATTTCTACGCACCGGAATCGAATCAGCGACCTTCTGCCAATATGAATAAAAGATGGGGAATACGCAGTGCATGCTCGGGGAATCCCACCAGTCTAGAACGGTCAAAAACAGAACAATCAATTAGGAAACTTGTGGAGCGCAATGAAATCAAAGCAAGAATGATAAAAAGGAAGAAATAACAAAAAATAAAAATCTTTACTCCCCGAAATCAATCCAGAGACCTTCTACCAATTTGGATAAAAGAAGGGGCATACGCAGCGCATGCTTGGGGCACCTCACCAGTCTAGAGCGGTCAAAAAAAGTACAATCAATTAGGAAACTTGTGGAGCGCAATGAAATCAAAGCAAGATTGATAAAAAGAAAGAAAAGACAAAAAAGAAAAATTTCTAGTCACCAGAATCGAACCAGCAACCTTCTGCCAATATGGATAAAAGTTGGGGCATACGCAGCGCATGCTCGGGATACGTCACAAGTCTAGAGCGGTCAAAAACAGTACAATCAATTAGGAAACTTGTGGAGCGCAATGAAATCAAAGCAAGATTGATAAAAAGAAAGAAAAGACAAAAAAGAAAAATTTCTAGTCACCAGAATCGAACCAGCGACCTTCTGCCAATATGGATAAAAGGTGGGGCATACGCAGCGCATG
Source organism: Ricordea florida (assembly GCA_949710005.1). Classification (NCBI taxonomy): domain Eukaryota; kingdom Metazoa; phylum Cnidaria; class Anthozoa; order Corallimorpharia; family Ricordeidae; genus Ricordea; species Ricordea florida. The sequence goes on from OX453284.1 coordinate 19,906,682, forward strand.
TTTGGGACACGTCACAAGTCTAGAGCTGTCAAAAGCAGTACCAATCGATCCGCACCAGCGCATGCTAGGGGCACCCTACCAGTCTAGAATGGTCAGAAACAGTGCAATCAATTAGGAAACTTGTGGAACTCAATAAAAATCAAAGCAAGTTTGATAACAAGAAAGAAGAAAAAATAATGAAAAATTTCTAAGCACCAGAATCGAACCAGCCACCTTCTGCCAATATGGATAAAGGATGGGAAATACGCATCGCATGCTCGGGACACGTCACAAGTCTAGAGCTGTCAAAAACAGTACAATTTATTAGAAAACTTGTGGAGCGCAATAAAATCAAAGCAAGATTGATAAAAAGGAAGAAAAAACAAAAAAAAATGTCTACGCAAGGGAATCGAACCATCGACCTTCTGCCAATATGGATAAAAGATGGGGCATGCGCAGCGCATGCTCGGTGCTCCCCACCAGTCTAGAGCGGGCAAAAACAGAACAATCAATTAGGAAACTTGTGGAGCGCAATAAAATCAAAGCAAGATTGATAAAAAGGAAGAAATAACAAAAAAGAAAATACTTTACTCCCTGGAATCGGACCAGCGACCTTCTACCAATTTGGATAAGAGAAGGGGCATACGCAGCGCGTTCTTGGGGCACCTCACCAGTATAGAGCGGTCAAAAACAGTACAATCAATTAGAAAACTTGTGGAACGCAATGAAATAGAAGCAAGATTGATAAAAAGGAAGAAAAAAAATTTCTACGCACAGAAATCGAACCAACGACCTTCTGCCAATATGGATGAAAGATAGGGCATGCGCAGCGCATGCTCGGGGCACCTTCCCAGTCTAGAGCGGTCAAAAACAGAACAATCAATTAGGAAACTTGTAAGGCGCAATGAAATCAAAGCAAGATTGATCAAAAGGAACAAATAACAAAAAAAAAATGTCTAGGCACGGGAATCGAACCAGCGACCTTCTGCCAATATGGATAAAAGATGGGGCATGCGCAGCGCATGCTCGGGACACGTCACAAGTCTAGAGCTGTCAAAAACAGTACAATTAATTAGAAAACTTGTGGAGGGCAATAAAATCAAAGCAAGATTGATAAAAAGGAAGAAAAAACAAAAAAGAAAAATTTATACGCACCGGAATCGAACCAGCGACCTTTTTCCAATATGACTAAGAGATGGGGCATACGCGGGGCATGCTCGGGGCACCTCACCAGTCTAGAGCGGTCAAAAACAGTACAATCAATTAGGAAACTTGTGGAGCGCAATGAAATCAAAGCAAGATTGATAAAAAGGAAGAAAAAACGAAAAAGGAAAATTTTTACGCACAGGAATCGAACCAGCGACCTTCTGCCAATATGACTAAAAGATGGGGCATACGCAGCGCATGCTAGGGGCACCCTACCAGTCTAGAACGGTCAGAAACAGTGCAATCAATTAGGAAACTTGTGTAACTCAATAAAAATCAAAGCAAGATTGATAACAAAAAAGAAGAAACAAAAATGAAAAATTTCATAGCACCAGAATCGAACCAGCCACCTTCTGCCAATATGGATAAAAGATGGGTCCTACACAGTGCATGTTCGGGGCAGCTCAACAGTCTAGAGTGGTCAAAAACAGTACAATCAATTAGGGTACTTTTGAAGCTCAATGAAATCAAATCAAGATTGATAAAAAGGAAGAAAAAACAAAAAAATGTCTTTGCACGGGAATTGAATTAGCAACCTTCTGCCAATACGGATAAAAGGTGGGGCATGTGCAGCGAATGCTCGGGGCACCTCACCAGTCTAGAGCGGTCAAAAACAATACAATCAATTAGGAAACTTGTGGAGCGCAATGAAATCAAAGCAAGCTTGATATAAAGGAAGAAAAAAAAATTGCTACGAACCGGAATCGAACCATTGACCTTCTGCCAATATGGATAAGAGATGGGGCATGCGCAGTGAATGCTCGGGGCAACTCACCAGTCCAAGGCGGTAAAACACAGTACAAACAATTAGGAAACTTGTGGAGCGCAATGAAATCAAAGCAAGATTGATAAAAAGAAAGAAAAAACAAAAAAAAAAATTTCTACGCACGGGAATCGAACCAGCGACCTTCTGCCAAGATGGATAAAAGATGGAGCATGCGCAGCGCATCTTCGGGGCACCAAACCAGTCTAGAGCGGTCAAAAACAGTACAATCAATTAGGAAACTTGTGGAGCGCAATGAAATCAAAGCAAGATTGATAAAAAGGAAGAAAAAACGAAAAAGAAAAATTTTTACGCACCGGAATCGAACCAGCGACCTTCTGCCAATATGACTAAAAGATTGGGCATACGCAGCGCATGCTCGGGGCACCTCACCAGTCTAGAGCTGTCAAAAACAGTACAATCAATTAGAAAACTTTTAGAGCACAATGAAATCAAAGCAAGATTGATAAAAAGGAAGAAAAAAACAAAAAACAAGTTTCTTCGCACCAGAATCGAGGCAGCTTCCTTCTGCGAATATTGATAAGAAATGGGGCATACGCAGCGCATGGTCGGGGCACCTCACCAGTCTAGAGTTGTCAAAAACAGTGCAATCAATTAGGAAGCTTGTGGAACGCAATAAAAATCAAAGATAGATTGATAAGAAGAAAGAAGAAACAAAAAAGAAAAATTTCTACGCACCGGAATCGAAGCAGCGGCCTTCTGCCAATATGGATAAAAGATAGTGCATGCGCAGCGCATGGTCGGGGCACCTCAACAGTGTAGAGCGGTCAAAAACAGTACAATCAATTAGTAAACTTGTGGAACGCAATGAAATAGAAGCAAGATTGATAAAAAGGAAGAAAAAAAAATTCTACGCACCAGAATCGAACCAGCGACCTTTTGCCAATATGGACAGGAGATAAGGCATGCGAAGAGCATGCTCGGGGCCCGCCACCAGTCTACAGTGTTCAAAAACAGTACAATATATTAGGAAACTAGTTGAACGCAAGAAAATCAAAGCAAGATTGATAAAAAGGAAGGATAAAAATTTATATGCACATGGAATCGAACTTGCGACCTCTGCCAATATGGATAATACATGGGGTATATGCAGCGCATCCTCGGAGCACCTTACCAGTCTAGAGCGGTCAAAAACAGTACAATCAATTAGGAAACTTATGGAGCGCAATGAAATATAAACAAGATTGATATAAAGGAAGAAAAAAAAATTGCTACGCACCGGAATCAAACCAGCGACCTTCTACCAATATGGATAAAAGATGGGCATGCGCAGCGCATGCTCGAGGCACCTCACAAGTTTAGAGCGGTCAAAAACAGTACAATCAATTAGGAAACTTTTGGAGCTCAATGAAATCAAATCAAGATTGATAAAAAGAAAGAAAAAACAAAAAAAAATTTCTACGCACGGGAATCGAACCAGCGACCTTCTCCCAATATGGATAAAAGATGGGGCATGCGCAGCGCATGGACGGGGCACCTCACCAGTCTAAAGCGGTAAAAAAACAGTACAATCAATTAGGCCTTTTGTGGAGCGCAATAAAATCAAAGCAAGATTGATAAGAAGAAAGAAAAAACAACAAAAAAAATTTCTACGCACCGAAATCGCACCAGCGACCTTCTGCCAATATGGATAAAAGATGGGGCATGCGCAGTGCATGCTCGAAGCACCTCACTAGTCTAGAGCGGTCAAAAACAGTGCAATCAATTAGGAAACTTGTGAAGCGCAATGAAATAAAAGCAAGAATGATAAAAAGGAAGAAAAAAAAATTCTACGCACCAGAATCGAACCAGCGACATTCTGCCAATATGGACAAGAGATAAGGCATGCGAAGAGCATGCTCGGTGCACGTCACCAGTCTACAGTGGTCAAAAGCAGTACAATATATTAGGAAACTTGTTGAACGCAATAAAATCAAAGCAAGATTGATAAAAAGGAAGGATAAAAATTTATACGCACATGGAATCGAACTTGCGACCTCTGCCAATATGGATAATACATGGGGTATATGCAGCGCATCCTCGGGGCACCTTACCAGTCTAGAGCGGTCAAAAACACTACAATTAATTAGGAAACTTGTGGAGCGCAATGAAATCAAAACAAGATTGATATAAAGGAAGAAAAAAAAATTGCTACGCACCGCAATATAACCAGCGACCTTCTACCAATATGGATAAAAGATGGGGCATGCGCAGCGCATGCTCGGGGCCCCTCACAAATTTAGAGCGGTCAAAAACAGTACAATCAATTAGGAGAGTTTTGGAGCTCAATAAAAACAAAGCAAGATTGATAAAAAGGAAGGAAAAACAAAAAAAAAAACTTCTACGCACGGGAATCGAACCAGCGACCTTCTGCCAATATGGATAAGAGATAGTGCATGCGCAGCGCATGGTCGGGGCACCTCACCAGTCTATAGCGGTCAAAAGCATAGAATTAATTAGGAAACATATGCAGCGCAAATAAATCAAAGCAAGATTGATAAAAAGGAAGAAAAACAAAATTGCTACGAACCGGAATCGAACCAGCGACCTTTGTCAAGATGGATAAAAGATGGGGCATGCGCAGCGCATGCTCGGGGCCCCTCACCAGTCTAGAACGGTCAAAAACAGTACAATCAATTAGGAAACTTGTGAAGCACAATGAAATCAAAGCAAGATTGATAAAAAGAAAGAAAAAACCAAAAAACAAGTTTCTTTGCACCAGAATGGAACCAGCGACCTTCTGCAATAATTGATAAGAGATGGGGCATACGCAGCGCATGCTCGGGGCACCTCACCAGCATAGAGTGGTCAAAAACAGTGCAATGAATTAGGAAACTTGGGGAACGCAATAAAAATCAAAGCAAGATTGATAAGAAGAAAGAAGAAACCAAAAAGGAAAAATTCTACGCACCGGAATCAAAGCAGCGGGCTTCTGCCAATATGGATAAAAGATAGTGCATTCGCAGCGCATGGTCGGGGCACCTAACCAGTCTAGACCGGTCAAAAAAAAAACCATCAATTAAGAAACTTGTGGAGCGCAATAAAATCAAGGCAAGATTGATAAAAAGCAAGAAAAAAACAAAAAAAATTTCTACGCACCGGAAACGAAGCAGCGGCCTTCTGCCAATATGGATAAGAGATGAGGCACGCGCGGCGCATGTTCGGGGCACCTCACCAGTCTAGAGCGGTCAAAAGAAAAGCAATCAATTAGGAAACTTGTGGAGCGCAATAAAATCAAGGCAAGATTAATAAAAAGGAAGAAAAAAACAAAAAAAAAATTTCTACACACCGGAATCGAACCAGCGGCCTTTTGCCAATATGGATAAGACATAGTGCATGCGCAGCGCATGGTCGGGGCACCTCACCAGTCTAGAGCGGTCAAAACAGTACAATTAATTAGGAAACTGGTGGAGCGCAATGAAATCAAAGCAAGAGTGATAAAAAAGAAAGAAAAAAAAATTCTACGAACCAGAATCGAACCAGCGACCTTCTGCCAATATAGATGAGAGATGAGGCATGCGAAGTGCATGCTCGGGGCACCTCACCAGTCTAAAGCGGTCAAACACAGTACAATAAATTAGGAAACTTGTGGAGCACTATGAAATCAAAGCAAGATTGATAAAAAGGAAGAAATAACAAAAAAGAAAAAGTTCTACGCACCAGAATCGAACCAGCAAACTTTTGCGAATATAGATAAGAGATGGAGCATACGCAGCGCATGCTAGGGGCACCTCACCAGTCTAGAGCGGTCAAAAACAGTACAATCAATTAGGAAACTTGTGGAGCGCAATGAAATCAAAGCAAGATTCATAAAAAGGAAGAAATAACAAAATAGAAAAATTTCTAGTCACCGGAATCGAACCAGCGACCTTCTATCAATATGGATAAAAGATGGGGCATGCGCAGCGCATGCTCGGGGCACCTCACAAGTCTAGAGCCATCAAAAACAGTACAATCAATTAGGAAACTTTGGGAGCTCAATAAAATCAAAGCAAGATTGATAAAAAGGAAGTAAAAACAAAAAAAAATGTCTACGCACGGGAATCGAACCAGCGACCTTCTGCCAATATGGATAAGAGATAGGGCATGCGCAGCTCATGGTCGGGGCACCTCACCAGTCTAGAGCGGTCAAAAGCATAGAATTAATTAGGAAACATATGCAGCGCAATTAAATCAAAGCAAGATTGATAAAAAGGAAGAAAAAGAAAATTGCTACGAACCGGAATCGAACCAGCGACCTTTGTCAAGATGGATAAAAGATAAGGCATGCGCAGCGCATGCTCGGGGCCCCTCACCAGTCTAGAACGGTCAAAAACAGTACAATCAATTAAGAAACTTTGGGAGCTCAATGAAATCAAAGCAAGATTGATAAAAAGGAAGTAAAAACAAAAAAAATTGTCTACGCACGGGAATCGAACCAGCGACCTTCTGCCAATATGGATAAGAGATGGGGCATGCGCAGCGCATGGTCGGGGCACCTCACCAGTCTAGAGCGGTCAAAAGCATAGAATTAATTAGGAAACATATGCAGCGCAATTAAATCAAAGCAAGATTGATAAAAAGGAAGAAAAACAAAATTGCTACGAACCGGAATCGAACCAGCGACCTTTGTCAAGATGGATAAAAGATAAGGCATGCGCAGCGCATGCTCGGGGCCCCTCACCAGTCTAGAACGGTCAAAAACAGTACAATCAATTAGGAAACTTGTGAAGCACAATGAAATCAAAGCAAGATTGATAAAAAGAAAGAAAAAACCAAAAAACAAGTTTCTTTGCACCAGAATGGAACCAGCGACCTTCTGCGAATATTGATAAGAGATGGGGCATACGCAGCGCATGCTCGGGGCACCTCACCAGCATAGAGTGGTCAAAAACAGTGCAATGAATTAAGAAACTTTTGGAACGCAATAAAAACCAAAGCAAGATTGATAAGAAGAAAGAAGAAACAAAAAAGAAAAAATTCTACGCACCGGAATCAAAGCAGCGGGCTTCTGCCAATATGGATAAAAGATAGTGCATTCGCAGCGCATGGTCGGGGCACCTAACCAGTCTAGAGCGGTCAAAAAAAAAACCGTCAATTAGGAAACTTGTGGAGCGCAATAAAATCAAGGCAAGATTGATAAAAAGGAAGAAAAAAACAAAAAAAATTTCTACGTACCGAAAACGAAGCAGCGGCCTTCTGCCAATATGGATAAGAGATGAGGCACGCGCAGCGCATGTTCGGGGCACCTCACCAGTCTAGAGCGGTCAAAAAAAAACAATCAATTAGGAAACTTGTGGAGCGCAATAAAATCAAGGCAAGATTAATAAAAAGGAAGAAAAAAACAAAAAAAAATTTCTACACAACGGAATCGAACCAGCGGCCTTTTTTTTTTTAAAAAAATATAAAAGCCCAGTTACCCGGGCGGTTTATTGTTCACAGCAAATCTCCTTTGACAATCTACGTGTGCAATCTGCCTATTACAACCGTGCTGTGCAACTACCTAACAAGTGAGATAAAACAATGACAAGATGTTGGCTTACATTTAAATTAAAATTAACGATAATTACAATGTTCAAATTAAGGCAAAGTTCATTTGATAGGTGCTGTATAGAGTCCAGATAGCACATTTAAATATAAAGTTAATTATCATCGGATTACAAAAGGAAGCTACAATACACACTCAAGTCTAGAAAAATGCTTAATTCTGTCAGTGGCTCCAGAAGCAAGGCGAAGTTTAATATCTTTTCGAATTAATTCGCTAATAGAATCTGAGGACAAAACTTTGTTCCGAAAGGTTGCCATGTTTCGAGCGTGCCAAAGCCAAAAGAGAATAGTAGCGATAAGATAATGATGAACATTAGGAGAAGAAAAGGATTCATCAAGTGGAAAAAAGATAGTGCGAGTAGCAATAGTAAAGGTCGAGTTTGCAAGTTGTGAAATGTGAGGAGAAAAAATATTCCAAATTGCAACAGCCCTAGAACATTCCAAAAAACAATGTTCGATAGTTTCCGTTAGACTACAGATAGCGCATTTGTCATTATTGGTATAACCCCAAATTCTCAAAGAATAGCGTACACGTATTGCTCGATGTATTATTTGCCACAGGAGATCATTTTTCTTATTCTCATTGAACTTATAGCGAGATTTACGCCACACCCAGGCCCACCGGTTAATGGGGCGGCCCACCGCCGCCTCCCAGAAACCGGCCGGCCGGGGTGCTTCTACCGGCTTTTCCATAAGAAGGGAATATAAGTATTTAGAACTAAGATCGTCAGGAAGAGAGCCATGAGCACGATGCAGTTTAGTGAAGAGAGCCAAGCACTTACGATAATAAAGGCTAGGTTCAGAAGAAGAGGGGACAGAAACAGAAGTGAAATTAAAACGGGCATCTAAAACAGATAGTCGAGAGCTTAAAAAATATCGCGCTAAATAATGCCATTTCGCGGAGCCAAAATCATCTCTCAAGGTGGAAAAATTGGAAAGGCGAAGACTAGCACATTTCTCTTCAAAACTAATAATGTTCAATCCTCCAGAATCAAGCGGGGCGCAACAGCGCCTTCTGCTAACATTTTCCATTTTCCCTTTCCAAATGAACTTAAAAATCATTGATTTAAACTTATCAGTAACCCAGGGAGGGGGGATTAAAATTTTGGCAACATGCCAAAGACGGCTAGCTCCTAAAACGTTGACTATCATTGCTCTGCCTATAAAAGAAAGATCACGTTGGCTCCAAAGACCAAGAGTTGAGTTTAATTTATCAAGTTTGGATCGCCAATTATCATGAGAGAGTGATAAAACTACGGGGCTGGGACACAGGAATTTGTCTAGTCATTTTATTGATTAAGTTTTAAAAATTAGTCTTAAAATTGAACCAGAGATTTATCAGAGATTTATACGGAAATATTTCTAGGACACGGGTATTAATAATTAAAAAAAAAAAAAAAAAAAAAAAAAAAATGATTTAAAGATTAAAAAATATTTACAAAAGTAATTATGGATCGATTAAATGAGCTGAGTAAAACAAATTTGAAAAGAATTGCAGGATACTTAAAAATTAAGGGTAGATCAAAACTTAATATAAAAGAAGATTTTATTAATGAGTTTAAAAAATTTAAAGAAGAGGAAATTATAAATTTAATTGAATTAGTCATCAATACTTGCCCCAATATTTGCATACATGAAAAACACAAATATTTTTGTAAAGAATGTGGAGGGTCTCAAATATGTGATCATGATAGAATTAAGTATTTTTGCAAACAATGTAAAGGAGCACAAATATGCATACATGGAAGAGTTAAGTACCGCTGTAAAGAATGTGGTGGATCACAAATATGTGAGCATGGAAAACAAAAACAACAATGTAAAGAGTGTGGAGGATCACAAATATGCGAACACGGTAAACAAAAAGCTTCTTGTAAGGAATGTAGAATAAAAAGTAGAAATGAATTATGATTAAGTTATATAACGCAACTAAGCGTTACATAACAAAAGACCTTAAATTTGCATTGTCGTAATCACATTCCTTAGCGACGTTAGAAACCGACCTTTTAAAAGTAAACATAAAATCTACTTTTCGATTTCAAATCCACTTTACATTTTGCTTGTTGCTATGTCGTAAAAGTATGCAATCTATTGTTCTACACGTGAACACTAATCCAAAAACAATGATAATCACATGAAATGGTCATGAACTATCGAAATAGATACCACGCTATTCCTCCACTGATAATTATAAATGTTAATATACGTACTTCATGCTCGCTTTGTGCATTGATTTCATGTTGTGTAGTCACGTCCTGATCTTCAGCCAGCTTTTCATTTTGCGTTGGAGAGATTTTTGGTTTTGGATTTGTCTTAACTATTGAATGAGGTAACTTTAACTTTGATGATCCTAAGTTATGACTTATTCCAACAGGTTTTGCTTCAGTGTTTAGGGAATTATTCACCCCAAATTTCATATCATTAGTCGCTTTCATAAGTTTATTATTATAACCAACCACGCTCTCAGTATTTATGATCATATTACTTGGCATCAACCACACACCAGGGGCAATAGCTAAATCAAGCCGTAATTTCGCTTCTTGTACAGCTAATTGATAATTTTTAACAGAATTCGAAATGTCATTCTCAATCACACTACTTTCAAATAAAGCTAAGAATTCTTGTTGTGTCTCGATTGCCCCTCCACCATTACCATAAATCGAGTTTCTAGTATTAACTTGTGCTCCTAATATACAATAAACAAAAGCTTCCACAGATCGATTTAATCTACCCAAACCAGCTTTTGTTATTCCATGTCCATCCATAGGTATGAACCAAGCATATTTAAAATCCTTAGATGCATCATTTCTAATAAATGAAATTTTATTTCCATCTCCATCTTTATAACCTTCATCAGAAAATTTATTTTGTCCAGGCCAAGTATTTGCATCATGATCATAATTTCTTACAACATATAAACTTTCATTTCCTCCAGAGTCGTAATAAATAAATATATCACCCAACCCGTGATTTCTACCGCCTTTCCATTTAAAATCAGAATTATTACTAATTCCAAATTCATTGCACAATCGATTATATGCAACTTTATTATATGGATTATTTTTTAAAGAAAAAGTTTGTTCGCCCGGCAATGGTAATCTCATTTCATACAATATTCTTCTTATTGTGAAATACACATGAAACTTTATAAAACTTCTAATAACTCTTGGATAATTTAAACTTTCATTTAAACTTACTCCGCATCCAGATGTTGCACACCAAACCGCAAAGTTAAGTTGTTGTGGCCAATGATTGAAATCTGGCTTTTTCAACCACCTTTTGCACTCCTTTGCGGAGTTAAATGTTACAACCTGTGATTTAAATATATTTCTCATGGGGGAAATAAAGTTATCTTTATCTGAAACATTTATATCCAAAATAGTTAACATTTCTGTTACATTTTTTGCAGATTCATCGAATTTAACACCAGGTATTGGATATGTTTTGTTTGTAAATGATAAACTTTTTGGGAAAGACGTGGAAATTACCTGATGAGGTGAATTTACAACAACTTTTTTTTCTTCGTTTATTCCTAAATCTCTAAATAAAAGAGTTTTCATATTTGAAGATAAATTATTAATTAATGTTTCATCGTTTGGATCTTTATTTGTAATAATTTTTGTATCATTGAATAACCACTTAATATATCCACCGCTGGAATCATTAACAAATGTAAATCTATAAAGGTTTGCGTTTGGGTATTTAACTTTGAAATGAGCCCACAAATCATGACCAGCTTTGAAAACTGATAATATATCAAACATTTTATTCTTTCTTTTCAAATAATCTGACCTTTAAATTGAGTCAAGAATAAAATGCAAAGTTAATTTTCTTCATTTTTAATACCAGCAAAGCAATTACACCCAACATCGGTTTTCTCAAAGGAAATTTTCAATGTTCTTTCCCTCCGGTTAGTTCTTTTAATAGATCTTCTCGAACTTTTTTCTTTATAATAGACATGTCGAAGTTTTTTTGGTTATCTTTTCTAAATTTTTGACGAACTTCTAGTTTTAGTTTTTGAAACTTTTCCAACTCTGCTAAAATTATAGAAAATTCTTGATCGGATATAACATTATCTTTCAATGCCTTTGAAACCAAGTCGTTAATGGTGTTTAATTTTGATTTTGCTATGGAAACAGTCTGTTCGTGTTTACTAACTTTATTTGAAAGTCTTTTTGAGGCTGCACCAAATCCAACAGATACTCCTCCACAAATTCCACCAACAACACCCAACGGAACACCAATAATAGCTCCAAAACCGGTAAGAGAAGTTCCAAGTCCGCTTGCGGATAGAATAATTGAAAGCATTCCACTACAAACACTTATTTTTGTAAATATTCCTCTTGCTCTATTGTATTTTTTCCTTACATCTTCATAATGTTTAATTTCTCTCTCAAGATTTTGTAATACTTCACTTGATTTTTGTAGTCTGAAATTGACTGGATCTGAATTATTAGGTAATTGTGGATAAATCGAGCTTCGCTCGGGACCAGCTTGACCGTAAATTCTATTGTAGTCATCCATATTATATTTTACTACTCAACATGATATCTTTAAATTGATACGAATACGCACAGTATCAGAAATTAACTTTGTTCCATTTTTATCTAGAATCCATAATGTAAAGTGGTTCACAGGATTTTTAGTTTCTCTAATTCTTAAACTCGGATGCCTTTTAGAAGGGACAATGGCTAATAATTGCGATGGATTAAGTTCTACATTTCCACCGCTGGGAGTACGGTTGTAATATGAAGACTTTGGTTCAATAAGATCACACATTAAGTACAAAGGATTTTCAGATGATGCATTAGTACCAGAAAAATCTAACATTTGTATCTCTTTTACATTATATAATGACGGATCCAGATAAATCGTTGTTTCTGTAGTTAACATTGTAATTGATAAAAAAGTTATTATTTCATCATTACATCGATCATTCATTTTTTTTTTTTCATCTACTTTCTCTTCTTTTTAAACTGTTCCACAAAATATAGAACCACAACCATTATCAAAAGCCAACCATTCTTACCTAAAAACCCAACAACCTCACCTGCTGTTTTGAATAGAAAGCTCACGATGGCTCCAACCATTCCTGGTAATATTTCACCCAGTTTCTTACCAAGAGTTTTCAAACCATTACCAACTCCTTTTCCTAAAGTAGATAATCCTTTTGAAAGATTAGAAACTATAACTCCAATAACCAAACCTACTGCACTCACAACAGCAAATACTGTAAACCCATACTTTTTGAATATTGTTTTAATTCGCTCTCGTAATGACATTCTTTCCTGTATTCTTTCCTGTATTCTATCTCTCTCACTCTCCATGTTTGATATATCATTCTGTTCATTGGGAATTTCTGTATTTAGATTTTCAAGCTCGGTATTTTCCTCAGACGTTCTAATTGGATTATTCTCAAGGAATTTTTTCTTCTCAATCTTTTTATCCAATGTTTCTTTTTTCTTATCGATTTCATTATTCATATCTTCAATGATATCTTCTGCTCTTGATCCTAAAGCATTTTTTAGTCGACCATCAGGAAGTTTAGCTCCAGTTTTAAGATTTCTAAATTCACTACCTCTAAGAACATATGTAGCAGCATTAGTTCTACCTGGTAATTTAATTGCTGGTAATTTTATTCCTTCCCCAATATCATGTAAAAATGTTATAAAATGTTGAAATTTTGATTTTGGATATACAATTTTTATATCATCTTCAGCTTCTTTTTTTTCTTTAATCTTTTCAAAAAGGGGGTCATTTTCATTAATACCACCAAATGAAGTTTCCTTATCCCCATCCTCATCATAACCAGGATTTTCATAAGTTGTGGATGTTATTGTATTCATTTCCATATTATCATCATCATCAGCATCATCATCATCATCTTTTGGTTCATTTAGTTCAGTTGGATCTAAATCCTCTAATGGTAAATATCCTCCTTCTGCCATGATTTTTTTTTTACTCAACAGTAAGAAATCTTTAAATAGAACACAGTGAAGTATCTATAAAAATCGAATTATGATTTAAAGATATAAAATGTTTAATAACCTTAATGATTTTAGTGAATATCTTTAGTTTGATACTCTAAGAAAAATTAGTAAAGAAAAAATAATTACAATTGATAACATGTTATTGTTAAGAAATATAGCTGTTGAATTAAAAGATAGAGAAAAACTAAAAAAAAAAAAAGTTATTTGAATTACTTAAAATGTTTTATATTTCCACAAATAGCAATAAAAAAATATTAAAAATTTTAAATATATTAGATGATGATATTAATAGAGAAACTTGTGGTGAAACTTTATTGGAAGATGAGATTAATTTCTAAACTTTAATTATAAAACAATTAATGTTTTTATAATTTAAAATAATTTACTAGCCATATAACCCAATACCAACATACCACCACCTACATATACCATTTCACCCATCTTTTGATTGTTACTAGGTCTATAATAATCAGAGAATTTAGGTTCTTGCATTTGTTCATATAATTCAAATTGTTCATTTGTAGTTGAAATATTTTTTGACGCTTGATATTTTTCATCTTTTTTCTTCATTTTCCAATCCATTAGTTTTTGTCTTTTTTCCTGATATTCTGCATAATCTCTTTGGTATTTTTCTAATGCCTTATCGTGTCGTATTTTTTCTGTGTCTGTTTTATTTCCTGATAAATATTTTGCAAGATAGTTTCCACCAACGAAAGCTGTTGCATTAAAAATAGCTCCGCCAATCATCATTGCAAATGATGCCATGTTTTAATTTGGTAAAATCTTTTGTTCCTCTAAATATGTTTTTAGATACATACTACCAGACAATACAGCTACCCATTTTGCATAATTTGTAATACTTGAGGATGGATCGTTCATAAATGATTCTTTCATAGCCTTTTTAGCTACATAACCAACACCAGCAGCTAATCCGATAAGGACTGCAGAATCAGTAACAGTTTTCACAAGTTTGTTTTCGTTTGACATGATTTTTTACTACATCAGTAAGAAATCTTTAGATCCCTTTAGGGTTTACATTACACCATTCCAATTTTTGGCCGATCTGACGGTTGTGGATGGATATTTGATGGTTGTGGTAATTTAGGAACTTGTGATAAATCAGGTATTCTATTTTTATAATATCTCATAAACATGTCAAATGCTGTAAACCCTATTCCAACAATGGATAAAACAGTAGTAAAAGATAGCTCTGGAAGCCAAGCTTTCGATTCACCTGTTTCTTCTTCATTAGAATTTTCTTTTTGTGTCTCTTCTTCACGTTTCATTTGTTCTTCAGCTCTCATTTGCTCCCTAGCTAATGCTTCCTTTGCCTTCTTATTATATTCTGCCAATTTCTTACCAGCTGCAACCTTTTTAGGATCTTTCACCCTCTTTTTAGGTTCTTTCTTTTCAGATGCTGGATCTCTTGTAATTTGTTCTGCAAAGCGAGGAGGGACTTCGCCTCGATCAACAACTTCTGTTCCTACTTCTACTTCTTCTGACATTATTATTTATTTCAAAAAGTAAAGAATCTTTAAATTAGTTGTGACCAATAACCTGCTCAGTTGTTTTATAGTTATTCCGTATTTGTTCTTTTAGCATCTCAATATCTTTTATAATTTCTTTAATTTTTTGGTTTTTATGATTTATTATCCTTACAGCATCTTCAATCGCTTTAATAGCTTTCTTTGTAATTTCTATATTTCTTTTAACAACTTCTTCAGACATTATTTTACATATCATTAAGAAATCTTTAGATCGCTTAGGAATGTTATGTAAATAAAATAATAGTATGCTTAGTAAACAGTATCACACCCTCCAGCATTTTGCTTAGTAGCCTGATCAGTTGTGTTAGAATCATCTGTAATTGTACTTGAAACTTGTTGAATTTTGTTGAATTTAACGTGTTTAGCAACCTGGAATAGTCCGCTAGCAAGTGCTGCCAATCTTCCTGCTTTCAATGCTAAGAGCCCCACAATGTTTGTTAGTTCACGATTAACCAAATCATCATTCTTCAAATCATCACAAAGAGATTCTATATCGTCTACAGGAACCATGTAAGAAATAACTTTAGAAATTAATTGAAGTGATGAATCTACTAACCCACCGTTAATTTTCTTACCTAATACTGCTTGATATCGATTATAATATTTTTCAATGTCTTTTACTGATAATTTTTTTATATCCCCCAAACTCATATCAACTCCCAAATATTCCTTTGTGGTTCCAAGAGCTGCGAGAATAGCTAGTGATTCTTGTTTTATTTCAAGTTCATTATCATCATTATCTTTTACCTCTGTCTTTCCTACAGTCTTTTCTTCTTCAATATAATCTTCTACGCTTGACATCTTTTATGGTGTTACATTTACTATTTTTAAATCACTTCTGGGATCTCCAAATAGCAATTAAATGGATGTCGTAAAGATAAACAAAGTCTAGAATATTTTTCAGTTTTTAACAATTGGTTAAACTTTTTACACGATTCATAATCTAAATCACCCCCATAATCTTCAAAAAACATCTTCATACCTTTTTGTGATGGGTTATGAAAAGTAACAACACAAGCCACATTTTCGCGGAACGGTTTCGCTATAGATGTTAATTGCTGAGTGAGAACCCAAACTGATAATCCATGATGTCTTCCGGAGAATGCTAAATCAATAAACTTGTTTGATCGCTTCTTCAGATCATTAGATACAGCACAATCATCTAAAATTATTAGTGTATTTGTTCCAGAGAATAAAGTTTGACAATCAGTTAACAATTCATTAATCTCATCAATGTTACTAGCATCTGGTGATAATACATAGAAATGTTTATCTCCTCGAGCAAAATTATGATAGGTTTTATTCTTAGAATAAGTTGGACATATTAAAACAATGTAATCAAAAATTTTTCGGAATGCTCCTCTTAGTTGATTAATGAGATACTTTGTTTTCCCACAATTTGTTGGTCCGGTTATGATACAATGGAATGGTATTTTTTCTCGTAATTCTTCCATGGTTTTGTATCATAACTAAAGGTTTTTTTAAATTTAGGTTCTTCCCTCACTTCGTTCGATCGCTTCCAGCTTCGCTCCACTTCGCGGGGAGGCACGAAGTGCCGATGGGGAGGGCTCCGCCCGATCGCAGGCCTAGAGGGTTTCAGTACTTAATTGATTTCAAACCTAAATTCATAATCTCCATCATTGCATCAGCTACAACAAACATATGACAGGTTATAGTACCAGATCCACTTTGTTTTCTTTTAATTTCTAGTTTTACTCCATCTTGTGTATTGTTTAATGCTAGACCACCACCATGAATACCATTATCAGGGTGAGTTCTCATATCAACCCAAAGAGCAAACTTATCAGCATAAAAATCCTTTTCCTTTACTGAATGTTTACCTTCAGTTGTCCCAAAACGTTTCTTTACTGACTCCCACAGATCTGATGGTAACATTCCCTTAGAGTATAATCGATTTGGAACACCATCAACATCTATATTAATCGAGGTTATACCTGGATTGTAAAAATTCTCAGAGTTACGAGCTCCTGCTGTGATTGGTAATGTAAACAAACATAAAATACCTGTCATTGATCTTCTAGGTAGATTAATATGCTGATTTATAACACCATCACCGCCTATGGAAAAGGTAAAAGTTTTATGGAGAGTTACATTTTCATAAAAGAAGCCTTTACCGACCTGATAAGCTGCTTGTGCCTCGCGAGCCAAGTATTCGCTTGAAATGGAAGAATATTCTAACTCAAGGTTTTTGATTGAATAAGAAGGAGTCTTACTAGTATCTGAATAAACAACAATATCATTAACTGAAGCAAGTGTAATCTCAAAGATTAGATGATTATCTAGTGCCTTTGGATAGAAAACTCCATGATCGTTTAGAATAGGGTGATTTAGTGGTATACGATACTTGGTGTTATGTACTGATGCAAGGGTAACTGCCTTAACATCTTGGGTTTTCTTATCACCCGCATTTGTCCTGAGCTTTCTCATGTTTTCAGAAGAAATACCTTGTTTTAATCTATCTTCGCGTTCTTCATCTGTTAAGAATAAATCATGATAAGTTTGAAAAAGATCATATCTTTGAGTATCCTGTAATGTTTCACCCCCAAAAAGAACTCTAAGTCTAGATACAAGATTACTACCTACATTATTTACAAGTGTATTATTAGCATGCCCATCTACATCTAAATCAAATAATAGAGATACACTTCCGGGTACAATCACTAAATTCTCAGAAAGTTTTGGAATATTTATATATAATGTTTCTCCAGGGCTGGCAGATGATGGATTGAGAGTAATTCGGTTCATTGTTGATTCTTCTTTCAAACCAAATGGCACTCGAGGAATTCTATTTGGATTAATTTTTTCAGACGTCATTGTAATTTATAAGGTACTTTGGTTAATCTTTAAATCGGCTTCGTCGGCCAGCTACGCAGAAACCTCTTTGCTTTATTATTCTCTAAGTTATTAATATGTTTTATTAACTTTTCTCTCACATTAGGTATTAAAATCAAAACATTAAAAATATCATCACCATCTTCCATATCTAGAATTTTTTTAATGATAATTTTTTTCATAATGTTAATTTGATATCTTGAAAAAATTATTTTTTCTTCCTCCATTTTTAATTTATAAGATACTTTGTTAATTTTTTAAATGAATAACGAAAATATACTTTCAAAAAAATCAGCGAAGCTGGACCCACTCTTCGAGCGGATATATTATTCAACTGAAGGATATTGGAAAGGATATTCCGCAATCCCCAAATTAGCTAAAAAAGCAAAAGTAAGTGAAGATGTAGCAAAACAATGGTTAGAGAAACAAGCAATATGGCAAATATATCTTCCTGCTCCCAAGCATATACCTAGACCACACTGGACCGTAGATAAACCAAATCAGATTCACCAAGCAGATTTATTATTTTTACCACATGATAGAGTTGGAAGAAAAACATATAAATATGCATTAGTTGTGGTTGATGTTGCTTCGAGATATAAAGATGCTGAACCATTAACCTCAAAAGAAAGTCGAGAAATTTCAAATGCTTTTGAAAAAATATATTCCAGAAAAATGAAATATCCTAAAACATTAATGGTTGATCCTGGAAGAGAATTTATGGGTGAAGTTGCAAAACTTATGAATTATCATAATGTTAGAATACAGAGAAGTGAAGCTGGAAATCACAGAGCTCAATCTTTTGTAGAAAATGCAAACAGAATATTAGGGGAAAGATTATTTAGTCATCAATATGCTCAAGAAATGGTTAGTGATACCCGATCAAGAGTATGGGTGAAAAGATTACCAGATATTCTAAAAACTTTGAATAATACACCAACTAGAATAACTGGTAAAGAACCTGTTAAAGCTATAAAAATGAAAGAGGTTGATATTGAAACTAAAAATTATCAACGAGTTGTAGGTCTTGATGAGGGTAGATTACCTCCAGAGGTTAAAGTTAGATATTTATTATCTCCCGGTGAAATTGAAGGTGGAGAAAAAAGACGAGCTACTGATCCCATTTGGAGTATAAAAGTTTATAATATTTCTAAAAGTATGATTACTCCTAATCAACCGGTTTTATATTATTTAACGGGTGGTCCGCGGCGTGGATTTGTTCGTGAAGAATTGCAAGTTGTTCCTTATGATACACAATTACCACCTGATTCTGTTTTAGCAAGATAATGGCCATATGGAAGAGTATTTTTCCCATCTTTGCAAATTATTCTCTTATCATCATAAGCAGATAGCGCTTTTTTATTAACTGTCTTTGTATAAATATTGTGTAGTTTTGAACCAATTAAATTTTGTAATCTCATTTGTGGTTCTTTAGTATCCAAACAATTTTTAAAATCATTAAAACTTATTGTTTTCTTAACAACTAATTTCTTTGTTCCTTTATTCTTCTTTATCTCTTTACCATTATCCATTAATATTGCGTATTGTTTAGCCCCCAAACCCACAAATTCTGTAGGTATACTTCCACCAAACTCATCTTTGAACATTCCAATTACTTTTTTATTTACACCCACCTCAATACCTGATGGATGTTCTTTAGGATAATTGCTGGTGTCAAACTTTTCTCTTACATCTGAACTTATATCTTTGTAGAAATCTGCAGTTTCTATAATATATACAAGGCTATCAGTATCAGTCATAAGTAATTCAGCTTTTTCTCCATATTTCTCTTTAATATAATTATAATGAAAGTCATACATTATTTGTTTACTTAAATCTAAAATGGAAAACCCCACATAAATTGGTTTATTAAATCTTATTTCTGTTTTCTTCATATTTATGGCTGCTAGATCCTCAGAAAAGATAGTAAAATGATTAAAGTTTGGTTTTCTTATTAATTTTTTAGCTGATTCTATATTATTAACTAACCTAACATCTATCCTTTTTCTAAGATTTTCCATAGTTTTACCAAATACAGAGTTATTCATAAGTTTAAAGAAATCTTTTTCAAAGTCATTTTTAGCTTGTGCTCTCAATTTAGTATTCAAATCAATGTAAGGTTTTAACCACTCAGACTCTTGAAATTTAATTCCCTTATGAATCTTTGTTATTTTTAGCCCTTTACTTTCATAATATTTTAAAGTTTCATGATGAAGTACATATCTTTTCTTATCAATTAAGTTTGGTATTAATTTCTTAACTTTATTAACAGTAAGTTTCTCTGGAGCCAAAGGTAAATCTTTGTGACTGTCGTGCAGATTTTTTGGGTATTCCAAATCAACTTCAAGTATACAGGGTATATTTCTCCAATTTTCAAACTCTTCATTTGGAATCCATTTAAATCCTCTTCTCGGTAATTTCTTGCTCATTGCCGCCCCATATAAGTTATTTGCGTCAAGATAAATAATATAACTTATAAGTTTATTTATTTCAAAATCTACCATATAGGGGTTATTAGCTTTAGCATATCTTTTTGATACTTGAGATGTTCCACCTCTAATCCCTTTCTCAATAAAAAGTAGCATATTAACGTCTGTAAACAATTCCAAACTAACTTTAGTTAATTTTAACATTGCATCCCAAGATAATCCAGGTGATGTAAAATAGTGAGCAGGATCTAAACTATAATTATTAATACATACATCTCTAAAGTTCTCAAATACATCAGCAAGCTGTAATACATCTGTTTTTAGATATAAATCATGATAATCTCTCATTGTTTTCATATCAAATGTTTTCCACACATTTTTAGCATGTTCATAATCCTCATCTGAAATATCTTGATTATTAAGAATTGATTTAAATGCTTTCTTCGGTGGAAGTTCTGTTTCATTAAGTTTGTCAATATTATCAAAATAATCATAAGGAAATACACCCTTTCTCAACAACAGTTTTAACTTTTCTCCTGAGAAATGCTTTTTAGTTTCTGCCATATTTTTATCTATTGTTGAAAAACACGCACTGCTGGATAACTTACAATTCTTACATTGTTCACAATTACCAACACCCTTAAAAGTAATAATCTTCCCGTCTTTCATATATCTTTTCAAACATTTTCCTGGTTTACATGATTCACATTTTCCACATTTAGTAAGATTGTCAACTAATCCACTAAGGGGGCTTTGCATAAATTTATAAGAATCAATGAATCTTATTTTTCTAGTAATAGGTTTTGTGTTGTCATCTTCATCATCATCAGCATCATCATCATCATCATCTTCACCCTCACAATCATAATTAATTAAAATTTTCTTTGAGAAACTAATATACTTTTCATCAGTGCAGGCTAAGCAATCAATTTTACCATTTGTTTTACTAAGATTCTTAATAAATAGATGAGAATCATACCCTGAAAGATTGTGAATTATTACTGGAATAAATTTAGGAATCACATATTTTAAGTTACACATATTATGCGCTGCTCCTCTATATTTCCCAGTAAGATGACAATGATCTATTACTTTTTTAAAATCTTCTTCTTCAGTATTTTCATCAAATTTTATACCACATATATTACAATTAGTTGCATTTTCATAATCTTTTTTATCCATTTCTGACATATTCTTCTTATTATAAAATTCAAACTTCTTCTTTCTTTCTTCCATTAACATAAAAATTTTCCTAACATCTCTTTCTAGATATTCTGTAAATATCTGCGCTACATCCTCATCATCAGATTTTGCGGTATAACTCACACACTTTTTAAAATCATTTGGTAATATACTTTCATCAAAACATTTTATACAATAGAAGAATCCTGATGCTTTATGCATTTGATAATTTTTAGTAAAGCTTTTAATTTCATTTGGCGAACAAGAATGTATTGGAATTAGGAAACTTTCAAAATCAACATAAATACTAAAAGGTAATCGCATTTTATTTTTAAAATTTTTAAAGTAAATAAATTTTGGACTACCATTTTCATTCATTGGCATTTTTATTTTAACTTCCCCATGTGAATCACAATATTCCTTATGTTCTTGCAAAATCCTTTCATCATAAAATGAGTTGAAACATCTAATACAGAAATGTTTTTTGTTCTTATTTTCATCAATTTCAGATGATAAAAGTCTACTAACATTTTTTTACTAAAATATAATGAGTTTTTTCACCATTATTTATTAAAATTAACGTTATAACTTTACAATCGCATAACTTACATTCATAATTATTACAATCACATTTATTACAACCACATTCTTCGCATTCATGTTTTATACAGCCTTCTTTCTTACATTTCTGTTTTTTCTTACAATCTTTTTTAATACAACCACAATTCTTACATTTTTCTTCTTTCTTGCAATAACATTTATTGCTTAATCTTGCTGGATATATTTTATCATCTTCTTCATCATATTTCAATACATTAACTGGATATTGGTTTTGTTTTTCAAACTTTCCAAAATCTTTTAATTTCATTGGGCCTTCAATACCAGAAAAGTCCAATTTTTTACAATTTTTCAACAATTCATTATTTACCCTCTGTCGTATTCCGATGCCGTATTGAAACCGATGGAAACAGATTAGTGCAGGCAAGGAACACACTACAAGTTCAGTCCGCCATGCTGCTTTTTTAATGAATCCCTTCATGTAAGATACACCGCAATGTAATCTACAAACACTACATCCCTCCTTTTTCCAGACTGAAATTAACGAATAGCTTGAAACTATGGAAATCTCAATACTTAAAATGGTACCCTTAAAAGTCCACTACACTGGGCTTCAAAGTACAGCTTGCCAGAAAGTCTGGTCTAAGACAAAGACAGTGTCATTAGTAGTAGTTAAGTCATAACAAAGTCCTTGAGTTTTTCTGGCAGTTTCTTGACTCGAGTTGGTCTTGATGGGATGGGGCTGCTAGCCTTTTCTTGTTCCGCTTCAGACTCTGCAGGAACAGTATCATCAGGCAATGCAGATGTTTCATCCGTCCCTCCTGATGCTTCCTCGTACTTCTTAACATGAGTGGTGTTACGTTTAAGTAGAACCCCTTCAGGTGATTCAATCACAACGCTGTTTCCCTTTTTGGCGACAACATGATAAGGTTCATGTGCAAACGGTGTTGACAACTTGTTTTGCCGCTCTTGTTTCAGCAGAACTTTGTCACCTGGAATCAGGGCTGACGGTTTGGCATTCCTCTTCTTGTCTGCATACAGCTTAGCTTTTGCCTTCATTTCACTATCTCTGTCTCGCACTTCACTTGCTACGGTCTCCTCTCTGAATTCAGGCAATTTGGTGCGCATCTTTCTTCCAAACAGAAGTTCAGCTGGGCTTATACCTGTGGTGGTATGAGGGGTTGATCTATATGCCACCAAATACTTGCGCACTTCCTTCTTCCATTCTTTTCCCTCAGCTTGAGCTATCCTCATTCTTTTCAGGAGAGACGCGTTCTGTCTTTCTACTTCCCCGTTTGCCTGGGGCCATAAGGGTGTCGTCTTCCTGTGTTGTATACCACAGTCTTCTACATACTGCTCAAATACCTCAGATGTGAATTGTGGTCCGTTGTCACTGGCTACTGACAGTGGTAAACCATGCGTTGTGAAGATCTTCTCCAAACACTCGATTATCTTGTCAGATGTTGTGGAGCGCATGATTTCAATCTCATAGTACCTGCTGAAGTAGTCTACCACAACTAACACAGATTCGCCTGACGGTAATGGTCCCAACAGGTCAATGGCTAAATCTTGCCAGGGGCCTCTTGGCAGAGAGGTTGGCTTGATCGGTTCTGGGTTGGCTGGACTGCTTACAAGCTGACATCCATGGCAGGTTTTGCAAAACCGTTCGACTTCTCTGTCAATCCCAGGCCACCACACTTTTGACCGCAATCTCTGCTTCATGCTGACGATTCCGGGATGTCCTTCGTGAGCTAAAGTTAGTACTTGAGGCCTCAACTTGCTTGGAATAACGATCCTAGTACCTCTAAGGATCAACTTGCCAATCACACACAGCTCACTGCTTATCGGTATGTATTGCTTGTGCTGATCACCTCTCCAATTCCCATGCTTTATGCAATGACGCAATGCAACAAACTCTCCATCTTCTGTTGAGGCTTCTTCAATTTCACGTGTTGTCATCGCTCGCGGAGTGGCAGTTACCGCTACAAATCTGACAAACTCATCTGAAACTCTGTGTGCAGTTGATGATTCTGCCTGCTCGTCTAATTTCAACAAACGCGATAATGGATCAGCAATGTTCTGCTCTCCGGGCAAATACTTAACTTTAAACTTGTATGGCTGTAATCGAAGGACCCACCGTTCGATTCGTGCACATGGCTTCGACTTGCTGGAATATATTGTTTCCAATGGCTTGTGATCCGTGTATAATTCAAATTCAGTGCCGTACAGGTATACATGGAAACGCTCGCACGCCCAAACAACTGCTAAAGCTTCTTTTTCAGTTTGCGAATATCGCTTTTCCACATCACTCAGGCTCTTGCTTGCATAGCTGATGATTCTTTTCCTCCCTTGCTGCTCTTGGATAAGGATTGCACCGAGACCTACTGGGCTTGCGTCTGCTATTATCAGCGTCTTTGCATCTCTGTCAAAATAACCAAGGGTTTCGGCACTTGATAGTCGTCTCTTCAGCTCGTTGAATGCTTTCCTCTGCTCTTCTCCAAACTCAAAGCGAGCACCTTTCTTTGTCAGTCGGCGTAACGGCTCAGCTACTGTGGCAAAATCTGGTATGAAACGTGCATTGTAGTTTGCCAGACCAAGGAAACTTCTGACTTCTGAGGCACTCTGCGGTTCTCTAGCGTCTACGATGGCCTTCACCTTGTCTTCAGCTGGCCCAATGCCCTTACTGGTCAACACAAGTCCCATAAACACCATCTGGGCCATGTGGAATCTACATTTCTCGGCATTTAGTGTAAGATTCTTTTCTTTAAGCCTCTCCAGGACTTGCTGCAATCTCTGGTCATGTTCCTCAGTACTTCTGCCATGTACAATGATGTCATCTGAAATGTTTGCAACACCTTCGCAACCATGCAATGCTTGTTGAATGAGATGTTGGTATACCTCTGGAGCTGAACTTATGCCAAACATGAGACGCTTGTATCTATAGAGTCCACAGTGTGTGGTAAAAGTCGTGATGCTCCTGGACTCTGGGTGGAGTTCTAACTGATGGTAACCCCACTTCAGGTCTAGCTTGCTGAACACTGTGCTTTGATTGAGGTTTTCGAGCACCTCATCCACGGTAGGTATGGGGTAACGTTCCCTGATAATGGCTTCATTTGCCTTCCGCATGTCCACACACAGACGTATCTCATCATTCTGCTTCGGTACTACCACAACTGGACTAACCCAAGGAGTTGGGCCCTCTACTGGCTCTATTATGTCCATCGCCACAAGTTCTTCAATCTTCATCTTTATTTTGTCTCGTAGACTGAATGGAGTGCGCCTGACTGGTTGTGCCACGGCTGGAATATCTGGATCCACATGTAACGTGACCTGGAAGTCCTTCAACTTTCCCACACCTTCAAACAGCTCTTTATGATCTGACATGATTGCTTCTTTAGACTTCACTGAATAAACTGGAACACCAAGCTTTAACACACCTAGCCGTACAGCGGCTTCCTTTCCTAACAGTGCTTCTCCTTCACCATCAATTACGACAAATTCGGCTTGGGTTTCACTTTGTCCTACCTTCGTTACTGCAGAGAATGTTCCTAGGACTTTCAGTGGCTCTTTACTGCCATACGCATAAAGCTTCTTATCACTCTTCATTGACACACACTTTACTTTTTCTTGCTTCAGCTTTGACCATAGATTTTTGTCGATGACATTGGTGCTAGCACCTGAATCAATCACCATTTCAACCATAACTCCGCCCACAGACACTTCTACTTTCTCAGGTGGTAAGACTGACTTGACAGAAAACGCATACTCATCCTCATCTCTTCCGTCTTGCACATATCTGACTTTCTTCTTCTCTTCCTTTGACTTCCCACCATGTCTAGGGCTGGTATATTTGACTGCTTTCGTTTTACATTGTGAGGCAAAGTGGTCAGCTCCTCCACACTTCTTGCAAGTTTTTCCTTTAGCTGGGCATTCAGGATCACGTCCAAAATGACCTACCTTTCCGCATCTGTAACAAGCTTGCTTTGCAGGTTCGCCCATTGACTCGGCCTTTCCTTTGTAATGCCTCTTGTCTCCCCGCAAGTCACGTACTGAATTCACCGTATGGTTACCACCCTCCATGTTCTTCAACTGTGCTTCAACTGCTTCATGGGTTGCTGCTGTCGCAAGTAGGAGCTCTAGGGTTAGCTTCTCACCTTTCTCTAATAATTTTTTCCGTAAGTTGTGTGACCTGCATCGCTGAACAACTTGATCTCTTATCTGGTTACTGGACTGGTCGCCATAATCACAATCTTTAACCACTTGTCGTAATCTTGTCACAAATTGAGCCACGGTTTCGCCGTCTTGCTGCTCCATGCTTCGGAATACATGATTCTGGTATGTCGAATTTACCTTGGGAATGAAGTAGTCATTTAAGGCTTTCTCAGCTTTTTCGTAATCTGCTGCTTCGCCCGTGTCAGCCAACGTTTCGAAGATTTCTTGAACATCTTCACCGGCTGAGTGAAGGAGTAAAGCTCTTCTTTGGACTTTGTTGTCAGCCTTATCCACTTGAATTATTAGGCCTTTGCTATCCGCATACAATGAGAAACTTTTCATCCATCGCCTCCATCGCGTGCCAACGTTCGAGGGATCGCCGTTCGGATCGAAGGGTTTTACACTTGACAGGTCATCTATCTTTATTGATGCCATAATCCGATCGTCGGGCACTAAAACTTGATCCTCGTCGCCAGATGTCGTATTCCGATGCCGTATTGAAACCGATGGAAACAGATTAGTGCAGGCAAGGAACACACTACAAGTTCAGTCCGCCATGCTGCTTTTTTAATGAATCCCTTCATGTAAGATACACCGCAATGTAATCTACAAACACTACACCCTCTCCCTATGGTTTTTTCTTGGGAAAACCGCCTCTGTTAATGTAAGTTGTCCACAATCTTCACACTTATTTTGTATGTTAATAGTAGCTTTTTTTGCAGCTAATCTTTTTGGCGTTGGTATATATGAACTTCCAGAAGTAACAGAGTAAGGGGATATGCCAACATCTAGACGTGTAACAGAATCAAATTCAAAATCTCCATACTCGTATTTTTCTTCAAATTTAAGAACCTCATCAATTATATTTTTAATTATATCATTATATTTTTCTGATAAATCGCTTTCTTCAGTAATTATTATTGGTTTAGCATGAAAGTATTTTTCGATTTCTTCTTTAATTTGGTTTTTTTGTAAAGGAGTTTTTACAAACTTAGCTGATAGTATAGCCTTAACCTTTTTCGGTTTCTTATCTTTATTAATAATACCTATAACTTTTGTTTTTATTTTTTTCATGAATTCTTCAATAGAATATCCTTTTTTCCCATCTATAGTATGTTGTTTCAAATAACCATTTTTGAATTTTTTTACATTTTCTTTGATAGTGAATTCTTCTTCTTTTGGTTTTATTTTTGTTTTAGAACTTGCTCCCTCCTTCTCATAATCTCTAACATTTTCTGTAGTAGCCACCAAAGATTGTGGTTGATAGTTTTTTTTATTTTTTCTTGGTGGTGAGGGGATAGGTCTTTCAGGTTGTTTGTTATTATTTATAAGATTTTTAAGACCGTCTCCTGTAGATTTAACTTTATCAACCACTTTCGATATATGTTTTTTTATCCAATTAAAAGTTTTGCCTTTTGTTTTTGTTTCCTTAATTTTTTTCATTAAACTCTTTGCTTCATTCATAAAACTAGATACAATATTTTTTCTTGGAGTAGGTATGAGGGTTTGTTTTTTGTAAAGTTTAGGTGATTGAGGTAGTGGGGGTTTAATTTTTGGTGCTGGTGGTGGGGGCCGTGGTGGTGGTGAACCCGGTGGTGGTGTTTCTGGATTAAATCCATTTGTCGAACCCGGCATACCATCTTGTGTTGGGGACCTTGGTGTTGTAACACGGGGAATTGGAAGAGGCGGTATTGGTTGGTTTGCTCTTCTTTTTGGTGTATTATCCATCACCGCAAAAATTTCTCGTTTATTATCAACAATTTGTTGTACATTATTAATTATTTCAGGTATATTTCTCAATCCATTAATTTTAGCTTCTTTAGTAGTCATACCAGCTCTACCTTGAATTTTATACCATGAAAGTAGTGAAGTTAATTGTTTTGTATTCAAATTATCCAGCTGTTCCATTTCAATTTTTGTAAATGATTTCTTATCTTTAAATCATTTTTTTTTAATTATTAATACCCGTGTCCTAGAAATATTTCCGTATAAATCTCTGATAAATCTCTGGTTCAATTTAAAGACTAATTTTTAAAACTTAATCAATAAAATGACTAGACAAATTCCTGTGTCCCAGCCCCGTAGTTTTATCACTCTCTTCATGTTCCACTGAAACGAGGCCGTTTGAAAAATAAACACCGAGAATCTTAATTTTAGATACCCATTGAAGACCAAAGGGAGAGGCGCCCTTTGCCCTCCACCTACCAAGCCACATAGCTTCGGACTTGGAGGTGTTAAGTTTGGCGCCCGTCCCTTGTTCATATTGGTGTACAGTTAGGAGAAGACAATGAAGAGAGCGCTCAGATTTGAGTATAGACGAGGCATCATCAGCATATTGAGAGATTTTAAATCGAGAACCATTAGCACCTGGCAACAAGAAACCTTCAATTTCGCGACAGTTGCGTATTTGAGTAGAAAGGATTTCAGAAATTAAAACATAGAGGAGGGGTGAGAGGGGGCAACCCTGCCTCACCCCCCTCCCTAAAAAAACTGGACGAGTTAGATTTCCATTGCAAATTATGCGGGAAAAGACGTTATTATAAAAGAGTTTCACCCAGCGACAAAAAGAAGTACCAAAGCCAAATTGAATTAGAGTGCGTATTAGGAGTTCGTGATCCACACGGTCAAAGGCCTTTTCTTGATCTAATGTAACTAAAATTGCAGGCTCATTCGTTTTATCAATCATATCAATAGTATCGCGGACAAGTTGAAGATTTGAGAAAATGGATCGACCGACTACCCCACACGTTTGATCCTGATGAACAATCGAACTCATAACTTTTTTAAGCCGTTCCGTAATAATTTTTGACGCCAATTTATAATCAGTATTCAAAAGGGAAATAGGTCGCCAGTTTTTAACTAATCTCTTATCATCCTTTTTATAAATTAGTCGTACAATACTTTCCCTCTGGGAGGGGGTAAGCAATTCCGTGTCATAACATTCATTTAAAGTGTCAAGAAGCGAATCCGCAAGAATGTCCCAAAAAACATGATAAAATTCAGGAGGTAATCCGTCAGACCCAGGTGATTTGCCAGTTTGGAGACCTAAAAGCGCGCTTAATAATTCTTCTTTAGTAAAAGGCCCTTCACATAGATCACGCTCTTCGTTTGTTAAAGAGAATTCCAAATCATTAAGAAGCCTTGTTTGTATTGTTGAGTCTAAAGAATCCTTAGAATATAGAGCGTCATAGAATTCGGTAAGTATGCGTTCCAATTCCTTTTGTGTGAAAAATTCCGTTTCATTTGAATCAAGTAAACTAACAAAAGAATTCTTTTCAGCTCGTTTACGTTCCAATCGGAAAAAGTACCTCGTAGATTTTTCACCTTCTTCAATCCATTTGGCTCGTGAGCGAATTTTAGCGCCTTCGGCTTCCTTCTGGATCACACAAGTTAAAACACGATTTAGGTTTACCACGCGCGAGGCAGCGTTACTGTCCCCACTGGAGAAGAGCTGTCTCGCGCGGATCAATTCTTTAGTTAAACGGTTTCTCTCTGCATGTACTTTTTTACGTTTACGTTTCGAGAAAAGTCTACACGTGGTGCGGATGACTTTTTTCAAATCATCCCACCACGTGCTCAAAGATGGAAAAGTGTACTTACTAGATTTGTGCTCATTAATAATTCGCGTTAATTCAGTAACAAATTCTGAATCTTTTAACAAGTCGGTGTTTAACTTCCAAATGTTCGATCGGGTGTTAGAAAACTGTTGGAATTGAAAATGAAGCGAAAGGAAATCGTGATCAGACAAAACGCAGGGTAGTATTTCGGAGGAAAGAACAAAATTAACTAGAGTGCGCGAAATAAAAAACTTATCTAATCGGGAAGCTTGTGTTAAGTTCTTAGTAGACCAGGTATAAGAAGCATCAGAAGGATGTTTTTTCCGCCAAATATCCACTAAATTAAGATCTGATTTCAACGTTGCAAGTATTCTCTTATCCGCAGAAAAATCAGTCTTCACAGAAAACCTATCAATTTCCGCTTCTACACAATTAAAGTCCCCCCCTAATATAACATTCCCATTGAACAAAAAATACGTGTGTAAATCATCCAAAAAAAGCCGTACGCTGTGTCTGATCGTTCGGGACGTAAATGTTTACTATATTTAATCTAATAGAATTAAAGGAGACCATGATGCTTAGAATACGTCCCTCAGAATCATGTATGTACCTGTCGACCGTTCCTGAAAAATTTGGGGAAACAAAAATTGCTACACCCGCGGACCTGGCTGTGCCAAAGGACCACAAACACTGGCTCTCCCATCCACGGGAAATGACATCAGCCAGGCCGCGGCAATGAACATGCGTTTCTTGCAGCAGAGTTAAATCACAAGGTAGTTTTTTAAGCTCGTGTAAGATTCCATTACGTTTACGCGCGGAACCAATTCCACGCACATTTAGGGAGACGAGTCTAAGCATCATCGCCTCCTACGCCCTACTTTATACCACCCCTCATCTTCAGAGTCCTCATAATAGTGCTTGTGTCTCGATCTGTCTCTATACTTATCTCTATGCGAGTGCCGGCGGGAAGGGGAATGGTCATGACGGCCATGCCCCCCGGTCCGCCGCTTACCTCTAGAATCATCAGAGCTATATGAATCTTGAGAATCATCAGAATCGTAATCGTCCTCTCTCCTGTACTCCCTGTCCCGCTCCCTCTGCCCTCTTTCTCTCCTGCGCTCTTCTCGCTCTGCTCGCGCTCTCTCCTCCTTTTCCCTTCTTTCTTGTTCCCTCTTCTCTTCCTCCTCCCGTTCTTTCTTCCTTTCCAGTTCCGCTTTCCGCTCTCTTTCTTTCCGTACGATTTCCCTCTTCCTTTCTCTTTCTTTCTTTTCCGCTTCTCTCTGTACCCTCCTCTGCTCTTGCTGCGCCGGCGGGGTGCTTTGTGCCGCAGTTGAATAAGTTCCGGTCTCTTCTGAGGCAGACACATTTGCGCTAAACAACAAATAAGGGCAAGCCGATACATGATGGTTAGGCTTCATACAAATGCCACACAAAGGCACTCTAGGGCAATCACTTGCCCTGTGACCCGCTTCCTCACAGTTAAAACACTTCGACACCGAACACGTGTTAGCAAGATGGTCCTCGCGCCCGCACTTCCTGCAGGTTTTGGGTTGCGTGGCATACCACACTCGAATGGGCTCACCTCCTACAAGGATATTACTTGGAATCGATCGGTGTAGCTTCATCTTAGCCGTACGTACCCCATTGAACACTCCCGACGGCAGACGATCTCTCCGAAAGGAAATGACGTTGCCGTAATGAGTAAGGCGCCCAATGAGGGCTGTATCAGGAAGCTCACTCGGACTTTCGTATATCTTAACAAACACATTCCTGTTATCCGAGTCCGATAGGGTAATAGCACACCCAAAGATCGCCACCGTTCCGACCTCCAAAGCTTTCGCCTTGGCATCAATGGTGTTAAAGGTGACAACCCACGACCTATTTGAAACCCTTCTTTGAATGTCTACGATATTACTAACGTCGATGCCCGCTGTCCTAAACGCATTCATCACCTCTTCCTCTTCATGACCTCTTCTTGTGGAGCGCAATGAAATCAAAGCAAGATTGATAAAAATGAAGAAATAACAAAAAAAAAAAATTTCTAGTCACCAGAATTGAACCAGCGACCCTCTGCCAATATGGATAAGAGCTGGGGCAAACGCAACGCATGCTCGCAACACGTCACAAGTCTAGAGCTGTCAAAAAAAGTACAATCAATTAGGAAACTTGTGCAGCGCAATGAAATCAAAGCAAGATTGATAAAAAGAAAGAAAAAACAAAAAAAAATTCCTACTAACTGGAACCAAACCAGCGACCTTATGCCAATATCGATAAAAGATAAGGCATACGCAGCGCATGCTCGGGGCACCTCACCAGTCTAGAGCGCAAATTTTTCTTTTTTGTTCCGGAATCGAACCAGCGACCTTCTGCCAATATGGATAAGAGATGGAGCATACTCAGCGCATGTTTGGGGCACCTCACCAGTTTAGAGCGGTCAAAAACAGTACAATCAATTAGAAAACTTGTGGAGCGCAATAAAATTAAAGCAAGGTTTATAAAAAGAAAGCAAAAACAAAAAAGAAAAATTTTTACGCACCGGAATCGAACCAGCGACCTTCTGCCAATATGGACAAAACATATGGCATGCGCAGTGCATGATCGGGGCACCTCACCAGTCTAGAGCGGTAAAAAAAACACAATTTATTAGGAAACTTGTGGAGCGCAATGAAATCAAAGCAACATTGATAAAAAGGAAGAAAAAACGAAAAACGAAAATTCTTACGCACCGGAATCGAACCAGCGACCTTCTGCCACTATGGATAAAAGATGGGGCATACGCAGCGCATGCTCGGGGCACCTTACCAGTCTAGAGCGGTCAAAAACAGTACAATCAATTAGAAAAATTGTGGAGCGCAATAAAATTACAGCAAGATTGATAAAAAGAAAGCAAAAACAAAAAAGAAAAATTTTTACGCACCGGAATCGAACCAGCGACCTTCTGCCAATATGGACAAAACATCTGGCATGCGCAGTGCATGATCGGGGCACCTCACCAGTCTAGAGCGGTAAAAAAAAACAATTTATTAGGAAACTTGTGGAGCGCAATGAAATCAAAGCAAGATTGATAAAAAGGAAGAAAAAAAACAAAAAAACTTTCTAGGCACCGGAATCGATCCAGCGATCTTCTGCAAATATAGATAAAAGATAGTGCATGCGCAGCGCATGTTCGGGGCACCTTACCAGTCTAGAGCAGTCAAAAACAGTACAATCAATTAGGAAACTTGTGCAGCGCAATGAAATCAAAGCAAGATTGATAAAAAGAAAGAAAAAACAAAAAAAATTCCTACTAACTGGAATCAAACCAGCGACCTTCTGCCAATATCGAGAAAAGATAAGGCATACGCAGCGCATGCTCAGGGCACCTCACCAGTCTAGAGCGCAAATTTTTCTTTTTTGTTCCGGAATCGAACCAGCGACCTTCTGCCAATATGGATAAGAGATGGAGCATACGCAGCGCATGTTTGGGGCACCTCACCAGTCTAGAGTGGTCAAAAATAATACCATCAATTAGAAAACTTGT
Source organism: Ricordea florida (assembly GCA_949710005.1). Taxonomy (NCBI): domain Eukaryota; kingdom Metazoa; phylum Cnidaria; class Anthozoa; order Corallimorpharia; family Ricordeidae; genus Ricordea; species Ricordea florida. Next base: position 19,940,001 of record OX453284.1, read on the forward strand.
GGAGCGCAATGAAATCAACAGGCAAGTTTAATAAAAGGGAAGAAAAAAACAAAAAAAAATTTCTACGCACCGGAATCGAACCAGCGACCTTCTGCCAATATGGATAAAAGATGGGGCATACGCAGCGCTTGCGCGGGGTACCTCACCAGTCTAGAGCGGTCAAAAACAATACAATGAATTAGAAAACCTGTGAAGCGTAATGAAATCAAAGCAAGATTGATAAAAAGGAAGAAAAAAAAACTTCTACGCACCAGAATCGAACCAGCGACCATCTGCCAATATGGACAAACGATAAAGCATGCGCAGAGCATGCTCGGGGCACGTCACCAGTTTACAGTAATTAAAAAACAGTACAATATATTAGGAAACTTGTTGAGCGCAATGAAATCAAAGCAAGATTGATAAAAAGGAAGGATAAAAAATTTATACGCACATGGAATCGAACTTGCGACCTCTGCCAATATGGATAATAGATGGGGTATATGCAGCGAATCCTCGGGCCACCTTACCAGTCTAGAGCGGTCAAAAATAGTACAACTAATTAGGAAACTTGTGCAGCGCAATGAAATCAAAGGAAAATTGTTAAAAAGAAAGAAAAAACAAAAAAAAAATTATACGCACCGGAATCGAACCAGCGACCTTCTGCCAATATGAATAAGAGATGGGGAATACGCAGCGCATGCTCGGGGCACCTCACTAGTCTACAGCGGTCAAAAACAGTACAGACAATTAGGAGAGTTATGGATTGCAATGAAATCAAAAGAAGGTTGATGAAAAAGAAAGAGAAAAAAAAATTAATACGCACCTGGAATCGAACCCGCGACCTCTGCAAATATGGATAAAGTATGGGGCATACGCAGCGCATGGTCGGGACACATCACCAGTCTAGCGCGGTCAAAAACAGTACAATCAATTAGAAAACTTGTGGAGCGCAAAGAAATCAAAGCAAGATTGACAAAAAAGAAGAAAAAACAAAAAAAATATTTCCATGCACCAGAATCGAGCCAGCGACCCTCTACCAAGATGGATAAGAGATGGGGCATGCAAAGCGCATGCTCGGGGCACCCCACCAGTCTAGAAAGGTCAAAAATAATACAATCAATTAGGAAACTTGTGGAATGCAATGAAATCAAAGCAAGATTGATAAAAAGAAGGAAAAAAAAAAAGAAAAATTTCTTCGCACCCGAATCGAACCAGCGACCTTCTGCCAATATGCATAAAAGATGGGAAATACGCAGCGCATGCTCGGGGTACCTCACAAGTCTAGAGCGGTCAAAAACAGTACAATCAAATAGTAAACTTGTGGAGCGCAATAAAATCAAAGCAAGATTGATAAAAAGGAAGAAAAAACAACAAAAAAAATTTCTACGCACCGGAATCGAACCAGCGACCTTCTTCCAATATGGAGAAAAGATGGGGCATACGCAGCGCATGCTCGGGATACCTTACCAGTCTAGAGCGGTCAAAAACAGTACAATCAATTAGGAAACTTGTTGAGCGCAATGAAATTGAAGCAAGATTGATAAAAATAAAGAAAAAACAAAAAAGAACAATTTTTACGCACCGGAATCGAACTAACGACCTTCTGCCAATATAGATAAAACATGGGGCATGCGCAGTGCATGATCGGGGCACCTCACCAGTCTAGAGCGGTCAAAAACAGTACAATTAATTAAGAAACTTGTAAAACGCACTGAAATCAAAGCAAGATTGATAAAAAGAAAAGAAGAAATATTTCTACGCAGCAGAATCGAACCATTGACCTTCTACCAAGACGGATAAGAGATGGGGCATGCGCAGCGCATAATCAGGGCACCACACCAGTCTAGAGCGGTCAAAAAAACTACAATCAATTAGGAAACTTGTGGAATGCAATGAAATCAAAGCAAGATTAATAAAAAGGAGAAAAAAAAAAAAAAATGTCTTCGAACCGGAATCGAACCAGCGACCTTCTACCAATATGCATAAACAATGGAGCATACGCAGCGCATGCTCGGGGCACCTCACAAGTCTAGAGCGGTCAAAAACAGTACAATCAATTAGGAAACTTGTGGAGCGCAATGAAATCAAAGCAAGATTGATAAAAAGGAAGAAAAAACAAAATAAATGTCTACGCAAGGGAATCGAACCAGCGACCTTCTGCCAATATGGATAAAAGATGAAGCATGCGCAGCGCATGCTCGGGAAACCCCTTCAGTCTAGAGCGGTCAAAACCAGAATAATCAATTAGGAAACTTGTGGAGCGCAATGAAATCAAAGCAAGAATAATAAAAAGGAAAAAATAACAAAAAAGAAAAATCTTTACTCCGCGGAATCAAACCAGCGACCTTCTACCAATTTGGATAAAAGAAGGGGTATACGCAGCGCATGCTTAGGGCACCTAACCAGTCTAGAGCGGTCAAAAACAGTACAATCAATTAGGAAACTTGTGGAGCGCAATGAAATCAAAGCAAGATTGATAAAACGAAAGAAAAGACAAAAAAGAAAAATTTCTTGTCACCAGAATCGAACCAGCAACCTTCTGCCAATATGGATAAAAGTTGGGGCATACGCAGCCCATGCTCGGGACACGTCACAAGTCTAGAGCTTTCAAAAACAGTACAATTAATTAGAAAAATTGTGGAGCGCAATGAAATCAAATCAAGATTGATAAAAAGGAAGAAAAAACAAAAAAAAATGTCTACGCAAGGGAATCGAACCAGCGACCTTCTGCCAATATGGATAAAAGATGGAGCATGCGCAGCGCATGCTCAGGGTCTCTCACCAGTCTAGAGCGGTCAAAAACAGTGAATTTAATTAGGAAACTTGTGGAACGCAAAAAAAATTAAAGCAAGATTAATAAGAAGAAAGAAGAAACAAAAAAGAAAAATTTTTACGCACCGGAATCGAAGCAGCGGCCTTCTGCCAATATGGATAAAAGATGGTGCATGCGCAGCGCATGGTCGGGGCACCTTACCAGTCTAGAGCGGTCAAAAACAGTACAATCAATTAGGAAACTTGTGAAGCGCAATGAAATCAAAGCAAGATTGATAAAAAGGAAGAAAAAACAAAAAAAAAATGTCTAAGCACGGGAATCGAACCAGCGACCTTCTGCCTATATGGATAAGGGATGGGGCATGCGCAGCGAATGCTCAGGGTCTCTCACCAGTCTAGAGCGGTCAAAAACAGTGAATTTAATTAGGAAACTTGTGGAACGCAAAAAAAATTAAAGCAAGATTAATAAGAAGAAAGAAGAAACAAAAAAGAAAAATTTTTACGCACCGGAATCGACGCAGCGGCCTTCTGCCAATATGGATAAAAGATGGTGCATGCGTAGCGCATGGTCGGGGCACCTCACCAGTCTAGAGTGGTCAAAAACAGTACAATCAATTAGGAAACTTTTGGAGCTCAATGAAATCAAAGCAAGATTGCTAAAGAGGAAGAAAAAACCAAAAAATTGTCTACGCACTGGAATCGAACCAGCGACCTTCTGCCAAGATGGATAAAAGCTGGGGCATGCGCAGCGCATGGTCGGGACACCTCACCAGTCTAGAGCGGTCAAAAACAGTACAATCAATTAGGAAACTTGTGGAACGCGATGAAATAGAAGCAAGATTAATAAAAAGCAAGAAAAAAAAATTCTACGCACCAGAATCGAACAAGCGACATTCTGCCAATATGGACAAAAGATAAGGCATGCGAAGAGCATGCTCGGGGCACGTCACCAGTCTACAGTGGTCAAAAACAGTACAATATATTAGAAAACTTGTTGAGCACAATGAAATCAAAGCAAGATTAATAAGAAGGAAGGATAAAAAATTTATACGCACATAGAATCGAACTTGCGACCTCTGCCAATATGGATAATACATGGGGTATATGCAGCGCATGCTCGGGGAACCTTACCAGTCTAGAGCGGTCAAAAACAGTACAATCAATTAGGAAACTTGTGGAGCGCAATGAAATCAAAGCAAGATTGATGAAAAGGAAGAAAAAACAAAAAAAAAATGTCTACGCACGGGAATCGAACCAGCGACCTTCTACCAATATGGATAAAAGATGGGGCATGCGCAGCGCATGCTCGGGGCACCTGACCAGTCTAGAATTGTCAAAAACAGTACAATCAATTAGGAAACTTGTGGAGCGCAATGAAATGAAAGCAAGATTGATAAAAAGAAAGAAAAAACAAATTGCTGCGAACCGGAATCGAACCACCGACCTTCTCCCAATATGGATAAGAGATGGGGCATGCGCAGTGCATGCTCGGCGCACCTTACCAGTCTAAAGCGGTCAAACACAGTACAATCAATTAGGAAACTTGTGGAGCGCAATGAAATCAAAGCAAGATTGATAAAAAGGAAGTAAAAACAACAAAAAAATGTCTACGCACGGGAATCGAACCAGCGACCTTCTCCCAATAGCGATAAAAGATGGGGCATGCGCAGAGCACGCTCGGGGCACTTCACCAGTCTAGAGCGGTCAAAAACAGAAATCTCAATTAGGAAACTTGTGGAGCGCAATGAAATCAAAGCAAGATTGATAAAAAGGAAGAAAAAAACAAAAAAAATTTCTAGGCACCGGAATCGATCCAGCGATCTTCTGCAAATATAGATAAAAGATAGTGCATGCGCAGCGCATGTTCGGGGCACCTTACCAGTCTAGAGCAGTCAAAAACAGTACAATCAATTAGGAAACTTGTGCAGCGCAATGAAATCAAAGCAAGATTGATAAAAAGAAAGAAAAAACAAAAAAAAATTCCTACTAACTGGAATCAAACCAGCGACCTTCTGCCAATATCGATAAAAGATAAGGCATACGCAGCGCATGCTCGGGGCACCTCACCAGTCTAGAGCGCAAATTTTTCTTTTTTGTTCCGGAATCGAACCAGCGACCTTCTGCCAATATGGATAAGAGATGGAGCATACGCAGCGCATGTTTGGGGCACCTCACCAGTCTAGAGTGGTCAAAAATAATACCATCAATTAGAAAACTTGTGGAGCGCAATGAAATCAACAGGCAAGATTGATAAAAGGGAAGAAAAAAACAAAAAAAAATTTCTACGTACCGGAATCGAACCAGCGACCTTCTGCCAATATCGATAAAAGATGGGGCATATTCACTGCATGCTCGGGGCACCTCACCAGTCTAGAGCGGTCAAAAATAATACAATCAATTAGGAAACTTGTAGAGCGGAATGAAATCAAAGCAAGATTGATAAAAAGGAAGGAAAAACCAAAATAAAATTTCTACGCACCGGAATCGAACCACCGACCTTCTGCCAATATGGATAAAAGATGGGGCATACGCAGCGCTTCGCGGGGTACCTCACCAGTCTAGAGCGGTCAAAAACAATACAATGAATTAGGAAACCTGTGAAGCGCAATGAAATCAAAGCAAGATTGATAAAAAGGAAGAAAAAAAAACTTCTACGCACCAGAATCGAACCAGCGACCTTCTGCCAATATGGACAAACGATAAAGAATGCGCAGAGCATGCTCGGGGCACGTCACCAGTTTACAGTAGTCAAAAACAGTACAATATATTAGGAAACTTGTTGAGCGCCATGCAATCAAAGCAAGATTGATAAAAAGGAAGGATAAAAAATTTATACGCACATGGAATCGAGTTTGCGACCTCTGCCAATATGGATAATAGATGGGGTATATGCAGCGCATCCTCGGGCCACCTTACCAGTCTAGAGCGGTCAAAAATAGTACAATTAATTAGGAAACTTGTGGAGCGCAATGAAATCAAAGCAAAATTGTTGAAAAGGAAGAAAAAACAAGAAAAAAATTTATACGCACCGGAATCGAACAAGCAACCTTCTGCCAATATGGATAAAAGATGGCGAATACGCAGCGCATGCTCGGGGAACCTTACCAGTCTAGAGCGGTCAAAAACAGTACAATCAATTAGGAAACTTGTGGAGCGCAATGAAATCAAAGCAAAATTGTTAAAAAGGAAGAAAAAACAAGAAAAAAATTTATACGCACCGGAATCGAACCAGCAACCTTCTGCCAATATGGATAAAAGATGGCGAATACGCAGCGCATGCTCGGGGAACCTCACTAGTCTACAGCGGTCAAAAACAGTACAGACAATTAGGAGAGTTATGGATTGCAATGAAATCAAAGCAAGATAAATAAAAAAGAAGAAAAAACAAAAAATATTTCTATGCACCAGAATCAAACCAGCCACCTTCTTCCAAGATGGATAAGAGATGGGGTATGCAAAGCGCATGCTCGGGGCACCTCACCAGTCTAGAGCGGTCAAAAATAATACAATCAATTGGGAAACTTGTGGAATGCAATGAAATCAAAGCAAGATTGATAAAAAAAAGGAAAAAAAAAAAGAAAAATTTCTTCGCACTGGAATCGAACCAGCGACCTTCTGCCAATATGCATAAAAGATGGGAAATACGTAGCACATGCTCGGGGTATCTCACAAGTCTAGAGCGGTCAAAAACAGTACAATCAATTAGTAAACTTGTGGAGCGCAATAAAATCAAAGCAAGATTTATAAAAAGGAAGAAATAACAAAAAAGAATAATTTCTAATCACCGGAATCGAACCAGCGAGCTTCTGCCAATATGGATAAAATATGGGGCATACGCAGCGCATGCTCGGGTCACCTCACAAGTCTAGAGCGGTCAAAAACAGTACAATCAATTAAGAATCTATTGGAGCTCAATGAAATCAAAGCAAGATTAATAAAAAGGAAGAAAGAACAAAAAAAAATGTCTACGCACAAGAATCGAACGAGCGACCTTCTGCCAATATGGATAAAAGATGGGGCATGCGCGGCGCATGCTCGGGGCACCTTACCAGTCTAGAGCGGTCAAAAACAGAATAATCAATTAGGAAACTTGTAAAGCGCAATAAAATCAAAGCAAGATTGATAAAAAGGAAGAAATAACAAAGAAGAAAATATTCTAGTCACCAGAATGGAACCAGCGACCTTCTGCAAATATGGAGAAAAGGTGGGACATACGCAGCGCGTGCTCGGGACACGTCACAAGTCTAGAGCTTTCAAAAACAGTACAATTAATTAGAAAACTTGTGGAGCGCAATGAAATCAAAGCAAGATTGATAAAAAGGAAGAAAAAACAAAAAAGAAAAATTTCTACGCACCGGAATCGAACCAGCGACCTTCTGCCAATATGACTGAAAGGTGGGGCATACGCGGCGCATGCTAGGGGAACCTCAACAGTCTAGAACGGTCAAAAACAGTACAATCAATTAGAAAAACGTGTGGAGCGCAATCAAATAAAAGCAAGATTAATAAAAACGAAGAAAAAAAAAAAAAACAAGTTTCTGCGCACAAGAATCGAACCAGCGACCTTCTGCCAATATGGATAAAAGATGGGGCATGCGCAGCGCATGCTCGGGGCACCTCACCAGTCTAGAATGGTCAAAAACAGTACAATCAATTAGGAAACTTGTGGAGCGCAACGAAACCAAAGGAAGATTGATAAAAAAAATGAAAAAACAACAAAAAAAATGTCTACGCACCAGAATCGAACCAGCGACCTTCGGAAAGGATGGATAAAAGGTGGGGGATACGCAGCGCATGCTCGGGACACCTATCCAGTCTAGAACGGTCAAAAACAATACAATCAATTAGGAAACTTGTGGAGCGCAATAAAATCAAAGCAAGATTGATAAAAAAGAAAGAGCCAAAAAAACACGTTTCTCCGCAATAGAGTCGCGCAAGCGACCTTCTGCGAATACTGATAAGAGATGGGGCATACGCAGCGCATGCTCTGGGCACCTCACCAGTCTGGAGCGGTCAAAAACAGTGCAATCAATTAGGAAACTTGTGGAACGCAATAAAAATCAAAGCAAAATTTATCAAAAGAAAGAAGAAACAAAAAAGAAAAATTTCTACGCACCGGAATCGAAGCAGCGTCCTTGTGCCCATATAGATAAGAGATAGTGCATGCGCAGCGCATGGTCGGGGCACCTCACCAGTCTAGAGCGGTCAAAAACAGTACAATTAATTAGGAAACTTATGCAGCGCAGTTAAATCAAAGCAAGATTGATAAAAAGAAAGAAAAAACAAATTGCTGCGAACCGGAATCGAACCACCGACCTTCTCCCAATATGGATAAGAGATGGGGAATGCGCAGTGCATGCACGGCGCACCTTACCAGTCTAAAGCGGTCAAACACAGTACAATCAATTAGGAAACTTGTGGAGCGCAATGAAATCAAAGCAAGATTGATAAAAAGGAAGTAAAAACAACAAAAAAATGTCTACGCACGGGAATCGAACCATTGACCTTCTGCCAATAGGGATAAAAGATGGGGCATGCGCAGTGCACGCTCGGGGCATTTCACCAGTCTAGAGCGGTCAAAAACAGAAATCTCAATTAGGAAACTTGTGGAGCGCAATGAAATCAAAGCAAGATTGATAAAAATGAAGAAATAACAAAAAAGAAAAATTTCTAGTCACCAGAATTGAACCAGCGACCCTCTGCCAATATGGATAAGAGCTGGGGCAAACGCACCGCATGCTCGGGACACGTCACAAGTCTAGAGCTGTCAAGAACAGTTCAATTAATTAGAAAACTTGTGGAGCGCAATTAAATCAAAGCAAGATTGATAAAAAGGAAGAAAAAACGAAAAACGAAAATTCTTACGCACCGGAATCGAACCAGCGACCTTCTGCCTCTATGGATAAAAGATGGGGCATACGCAGCGCATGCTCGGGGCACCTTACCAGTCTAGAGCGGTCAAAAACAGTACAATCAATTAGAAAACTTGTGGAGCGCAATAAAATTAAAGCAAGATTGATAAAGAAAAAGCAAAAACAAAAAAGAAAAATTTTTACGCACCGGAATCGAACCAGCGACCTTCTGCCAATATGGACAAAACATATGGTATGCGCAGTGCATGATCGGGGCACCTCACCAGTCTAGAGCGGTAAAAAAAACACAATTTCTTAGGAAACTTGTGGAGCGCAATGAAATCAAAGCAAGATTGATAAAAAGGAAGAAAAAAACAAAAAAAATTTCTAGGCACCGGAATCGATCAAGCGATCTTCTGCAAATATAGATAAAACATAGTGCATGCGCAGCACATGTTCGGGGCACCTCACCAGTCTAGAGCGGTGAAAAACAGAACCTTCAATTAGGAAACTTGTAAAGCGCAATAAAATCAAAGCAAGATTGATAAAAAGGAAGAAATAACAAAGAAGAAAAAATTCTAGTCACCAGAATTGAACCAGCGACCTTCTGCAAATATGGAGAAAAGGTGGGGCTTACGCAGCGCATGCTCGGGACACGTCACAAGTCTAGAGCTTTCAAAAACAGTACAATTAATTAGAAAACTTGTGGAGCGCAATGAAATCAAAGCAAGATTGATAAAAAGGAAGAAAAAACAAAAAAGAAAAATTTCTACGCACCGGAATCGAACCAGCGACCTTCTGCCAATATGACTAAAAGATGGGGCATACGCGGCGCATGTTCGGGGAACCTCAACAGTCTAGAACGGTCAAAAGCAGTACAATCAATTAGGAAACTTGTGGAGCGCAATGACATCAAAGCAAAATTGATAAAAAGAAAGAAAAAACATAACAAGATTCTTACTAACTGGAATAAAACCAGCGACCTTCTGCCAATATCGATAAAAGATAAGGCATACGCAGCGCATGCTCGGGGCACCTCACCAGTCTAGAGCGCAAATTTTTCCTTTTTGTTCCGGAATCGAACCAGCGACCTTCTGCCAATATGGATAAGAGATGGAGCATACGCAGCGCATGTTTGGGGCACCTCACCAGTCTAGAGTGGTCAAAAATAATACCATCAATTAGAAAACTTGTGGAGCGCAATGAAATCAACAGGCAAGATTGATAAAAGGGAAGAAAAAAACAAAAAAAAATTTCTACGTACCGGAATCGAACCAGCGACCTTCTGCCAATATCGATAAAAGATGGGGCATACTCAGCGCATGCTTGGGGCACCTCACCAGTCTAGAGCGGTCAAAAATAATACAATCAATTAGGAAACTTGTAGAGCGGAATGAAATCAAAGCAAGATTGATAAAAAAGGAGAAAAAACCAAAAATAAAATTTCTACGCACCGGAATCGAACCAGCGACCTTCTGCCAATATGTATAAAAGATGGGGCATACGCAGCTCTTGCGCGGGGTACCTCACCAGTCTAGAGCGGTCAAAAACAATACAATGAATTAGGAAACCTGTGAAGCGCAATGAAATCAAAGCAAGATTGATAAAAAGGAAGAAAAAAAAACTTCTACGCACCAGAATCGAACCAGCGACCTTCTGCCAATATGGACAAACGATAAAAAATGCGCAGAGCATGCTCGGGGCACGTCACCAGTTTACAGTAGTCAAAAACAGTACAATATATTAGGAAACTTGTTGAGCGCAATGAAATCAAAGCAAGATTGATAAAAAGGAAGGATAAAAAATTTATACGCACATGGAATCGAACTTGAGACCTCTGCCAATATGGATAATAGATGGGGTATATGCAGCGCATCCTCGGGCCACCTTACCAGTCTAGAGCGGTCAAAAATAGTACAATTAATTAGGAAACTTGTGGAGCGCAATGAAATCAAAGCAAAATTGTTAAAAAGGAAGAAAAAACAAAAAAAAAATTTATATGCACCGGAATCGAACCAGCAACCTTCTGCCAATATGGATAAAAGATGGGGAATACGCAGCGCATGCTCGGGGAACCTCACTAGTCTACAGCGGTCAAAAACAGTACAGACAATTAGGAGAGTTATGGATTGCAACGAAATCAAAGCAAGATTGATAAAAAAGAAGAAAAAACAACAAAAAAAATTTATACGCACCGGAATCGAACCAGCAACCTTCTGCCAATATGGATAAGAGATGGGGCATACGCAGCGCATGCTCTGGATACCTCACCAGTCTAGAGCGGTCAAAAACAGTACAATCCATTAGGAAACTTGTTGAGCGCAATAAAATTGAAGCAAGATTGATAAAGATAAAGAAAAAACAAAAAAGAACAATTTTTACGGACCGGAATCGAACTAACGACCTTCTGCCAATATAGATAAAACATGGGGCATGCGCAGTGCATGATCGGGGCACCTCACCAGTCTAGAGCGGTCAAAAACAGTACAATTAATTAGGAAACTTGTAAAACGCACTGAAATCAAAGCAAGATTGATAAAAAGAAAAGAAGAAATATTTCTACGCACCAGAATCGAACGATTGACCTTCTACCAAGATGGATAAGTAATGGGGCATGCGCAGCGCATAATCAGGGCACCACACCAGTCTAGAGCGGTCAAAAAAAGTACAATCAAATAGGAAACTTGTAGAGCGGAATGAAATCAAAGCAAGATTGATAAAAAAGAAGAAAAAACCAAAATAAAATTTCTACGCACCGGAATCGAACCAGCGACCTTCTGCCAATATGGATAAAAGATGGGGCATACGCAGCGCTTGCGCGGGGTACCTCACCAGTCTAGAGCGGTCAAAAACAGTACAATCAATTAATAAACTTGTGGAGCGAAATAAAATCAAAGCAAGATTGATAAAAAGAAAGAAAAAACAACAAGAAAAATTTCTACGCACCGGAATCGAACCAGCGACCATCTGCCAATATGGAGAGAAGATGGGGCATAAGCAGCGCATGCTCCGGATACCTCACCAGTCTAGAGCGGTCAAAAACAGTACAATCCATTAGGAAACTTGTTGAGCGCAATAAAATTGAAGCAAGATTGATAAAAATAAAGAAAAAAAAAAAAGAACTATTGTTACGCACCGGAATCGAACTAACGACCTTCTGCCAATATAGATAAAACATGGGGCATGCGCAGTGCATGATCGGGGCACCTCACCAGTCTAGAGCGGTCAAAAACAGTACAATTAATTAGGAAACTTGTAAAACGCACTGAAATCAAAGCAAGATTGATAAAAAGAAAAGAAGAAATATTTCTACGCACCAGAATCGAACCATTGACCTTCTACCAAGATGGATAAGAGATGGGGCATGCGCAGCGCATAATCAGGGCACCACACCAGTCTAGAGCGGTCAAAAAAAGTACAATCAAATAGGAAACTTGTAGAGCGGAATGAAATCAAAGCAAGATTGATAAAAAGGAAGAAAAAACCAAAATAAAATTTCTACGCACCGGAATCGAACCAGCGACCTTCTGCCAATATGGATAAAAGATGGGGCATACGCAGCGCCTGCGCGGGGTACCTCACCAGTCTAGAGCGGTCAAAAACAGTACAATCAATTAATAAACTTGTGGAGCGAAATAAAATCAAAGCAAGATTGATAAAAAGAAAGAAAAAACAACAAGAAAAATTTCTACGCACCGGAATCGAACCAGCGACCATCTGCCAATATGGAGAGAAGATGGGGCATAAGCAGCGCATGCTCCGGATACCTCACCAGTCTAGAGCGGTCAAAAACAGTACAATCCATTAGGAAACTTGTTGAGCGCAATAAACTTGAAGCAAGATTGATAAAAATAAAGAAAAAAAAAAAAGAACTATTCTTACGCACCGGAATCGAACTAACGACCTTCTGCCAATATAGATAAAACATGGGGCATGCGCAGTGCATGATCGGGGCACCTCACCTGTCCAGAGCGGTCAAAAACAGTACAATTAATTAGGAAACTTGTAAAACGCACTGAAATCAAAGCAAGATTGATAAAAAGAAAAGAAGAAATATTTCTACGCACCAGAATCGAACCATTGACCTTCTACCAAGATGGATAAGAAATGGGGCATGCGCAGCGCATAATCAGGGCACCACACCAGTCTAGTGCGGTCAAAAAAAGTACAATCAAATAGGAAACTTGTGGAATGCAATAAAATCCAAGCAAGATTAATAAAAAAGAGGAAAAAAAAAATGTCTTCGCACTGGAATCGAACTAGCGACCTTCTGCCAATATGCATAAGCAATGGAGCATACGCAGCGCATGCTCGGGGCACCTTACAAGTCTAGAGCGGTCAAAAACAGTACAATCAATTAGGAAACTTGTGGAGCGCAATGAAATCAAAGAGAGATTGATAAAAAGGAAGAAAAAGCAACAAAAAAAATTTCTACGCAGCGGAATCGAATCAGCGACCTTCTGCCAATATGGATAAAAGATGGGGAATACGCAGCGCATGCTCGGGACTCCTCACCAGTCTAGAGCGGTCAAAAACAGAACAATCAATTAGGAAACTTGTGGAGCGCAATGAAATCAAAGCAAGATTGATAAAAAGGAAGAAAAAACAAAATAAATGTCTACGCACCGGAATCGAACCAGCGACCTTCTGCCAATATGAATAAGAGATGGGGCATGCGCAGCGCATGCTCGGGGAACCCCACCAGTCTAGAGCGGTCAAAAACAGAACAATCAATTAGGAAACTTGTGGAGCATAATGAAATCAAAGCAAGAATGATAAAAAGGAAGAAATAACAAAAAACAAAAATCTTTACTCACTGGAATCAAACCAGCGACCTTGTGCCAATATGGATAAAAGGTGGGGCATACGCAGCGCATGTTTGGGACACGTCACAAGTCTAGAGCTGTCAAAAACAGTACAATCAATTAGCAATCTTGTGGAGCACAATAAAATCAAAGCAAGATTGATAAAAAGAAAGGAAAAAACAAAAAACAAGTTTCTCCACACCAGAATCGAGCCAGCGATTATCTTCGAATACTGATAAGAGATGAGGCATACGCAGCGCATGCTAGGGGCACCCTACCAGTCTAGAACGGTCAGAAACAGTGCAATCAATTAGGAAACTTGTGGAACTCAATAAAAATCAAAGCAAGATTGATAACAAGAAAGAAGAAACAAAAATGAAAAATTTCTAAGCACCAGAATCGAACCAGCCACCTTCTGCCAATATGGATAAAAGGTGGGGCATACGCAGCGCATGCTCGGGACACGTCACAAGTCTAGAGCTGTCAAAAACAGAACAATCAATTAGGAAACTTGTGGAGCGCAATGAAATCAAAGCAACATTGATAAAAAGGAACAAATAACAAAAAAGAAAATACTTTACTCCCTGGAATCGAACCAGCGACCTTCTACCAATTTGGATAAAAGAAGGGGAACACGCAGCGCATGCTTGGGGCACCTCACCAGTCTAGAGCGGTCAAAAACAGAACAATCAATTAGGAAACTTGTGGAGCGCAATGAAATCAAAGCAAGATTGATAAGAAGGAAGAAAAAACAAAATAAATGTCTACGCACCGGAATCGAACCAGCGACCTTCTGCCAATATGGATAAGAGATGAGGCATGCGCAGCGCATGCTCGGGGCACCCCACCAGTCTAGAGCGGTCAAAAACAGAACAAACAATTAGGAAACTTGTGGAGCGCAATGAAATCAAAGCAAGAATGATAAAAAGGAAGAAATAACAAAAAAGAAAAATCTTTACTCCTCGGAATCAAACCAGCGACCTTCTACCAATTTGGATAAAAAAAGGGGCATACGCAGCGCATGCTTGGGGCACCTCACCAGTCTAGAGCGGTCAAAAACAGTACAATCAATTAGGAAACTTGTGGAGCGCAATGAAATCAAAGCAAAATTGATAAAAAGAAAGAAAAGACAAAAAAGAAAAAATTCTAGTCACCAGAATCGAACCAGCAACCTTCTGCTAATATTGATAAGAGTTGGGGCATACGCAGCGCATGCTCGGGACACATCACAAGTCTAGAGCTGTCAAAAACAGTACAATTAATTAGAAAACTTGTGGAGCGCAATGAAATCAAAGCAAGATTGATAAAAAGGAAGAAGAAACAAAATAAATGTCTACGTACCGGAATCGAACCAGCGACCTTCTGCCAATATGGATAAGAGATGACGCATGCGCTGAGCATGCTAGAGGCACCCTACCAGTCTAGAACGGTCAGAAACAGTGCAATCAATTAGGAAACTTGTGGAACTCAATAAAAATCAAAGCAAGATTGATAACAAGAAAGAAGAAACAAAAATGAAAAATTTCTAATCACCGGAATCGAACCAGCCACCTTCTGCCAATATGGATAAAAGGTGGGTCATACGCAGCGCATGCTCGGGACACGTCACAAGTCTAGAGCTGTCAAAAACAGAACAATCAATTAGGAAACTTGTGGAGCGCAATGAAATCAAAGCAAGATTAATAAAAAAGAAGAAAAAAAAAAAATGTCTTTGAACCGGAATCGAACTAGCGACCTTCTGCCAATATGCATAAGCAATGGAGCATACGCAGCGCATGCTCGGGGCACATTACAAGTCTAGAGCGGTCAAAAACAGTACAATCAATTAGGAAACTTGTGGAGCGCAATGAAATCAAAGCAAGATTAATAAAAAAGAAGAAAAAAAAAATGTCTTTGAACCGGAATCGAACTAGCGACCTTCTGCCAATATGCATAAGCAATGGAGCATACGCAGCGCATGCTCGGGGCACATTACAAGTCTAGAGCGGTCAAAAACAGAACAATCAATTAGGAAACTTGTGGAGCGCAATGAAATCAAAGCAAGATTGATAAGAAGGAAGAAAAAACAAAATAAATGTCTACGCACCGGAATCGAACCAGCGACCTTCTGCCAATATGGATAAGAGATGAGGCATGCGCAGCGCATGCTCGGGGCACCCCACCAGTCTAGAACGGTCAAAAACAGAACAAACAATTAGGAAACTTGTGGAGCGCAATGAAATCAAAGCAAGAATGATAAAAAGGAAGAAATAACAAAAAAGAAAAATCTTTACTCCTCGGAATCAAACCAGCGACCTTCTACCAATTTGGATAAAAAAAGGGGCATACGCAGCGCATGCTTGGGGCACCTCACCAGTCTAGAGCGGTCAAAAACAGTACAATCAATTAAGAATCTATTGGAGCTCAATGAAATCAAAGCAAGATTAATAAAAAGGAAGAAAGAAAAAAAATGTCTTTGAACCGGAATCGAACTAGCGACCTTCTGCCAATATGCATAAGCAATGGAGCATACGCAGCGCATGCTCGGGGCACATTACAAGTCTAGAGCGGTCAAAAACAGAACAATCAATTAGGAAACTTGTGGAGCGCAATGAAATCAAAGCAAAATTGATAAAAAGAAAGAAAAGACAAAAAAGAAAAAATTCTAGTCACCAGAATCGAACCAGCAACCTTCTGCTAATATTGATAAGAGTTGGGGCATACGCAGCGCATGCTCGGGACACATCACAAGTCTAGAGCTGTCAAAAACAGTACAATTAATTAGAAAACTTGTGGAGCGCAATGAAATCAAAGCAAGATTGATAAAAAGGAAGAAGAAACAAAATAAATGTCTACGTACCGGAATCGAACCAGCGACCTTCTGCCAATATGGATAAGAGATGAGGCATGCGCTGAGCATGCTAGGGGCACCCTACCAGTCTAGAACGGTCAGAAACAGTGCAATCAATCAGGAAACTTGTGGAACTCAATAAAAATCAAAGCAAGATTGATAACAAGAAAGAAGAAACAAAAATGAAAAATTTCTAATCACCGGAATCGAACCAGCCACCTTCTGCCAATATGGATAAAAGGTGGGTTATACGCAGCGCATGCTCGGGACACATCACAAGTCTAGAGCTGTCAAAAACAGAACAATCAATTAGGAAACTTGTGGAGCGCAATGAAATCAAAGCAAGATTTATAAAAAGGAAGAAAAAACAACCAAAAAAATTTCTACGCAGCGGAATCGAATCAGCGACCTTCTGCCAATATGGATAAAAGATGGGGAATACGCAGCGCATGCTCGGGACTCCTTACCAGTCTAGAGCGGTCAAAAACAGAACAATCAATTAGGAAACTTGTGGAGCGCAATGAAATCAAAGCAAGATTGATAAAAAGGAAGAAATAACAAAAAAGAAACTACCTTACTCCACGGAGTCAAACCAGCGACCTTCTACCAATTTGGATAAAAGAAGGGGCATACGCAGCGCATGCTTGGGGCACCTCACCAGTCTAGAGCGGTCAAAAACAGTACAATCAATTAGGAATCTTGTGGAGCACAATAAAATCAAAGCAAGATTGATAAAAAGAAAGGAAAAAACAAAAAACAAAATTCTCCACACCAGAATCGAGCCAGCGACCTTTTTCGAATACTGATAAGAGATAGGGGATACGCAGCGCATGCTAGGGGCACCCTACCAGTCTAGAACGGTCAGAAACAGTGCAATCAATTAGGAAACTTGTGGAACTCAATAAAAATCAAATAAGGATTGATAACAAGAAAGAAGAAACAAAAATGAAAAATTTCTAAGCACCAGAATCGAACCAGCCACCTTCTGCCAATATGGATAAAAGGTGGGGCATACGCAGCGCATGCTCGGGACACGTCACAAGTCTAGAGCTGTCAAAAACAGAACAATCAATTAGGAAACTTGTGGAGCGCAATGAAATCAAAGCAAGATTGATAAAAAGGAAGAAATAACAAAAAAGAAAATACTTTACTTCCTGGAATCGAACCAGCGACCTTCTACCAATTTGGATAAAAGAAGGGGCATACGCAGCGCATGCTTGGGACACCTCACCAGTCTAGAGCGGTCAAAAACAGAACAATCAATTAGGAAACTTGTGGAGCGCAATGAAATCAAAGCAAGATTGATAAAGAGGAAGAAAAAACAAAATAAATGTCTACGCACCGGAATCGAACCAGCGACCTTCTGCCAATATGGATAAGAGATGAGGCATGCGCAGCGCATGCTTGGGGCACCCCACCAGTCTAGAGCGGTCAAAAACAGAACAATCAATTAGGAAACTTGTGGAGCGCAATGAAATCAAAGCAAGAATGATAAAAAGGAAGAAAAAACAAAAAAGAAAAATCTTTACTCCTCGGAATCAAACCAGCGATCTTCTATTAATTTGGATAAAAGAAGGGGCATACGCAGGGCATGCTTGGGGCACCTCACCAGTCTCGAGCGGTCAAAAACAGTACAATCAATTAGGAAACTTGTGGAGCGCAATGAAATCAAAGCAAGATTGATAAAAAGAACTAAAAGACAAAAAAGAAAAAATTCTAGTCACCAGAATCGAACCAGCAACCTTCTGCCAATATGGATCAGAGTTGGGGCATACGCAGCGCATGCTCGGGACACGTCACAAGTCTAGAGCTGTCAAAAACAGTACAATTTATTAGAAAACTTGTGGAGCGCAATGAAATCAAAGCAAGATTGATAAAAAGGAAGAAAAAACAAAGAAATCTCTACGCAAGGGAATCGAACCAGCGACCTTCTGCCAATATGGATAAAAGATGGGGCATGCGCAGCGCATGCTCGGGGCTCCCCACCAGTCTGGAGCGGGCAAAAACAGAACAATCAATTAGGAAACTTGTGGAGCGCAATGAAATCAAAGCAAGATTGATAAAAAGGAAGAAATAACAAAAAAGAAACAACCTTACTCCACGGAATCAAACCAGCGACCTTCTACCAATTTGGATAAAAGAGGGGGCATACGCAGCGCATGCTTGGGGCACCTCACCAGTCTAGAGCGGTCAAAAACAGTACAATCAATTAGGAAACTTGTGGAACGTAATGAAATCAAAGCAAGATTGATAAAAAGGAAGAAAAAAAATTTCTACGCACAGAAATCGAACCAACGACCTTCTTCAAATATGGATAAAAGATGGGGCATGCGCAGCGCATGCTCGGGGCACCTGCCCAGTCTAGAGCGGTCAAAAACAGAACAATCAATTAGGAAACTTGTGGAGCGCAATGAAATCAAAGCAAGATTGATAAAAAGGAAGAAATAACAAAAAAGAAAATTTCTAGTCACCAGAATCGAATCAGCGACCTTCTGCCAATATGGAAAAAAGGTGGGGCATACGCAGCGCATGTTTGGGACACGTCACAAGTCTAGAGCTGTCAAAAACAGTACAATCAATTAGGAATCTTGTGGAGCACAATAAAATCAAAGCAAGATTGATAAAAAGAAAGGAAAAAACAAAAAACAAGTTTCTCCGCACCAGAATCGAGCAAGCGACCTTCTTCGAATATTGATAAGAGATGGGGCATACGCAGCAAATGCAAGGGGCACCCTACCAGTCTAGAACGGTCAGAAACAGTGCAATCAATTAGGAAACTTGTGGAACTCAATAAAAATCAAAGCAAGATTGATAACAAGAAAGAAGAAACAAAAATGAAAAATTTCTAAGCACTAGAATCGAACCAGCCACCTTCTGCAAATATGGATAAAGGGTTGGGCATACGCAGCGCATGCTCGGGACACGTCACAAGTCTAGAGCTGTCAAAAACAGAACAATCAATTAGGAAACTTGTGGAGAGCAATGAAATCAAAGCAAGATTGATAAAAAGGAAGAAATAACAAAAAAGTAACTACCTTACTCCACGGAGTAAAACCAGCGACCTTCTACCAATTTGGATAAAAGAAGGGGCATACGCAGCGCATGCTTGGGGCACCTCACCAGTCTAGAGCGGTCAAAAACAGTACAATCAATTAGGAATCTTGTGGAGCACAATAAAAGCAAAGCAAGATTGATAAAAAGAAAGGAAAAAACAAAAATCAAAATTCTCCACACCAGAATCGAGCCTGCGACCTTTTTCGAATACTGATAAGAGATAGGGGATACGCAGCGCATGCTAGGGGCACCCTACCAGTCTAGAACGGTCAGAAACAGTGCAATCAATTAGGAAACTTGTGGAACTCAATAAAAATCAAAGAAGGATTGATAACAAGAAAGAAGAAACAAAAATGAAAAATTTCTAAGCACCAGAATCGAACCAGCCACCTTCTGCCAATATGGATAAAAGGTGGGGCATACGCAGCGCATGCTCGGGACACGTCACAAGTCTAGAGCTGTCAAAAACAGAACAATCAATTAGGAAACTTGTGGAGCGCAATGAAATCAAAGCAAGATTGATAAAAAGGAAGAAATAACAAAAAAGAAAATACTTTACTTCCTGGAATCGAACCAGCGACCTTCTACCAATTTGGATAAAAGAAGGGGCATACGCAGCGCATGCTTGGGACACCTCACCAGTCTAGAGCGGTCAAAAACAGAACAATCAATTAGGAAACTTGTGGAGCGCAATGAAATCAAAGCAAGATTGATAAAAAGGAAGAAAAAACAAAATAAATGTCTACGCACCGGAATCGAACCAGCGACCTTCTGCCAATATGGATAAGAGATGAGGCATGCGCAGCGCATGCTTGGGGCACCCCACCAGTCTAGAGCGGTCAAAAACAGAACAATCAATTAGGAAACTTGTGGAGCGCAATGAAATCAAAGCAGGAATGATAAAAAGGAAGAAAAAACAAAAAAGAAAAATCTTTACTCCTCGGAATCAAACCAGCGACCTTCTATTAATTTGGATAAGAGAAGGGGCATACGCAGGGCATGCTTGGGGCACCTCACCAGTCTCGAGCGGTCAAAAACAGTACAATCAATTAGGAAACTTGTGGAGCGCAATGAAATCAAAGCAAGATTGATAAAAAGAACTAAAAGACAAAAAAGAAAAAATTCTAGTCACCAGAATCGAACCAGCAACCTTCTGCCAATATGGATCAGAGTTGGGGCATACGCAGCGCATGCTCGGGACACGTCACAAGTCTAGAGCTGTCAAAAACAGTACAATTTATTAGAAAACTTGTGGAGCGCAATGAAATCAAAGCAAGATTGATAAAAAGGAAGAAAAAACAAAGAAATCTCTACGCAAGGGAATCGAACCAGCGACCTTCTGCCAATATGGATAAAAGATGGGGCATGCGCAGCGCATGCTCGGTGCTCCCCACCAGTCTGGAGCGGCCAAAAACAGAACAATCAATTAGGAAACTTGTGGAGCGCAATGAAATCAAAGCAAGATTGATAAAAAGGAAGAAATAACAAAAAAGAAACAACCTTACTCCACGGAATCAAACCAGCGACCTTCTACCAATTTGGATAAAAGAGGGGGCATACGCAGCGCATGCTTGGGGCACCTCACCAGTCTAGAGCGGTCAAAAACAGTACAATCAATTAGGAAACTTGTGGAACGTAATAAAATAGAATCAAGATTGATAAAAAGGAAGAAAAAAAATTTCTACGCACAGAAATCGAACCAACGACCTTCTTCAAATATGGATAAAAGATGGGGCATGCGCAGCGCATGCTCGGGGCACCTGCCCAGTCTAGAGCGGTCAAAAACAGAAAGATCAATTAGGAAACTTGTGGAGCGCAATGAAATCAAAGCAAGATTGATAAAAAGGAAGAAATAACAAAAAAGAAAATTTCTAGTCACCAGAATCGAATCAGCGACCTTCTGCCAATATGGAAAAAAGGTGGGGCATACGCGGCGCATGTTTGGGACACGTCACAAGTCTAGAGCTGTCAAAAACAGTACAATCAATTAGGAATCTTGTGGAGCACAATAAAATCAAAGCAAGATTGATAAAAAGAAAGGAAAAAACAAAAAACAAGTTTCTCCGCACCAGAATCGAGCAAGCGACCTTCTTCGAATATTGATAAGAGATGGGGCATACGCAGCAAATGCAAGGGGCACCCTACCAGTCTAGAACGGTCAGAAACAGTGCAATCAATTAGGAAACTTGTGGAACTCAATAAAAATCAAAGCAAGATTGATAAAAAGAAAGAAGAAACAAAAATGAAAAATTTCTAAGCACTAGAATCGAACCAGCCACCTTCTGCAAATATGGATAAAGGGTTGGGCATACGCAGCGCATGCTCGGGACACGTCACAAGTCTAGAGCTGTCAAAAACAGAACAATCAATTAGGAAACTTGTGGAGCGCAATGAAATCAAAGCAAGATTGATAAAAAGGAAGAAATAACAAAAAAGTAACTACCTTACTCCACGTAGTAAAACCAGCGACCTTCTACCAATTTGGATAAAAGAAGGGGCATACGCAGCGCATGCTTGAAGCACCTCACCAGTCTAGAGCGGTCAAAAACAGAACAATCAATTAGGAAACTTGTGGAGCGCAATGAAATCAAAGCAGGATTGATAAAAAGGAAGAAAAAACAAAATAAATGTCTACGTACCGAAATCGAACCAGCGACCTTCTGCCAATATGGATAAGAGATGAGGCATGCGAAGCGCATGCTCGGGGCACCCCACAAGTCCACACCCCACCAAGGGAATCGAACCATGCTTGGGGCACCTCACCAGTCTAGAGCGGTCAAAAAAAATACAATCAATTAGGAAACTTGTGGAGCGCAATGAAATCAAAGCAAGATTGATAAAAAGGAAGAAAAAACAAAATAAATGTCTACGTACCGGAATCGAACCAGCGACCTTCTGCCAATATGGATAAGAGATCAGGCATGCGCAGCGCATGCTCGGGGCACCCCACCAGTCTAGAGCGGTCAAAAACAGAACAATCAATTAGAAAACTTGTGGAGCGCAATGAAATCAAAGCAAGAATGATAAAAAGGAAGAAATAACAAAAAAGAAAAATCTTTACTCCTCGGAATCAAACCAGCGACCTTCTACCAATTTGGATAAAAGAAGGGGCATACGCAGCGCATGCTTGGGGCACCTCACCAGTCTAGAGCGGTCAAAAACAGTACAATCAATTAGGAATCTTGTAAAGCACAATAAAATCAAAGCAAGATTGATAAAAAGAAAGGAAAAAACAAAAAACAAGTTTCTCCGCACCAGAATCGAGCAAGCGACCTTCTTCCAATATTAATAAGAGATGGGGCATACGCAGCGCATGCTAGGGGCACCCTACCAGTCTAGAACGGTCAGAAACAGTGCAATCAATAAGAAAACATGTGGAACTCAATAAAAATCAAAGCAAGATTGATAACAAGAAAGAAGAACCAAAAATGAAAAATTTCTAAGCACCAGAATCGAACCAGCCACCTTCTGCCAATATGGATAAAAGATGGGGCATACGGAGCGCATGCTCGGGACACGTCACAAGTCTAGAGCTGTCAAAAACAGAACAATCAATTAGGAAACTTGTGGAGCGCAATGAAATCAAAGCAAGATTGATAAAAAGGAAGAAATAACAAAAAACAAAATTTCTAGTCACCAGAATCGAATCAGCGACCTTCTGCCAATATGGAAAAAAGGTGGGGCATACGCAGCGCATGTTTGGGACACGTCACAACTCTAGAGCTGTCAAAAACAGTACAATCAATTAGGAATCTTGTGGAGCACAATAAAATCAAAGCAAGATTGATAAAAAGAAAGGAAAAAACAAAAAACAAGTTTCTCCGCACCAGAATCGAGCAAGCGACCTTCTTCGAATATTGATAAGAGATGGGGCATACGCAGCAAATGCAAGGGGCACCCTACCAGTCTAGAACGGTCAGAAACAGTGCAATCAATTAGGAAACTTGTGGAACTCAATAAAAATCAAAGCAAGATTGATAACAAGAAAGAAGAAACAAAAATGAAAAATTTCTAAGCACTAGAATCGAACCAGCCACCTTCTGCAAATATGGATAAAGGGTTGGGCATACGCAGCGCATGCTCGGGACACGTCACAAGTCTAGAGCTGTCAAAAACAGAACAATCAATTAGGAAACTTGTGGAGCGCAATGAAATCAAAGCAAGATTGATAAAAAGGAAGAAATAACAAAAAAGTAACTACCTTACTCCACGTAGTAAAACCAGCGACCTTCTACCAATTTGGATAAAAGAAGGGGCATACGCAGCGCATGCTTGAAGCACCTCACCAGTCTAGAGCGGTCAAAAACAGAACAATCAATTAGGAAACTTGTGGAGCGCAATGAAATCAAAGCAGGATTGATAAAAAGGAAGAAAAAACAAAATAAATGTCTACGTACCGAAATCGAACCAGCGACCTTCTGCCAATATGGATAAGAGATGAGGCATGCGAAGCGCATGCTCGGGGCACCCCACAAGTCCACACCCCACCAAGGGAATCGAACCATGCTTGGGGCACCTCACCAGTCTAGAGCGGTCAAAAAAAATACAATCAATTAGGAAACTTGTGGAGCGCAATGAAATCAAAGCAAGATTGATAAAAAGGAAGAAAAAACAAAATAAATGTCTACGTACCGGAATCGAACCAGCGACCTTCTGCCAATATGGATAAGAGATCAGGCATGCGCAGCGCATGCTCGGGGCACCCCACCAGTCTAGAGCGGTCAAAAACAGAACAATCAATTAGAAAACTTGTGGAGCGCAATGAAATCAAAGCAAGAATGATAAAAAGGAAGAAATAACAAAAAAGAAAAATCTTTACTCCTCGGAATCAAACCAGCGACCTTCTACCAATTTGGATAAAAGAAGGGGCATACGCAGCGCATGCTTGGGGCACCTCACCAGTCTAGAGCGGTCAAAAACAGTACAATCAATTAGGAATCTTGTAAAGCACAATAAAATCAAAGCAAGATTGATAAAAAGAAAGGAAAAAACAAAAAACAAGTTTCTCCGCACCAGAATCGAGCAAGCGACCTTCTTCCAATATTAATAAGAGATGGGGCATACGCAGCGCATGCTAGGGGCACCCTACCAGTCTAGAACGGTCAGAAACAGTGCAATCAATAAGAAAACATGTGGAACTCAATAAAAATCAAAGCAAGATTGATAACAAGAAAGAAGAACCAAAATTGAAAAATTTCTAAGCACCAGAATCGAACCAGCCACCTTCTGCCAATATGGATAAAAGATGGGGCATACGGAGCGCATGCTCGGGACACGTCACAAGTCTAGAGCTGTCAAAAACAGAACAATCAATTAGGAAACTTGTGGAGCGCAATGAAATCAAAGCAAGATTGATAAAAAGGAAGAAATAACAAAAAACAAAATTTCTAGTCACCAGAATCGAATCAGCGACCTTCTGCCAATATGGAAAAAAGGTGGGGCATACGCAGCGCATGTTTGGGACACGTCACAACTCTAGAGCTGTCAAAAACAGTACAATCAATTAGGAATCTTGTGGAGCACAATAAAATCAAAGCAAGATTGATAAAAAGAAAGGAAAAAACAAAAAACAAGTTTCTCCGCACCAGAATCGAGCAAGCGACCTTCTTCGAATATTGATAAGAGATGGGGCATACGCAGCAAATGCAAGGGGCACCCTACCAGTCTAGAACGGTCAGAAACAGTGCAATCAATTAGGAAACTTGTGGAACTCAATAAAAATCAAAGCAAGATTGATAACAAGAAAGAAGAAACAAAAATGAAAAATTTCTAAGCACTAGAATCGAACCAGCCACCTTCTGCAAATATGGATAAAGGGTTGGGCATACGCAGCGCATGCTCGGGACACGTCACAAGTCTAGAGCTGTCAAAAACAGAACAATCAATTAGGAAACTTGTGGAGCGCAATGAAATCAAAGCAAGATTGATAAAAAGGAAGAAATAACAAAAAAGTAACTACCTTACTCCACGTAGTAAAACCAGCGACCTTCTACCAATTTGGATAAAAGAAGGGGCATACGCAGCGCATGCTTGGGGCACCTCACCAGTCTAGAGCGGTCAAAAACAGTACAATCAATTAGGAATCTTGTGGAGCACAATAAAATCAAAGCAAGATTGATAAAAAGAAAGTAAAAAACAAAAAACAAAATTCTCCGCACCAGAATCGAGCTAGCGACCTTCTTCGAATATTGATAAGAGATGGGGCATACGCCGCATGCTAGGGGCACCCTACCAGTCTAGAACGGTCAGAAACAGTGCAATCAATTAGGAAACTTGTGGAACTCAATAAAAATCAAAGAAAGATTGATAACAAGAAAGAAGAACCAAAAATGAAAAATTTCTAAGCACCAGAATCGAACCAGCCACCTTCTGCCAATATGGATAAAAGGTGGGGCATACGCAGCGCATGCTCGGGACACGTCACAAGTCTAGAGCTGTCAAAAACAGAACAATCAATTAGGAAACTTGTGGAGCGCAATGAAATCAAAGCAAGATTGATAAAAAGGAAGAAATAACAAAACAGAAAATACTTTACTCCTGGAATCGAACCAGCGACCTTCTACCAATTTGGATGAAAGAAGGGGCATACGCAGCGCATGCTTGGGGCACCTCACCAGTCTAGAGCGGTCAAAAACAGAACAATCAATTAGGAAACTTGTGGAGCGCAATGAAATCAAAGCAGGATTGATAAAAAGGAAGAAAAAACAAAATAAATGTCTACGTACCGAAATCGAACCAGCGACCTTCTGCCAATATGGATAAGAGATGAGGCATGCGAAGCGCATGCTCGGGGCACCCCACAAGTCCACACCCCACCAAGGGAATCGAACCATGCTTGGGGCACCTCACCAGTCTAGAGCGGTCAAAAAAAATACAATCAATTAGGAAACTTGTGGAGCGCAATGAAATCAAAGCAAGATTGATAAAAAGGAAGAAAAAACAAAATAAATGTCTACGTACCGGAATCGAACCAGCGACCTTCTGCCAATATGGATAAGAGATCAGGCATGCGCAGCGCATGCTCGGGGCACCCCACCAGTCTAGAGCGGTCAAAAACAGAACAATCAATTAGAAAACTTGTGGAGCGCAATGAAATCAAAGCAAGAATGATAAAAAGGAAGAAATAACAAAAAAGAAAAATCTTTACTCCTCGGAATCAAACCAGCGACCTTCTACCAATTTGGATAAAAGAAGGGGCATACGCAGCGCATGCTTGGGGCACCTCACCAGTCTAGAGCGGTCAAAAACAGTACAATCAATTAGGAATCTTGTGGAGCACAATAAAATCAAAGCAAGATTGATAAAAAGAAAGGAAAAAACAAAAAACAAGTTTCTCCGCACCAGAATCGAGCAAGCGACCTTCTTCCAATATTAATAAGAGATGGGGCATACGCAGCGCATGCTAGGGGCACCCTACCAGTCTAGAACGGTCAGAAACAGTGCAATCAATAAGAAAACATGTGGAACTCAATAAAAATCAAAGCAAGATTGATAACAAGAAAGAAGAACCAAAAATGAAAAATTTCTAAGCACCAAAATCGAACCAGCCACCTTCTGCCAATATGGATAAAAGATGGGGCACACGCAGCGCATGCTCGGGACACGTCACAAGTCTAGAGCTGTCAAAAACAGAACAATCAATTAGGAAACTTGTGGAGCGCAATGAAATCAGAGCAAGATTAATAAAAAAGAGGAAAAAAAAAAAAAAATGTCTTCGCACCGGAATCGAACTAGCGACCTTCTGCCAATATGCATAAGCAATGGAGCATACGCAGCGCATCCTCGGGGCACATTACAAGTCTAGAGCGGTCAAAAACAGTACAATCAATTAGCAAACTTGTGGAGCGCAATGAAATCAAAGCAAGATTGATAAAAAGGAAGAAAAAACAACAAAAAAAATCAAACCAGCGACCTTCTACCAATTTGGATAAAAGAAGGGGCATACGCAGCACATGCTTGGGGAACCTCACCAGTCTAGAGCGGTCAAAAACAGAACAATCAATTAGGAAACTTGTGGAGCGCAATGAAATCAAAGCGAGATTGATAAAGAGGAAGAAAAAACAAAATAAATGTCTACGCACCGGAATCGAACCAGCGACCTTCTGCCAATATGGATAAGAGATGAGGCATGCGCAGCGCATGCTTGGGGCACCCCACCAGTCTAGAGCGGTCAAAAACAGAACAATCAATTAGGAAACTTGTGGAGCGCAATGAAATCAAAGCAAGAATGATAAAAAGGAAGAAAAAACAAAAAAGAAAAATCTTTACTCCTCGGAATCAAACCAGCGACCTTCTATTAATTTGGATAAAAGAAGGGGCATACGCAGGGCATGCTTGGGGCACCTCACCAGTCTAGAGCGGTCAAAAACAGTACAGTCAATTAGGAAACTTGTGGAGCGCAATGAAATTAAAGCAAGATTGATAAAAAGAACTAAAAGACAAAAAAGAAAAAATTCTTGTCACCAGAATCGAACCAGCAACCTTCTGCCAATATGGATCAGAGTTGGGGCATACGCAGCGCATGCTCGGGACACGTCACAAGTCTAGAGCTGTCAAAAACAGTACAATTAATTAGAAAACTTGTGGAGTGCAATGAAATCAAAGCAAGATTGATAAAAAGGAAGAAAAAACAAAGAAATGTCTACGCAAGGGAATCGAACCAGCGACCTTCTGCCAATATGGATAAAAGATGGGGCATGCGCAGCGCATGCTCGGGGCTCCCCACCAGTCTAGAGCGGGCAAAAACAGAACAATCAATTAGGAAACTTGTGGAGCGCAATGAAATCAAAGCAAGATTGATAAAAAGGAAGAAATAACAAAAAAGAAACTACCTTACTCCACGGAATCAAACCAGCGACCTTCTACCAATTTGGATAAAAGAAGATGCATACGCAGCGCATGCTTGGGGCACCTCACCAGTCTAGAGCGGTGAGGTGAGCGGTGAGCGGTGAGTCAGAGAGAGCGGTGAATCAGTCTCACCTAATTGAACGTAATGAAATAGAATCAAGATTGATAAAAAGGAAGAAAAAAAATTTCTACGCACAGAAATCGAACCAACGACCTTCTTCAAATATGGATAAAAGATGGGGCATGCGCAGCGCATGCTCGGGGCACCTGCCCAGTCTAGAGCGGTCAAAAACAGAACAATCAATTAGGAAACTTGTGGAGCGCAATGAAATCAAAGCAAGATTGATAAAAAGGAAGAAATAACAAAAAACAAAATTTCTAGTCACCAGAATCGAATCAGCGACCTTCTGCCAATATGGAAAAAAGGTGGGGCATACGCAGCGCATGTTTGGGACACGTCACAACTCTAGAGCTGTCAAAAACAGTACAATCAATTAGGAATCTTGTGGAGCACAATAAAATCAAAGCAAGATTGATAAAAAGAAAGGAAAAAACAAAAAACAAGTTTCTCCGCACCAGAATCGAGCAAACGACCTTCTTCGAATATTGATAAGAGATGGGGCATACGCAGCAAATGCAAGGGGCACCCTACCAGTCTAGAACGGTCAGAAACAGTGCAATCAATTAGGAAAGTTGTGGAACTCAATAAAAATCAAAGCAAGATTGATAACAAGAAAGAAGAAACAAAAATGAAAAATTTGTAAGCACTAGAATCGAACCAGCCACCTTCTGCAAATATGGATAAAGGGTTGGGCATACGCAGCGCATGCTCGGGACACGTCACAAGTCTAGAGCTGTCAAAAACAGAACAATCAATTAGGAAACTTGTGGAGCGCAATGAAATCAAAGCAAGATTGATAAAAAGGAAGAAATAACAAAAAAGTAACTACCTTACTCCACGGAGTAAAACCAGCGACCTTCTACCAATTTGGATAAAAGAAGGGGCATACGCAGCGCATGCTTGGGGCACCTCACCAGTCTAGAGCGGTCAAAAACAGTACAATCAATTAGGAATCTTGTGGAGCACAATAAAATCAAAGCAAGATTGATAAAAAGAAAGGAAAAAACAAAAAACAAAATTCTCCGCACCAGAATCGAGCTAGCGACCTTCTTCGAATATTGATAAGAGATGGGGCATACGCAGCGCATGCTAGGGGCACCCTACCAGTCTAGAACGGTCAGAAACAGTGCAATCAATTAGGAAACTTGTGGAACTCAATAAAAATCAAAGAAAGATTGATAACAAGAAAGAAGAACCAAAAATGAAAAATTTCTAAGCGCCAGAATCGAACCAGCCACCTTCTGCCAATATGGATAAAAGGTGGGGCATACGCAGCGCATGCTCGGGACACGTCACAAGTCTAGAGCTGTCAAAAACAGAACAATCAATTAGGAAACTTGTGGAGCGCAATGAAATCAAAGCAAGATTGATAAAAAGGAAGAAATAACAAAAAAGAAAATACTTTACTCCCTGGAATCGAACCAGCGACCTTCTACCAATTTGGATAAAAGAAGGGGCATACGCAGCGCATGCTTGGGGCACCTCACCAGTCTAGAGCGGTCAAAAACAGAACAATCAATTAGGAAACTTGTGGAGCGCAATGAAATCAAAGCAGGATTGATAAAAAGGAAGAAAAAACAAAATAAATGTCTACGTACCGAAATCGAACCAGCGACCTTCTGCCAATATGGATAAGAGATGAGGCATGCGAAGCGCATGCTCGGGGCACCCCACAAGTCCACACCCCACCAAAGGAATCGAACCATGCTTGGGGCACCTCACCAGTCTAGAGCGGTCAAAAAAAATACAATCAATTAGGAAACTTGTGGAGCGCAATGAAATCAAAGCAACATTGATAAAAAGGAAGAAAAAACAAAATAAATGTCTACGTACCGCAATCGAACCAGCGACCTTCTGCCAATATGGATACGAGATGAGGCATGCGCAGCGCATGCTCGGGGCACCCCACCAGTCTAGAGCGGTCAAAAACAGAACAATCAATTAGAAAACTTGTGGAGCGCAATGAAATCAAAGCAAGAATGATAAAAAGGAAGAAATAACAAAAAAGAAAAATCTTTACTCCTCGGAATCAAACCAGCGACCTTCTACCAATTTGGATAAAAGAAGGGGCATACGCAGCGCATGCTTGGGGCACCTCACCAGTCTAGAGCGGTCAAAAACAGTACAATTAATTAGGAATCTTGTGGAGCACAATAAAATCAAAGCAAGATTGATAAAAAGAAAGGAAAAAACAAAAAACAAGTTTCTCCGCACCAGAATCGAGCCAGCGACCTTCTTCCAATATTGATAAGAGATGGGGCATACGCAGCGCATGCTAGGGGCACCCTACCAGTCTAGAACGGTCAGAAACAGTGCAATCAATAAGAAAACATGTGGAACTCAATAAAAATCAAAGCAAGATTGATAACAAGAAAGAAGAACCAAAAATGAAAAATTTCTAAGCACCAGAATCGAACCAGCCACCTTCTGCCAATATGGATAAAAGGTGGGGCATACGCAGCGCATGCTCGGGACACGTCACAAGTCTAGAGCTGTCAAAAACAGAACAATCAATTAGGAAACTTGTGGAGCGCAATGAAATCAAAGCAAGATTGATAAAAAGGAAGAAATAACAAAAAAGAAAATACTTTACTCCCTGGAATAGAACCAGCGACCTTCTACCAATTTGGATAAGAGAAGGGGCATACGCAGCGCATGCTTGGGGCACCTCACCAGTCTAGAGCGGTCAAAAACAGTACAATCAATTAGGAATCTTGTGAAAGCAAGATTGATAAGAAGGAAGAAAAAACAAAATAAATGTCTACGTACCGAAATCGAACCAGCGACCTTCTGCCAATATGGATAAGAGATGAGGCATGCGCAGCGCATGCTCGGGGCACCCCACAAGTCCACACCCCACCAAGGGAACCGAACCATGCTTAAGGCACCTCACCAGTCTAGAGCGGTCAAAAACAGAACAATCAATTAGGAAACTTGTGGAGCGCAATGAAATCAAAGGAAGATTGATAAAAAGGAAGAAAAAACAAAATAAATGTCTACGTACCGGAATCGAACCAGCGACCTTCTGTCAATATGGATAAGATATGAGGCATGCGCAGCGCATGCTAGGGGCACCCTACCAGTCTAGAACGGTCAGAAACAGTGCAATCAATTAGGAAACTTGTGGAACTCAATAAAAATCAAAGCAAGATTGATAACAAGAAAGAAGAAACAAAAATGAAAAATTTCTAAGCACCAGAATCGAACCAGCCACCTTCTGCTCGGGACACGTCACAAGACATGCTTCATGCTCGGGACACGTCACAAGTCTAGAGCTGTGAAAAACAGAACAATCAATTAGGAAACTTGTGGAGCGCAATGAAATCAAAGCAAGATTGAAAAAAGGAAGAAATAACAATAAAAGAAAATACTTTATTCCCTGGAATCGAACCAGCGACCTTCTACCAATTTGGATAAAAGAAGGGGCATACGCAGCGCATGCTTGGGGCACCTCACCAGTCTAGAGCGGTCAAAAACAGAACAATCAATTAGGAAACTTGTGGAGCGCAATGAAATCAAAGCAAGATTGATAAGAAGGAAGAAAAAACAAAATAAATGTCTACGCACCGGAATCGAATCAGCGACCTTCTGCCAATATGGATAAGAGATCAGGCATGCGCAGCGCATGCTCGGGGCACCCCACCAGTCTAGAGCGGTCAAAAACAGAACAATCAATTAGGAAACTTGTGGAGCGCAATGAAATGAAAGCAAGAATGATAAAAAGGAAGAAATAACTAAAAAGAAAAATCTTTACTCCTCGGAATCAAACCAGCGACCCTCTACCAATTTGGATAAAAGAAGGGGCATACGCAGCGCATGCTTGGGGCACCTCACCAGTCTAGAGCGGTCAAAAACAGTACAATCAATTAGGAAACTTGTGGAGCGCAATGAAATCAAAGCAAAATTGATAAAAAGAAAGAAAAGACATAAAGGAAAAATTCTAGTCACCAGAATCGAACCAGCAACCTTCTGCAAATATTGATAAGAGTTGGGGCATACGCAGCGCATGCTCGGGACACGTCACAAGTCTAGAGCTGTCAAAAACAGTACAATTAATTAGAAAACTTGTGGAGCGCAATGAAATCAAAGCAAGATTGATAAAAAGGAAGAAAAAACAAAGAAATGTCTACGCAAGGGAATCGAACCAGCGACCTTTTGCCAATATGGATAAAAGATGGGGCATGCGCAGCGCATGCTCGGGCTTCCCCACCATACTAGAGCGGGCAAAAACAGAACAATCAATTAGGAAACTTGTGGAGCGCAATGAAATCAAAGCAAGATTGATAAAAAGGAAGAAATAACAAAGTAAATGTCTACGCACCGAAATCGAACCAGCGACCTTCTGCCAATATGGATAAGAGATGAGGCATGCGCAGCGCATGCTAGGGGCACCCTACTAGTCTAGAACGGTCAGAAACAGTGCAATCAATTAGGAAACTTGTGGAACTCAATAAAAATCAAAGCAAGATTGATAACAAGAAAGAAGAACCAAAAATGAAAAATTTCTAAGCACCAGAATCGAACCAGCCACCTTCTGCCAATATGGATAAGAGGTGGGGCATACGCAGCGCATGCTCGGGACACGTCACAAGTCTAGAGCTGTCAAAAACAGAACAATCAATTAGGAAACTTGTGGAGCGCAATGAAATCAAAGCAAGATTGATAAAAAGGAAGAAATAACAAAAAAGAAAATACTTTACTCCCTGGAATCGAACCAGCGACCTTCTACCAATTTGGATAAAAGAAGAAGCATACGCAGCGCATGCTTGGGGCACCTCACCAGTCTAGAGCGGTCAAAAACAGAACAATCAATTAGGAAACTTGTGGAGCGCAATGAAATCAAAGCAAGATTGATAAAAAGGAAGAAAAAACAAAATAAATGTCTACGCACCGAAATCGAACCAGCGACCTTCTGCCAATATGGATAAGAGATGGGGCATACGCAGCGCATGCTAGGGGCACCCCACCAGTCTAGAGCGGTCAAAAACAGAACAATCAATTAGGAAACTTGTGGAGCGCAATGAAATCAAAGCAAGATTGATAAAAAGGAAGAAAAAACAAAAAAGAAAAATCTTTACTCCTCGGATTCAAACCAGCGACCTTCTACCAATTTGGATAAAAGAAGGGGCATACGCAGCGCATGCTTGGGGCACCTCACCAGTCTAGAGCGGTCAAAAACAGTACAATCAATTAGGAAACTTGTGGTGCGCAATGAAATCAAAGCAAGATTGATAAAAAGAAAAAAAAGACAAAAAAGAAAAAATTCTAGTCAGCAGAATCGAACCAGCAACCTTCTGCCAATATGGATAAGAGTTGGGGCATACGCAGCGCATGCTCGGGACACGTCACAAGTCTAGAGCTGTCAAAAACAGTACAATTAATTAGAAAACTTGTGGAGCGCAATGCAATCAAAGCAAGATTGATAAAAAGGAAGAAAAAACAAAGAAATGTCTACGCAAGGGAATCGAACCAGCGACCTTCTGCCAATATGGATAAAAGATGGGGCATGAGCAGCGCATGCTCGGGGCTCCCCACCAGTCTAGAGCGGGCAAAAACAGAACAATCAATTAGGAAACCTGTGGAGCGCAATGAAATCAAAGCAAGATTGATAAAAAGGAAGAAATAACAAAAGAGAAACTACCTTACTCCACGGAATCAAACCAGCGACCTTCTACCAATTTGGATAAAAGAAGGGGCATACGCAGCGCATGCTTGGGGCACCTCACCAGTCTAGAGCGGTCAAAAACAGTACAATCAATTAGGAAACTTGTGGTGCGCAATGAAATCAAAGCAAGATTGATAAAAAGAAAAAAAAGACAAAAAAGAAAAAATTCTAGTCAGCAGAATCGAACCAGCAACCTTCTGCCAATATGGATAAGAGTTGGGGCATACGCAGCGCATGCTCGGGACACGTCACAAGTCTAGAGCTGTCAAAATCAGTACAATTAATTAGAAAACTTGTGGAGCGCAATGCAATCAAAGCAAGATTGATAAAAAGGAAGAAAAAACAAAGAAATGTCTACGCAAGGGAATCGAACCAGCGACCTTCTGCCAATATGGATAAAAGGTGGGGCATACGCAGCGCATGTTTGGGACACGTCACAAGTCTAGAGCATTCAAAAACAGTACAATCAATTAGGAATCTTGTGGAGCACAATGAAATTAAAGCAAGATTGATAAAAAGAAAGAAAAAAACAAAAAACAAGTTTCTCCGCACCAGAATCGAGCCAGCGACCTTCTTCGAATATTGATAAGAGATGAAACATACGCAGCGCATGCTAGGGGCACCCTACCAGTCTAGAACGGTCAGAAACAGTGCATCAGTTAGGAAACTTGTGGAACTCAATAAAATTAAATCAAGATTGATAACAAGAAAGAAGAACCAAAAATGAAAAATTTCTAAGCACCAGAATCGAACCAGCCACCTTCTGCCAATATGGATAAAAGGTGGGGCATACGCAGCGCATGCTCGGGACACGTCACAAGTCTAGAGCTGTCAAAAACAGAACAATCAATTAGGAAACTTGTGGAGCGCAATGAAATCAAAGCAAGATTGATAAAAAGGAAGAAATAACAAAAAAGAAAATACTTTACTCCCTGGAATCGAACCAGCGACCTTCTACCAATTTGGATAAAAGAAGGGGCATACGCAGCGCATGCTTGGGGCACCTCACCAGTCTAGAGCGGTCAAAAACAGAACAATCAATTAGGAAACTTGTGGAGCGCAATGAAATCAAAGCAAGATTGATAAAAAGAAAGAAAAAACAAAATAAATGTCTACGTACCGAAATCGAACCAGCGACCTTGTGCCAATATGGATAAGAGATGAGGCTTCCGCAGCGCATGCTCGGGGCACCCCACAAGTCCACACCCCACCAAGGGAATCGAACCATGCTTGGGGCACCTCACCAGTCTAGAGCGGTCAAAAACAGAACAATCAATTAGGAAACTTGTGGAGCGCAATGAAATCAAAGCAAGATTGATAAAAAGGAAGAAAAAACAAAATAAATGTCTACGTACCGGAATCGAACCAGCGACCTTCTTCCAATATGGATAAGAGATGAGGCATGCGCAGCGCATGCTCGGGGCACCCCACCAGTCTAGAGCGGTCAAAAACAGAACAATCAATTAGAAAACTTGTGGAGCGCAATGAAATCAAAGCAAGAATGATAAAAAGGAAGAAATAAAAAAAAAAGAAAAATCTTTACTCCTCGGAATCAAACCAGCGACCTTCTACCAATTTGGATAAAAGAAGTGGCATACGCAGCGCATGCTTGGGGCACCTCACCAGTCTAGAGCGGTCAAAAACAGTACAATCAATTAGGAAACTTGTGGAGCGCAATGAAATCAAAGCAAGATTGATAAAAAGAAAGAAAAGACAAAAAAGAAAAAATTCTAGTCACCAGAATGGAACCAGCAACCTTCTGCCAATATGGATAAGAGTTGGGGCATACGCAGCGCATGCTCGGGACACGTCACAAGTCTAGAGCTGTCAAAAACAGTACAATTGATTAGAAAACGTGTGGAGCGCAATGAAATCAAAGCAAGATTGATAAAAAGGAAGAAAAAACAAAGAAATGTCTACGCAAGGGAATCGAACCAGCGACCTTCTACCAATTTGGATAAAAGAAGGGGCATACGCAGCGCATGCTTGGGGCACCTCACCAGTCTAGAGCGGTCAAAAACAGTACAATCAATTAGGAATCTTGTGGAGCACAATAAAATCAAAGCAAGATTGATAAAAAGAAAGGAAAAAACAAAAAACAAGTTTCTCCGCACCAGAATCGAGCCAGCGACCTTCTTCGAATATTGATAAGAGATGGGGCATACGCAGCGCATGCTAGGGGCACCCTACCAGTCTAGAACGGTCAGAAACAGTGCAATCAATAAGAAAACATGTGGAACTCAATAAAAATCAAAGCAAGATTGATAACAAGAAAGAAGAACCAAAAATGAAAAATTTCTAAGCACCAGAATCGAACCAGCCACCTTCTGCCAATATGGATAATAGGTGGGGCATGCGCAGTGCATGCTCGGGGCAACTAACCAGTCTAAGGTGTTAAAACACAGTACAATCAATTAGGAAACTTGTGGAGCGCAATGAAATCAAAGCAAGATTGATAAGATGGAAGAAAAAACAAAGAAATGTGTACGCAAGGGAATCGAACCAGCGACCTTCTGCCAATATGGATAAAAGATGGGGCATGCGCAGCGCATTCTCGGGGCTCCCCACCAGTCTAGAGCGGTCAAAAACAGAACAACCAGTTAGGAAACTTGTGGAGCGCAATGAAATCAAAGCAAGCTTGATAAAAAGGAAGAAAAAACGAAAAAGAAAAATTTATACGCACCGGAATCGAACCAGCGACCTTCTGCCAATATGACTAAGAGATGGGGCATACGCAGCGCATACTCGGGGCACCTCACCAGTCTAGAACGGTGAAAAACAGTACAATTAATTAGGAAACTTGTGGAGCACAATGAAATCAAAGCAAGATTGATAAAAAGAAAGGAAAAAACAAAAAACAAGTTTCCCAGCACCAGAATCGAGCCAGCGACCTTCTTCGAATATTGATAAGAGATGGGGCATACGCAGCGCATGCTAGGGGCACCCTACCAGTCTAGAACGGTCAGAAACAGTGCAATCAATAAGAAAACATGTGGAACTCAATAAAAATCAAAGCAAGATTGATAACAAGAAAGAAGAACCAAAAATGAAAAATTTCTAAGCACCAGAATCGAACCAGCCACCTTCTGCCAATATGGATAAAAGGTGGGGCATACGCAGCGCATGCTCGGGACACGTCACAAGTCTAGAGCTGTCAAAAACGGAACAATCAATTAGGAAACTTGTGGAGCGCAATGAAATCAAAGCAAGATTGATAAAAAGGAAGAAATAACAAAAAAGAAAATACTTTACTCCCTGGAATCGAACCAGCGACCTTCTACCAATTTGGATAAAAGAAGGGGCATACGCAGCGCATGCTTGGGGCACCTCACCAGTCTAGAGCGGTCAAAAACAGAACAATCAATTAGGAAACTTGTGGAGCGCAATGAAATCAAAGCAAGATTGATAAAAAGGAAGAAAAAAAACTTTCTACGCACAGAAATCGAACCAACGACCTTCTGCCAATATGGATGAAAGATAGGGCATGCGCAGCGCATGCTCGGGGCTCCTTCCCTGTCTAGAGCGGTCAAAAACAAAACAATCAATGAGGAAACTTGTAAAGCGCAATGAAATCAAAGCAAGATTGATAAAAAGGAACAAATAACAAAAAAGAAAAATTTCTAGTCACCAGAATCTAACCAGCGACCTTCTGCCAATATGGATAAAAGGTGGGGCATACGGAGCGAATGCTCGGGACACGTCACAAGTCTAGAGCTGTCAAAAACAGTACAATTAAATAGAAAACTTGTGGAGCGCAATGAAATCAAAGCAAGATTGATGAAAAGAAAGAAAAAACAAAAAAAATGTCTACGCACGGGAATCGAACCAGCGACCTTCTGCCAATATTGATAAAAGATGGGGCATACGCAGCGCATGCTAGGGGCACCCTACCAGTCTAGAACGGTCAGAAACAGTGCAATCAATTAGGAAACTTGTGGAACTCAATAAAAATCAAAGCAAGATTGATAACAAAAAAGAAGAAAAAAAATGAAAAATTTCTAAGCACCAGAATCGACCCAGCCACCTTCTGCCAATATGGATAAGAGATGAAGCCTACACAGTGCATGTTCGGGGCAGCTCAACAGTCTAGATTGGTAAAAAGCAGTACAATCAATTAGGGTACTTTTAAAGCTCATTGAAATCAAATCAAGATTGATAAAAAGGAAGAAAAAACAAAAAAAAATGTCTACGCACGGGAATCGAATTAGCGACCTTCTGCCAATACGGATAAAAGGTGGGGCATGTGCAACGAATGCTCGGGGCACCTCACCAGTCTAGAGCGGTCAAAAACAGTACAATCAATTAGGAAACTTGTGGAGCGCAATGAAATAAAAGCAAGATTGATAAAAAGGAGGAAAAAAAAAATTGCTACGAACCGGAATCGAACCATTGACCTTCTGCCAATATGGATAAAAGATGGGGCATGCGCAGTGCATGCTCGGGGCAACTAACCAATCTAAGGTGTTAAGACACAGTACAATCAATTAGGAAACTTGTGGAGCGCAATGAAATCAAAGCAAGATTGATAAGAAGGAAGAAAAAACAAAGAAATGTGTACGCAAGGGAATCGAACCAGCGACCTTCTGCCAATATGGATAAAAGATGGGGCATGCGCAGCGCATTCTCGGGGCTCCCCACCAGTCTAGAGCGGTCAAAAACAGAACAACCAGTTAGGAAACTTGTGGAGCGCAATGAAATCAAAGCAAGCTTGATAAAAAGGAAGAAAAAACGAAAAAGAAAAATTGATACGCACCGGAATCGAACCAGCGACCTTCTGCCAATATGACTAAGAGATTGGGCATACGCAGCGCATGCTCGGGGCACCTCACCAGTCTAGAACGGTGAAAAACAGTACAATTAATTAGGAAACTTGTGGAGCACAATGAAATCAAAGCAAGATTGATAAAAAGGAAGAAAAAACGAAAAAGAAAAATTGATACGCACCGGAATCGAACCAGCGACCTTCTGCCAATATGACTAAGAGATGGGGCATACGCAGCGCATGCTCGGGGCACCTCACCAGTCTAGAACGGTGAAAAACAGTACAATTAATTAGGAAACTTGTGGAGCACAATGAAATCAAAGCAAGATTGATAAAAAGGAAGAAAAAACCAAAAAACAAGTTTCCCCGCACCAGAATCGAGCCAGCGACCTTCTGCGAATATTGATAAAAGATGGGGCATACGCAGCGCATGCTAGGGGCACCCTACCAGTCTAGAACGGTCAGAAACAGTGCAATCAATTAGGAAACTTGTGGAACTCAATAAAAATCAAAGCAAGATTGATAACAAAAAAGAAGAAACAAAAATGAAAAATTTCTAAGCACCAGAATCGACCCAGCCACCTTCTGCCAATATGGATAAGAGATGGGGCCTACACAGTGCATGTTCGGGGCAGCTCAACAGTCTAGAGTCGTAAAAAGCAGTACAATCAATTAGGGTACTTTTAAAGCTCAATGAAATCAAATCAAGATTGATAAAAAGGAAGAAAAAACAAAAAAAAATGTCTACGCACGGGAATCGAATTAGCGACCTTCTGCCAATACGGATAAAAGGTGGGGCATGTGCAACGAATGCTCGGGGCACCTCACCAGTCTAGAGCGGTCAAAAACAGTACAATCAATTAGGAAACTTGTGGAGCGCAATGAAATCAAAGCAAGACTGATAAAAAGGAAGAAAAAAAAAATTGCTACGAACCGGAATCGAACCATTGACCTTCTGCCAATATGGATAAAACATGGGGCATGCGCAGTGCATGCTCGGGGCAAATAACCAGTCTAAGGTGGTAAAACACAGTACAATCGATTAGGAAACTTGTGGAACTCAATGAAATAGAAGCAAG
Organism: Ricordea florida; assembly: GCA_949710005.1. NCBI lineage: Eukaryota > Metazoa > Cnidaria > Anthozoa > Corallimorpharia > Ricordeidae > Ricordea > Ricordea florida. Next base: position 19,979,770 of record OX453284.1, read on the forward strand.
ATTGATAAAAAGCAAAAAAAAAAAAATCTACGCACCAGAATCGAACCAGCGACCTTCTGCCAATATGGACAAAAGATAAGGCATGCGAAGAGCATGCTCGGGGCACCTCACCAGTCTACGCACTTTCTACGCACAGAAATCGCACAGAAACTTTCTACGCACAGAAATCGAACCAACGACCTTCTGCCAATATGGATGAAAGATAGGGCATGCGAAGCGCATGCTCGGGGCTCCTTCCCAGTCTAGAGCGGTCAAAAACAAAACAATCAATTAGGAAACTTGTAAAGCGCAATGAAATCAAAGCAAGATTGATAAAAAGGAACAAATAACAAAAAAGAAAAATTTCTACTCACCAGAATCTAACCAGCGACCTTCTGCCAATATGGATAAAAGGTGGGGCATACGCAACGCATGCTCGGGACACGTCACAAGTCTAGAGCTGTCAAAAACAGTACAATTAAATAGAAAACTTGTGGAGCGCAATGAAATCAAAGCAAGATTGATGAAAAGAAAGAAAAAACAAAAAAAATGTCTACGCACGGGAATCGAACCACCGACCTTCTGCCAAGATGGATAAGAGATGGGGCATGCGCAGCGCATCCTCGGGGCACCTCACCAGTCTAGAGCGGTCAAAAACAGTACAATCAATTAGGAAACTTGTAAAGCGCAATGAAATCAAAGCAAGATTGATAAAAAGGAACAAATAACAAAAAAGAAAAATTTCTAGTCACCAGAATCTAACCAGCGACCTTCTGCCAATATGGATATAAGATGGAACATGCGCAGTGCATGCTCGGGGCAACTAACAAGTCTAAGGTGGTAAAACACAGTACAATCAATTAGGAAACTTGTGGAGCGCAATGAAATCAAAGCAAGATTGCTAAAAAGGAAGAAAAAACAAAAAAAAAATGTCTACGCACGGGAATCGAACCAGCGACCTTCTGCCAAGATGGATAAGAGATGGGGCATGCGCAGCGCATCCTCGGGGCACCTCACCAGTCTAGAGCAGTCAAAAACAGTACAATCAATTAGGAAACTTGTGGAGCGCAATGAAATCAAAGCAAGATTGATAAAAAGGAAGAAAAAACGAAAAAGAAAAATTTTTACGCACCGGAGTCGAACCAGCGACCTTCTGCCAATATGACTAAAAGATGGGGCATACGCAGCGCATGCTCAGGGCACCTCACAAGTCTAGAGCGGTCAAAAACAGTACAATCAATTAGGAAACTGTTGGAGCTCAATGAAATCAAAGCAAGATTGATAAAAAGGAAGAAAAAAACAAAAAAAAAGTTTCTCCGCACCAGAATCGAGCAAGCGACCTTCTACGAATATTAATAACAGATGGGGCATACGCAGCGAAGGCTCGGGCCACCTAACCAGTCTAGAGTGGTCAAAAACAGTGCAATCAATTAGGAAACTTGTATAACGCAATAAAAATCAAAGATAGATTGATAAGAAGAAAGAAGAAACAAAAAAGAAAAATTTCTACGCACCGGAATCGAAGCAGCGGCCTTTTGCAAATATGGATAAGAGATATGCAATATGACTAAAAGATGGGGCATAGGCAGCGCATGGTCGGGGCACCTCATCAGTCTAGAGCGGTCAAAAACAGTACAATCAATTAGGAAACTTGTGGAACTCAATGAAATAGAAGCAAGATTGATAAAAAGCAAAAAAAAAAAAATCTACGCACCAGAATCGAACCAGCGACCTTCTGCCAATATGGACAAAAGATAAGGCATGCGAAGAGCATGCTCGGGGCACCTCACCAGTCTACAGTGGTCAAAAACAGTACAATATATTAGGAAACTTGTTGAGCGCAATGAAATCAAAGCATGATTGATAAAAAGGAAGGATAAAAAATTTATACGCACATGGAATCGAACTTGCCACCTCTGCCAATATGGATAAAAGATGGGGCATGCGCAGCGCATGGTCGGGGCACCTTACCAGTCTAGAGCGATCAAAAACAGTACAATCAATTAGGATTTTTGTGGAGCGCAATGAAATCAAAGCAAGATTGATAAAAAGAAAGAAAAAACAACAAAAAAAATTTCTACGCGCCGGAATCGAACCAGCGACCTTTTGCCAAGATGGATAAAAGATGGGGCATGCGCAGTGCATGCTCGGGGCACCTCACTAGTCTAGAGCGGTCAAAAACAGTACAATCAATTAGGAAACTTGTGAAGCGCAATGAAATAAAAGCAGGATTGATAAAAAGGAAGAAAAAAAAAATTTCTACGCACCAGAATCAAACCAGCGACCTTCTGCCAATATGGATAAAAGGTGTGGCACACACAGCGCATGCTCGGGACACGTCAGCAGTCTAGAGCTGTCAAAAACAGTACAATTAATTAGAAGACTTGTAAAGCGAAATGAAATCAAAGCAAGATTGATAAAAAGGAAGATAAAACAAAAAAGAAAAATTTCTACGCACCGGAATTGAACCAGCGACCTTCTGCAAATATGGATAAAAGATGGGGCATGCGCAGCGCATTCTCGGGACACGTCAAAGTCTAGAGCTGTCAAAAACAGTACAATCAATTAGGAAACTTGTGGAGCACCATGAAATCAAAGCAAGATTGGTAAAAAGGAAGAAAAAACAAAAAAGAATAATTTATACGCACCGGAATCAAACCAGCGACCTTCTGCCAATGTGGATAAGAGATGAGGCATACGCAGCGCATGCGCGGGGCACCTCACAAGTCTAGAGCGGTCAAAAACAGTACAATCAATTAGGAAACTTCTGCAGCGCAATAAAATCAAAGCAACATTGATAAAAAGGAAGAAAGAACGAAAAAGAAAAATTTTTTGGCACCGAAATCGAACCAGCGACCTTCTGGCAATATGACTAAAAGATGGGGCATAGGCAGCGCATGTTCGGGGCACCTCACCAGTCTAGAACGGTCAAAAACAGTACAATCAATTAGGAAACTTGTGGAGCACAATGAAATCAAAGCAAGATTGATAAAAAGGAAGAAAAAAACAAAAAACAAGTTTCTGCGCACCAGAATCGAGCCAGCGACCTTCTGCGAATATTGATAAGAGATAGGGCATACGCAGCGCATGGTCGGGGCACCTAACCAGTCTAGAGTTGTCAAAAACAGTGCAATCAATTAGGAAACTTGTGGAACGCAATAAAAATCAAAGATAGATTGATAAGAAGAAAGAAGAAACAAAAAAGAAAAACTTCTACGCACCGGAATCGAAGCAGCGGTTTTCTGCCAATATGGATAAGAGATAGTGCATGCGCAGCGCATGGTCGGGGCACCTCACCAGTCTAGAGCGGTCAAAAACAGTACAATCAATTAGGAAACTTGTGGAACGCAATAAAATAGAAGCAAGATTGATAAAAAGGAAGAAAAAAATATTGTACGCACCAGAATCGAACCAGCGACCTTCTGCCAATATGGACAAGAGATAAGGCATGCGAAGAGCATGCTCGGTGCACGTCACCAGTCTACAGTGGTCAAAAACAGTACAATATATTAGGAAACTTGTTCAACGCAATAAAATCAAAGCAAGATTGACAAAAAAGAAGGATAAAAATTTATACGCACATGGAATCGAACTTGCGACCTCTGCCAATATGGATAATACATGGGGTATATGCAGCGCATCCTCGGGGCACCTTACCAGTCTAGAGCGGTCAAAAACACTACAATTAATTAGGAAACTTGTGGAGCGCAATGAAATCAAAACAAAATTAATATAAAGAAAGAAAAAAAAATTGCTACGCACCGGAATCGAACCAGCGACCTTCTACCAATATGGATAACAGATGGGGCATGCGCAGCGCATGCTCGGGGTTCCTCACAAGTTTAGAGCGGTCAAAAACAGTACAATCAATTAGGAAACTTTTTGAGCTCAATGAAAACAAAGCAAGATTGATAAAAAGTAAGGAAAAACCAAAAAAAAATTTCTACGCACTGGAATCGAAACAGCGACCTTCTGCCAATATGGATAAGAGATGGGGCATGCTCAGCGCATTCTCGGGGCACCTCACCAGTCTAGAGCGGTCAAAAACAGTACAATCAATTAGGAAACTTGTAAAGCGCAATGAAATCAAAGCAAGATTGATAAAAAGGAAGAAAAAACAACAAAAAAAACTTCTACGCACGGGAATCGAACCAGCGACCTTCTGCCAATATCGATAAGAGATAGTGCATGCGCAGCGCATGCTCGGGGCACCTCACCAGTCTAGAAGGGTCAAAAACAGTGCAATCAATTAGGAAACTTGTGGACTGCTATGAAATTAAAGCAAGATTGATCAAGAGAAAGAGAAGACAAAAAAGAAAAATTTTTTCCCACCGCAATCGAACCAGCGACCTTCTGCCAATATGGATAAGACATGGGGCATGCGCAGTGCATGATCACGGCACCTCACCAGTCTAGAGCGGTAAAAAAAAACTCAATCAATTAGGAGACTTGTGGAGCGCAATGAAATCAAAGTAAGATTGATAAAAAGGAAGAAAAAACCAAAAAACAAGTTTCTCCGCACCGGAATCGAGCCAGCGACCTTTTGCGAAAATTGATAAGAGATGGGGCATACGCATCGCATGCTCGGGGCACCTCACCAGTCTAGAGCGGTCAAAAAATGTGCAATCAATTAGGAAACTTGTGGAACGCAATAAAAATCAAAGCAAGATTAATAAAAAAAAAAAGGAACAAAAAAGAAAAATTTCTTCGCACCGCAATCGAAGCAGCGGCCTTGTGCCAAAATGGATAAGAGATAGTGCATGGTCGGGGCACCTCACCAGTCTAGAGCGGTCAAAACAGTACAATTAATTACGAAACTTGTGCAGCGCAATGAAGTCAAAGCAAGATTGATAAAAAAAAAGAAAAACAAAAAAAATATTTCTACGCATGAGAATCGAACCAGCGACCTTTTACCAAGATGGATAAGAGATGGGGCATGCGAAGGGCATGCTCGGGGCACCTCATCAGTCTAGAGCGGTCAAAAATAATGCAATCCAATATGAAACTTTTTGAATACGCAGCGCATTCTCTGGGCACCTCACCAGTCTAGAGCAGTAAAAAACAGTACAATCAATTAGGAAACTCTTGGAGCTCAATGAAATCAAAGCAAGATTGACAAAAAGGAATAAAAAACAAAAAAAATGTCTACGCACGGGAATCGAAACAGCGACCTTCTACCAATATAGATAAAAGATGGGGCATGCGCAGCGCATGTTCGGGGCACCTCACCAGTCTAGAGCGGTCAAAAACAGTACAATCAATTAGGAAACTTGTGGAGCGCAATGAAATCAAAGCAAGATTGATAAGAAGGAAGAAAAAACAACAACAAAATTTCTACGCACCGGAATCGAACCAGCGACCTTCTACCAAGATGGATAAAAGATTGGGCATGCGCAGCGCATGCTCGGGGCACCTCACCAGTCTAGAGCGGTCAAAAACAGTACAATCAATTAGGAAACTTATGGAGCGCAATGAAATCAAAGCAAGATTGATAAAAAGAAAGAAAAAACGAAAAAGAAAAATTTTTACGCACCGGAATCGAACCAGCGACCTTCTGCCAATATCGATAAGAGATAGTGCATGCGAAGCGCATGGTCGGGGCACCTCACCAGTCTAGAGCGGTCAAAAACAGTACAATAAATTAGGAAACTTGTAAAGCGCAATGAAATCAAAGCAAGATTAATAAGAAGAAAGAAAAAACAAAAAAAAAATGTCTAAGCACGGGTATCGAACCAGCAACCTTCTGTCAATATGGATAAGAGATAGTGCATGCGGAGCGCATGGTCGGGGCACCTCACCAGTCTAAAGCGGTCAAAAGCATAGAATTAATTAGGAAACATATGCAGCGCAATTAAATCAAAGCAAGATTGATAAAAAGGAAGAAAAAAAATTTCTACGAACCGGAATCGAACCAGCGACTTTTGTCAAGATGGATAAAAGATGGGGCATGCGCAGCGCATGCTCGGGGCCCCTCACCAGTCTAAAACGGTCAAAAACAGTACAATCAATCAGGAAACTTGTGAAGCACAATGAAATCAAAGCAAGATTGATAAAAAGGAAGAAAAAACCAAAAAACAAGTTTCTTTGCACCAGAATGGAACCAGCGACCTTCTGCGAATATTGATAAGAGATGGGGCATACGCAGCGCATGCTCGGGGCACCTCACCAGCATAGAGTGGTCAAAAACAGTGCAATCAATTAGGAAACTTGTAAAGCGCAAAGAAATCAAAGCAAGATTGATAAGAAGGAAGAAAAAACAAAAAAAGATTTATAGGCACCGGAATCGATCCAGCGATCTTTTGCAAATATAGAGAAAAGATAGTGCATGCGCAGCGCATGTTCGGGGCACCTCACCAGTCTAGAGCGGTCAAAAAAAGTACAATCAATTAGGAAACTTGTGCGGCGCAATGAAATCAAAGCGAGATTGATAAAAAGAAAGAAAAGACAAAAAAAAATTCCTACGAACCGGAATCGAACCAGCGACCTTCTGCCAATATCGATAAAAGATGGGGCATACGCAACGCATGCTCGGGGCACCTCACCAGTCTAGAAGGGTCAAAAACAGTGCAATCAATTAGGAAACTTGTGGACTGCTATGAAATTAAAGCAAGATTGATCAAGAGAAAGAGAAGACAAAAAAGAAAAATTTTTTCCCACCGCAATCGAACCAGCGACCTTCTGCCAATATGGATAAGACATGGGGCATGCGCAGTGCATGATCACGGCACCTCACCAGTCTAGAGCGGTAAAAAAAAACTCAATCAATTAGGAGACTTGTGGAGCGCAATGAAATCAAAGTAAGATTGATAAAAAGGAAGAAAAAACCATAAAACAAGTTTCTCCGCACCGGAATCGAGCCAGCGACCTTTTGCGAAAATTGATAAGAGATGGGGCATACGCATCGCATGCTCGGGGCACCTCACCAGTCTAGAGCGGTCAAAAAATGTGCAATCAATTAGGAAACTTGTGGAACGCAATAAAAATCAAAGCAAGATTAATAAAAAAAAAAAGGAACAAAAAAGAAAAATTTCTTCGCACCGCAATCGAAGCAGCGGCCTTGTGCCAAAATGGATAAGAGATAGTGCATGCGCAGCGCATGGTCGGGGCACCTCACCAGTCTAGAGCGGTCAAAACAGTACAATTAATTACGAAACTTGTGCAGCGCAATGAAGTCAAAGCAAGATTGATAAAAAAAAAGAAAAACAAAAAAAATATTTCTACGCATCAGAATCGAACCAGCGACCTTTTACCAAGATGGATAAGAGATGGGGCATGCGAAGGGCATGCTCGGGGCACCTCATCAGTCTAGAGCGGTCAAAAATAATGCAATCCAATATGAAACTTTTTGAATACGCAGCGCATTCTCTGGGCACCTCACCAGTCTAGAGCAGTAAAAAACAGTACAATAAATTAGGAAACTCTTGGAGCTCAATGAAATCAAAGCAAGATTGACAAAAAGGAATAAAAAACAAAAAAAATGTCTACGCACGGGAATCGAAACAGCGACCTTCTACCAATATAGATAAAAGATGGGGCATGCGCAGCGCATGCTCGGGGCACCTCACCAGTCTAGAGCGGTCAAAAACAGTACAATCAATTAGGAAACTTGTGGAGCGCAATGAAATCAAAGCAAGATTGATAAGAAGGAAGAAAAAACAACAACAAAATTTCTACGCACCGGAATCGAACCAGCGACCTTCTACCAAGATGGATAAAAGATTGGGCATGCGCAGCGCATGCTCGGGGCACCTCACCAGTCTAGAGCGGTCAAAAACAGTACAATCAATTAGGAAACTTGTAAAGCGCAATGAAATCAAAGCAAGATTAATAAGAAGGAAGAAAAAACAAAAAAAAAATGTCTAAGCACGGGTATCGAACCAGCAACCTTCTGTCAATATGGATAAGAGATAGTGCATGCGGAGCGCATGGTCGGGGCACCTCACCAGTCTAAAGCGGTCAAAAGCATAGAATTAATTAGGAAACATATGCAGCGCAATTAAATCAAAGCAAGATTGATAAAAAGGAAGAAAAAAAATTTCTACGAACCGGAATCGAACCAGCGACTTTTGTCAAGATGGATAAAAGATGGGGCATGCGCAGCGCATGCTCGGGGCCCCTCACCAGTCTAAAACGGTCAAAAACAGTACAATCAATCAGGAAACTTGTGAAGCACAATGAAATCAAAGCAAGATTGATAAAAAGGAAGAAAAAACCAAAAAACAAGTTTCTTTGCACCAGAATGGAACCAGCGACCTTCTGCGAATATTGATAAGAGATGGGGCATACGCAGCGCATGCTCGGGGCACCTCACCAGCATAGAGTGGTCAAAAACAGTGCAATCAATTAGGAAACTTGTGGAACGCAATAAAAATCAAAGCAAGATTGATAAGAAGAAAGAAGAAACAAAAAAGAAAAAATTCTACGCACCGGAATCAAAGCAGCGGGCTTCTGCCAATACGGATAAAAGATAGTGCATTCGCAGCGCATGGTCGGGGCACCTCACCAGTCTAGAGCGGTAAAAAAAAAAAACAATCAATTAGGAAACTTGTGGTGCGCAATAAAATCAAGGCAAGATTAATAAAAAGGAAAAAAAAAACAAAAAAATTTCTACACACCGGAATCGAACCAGCGGTCTTGTGCTAATATAGATAAGAGATAGTGCATGCGCAGCGCATGGTCGGGGCACCTCACCAGTCTAGAGCGGTCAAAACAGTACAATTAATTAGGAAACTTGTGGAGCGCAATAAAATCAAAGCAAGAGTGATAAAAAGGAAGAAAAAAAAAATGCTACGAACCAGAATCGAACAAGCGACCTTCTGCCAATGTAGATAAGAGATGAGGCATGCGAAGTGCATGCTCGGGGCACCTCACCAGTCTAAAGCGGTCCAACACAGTACAATAAATTAGGAAACTTGTGGAGCACTATGAAATCAAAGCAAGAATGATAAAAAGGAAGAAATAACAAAAAAGAAAAATTTCTACCCACCAGAATCAAACCATCAAACTTTTGCCAATATGGATAAAAGATGGGGCATGCGCAGCGCATGCTCGAGGCACCTCACCAGTCTAGAGCCGTCAAAAACAGTACAATCAATTAGGAAACTTTTGGAGCTCAATGAAATCAAAGCAAGATTGATAAAAAGGAAGTAAAAACAAAAAAAAATGTCTACGCACGGGAATCGAACCAGCGACCTTCTGCCAATATGGATAAAAGATGGGGCATGCGCAGCGCATGCTCGGGGCACCTTACCAGTCTAGAGCGGTCAAAAACAGTACAATCAATTAGGAAACTTGTAAAGCGCAAAGAAATCAAAGCAAGATTGATAAGAAGGAAGAAAAAACAAAAAAAGATTTATAGCTACCGGAATCGATCCAGCGATCTTTTGCAAATATAGAGAAAAGATAGTGCATGCGCAGCGCATGTTCGGGGCACCTCACCAGTCTAGAGCGGTCAAAAAAAGTACAATCAATTAGGAAACTTGTGCGGCGCAATGAAATCAAAGCGAGATTGATAAAAAGAAAGAAAAGACAAAAAAAAATTCCTACGAACCGGAATCGAACCAGCGACCTTCTGCCAATATCGATAAAAGATGGGGCATACGCAACGCATGCTCGGGGCACCTCACCAGTCTAGAAGGGTCAAAAACAGTGCAATCAATTAGGAAACTTGTGGACTGCTATGAAATTAAAGCAAGATTGATCAAGAGAAAGAGAAGACAAAAAAGAAAAATTTTTTCCCACCGCAATCGAACCAGCGACCTTCTGCCAATATGGATAAGACATGGGGCATGCGCAGTGCATGATCACGGCACCTCACCAGTCTAGAGCGGTAAAAAAAAACTCAATCAATTAGGAGACTTGTGGAGCGCAATGAAATCAAAGTAAGATTGATAAAAAGGAAGAAAAAACCAAAAAACAAGTTTCTCCGCACCGGAATCGAGCCAGCGACCTTTTGCGAAAATTGATAAGAGATGGGGCATACGCATCGCATGCTCGGGGCACCTCACCAGTCTAGAGCGGTCAAAAAATGTGCAATCAATTAGGAAACTTGTGGAACGCAATAAAAATCAAAGCAAGATTAATAAAAAAAAAAAGGAACAAAAAAGAAAAATTTCTTCGCACCGCAATCGAAGCAGCGGCCTTGTGCCAAAATGGATAAGAGATAGTGCATGCGCAGCGCATGGTCGGGGCACCTCACCAGTCTAGAGCGGTCAAAACAGTACAATTAATTACGAAACTTGTGCAGCGCAATGAAGTCAAAGCAAGATTGATAAAAAAAAAGAAAAACAAAAAAAATATTTCTACGCATCAGAATCGAACCAGCGACCTTTTACCAAGATGGATAAGAGATGGGGCATGCGAAGGGCATGCTCGGGGCACCTCATCAGTCTAGAGCGGTCAAAAATAATGCAATCCAATATGAAACTTTTTGAATACGCAGCGCATTCTCTGGGCACCTCACCAGTCTAGAGCAGTAAAAAACAGTACAATCAATTAGGAAACTCTTGGAGCTCAATGAAATCAAAGCAAGATTGACAAAAAGGAATAAAAAACAAAAAAAATGTCTACGCACGGGAATCGAAACAGCGACCTTCTACCAATATAGATAAAAGATGGGGCATGCGCAGCGCATGCTCGGGGCACCTCACCAGTCTAGAGCGGTCAAAAACAGTACAATCAATTAGGAAACTTGTGGAGCGCAATGAAATCAAAGCAAGATTGATAAGAAGGAAGAAAAAACAACAACAAAATTTCTACGCACCGGAATCGAACCAGCGACCTTCTACCAAGATGGATAAAAGATTGGGCATGCGCAGCGCATGCTCGGGGCACCTCACCAGTCTAGAGCGGTCAAAAACAGTACAATCAATTAGGAAACTTATGGAGCGCAATGAAATCAAAGCAAGATTGATAAAAAGAAAGAAAAAACGAAAAAGAAAAATTTTTACGCACCGGAATCGAACCAGCGACCTTCTGCCAATATCGATAAGAGATAGTGCATGCGAAGCGCATGGTCGGGGCACCTCACCAGTCTAGAGCGGTCAAAAACAGTACAATAAATTAGGAAACTTGTAAAGCGCAATGAAATCAAAGCAAGATTAATAAGAAGGAAGAAAAAACAAAAAAAAAATGTCTAAGCACGGGTATCGAACCAGCAACCTTCTGTCAATATGGATAAGAGATAGTGCATGCGGAGCGCATGGTCGGGGCACCTCACCAGTCTAAAGCGGTCAAAAGCATAGAATTAATTAGGAAACATATGCAGCGCAATTAAATCAAAGCAAGATTGATAAAAAGGAAGAAAAAAAATTTCTACGAACCGGAATCGAACCAGCGACTTTTGTCAAGATGGATAAAAGATGGGGCATGCGCAGCGCATGCTCGGGGCCCCTCACCAGTCTAAAACGGTCAAAAACAGTACAATCAATCAGGAAACTTGTGAAGCACAATGAAATCAAAGCAAGATTGATAAAAAGGAAGAAAAAACCAAAAAACAAGTTTCTTTGCACCAGAATGGAACCAGCGACCTTCTGCGAATATTGATAAGAGATGGGGCATACGCAGCGCATGCTCGGGGCACCTCACCAGCATAGAGTGGTCAAAAACAGTGCAATCAATTAGGAAACTTGTAAAGCGCAAAGAAATCAAAGCAAGATTGATAAGAAGGAAGAAAAAACAAAAAAAGATTTATAGGCACCGGAATCGATCCAGCGATCTTTTGCAAATATAGAGAAAAGATAGTGCATGCGCAGCGCATGTTCGGGGCACCTCACCAGTCTAGAGCGGTCAAAAAAAGTACAATCAATTAGGAAACTTGTGCGGCGCAATGAAATCAAAGCGAGATTGATAAAAAGAAAGAAAAGACAAAAAAAAATTCCTACGAACCGGAATCGAACCAGCGACCTTCTGCCAATATCGATAAAAGATGGGGCATACGCAACGCATGCTCGGGGCACCTCACCAGTCTAGAAGGGTCAAAAACAGTGCAATCAATTAGGAAACTTGTGGACTGCTATGAAATTAAAGCAAGATTGATCAAGAGAAAGAGAAGACAAAAAAGAAAAATTTTTTCCCACCGCAATCGAACCAGCGACCTTCTGCCAATATGGATAAGACATGGGGCATGCGCAGTGCATGATCACGGCACCTCACCAGTCTAGAGCGGTAAAAAAAAACTCAATCAATTAGGAGACTTGTGGAGCGCAATGAAATCAAAGTAAGATTGATAAAAAGGAAGAAAAAACCATAAAACAAGTTTCTCCGCACCGGAATCGAGCCAGCGACCTTTTGCGAAAATTGATAAGAGATGGGGCATACGCATCGCATGCTCGGGGCACCTCACCAGTCTAGAGCGGTCAAAAAATGTGCAATCAATTAGGAAACTTGTGGAACGCAATAAAAATCAAAGCAAGATTAATAAAAAAAAAAAGGAACAAAAAAGAAAAATTTCTTCGCACCGCAATCGAAGCAGCGGCCTTGTGCCAAAATGGATAAGAGATAGTGCATGCGCAGCGCATGGTCGGGGCACCTCACCAGTCTAGAGCGGTCAAAACAGTACAATTAATTACGAAACTTGTGCAGCGCAATGAAGTCAAAGCAAGATTGATAAAAAAAAAGAAAAACAAAAAAAATATTTCTACGCATCAGAATCGAACCAGCGACCTTTTACCAAGATGGATAAGAGATGGGGCATGCGAAGGGCATGCTCGGGGCACCTCATCAGTCTAGAGCGGTCAAAAATAATGCAATCCAATATGAAACTTTTTGAATACGCAGCGCATTCTCTGGGCACCTCACCAGTCTAGAGCAGTAAAAAACAGTACAATCAATTAGGAAACTCTTGGAGCTCAATGAAATCAAAGCAAGATTGACAAAAAGGAATAAAAAACAAAAAAAATGTCTACGCACGGGAATCGAAACAGCGACCTTCTACCAATATAGATAAAAGATGGGGCATGCGCAGCCCATGCTCGGGGCACCTCACCAGTCTAGAGCGGTCAAAAACAGTACAATCAATTAGGAAACTTGTGGAGCGCAATGAAATCAAAGCAAGATTGATAAGAAGGAAGAAAAAACAACAACAAAATTTCTACGCACCGGAATCGAACCAGCGACCTTCTGCCAAGATGGATAAAAGATTGGGCATGCGCAGCGCATGCTCGGGGCACCTCACCAGTCTAGAGCGGTCAAAAACAGTACAATCAATTAGGAAACTTGTAAAGCGCAATGAAATCAAAGCAAGATTAATAAGAAGGAAGAAAAAACAAAAAAAAAATGTCTAAGCACGGGTATCGAACCAGCAACCTTCTGTCAATATGGATAAGAGATAGTGCATGCGGAGCGCATGGTCGGGGCACCTCACCAGTCTAAAGCGGTCAAAAGCATAGAATTAATTAGGAAACATATGCAGCGCAATTAAATCAAAGCAAGATTGATAAAAAGGAAGAAAAAAAATTTCTACGAACCGGAATCGAACCAGCGACTTTTGTCAAGATGGATAAAAGATGGGGCATGCGCAGCGCATGCTCGGGGCCCCTCACCAGTCTAAAACGGTCAAAAACAGTACAATCAATCAGGAAACTTGTGAAGCACAATGAAATCAAAGCAAGATTGATAAAAAGGAAGAAAAAACCAAAAAACAAGTTTCTTTGCACCAGAATGGAACCAGCGACCTTCTGCGAATATTGATAAGAGATGGGGCATACGCAGCGCATGCTCGGGGCACCTCACCAGCATAGAGTGGTCAAAAACAGTGCAATCAATTAGGAAACTTGTGGAACGCAATAAAAATCAAAGCAAGATTGATAAGAAGAAAGAAGAAACAAAAAAGAAAAAATTCTACGCACCGGAATCAAAGCAGCGGGCTTCTGCCAATACGGATAAAAGATAGTGCATTCGCAGCGCATGGTCGGGGCACCTCACCAGTCTAGAGCGGTAAAAAAAAAAAACAATCAATTAGGAAACTTGTGGTGCGCAATAAAATCAAGGCAAGATTAATAAAAAGGAAAAAAAAAACAAAAAAGTTTCTACACACCGGAATCGAACCAGCGGTCTTGTGCTAATATAGATAAGAGATAGTGCATGCGCAGCGCATGGTCGGGGCACCTCACCAGTCTAGAGCGGTCAAAACAGTACAATTAATTAGGAAACTTGTGGAGCGCAATAAAATCAAAGCAAGAGTGATAAAAAGGAAGAAAAAAAAAATGCTACGAACCAGAATCGAACAAGCGACCTTCTGCCAATGTAGATAAGAGATGAGGCATGCGAAGTGCATGCTCGGGGCACCTCACCAGTCTAAAGCGGTCCAACACAGTACAATAAATTAGGAAACTTGTGGAGCACTATGAAATCAAAGCAAGAATGATAAAAAGGAAGAAATAACAAAAAAGAAAAATTTCTACCCACCAGAATCAAACCATCAAACTTTTGCCAATATGGATAAAAGATGGGGCATGCGCAGCGCATGCTCGGGGCACCTCACCAGTCTAGAGCCGTCAAAAACAGTACAATCAATTAGGAAACTTTTGGAGCTCAATGAAATCAAAGCAAGATTGATAAAAAGGAAGTAAAAACAAAAAAAAATGTCTACGCACGGGAATCGAACCAGCGACCTTCTGCCAATATGGATAAAAGATGGGGCATGCGCAGCGCATGCTCGGGGCACCTTACCAGTCTAGAGCGGTCAAAAACAGTACAATCAATTAGGAAACTTGTAAAGCGCAAAGAAATCAAAGCAAGATTGATAAGAAGGAAGAAAAAACAAAAAAAGATTTATAGGCACCGGAATCGATCCAGCGATCTTTTGCAAATATAGAGAAAAGATAGTGCATGCGCAGCGCATGTTCGGGGCACCTCACCAGTCTAGAGCGGTCAAAAAAAGTACAATCAATTAGGAAACTTGTGCGGCGCAATGAAATCAAAGCGAGATTGATAAAAAGAAAGAAAAGACAAAAAAAAATTCCTACGAACCGGAATCGAACCAGCGACCTTCTGCCAATATCGATAAAAGATGGGGCATACGCAACGCATGCTCGGGGCACCTCACCAGTCTAGAAGGGTCAAAAACAGTGCAATCAATTAGGAAACTTGTGGACTGCTATGAAATTAAAGCAAGATTGATCAAGAGAAAGAGAAGACAAAAAAGAAAAATTTTTTCCCACCGCAATCGAACCAGCGACCTTCTGCCAATATGGATAAGACATGGGGCATGCGCAGTGCATGATCACGGCACCTCACCAGTCTAGAGCGGTAAAAAAAAACTCAATCAATTAGGAGACTTGTGGAGCGCAATGAAATCAAAGTAAGATTGATAAAAAGGAAGAAAAAACCAAAAAACAAGTTTCTCCGCACCGGAATCGAGCCAGCGACCTTTTGCGAAAATTGATAAGAGATGGGGCATACGCATCGCATGCTCGGGGCACCTCACCAGTCTAGAGCGGTCAAAAAATGTGCAATCAATTAGGAAACTTGTGGAACGCAATAAAAATCAAAGCAAGATTAATAAAAAAAAAAAGGAAAAAAAAAGAAAAATTTCTTCGCACCGCAATCGAAGCAGCGGCCTTGTGCCAAAATGGATAAGAGATAGTGCATGCGCAGCGCATGGTCGGGGCACCTCACCAGTCTAGAGCGGTCAAAACAGTACAATTAATTACGAAACTTGTGCAGCGCAATGAAGTCAAAGCAAGATTGATAAAAAAAAAGAAAAACAAAAAAAATATTTCTACGCATCAGAATAGAACCAGCGACCTTTTACCAAGATGGATAAGAGATGGGGCATGCGAAGGGCATGCTCGGGGCACCTCATCAGTCTAGAGCGGTCAAAAATAATGCAATCCAATATGAAACTTTTTGAATACGCAGCGCATTCTCTTGGCACCTCACCAGTCTAGAGCAGTAAAAAACAGTACAATCAATTAGGAAACTCTTGGAGCTCAATGAAATCAAAGCAAGATTGACAAAAAGGAATAAAAAACAAAAAAAATGTCTACGCACGGAAATCGAAACAGCGACCTTCTACCAATATAGATAAAAGATGGGGCATGCGCAGCGCATGCTCGGGGCACCTCACCAGTCTAGAGCGGTCAAAAACAGTACAATCAATTAGGAAACTTGTGGAGCGCAATGAAATCAAAGCAAGATTGATAAGAAGGAAGAAAAAACAACAACAAAATTTCTACGCACCGGAATCGAACCAGCGACCTTCTACCAAGATGGATAAAAGATTGGGCATGCGCAGCGCATGCTCGGGGCACCTCACCAGTCTAGAGCGGTCAAAAACAGTACAATCAATTAGGAAACTTATGGAGCGCAATGAAATCAAAGCAAGATTGATAAAAAGAAAGAAAAAACGAAAAAGAAAAATTTTTACGCACCGGAATCGAACCAGCGACCTTCTGCCAATATGACTAAAAGATGGGCATACGCAGCGGATGCTCGGGGCACCTCACCAGTCTAGAACGGTCAAAAACAGTACAATCAATTAGGAAACTTGTGGAGCACAATGAAATCAAAGCAAGATTGATAAAAAGGAAGAAAAAAAACAAAAAACAAGTTTCTCCGCACCAGAATCAAGCAAGCGTCCTTCGTCGAATATTGATAAGAGATGGGGCATACGCAGCGCATGCTCGGGCCACCTCACCAGTCTAGAGTTGTCAAAAACAGTGCAATCAATTAGCAAACTATTGAAACGCAATAAAAATCAAAGATAGATTGATAAGAAGAAAGAAGAAACAAAAAAGAAAAATTTCTACGCACCGAAATCGAACCAGCGGCCTTCTGCAAATATGGATAAAGGATAGTGCATGGGCAGCGTATGGTCGGGGCACCGTACCAGTCTAGAGCGGTCAAAAACAGTACAATCAATTAGGAAACTCGTGGAACGCAATAAAATAGAAGCAAGATTGCGGAAAAAGAAGGAAAAAAGAAGTTCTACGCACCAGAATCGAACCAGCGACCTTCTGCCAATATGGACAAAAGATAAGGCATGCGCAAAGCATGCTCGACGGACGTCACCAGTCTAAAGTGGTCAAAAAAAGTACAATATATTAGGAAACTTGTTAAGCGCAATGAAATCAAAGCAAGATTGATAAAAAGGACGGATAAAAAATTTATACGCACATGGAATCGAACTTGCGAGCTCTGCCAATATGGATAATAGATGGGGTATATGCAGAGCATCCTCGGGGCACCTTACCAGTCTAGAGCGGTCAAAAAAAGTACAATCATTTAGCAAACTTGTGGAGCGCAATGACATCAAAACAAGATTGATATAAAAAAAGAAAAAAAAATTGCTACGCACCGGAATCGAACCAGCGACCTTCTACCAATATGGATAAAAGATGGGGAATCCCCAGCGAATGCTCGGGGCACCTCGCCAGTCTGAAGCGAACAAAAGCAGTACAATCAATTAGGAAACTTGTGAAGCGCAATGAAATCAAAGCAAGATTGATAAAAAGGAAGAAAAAAGAACAAAAAAAATTCCTACGCACCGGAATCGAACCAGCGACCTTCTTTCAATATGGATAAAGGATGGGGCATGCGCAGCGCATGCTCGGGACACGTCACAAGTCTAGAGCTGTCAAAAACAGTATAATCAATTAGGAAAATTGTGGAGCGCAATGAAGGCAAAGCAAGATTGATAAAAAGGAAGAAAAAACAACAAAAAAAATTCCTACGCACCGGAATCAAACCAGTGACCTTTCGCCAAGATGGATAAAAGATGGGGCATGCGCAGCGCATGCTCGGGGCACCTCACCAGTCTAGAGCGGTCAAAAACAGTACAATAAATTAAGAAACTTGTAAAGCGCAATGAAATCAAAGCAAGATTGATAAGAAGGAAGAAAAAACGAAAAAAAACTTCTACGCACAAGAATCGAACCAGCGACCTTCTGCCAATATGGATAAAAGGTGGGGCACACGCAGCCCATGCTCGGGACACGTAACCAGTCTAGAGCGGTCAAAAACAGTACAATCAATTAGGAAACTTGTGGAGCACAATGAAATCAAAGCAAGATTGATAAAAAGGATGAAAAAAACAAAAAAAAGGTTTCTCCGCAGCAGAATAGAGCCAGCGACCTTCTGCGAATATTGATAAGAGGTGGGGCATACGCAGCGCATGCTCGGGGCACCTCACCAGTCTAGAGCGGTCAAAAACAGTGCAATCAATTTAAAACTTGTATAACGCAATAAAAATCAAAGATAGATTGATGAGAAGAAAGAAGAAACAAAAAAGAAAAATCTCTACGCACGGGAATCGAAGCAGCGGCCTTCTGCCAATATGGATAAAAGACAGTGCATGCGCCGCGCATGGTCGGGGCACCTTACCAGGCTAGAGCGGTCAAAAACAGTACAATCAATAAGGAAACTTGTGGATTGCAATGAAATCAAAGCAACATTGATGAAAAGGAAGCAAAAAACAAAAAAAAAATGTCTAAGCACGGGAATCGAACCAGCGACCTTCTGCCTATATGGATAAAAGATGGGGCATGCGCAGCGCATGCTCAGGGCCTCTCACCAGTCTAGAGCGGTCAAAAACAGTGAATTTAATTAGGAAACTTTGGAACTCAAAAAAAATCAAAGCAAGATTAATAAGAAGAAATAAGAAACAAAAAAGAAAAATTTCTACGCACCGGAATCGAAGCAGCGGCCTTCTGCCAATATGGAAAAAAGATAGTGCATGCGTAGCGCATGGTCGGGGCACCTCACCAGTATAGAGTGGTCAAAAACAGTACAATCAATTAGGAAACTTTAAAAGCTCAATGAAATCAAAGCAAGATTGATAAAAAGGAAGAAAAAACCAAAAAAAGGTCTACGCACCGGAATCGAACCAGACCCTTCTGCCAAGATGGATAAAAGATGGGGCATGCGCAGCGTATGCTCAGGGCACCTTACCAGTCTAGAGCGGTGAAAAATAGTACAATCAATTAGGAAACTTGTGAAGCGCAATGAAATCAAAGCAAGATTGATAAAAAGGAAGGATAAAAAATTTATACGCACATGGAATCGAAATTGCGACCTCTGCCAATATGGATAATACATGGGGTATATGCAGCGCATCCTCTGGCCACCTTACCAGTCTAGAGCGGTCAAAAACAGTACAATCAATTAGGAAACTTGTGGAGCGCAATAAAACCAAAGCAAGATTGATAAAAAGGAAGAAAAAACAAAAAAAAATGTCTACGCACGGGAATCGAACCAGCGACCTTCTACCAATATGGATAAAAGATGGGGCATGCGCTGCGCATGCTCGGGGCACCTCACCAGTCTAGAGCGGTCAAAAACAGTACAATCAATTAAGAAACTTTTGGAGCTCAATGAAATCAAAGCAAGATTGATAAAAAGAAAGAAGAAACAAAAAAAAATGTCTACGCACGGGAATCGAACCAGCGACCTTCTGCCAAGATGGATGAAAGATGAGGCATGCGCAGCGCATGCTCGGGGCACCTCACCAGTCTAGAGCGGTCAAAAACAGTACAATCAATTAGGAAACTTGTGGAACGCGATGAAATAGAGGCAAGATTGATTAAAAGCAAGAAAAAAAAATTCTACGCACCAGAATCGAACCAGCGACCTTCTGCCAATATGGAAGGGAGATAAGGCATGCGAAGAGCATGCTCGGGGCACGTCACCAGTCTACAGTGGTCAAAAACAGTACAATATATTAGGAAACTTTTGGAGCTCAATGAAATCAAAGCAAGATTGATAAAAAAGAAGGAAAAAACAAAAAAAAATGTCTACGCAAGGGAATCGAACCAGCGACCTTCTGCCAAGATGGATGAAAGATGGGGCATACGTAGCGCATGCTCGGGGCACCTCACCAGTCTAAAGCGGTCAAAAACAGTACAATCAATTAATAAACTTCTGCAGCGCAATGAAATCAAAGAGAGATTGATAAAAAGGAAGAAAAAACGAAAAAGAAAAATTTTTACGCACCGGAATCAAACCAGCGACCTTCTGCCAATATGACTAAAAGATGGGGCATACGCAGCGCATGCTTGGGGCACCTCACCAGTCTAGAACGTTCAAAAACAGTACAATCAATTAGGAAACTTGTGGAGCACAATGAAATCAAAGCAAGATTGATAAAAAGGAAGGAAAAAGCAAAAAACAAGTTTCTCTGAACCAGGATCGAGCCAGCGACCTTCTGCGAATATTGATAAGAGATAGGGCATACGCAGCGCATGCTCGGGGCACTTCAGCAGTCTAGAGCGGTCAAAAACAGTGCAATCATTTAGGAAACTTGTGGAACGCAATAAAAATCAAAGATAGATTGCTAAGAAGAAAGAAGAAACAAAAAAGAAAAATTTCTAAGCACCGGAATCGAAGCAGCGGCCTTCTGCCAATATGGATAAGAGATAGTGGATGCGTAGCGCATGGTCGGGGCACCTCACCAGTCTAGAGCGATCAAAAAATACACAATCAATTAGGAAACTTGTGCAACGCAATGAAATAGAAGCAAGATTGGTAAAAAGCAAGAAAAAAAAATTCTACGCACCAGAATCGAACCAGCGACCTTCTGCCAATATGGACAAGAGATAAGGCATGCGAAGAGCATGCTCGGGGCACGTCACCAGTCTACAGTGGTCAAAAACAGTACAATATATTAGGAAACTTGTTGAGCGCAATGAAATCAAAGCAAGATTGATAAAAAGGAAGGACAAAAAATTTATACGCACATGGAATCGAACTTGCGACCTCTGCCAATATGGATAATAGATGGGGTACATGAAGCGCATCCTCGGGGCACCTTATCAGTCTAGAGCGGTCAAAAACTGTACAATCATATAGGAAACTTGTGGAGCGCAATGAAATCAAAACAAGATTGATATAAAGGAAGAAAAAAAAATTGCTAGGCACGGGAATAGAACCAGCGACCTTCTAGCAATATGGATAAAAGATGACACATGCGCAGCGAATGCTCGGGGCACCTCACCAGTTTAGCGTGGTCAAAAAAAGTAAGATCAATTAGGAAACTTTTGGAGATCAATGAAATCAAAGCAAGATTGATAAAAAGGAAGAAATAACAAAAAAAATTTCTACGCACCGGAATCGAACCAGCGACCCTATGCAAATATGGATAAAAGGTGGGGCACACGCAGCGCATGCTCGGGACACCTCACAAGTCTAGAGCTGTCAAAAAGAGTACAATTAATTAGAAAACTTGTGGCGCGCAATGAAATCAAAGCGAGATTGATAAAAAGGAAGAAAAACGAAAAAGAAAAATTTCTACGCAGCGGAATCGAACGAGCAACCTTCTGCCAATATGGATAAAAGATGGGGCATACGCAGCGCATGCTCGGGGCACCTCACCAGTCTAGAGCTGTCAAAAACAGTACAATCAATTAGGAAACTTGTGGAGCACCATGAAATCAAAGCAAGATTGATAAAAAGGAAGAAAAAACAAAAAAGAAAAATTTCAACGCAAAGGAATCGAACCAGCGACCTTCTGCCAATATGGATAAGAGATGGGGCATACGCAGCGCATGCTCGGGGCACCTCACCAGTCTAGAGCGGTCAAAAGCAGTACAATCAATTAGGAAACTTGTAAAGCGCAATGAAATCAAAGCAAGATTGATAAAAAGGAAGAAAAAGGAACTTCTACTCCCCAGAATCGAACCAGCGACCATCTGCCAATATGGACAAGAGATAAGGCATGCGCAGAGCATGCTCGGGGCACGTCACCAGTCTACAGTGGTCAAAAACAGTAAAATATATTAGAAAACTTGTTGAGCGCAATGAAGTCAAAGCAAGATTGATAAAAAGGAAGGATAAAAAATTTATACGCACATGGAATCGAACTTGCGACCTCTGCCAATATGAATAATAGATGGGGTATATGCAGCGCATCCGCGGGCCACCTTACCAGTCTAGAGCGGTCAAAAACAGTACGATCAATTAGGAAACTTGTGGAGTGCAATGAAATCAAAGCAAGATTGATAAGAAGAAAGAAGAAACAAAAAAGAAAAATTTCTACGCGCCGGAATCGAAGCCGCGCCCTTAAGCCATTATGGATAAAAGATAGTGCATGCGCAGCGCATGGTCGGGGCACCTCACCAGTCTAGAGCGGTCAAAAACAGTACAATCAATTAGGAAACTCTTAGAGCTCAATGAAATTAAAGCAAGATTGATAAAAAGGAAGAAAAAACAAAAAAAAATGTCTACGCACGGGAATCGAACCAGTGACCTTGTGCCAATATGGATAAGAGATGGGGTATGCGCAGCGCATGCTCGGGGCACCTCACCAGTCTAGAGCGGTCAAAAACAGTACAATCAATTAGGAAACTTTTGGAGCTCAATGAAATCAAAGCAAGATTGATAAAAAGGAAGAATAAACCAAAAAACAAGTTTCTCCGAACCAGAATGGAACCAGCGTCCTTCTGCGAATATTGACAAGAGATGGGGCATACACAGCGCATGCTCGGGGCATCTTACCAGTCTAGAGTGGTCAAAAGCAGTGCAATGAATTAGGAAACTTGTGGAACGCAATAAAAATCAAAGCAAGACTGATAAGAAGAAAGAAGAAAAAAAAAAGAAAAAATTCAACGCACCGGAATAGAAGCAGTGGGCTTCTGCCAATATGGATAAAAGATGGTGCATTCGCAGCGCATGGTCGGGGCACCTCACCAGTCTAGAGCGGTAAAAAACAGTACAATTAATTAGGAAACTTGTGGAGCGCAATGAAATCAAAGCAAGATTGACAAAAACGGAAGAAAAAACAACAAAAAAAATTTCTACGCACAGGAATCGAACCAGCGGCCTTGTGAAAATATGGAAAAGAGATAGTGCATGCGCAGCGCATGCTCGGGGCACCTCACCAGTCTAGAGCGGTCAAAAACAGTACAATCAATTAGAAAACTTGTGCATCGCAATGAAATCAAAGCAAGATTCATAAAAAGGAAGAAAAAAAACTTGCTACGAACCGGAATCGAACCAGCGACCTTCTGCCAAAATGGATAAAAGATGGGGCATGCGCAGGCATGATCGGGGCACCTCACCAGTCTAAAGCGGTCAAACACAGTACAATCAATGACAAGACTTGTGGAGCGCAACGAAATTTAAGCAAGATTGATAAGAAGGAAGGATAAAAAATTTATACGCACATGGAATCGAACTTGCGACCTCTGCCAATATGGATAATAGATGGGGTATATGCAGCGTATCTTTGGGGCACCTTACCAGTCTAGAGCGGTCAAAAACAGTACAATCAATTAGGAAACTTGTGGAGCGCAATGAAATCAAAACAAGATTAATATAAAGAAAGAAAAAAAAATTGCTACGCACCGGAATCGAACCAGCGACCTTCTACCAATATGGATAAAAGATGGGGCATAGGCAGCGCATGCTCGGGGCACCTCGCCAGTCTAGAGCGGTCTAAAACAGTACAATCAATTAGGAAACTTGTAGAGCGCAATGAAATCAAAGCAAGATTGATGAAAAGGAAGAAAAAACAAAGAAGAAAAATTTCTACGCACCGGAGTCGAACCAGCGACCTTCTGCCAATATGGATAAAAGGTGGGGCATACGCAGCGCATGCTCGGGGCACCTCACCAGTCTAGAGCGGTCAAAAACAGTACAATCAATTAGGAAACTTGTTGAGCGCAATGAAATCAAAGCAAGATTGATAAAAAGGAAGAAAAAAGAAAAAAAATGTCTGCGCACGGGAATCGAACCATCGACCTTCTACCAATATGGATGAAAGATGGGGTATGCGCAGCGCATGCTCGGGTCACCTCACCAGTGTAGAGCAGTCAAAAACAGTACAATCAATTAGGAAACTTTTGAAGCTCAATGAAATCAAAGCAAGATTGACAAAAAAGAATAAAAAACAAAAAAAAATGTCTACGCACGGGAATCGAAACAGCGACCTTCTACCAATATCGATAAAAGATGCGGCATGCGCAGCGCATGCTTGGGGCACCTCACCAGTCTAGAGCGGTCAAATACAGTACAATCAATTAGAAAACTTGTGGAGCGCAATGAAATCAAAGCAAGATTGATAAAAAGGAAGAAAAAAACAACAAAAAAATTTCTACGCACCGGAATCGAACCAGCGACCTTCTACCAAGATGGATAAAAGATGGGGCATGCGCAGCGTATAATCGGGACACCTCACCAGTCTAGTGCGCTAAAAAACAGTACAATCAATTAGGAAACTTATGGAGCGCAATGAAATCAAAGTAATATTGATAAAAAGAAAGAAAAACGAAAAAGAAAAATTTATACGCACCGGAATCGAACCAGCGACGTTCTGCCAATATCACTAAGACATGGGCATACGCAGCGGTTGCTTGGGGCACCTCACCAGTCTAGAGCGGTCAAAAGAAGTACAATCAATTAGGAAACTTGTAAAGCGCAATGAAATCAAAGCAAGATTAATAAAAAAAAAAAATTCCTACGCACCGGAATCGAACCAGTGACCTTCTGCCAAGATGGATAAACGATGGGGCATGCGCAGTGCATGCTCGGGGCACCTCACCAGTCTAGAGCGGTCAAAAACAGTAAAATAAATTAGGAAAGTTGTAAAGCGAAATGAAATCAAAGCAAGATTGATAAAAAGGAAGAAATAACGAAAAAGAAAAATTTCTACGCATTGGAATCGAGCCAGCGACCTTCTGCCAAAATGGATAAAAGATGGGGCATGCGCAGCGCATGCTCGGGACACGTCACAAGTCTAGAGCTGTCAAAAACAGTACAATCAATTAGGAAAATTGTGGAGCGCAATGAAATCAAAGCAAAATTTATAAAAAGGAAAAAATAACAAAAAAGAAAAATTTCTAGTCACCGGCATCGAACCACCCACCTTCTACCAAGATGGATAAAAGATGGGGCATACGCAGCGCATGCTCGGGGCACCTCACCAGTCTAAAGCGGTCAAAAACAGTACAATCAATTAGGAAACTTTTGGAGCACCATGAAATCAAAGCAAGATATATAAAAAGGAAAAAAAACGAAGTAGGAAAATTTCTACGCAGCGGAATCGAACGAGCAACCTTCAGCCAATATGGATAAAAGATGGGGCATACCCAGCGCATGCTCGGGGCACCTCACCAGTCTAGAGCTGTCAAAAACAGTACAATCAATTAGAAAACTTGTGGAGCACCATGAAATCAAAGCAAGATTGATAAAAAGGAAGAAAAAACAAAAAAGAAAAATTTCAACGCACAGGAATCGAACCAGCGACCTTCTGCCAATATGGATAAGAGATGGTGCATACGCAGCGCATGCTCGGGGCACTTCACCAGTCTAGAGCGGTCAAAAACAGTACAATCAATTAGGAAACTTTTGAAGCTCAATGAAATGAAAGCAAGATTGATAAAAAGGAAGAAAAAAAAATCCTACGCACCAGAATCGAACCAGCGACCTTCTGCCAATATGGACAAGAGATAAGGCATGCGCTGAGCATGCTCGACGCACGTCACCAATCTACAGTGGTCAAAAACAGTACAATATATTAAAAAACTTGCTAAGCGCATGCTCGGAACACATCACAAGTCTAGAGCTTTCAAAAACAGTACAATCAATTAGGAAAATTGGGGAGCGCAATGAAATCAAAGCAAGATTTATAAAAAGAAAAAAAAAACAAAAAAGAAAAATTTCTAGTCACCGTAATCGAACCAGCGACCTTCTGCCAAGATGGATAAAAGATGGGGCATGCGGAGCGCATGCTCGGGGCACCTCACCAGTCTAGAGCGGTCAAAAACAGTACAATCAATTGGGAAAGTTTTGGAGCTCAATGAAATCAAAGCAAGATTGATAAAAAGGAAGAAAAAACAAAAAAGAAAAATTTTAAACTTGTGGAGCGAAATGAAAAGAAAGCAAGATTGATAAAAAGGAAGAAAAAAAAAAAAGAAAAATTCTACGCACGGGAATCGAACCAGCGACCTTCTGCCAATATGGATAAGAGATGGGGCATGCGCAGCGCATGCTCGGGACACGTCACAAGTCTAGAGCTTTAAAAAACAGTACATATAATTAGAAAACGTGTGGAGCACAATAAAATAAAAGAGAGATTGATAAAAACAAAGAAAAAACGAAAAAAAAAATTTCTACGCACCGGAATCTAACCAGCGACCTTCTGCCAATATGACTAAAAGATGGGCATACGCAGCGGATGCTTGGGGCACCTCACCAGTCTAGAACGGTCAAAAACAGTACAATCAATTAGGAAACTTGTGGAGCACAATGAAATCAAAGCAAGATTGATAAAAATAAAGAAATAAACAAAACACAAGTTTCTCCGCACCAGAATCAAGCAAGCAACCTTCTACGAATATTGATAAGAGATGGGGCATACGCAGCGCATGCTCGGGGCACCTCACCAGTCTAGAGTGGTCAAAAAAAGTGCAATCAATTAGGAAACTTGTGGAACGCAATGAAATAAAAGAAAGATTGATAAAGAGGAAGAAAAAAAAAATTCTACGCACCAGAATCGAACCAGCGACCTTCTGCCAATATGGACAAGAGATAAGGCATGCGCTGAGCATGCTCGACGCACGTCACCAGTCTACAGTGGTCAAAAAAAGTACAATATATTAAAAAACTTGCTAAGCGCAATGAAATCAAAGCAAGATTGATAAAAAGGAAAAAAAAAACAAAACACAAGTTTCTCCGCACCAGAATCAATCAAGCGGCCTTCTGCCAATATGGATAAAAGATAGTGCATGCGCAGTGCATGGTCGGGGCACTTCACCAGTCTAGAGCGCTCATAAACAGTAAAATCAATAAGGAAACTCGTAAAACGCAATGAAATAAAAAAAAGATTGATAAAAAGGAAGAAAGAAAATTTCTACGCACCAGAATCGAACCATCGACCTTCTGCCAATATGGACAAAAGATAAGGCATGCGCTGAGCATGCTCGACGCACGTCACCAGTTTACAGTGGTCAAAAACAGTACAATATATTAAAAAAACTTGTTAAGCGCAATGAAATCAAATCAAGATTGATAAAAAGGAAGGATAAAAAATTTATACGCACATGGAATCAAGCTTGCGACCTCTGCCAATATGGACAATATATGGGGTATATGCAGCGCATCCCCTGGGCACCTTACCAGTCTAGAGCGGTCAAAAAGTGTACAATCATTTAGCAAACTTGTGGAGCGCAATGAAATCAAAACAAGATTGATATAAAGGAAGAAAAAAAAATTGCTACGCACCGGAATCGAACCAGCGACATTCTGCCAATATGGACAAAGGATAAGGCATGCGCAGAGCATGCTCGACGCACGTCACCAGTCTACATTGGTCAAAAACAGTACAATATATTAGGAAACTTGTTAAGCGCAATGAAATAAATTCAAGATTGATAAAAAGGAAGAAAAAACGAAAAAAAATTCTAAGCACAGGAATCGAACCAGCGACCTTCTGCCAATATGGATAAAAGGTGGGGCACACGCAGCGCATGCTCGGGACACGTCACAAGTCTAGAGCTTTTAAAAGACAGTACAATTAATTAGAAAATTTGTCGAGCAAAATGAAATCAAAGCAAGATTGATAAAAAGGAAGAAAAAACGAAAAAGAAAAATTGCTACGCATTGGAATCGAACCATCGACCTTCTGCCAATATGAATAAAAGATGGGGCATGCGCAGCCCATGCTCGGAACACGTCACAAGTCTAGAGCTTTCAACAGTACAATCAATTAGGAAAATTGGGGAGCGCAATGAAATCAAAGCAAGATTTATAAAAAGAAAAAAAAAACAAAAAAGAAAAATTTCTAGTCACCGTAATCGAACCAGCGACCTTCTGCCAAGATGGATAAGAGATGGGGCATGCGGAGCGCATGCTCGGGGCACCTCACCAGTCTAGAGCGGTCAAAAACAGTACAATCAATTGGGAAAGTTTTGGAGCTCAATGAAATCAAAGCAAGATTGATAAAAAGGAAGAAAAAACAAAAAAGAAAAATTTCTACGCACCAGAATCGAACCAGCGACCTTCTGCCAATATGGATAAGAAATGGGGCATGCGCAGCGCATGCTCGGGACACGTCAAAAGTCTAGAGCTGTCAAAAACAGTACAATTAATTAAAAAACTTGTGGAGCGCAATGAAATCAAAGCAAGATTGATAAAAAGAAAGAAAAAAAAAATTTCTACGCACGGGAATAGAACCAGCGACCTTCTGCCAATATGGATAAGAGATGGGGCATGCGCAGCGCATGCTCGGGACACGTCACAAGTCTAGAGCTTTTAAAAACAGTACATATAATTAGAAAACGTGAGGAGCACAATAAAATCAAAGCAAGATTGATAAAAACAAAGAAAAAACGAAAAAAAAAATTTCTACGCACCGGAATCTAACCAGCGACCTTCTGCCAATATGACTAAAAGATGGGCATACGCAGCGGATGTTCGGGGCACCTTACCAGTCTAGAACGGTCAAAAACAGTACAATCAATTAGGAAACTTGTGGAGCACAATGAAATCAAAGCAAGATTGATAAAAATAAAGAAATAAACAAAACACAAGTTTCTCCGCACCAGAATCAAGCAAGCAACCTTCTACGAATATTGATAAAAGATGGGGCATACGCAGCGCATGCTCGGAGCACCTCACCAGTCTAGAGTGGTCAAAAAAAGTGCAATCAATTAGGAAACTTGTGGAACGCAATGAAATCAAAGCAAGATTGATAAAAAGGAAGAAAAAACGAAAAAAAAAAATTTCTACGCACCGGAATCAAACCAGCGAGCTTCTGCCAATATGGATAAAAGATGGGGCATACGCAGCGCATGCTCGGGGCACCTCACCAGTCTAGAGCGGTCAAAAACAGTACAATCAATTAGGAAACTTGTGAAGCGCAATGAAATCAAAGCAAGATTGATAAAAAGAAAGAAAAAACAAAAAAAAATTTCTACGCATGGGAATCGAACCAGCGACCTTCTGCCAATATAGACAAAAGATGGGGCATGCAAAGCTTACGGTCGGAGCACCTCACCAGTCTAGAGTGGTCAAAAACAGTACAATATATTAGGAAACTTGTTGAGCGCAATGAAATCAAAGCAATACTGATAAAAAGGAAGGATAAAAAATTTATACTTACATGGAATCGAACTCGCGACCTCTGCCAATATGGATAATAGATGGGGTATATGCAGCGCATCCTCGGGGCCCCTTACCAGTCTAGAGCGGTCAAAAACAGTACAATCAATTAGGAAGCTTGTGGAGCGCAATGAAATTAAAACAAGATTGATATAAAGGAAGAAAAAAAAATTGCTACGCACCGGAATCGAACCAACGACCTTCTACCAATATGAATAAAAGATGAGGCATGCGCAGTGCATGCTCGATGCACTTCACCAGTTTAGAGCGGTCAAAAACAGTACAATATATTAGGAAACTTGTTGAGCGCAATGAAATCAAAGCAATATTGATAAAAAAAAAGGATAAAAAATTTATACTCACATGGAATCGAACTTGCGACCTCTGCCAATATGGGTAATAGATGGGGTATATGCAGCGCATCCTCGGGGCACCTTACCAGTCAAGAATCAATTAGGAACCTTGTGGAGCACAATGAAATCAAAACAAGATTGATATAAAGGAAGAAAAAAAAATTGCTACGCACCGGAATCGAACCAACGACCTTGTACCAATATGGATAAAAGATAAGGCATGCGCAACGCATGCTCGGGGCACCTCACCAGTCTAGAGCGGTCAAAAACAGTACAATCAATTAGGAAACTTTTGGAGCTTAATAAAATCAAAGCAAGATTGATAAAAAGGAAGAAAAAACCAAAAAAATGTCTACGCACCGGAATCGAACCAGCGACCTTCTGCCAAGATGGATAAAAGATGGGGCATACGCAGCGCATGCTCGGGGCACCTCACCAATCTAGAGCGGTCAAAAACAGTACAATCAATTAGGAAACTTGTGAAGCGCAATGAAATCAAAGCAAGATTGATGAAAAGAAAGAAAAAACAAAAAAAAATTTCTACGCATGAGAATCGAACCAGCGACCTTCTGCCAATATAGACAAAAGATGGGGCATGCAAAGCGCATGGTCGGGGCACCTCACCAGTCTAGAGCGGTGAAAAATAGTACAATCAATTAGAAAACTTCTGAAGCGCAATGAAATAAAAGCAAGATTGATAAAAATGAAGAAAAAACGTAAGAAAATTTCTACGCAACAGAATCGAACCAGCGACCTCCTGCTAAGATGGACAAAAGGTGGGCCATGCGCAGGGCATGCTCGGGGCACCTCACCAGTCTAGAGCGGTGAAAAATAGTACAAGAAACAAAAACGAAAAATTTCTACGCACCGGAATCGAACCAATCGAACGGAATCGAGCGGTAAAAAATAGTACAATCAATTAGGAAACTTGTGGAGCGCAATAAAATCAAAGCAAGATTGATAAAAAGGAAGAAAAAACAAAGAAGCAAAATTTCTACGCGCCGGAATCGAACCAGCGACCTTCTGCCAATATGGATAAAAGATGGGGCATACGCAGCGCATGCTCGGGGCACCTCACCAGTCCAGAGCGTTCAAAAACAGTACAATCAATTAGGAAACTTGTAGAGCGCAATGAAATCAAAGCAAGATTGATAAAAAGGAAGAAAAAACAAAATAAATGTCTACGCACCGGAATCGAACCAGCCACCTTCTACCAATATGGATGAAAGATGGGGCATGCGCAGCGCATGCTCGGGGCACCTCACCAATCTAGAGCAGTCAAAAACAGAACAATCAATTAGGAAACTTGTGGAGCGCAATGAAATCAAAGCAAGATTGATAAAAAGGAAGAAAAAACAAAATAAATTTCTACGCACCGGAATCGAACCAGCGACCGTCTGTCAATATGGATAAGAGATGAGGCATGCGCAGCGCATGCTCGGGGCACCCCACCAGTCTAGAGCGGTAAAAAACAGAACAATCAATTAGGAAACTTGTGGAGCGCAATGAAATCAAAGCAGGATTGATAAAAAGGAAGAAAAAAAATTGCTACGAACCGGAATCGAACCAGCGACCTTCTGCCAATATGGATAAAGGATGGGGTATGCTCAGTGCATGCTCGGGTCACCTCACCAGTCTAAAGCGGTCAAACACAGTACAATCAATTACAAAACTTGTGGAGGGCAATGAAATCAAAGCAAGATTGATAAAAAGGAAGAAAGAACAAAAAAGAAAAATTTCTGAGCACCAGAATCGAACCAGCGAGCTTCTGCCAATATGGATAAAACATGGGGCATCCGCAGCGCATGCTCGGGGCACCTCACCAGTCTAGAGCGGTCAAAAACAGTACAATCAATTAGGAAACTTGTGGAGCGCAATGAAATCAAAGCAAGATTGATAAAAAGGAAGAAATAACAAAAAAGAAAAATTTCTAAACACCGGAATCGAACAAGCGAGCTTCTGCCAATATGGATAAAAGATGGGGAATACGCAGCGGATGCTCGGGGTACCTCACCAGTCTACAGAGGTCAAAAACAGTACAGACAATTAGGAGAGTTATGGATTGCAATGAAATCAAAGGAAGATTGATAAAAAAGAAAAAAATACTAGAAATACGACTCCCGCAAAACCTCGCGAAGCTAGTTTTTAAAGAACTCGTAATAGTTTTTCATGAGGGATAAGACCCCAATTTATGTATTTACTTCGGTTACTAAATTATTATCACTTTTAGTATTTTGTCATTTCTTGTATTTATTATGATTATTATTATTGCATTATTATTATTATTATAATTTCTGGTATTATTATTTTCTTATGTTAAACATAATATACCGTTATGGGGTGGGGGTGTATGTCCTATTCTGAGAAAAGGTTCCTCTGCTACTACAAGCAATACAGTTTTATTCTAAATAGGGTTTGTATCAGAGGTGGTAAAAATTACTCAACTATGAAAAATACCATTTATTCTTTTAGACGTATAATCAAGTCATGGTTGCACAGCCACAGGATCTTGAAATTCCCTTACATTTCCCTGACAAATGTAAAATTTCCCTTCCAACTAAATTAGAAAAGTCCAAAATTAGTCCTGGTAATGGCCTCCAACCTCTCCTAACAGCCTACCTCTCCAGCCATTTATTTAATATGCTTTCCGAAATTCACATACAGTGTACATGGATTTATAGTTTCTTAAAATAACAAGGTTATGGAAGAAGGATTGATTTTCTTGGATACCCAAAACCAGGTAATCAGCCATTTAATTCTACCAATCCAACACATTTCATGTCACATTCTTGACCACACCAAACCATCACTAAATTGGCAAGAAATAAATTAGTAGTCTTAAATATCACTTTTCCCTTAATTCTCTCAAATACTTAAACTTTCTCTTACTTGATTTGAAATTCCCTGACTTTTCACTGACCTTGAAGAATTTTTTTCCCTTACCATTTTCTTACCTGTGGCAATCGTGCTAGTGCAGTTATTTGTCCATACAGTTAGTGTGGAAAATCATGATTGAAAGTATAGGCCATTTAGGAAACTTCAAAAACTCATTAATAATTAATTAGGTTTTTGGCCAATGAAATTAGGGAAATCAGTCACGTCCAGGAACCTTTATATGTGGTAAAGCTCACCATTCTTAAAGCCCGGGGAGGGATTTGAATTCGGTGACAGGGAAATAAGGGGTATACAAAGCAAATGCAAAGAGATGCAAATTAGGATAAGAACTTTATATAAAGAATACTAATGACCTTGAAGATTTATATAAAACTTTATCCTAATTTCCATATCAAAATTAAAGATGCAAAACAACCAACATTCACTCTGTTTAATAACATGATGAAAGTTAACCTTAATTTTAGGCTCACGTATTGAAAGTACAATTATTGAATACACAACCTGACATCACTGGCATTGCATTTTTTCAGGTTCAAATGTGAACGAACACTGCTCCTGACTAGGGTCTTTGTTTTCTCTTTGCCTTTGCCACTCCGAAAAAATTTTATACGACCACTTATTAGCATTTTTGGTTGATTTTGGAACACACTCCTTAAATAACTCCCTCTCCTCTTGAACATTCTTAGCTTTCCTGAATACTCTTTTCGGTGGCATGCTGAAATCAGAGTTCCAAAAGCAACTTTCACATAAGTTTTAAACGAGGCAAGATTAGCAATTCAAATCATGCAGTCTTTACTGAAAAAATTGAAAAGATCATTATTTTAGCTTATCCCAAATAACAATACCCATTGAAACTAAAATAGAGATAAAAACCCGTGTGCATTTCAGGAAAACAAACAAAAAAGTGTGAAATGAACATAGACTCCACAAATAAGTTTTTGAAGCCGTTCAATAAACTCGCAGATCGTGTTTTATCGGCTCTAAAAGCCCGAGGCTTCGCCTCGGGCTTTTAAATCTGATAAAACACTCCTGCTTGTTTATTAAACAGTACTTCAAAGACTTGTTATTACATACAGCACCCTTGCAATGAATATATAAGAAAGATCACTAAAAATTTTAGCTTTACAAACTTTAGTTTCTCCCTTATAGAGTTTTTCCAATGTAAAAGGTCAACTGTATATTATGGTTGTTATTAAATATTTGTATTTGACATCATAAAAATGAATTAAACAGCATTAATTAAGGAAAAAGGTTAAGATGTTGCCTAATTTTGCAAAGTAGGGCTTAAATTAACTTTTCATTTGTGGGAAAAGGATGGGTGATAAGAGAGTAATTCCCAGGGATACATGGAACTCAAAGGTAAAAACCCATTTTGAAATGGCTCAATGGAACTTGTCTGTCCCAACAAACTTTTTGATTACGCAATACATATATGTAGGTAATGGCATTAACTGATCATTGCAGTAGCTTATATGTAGCAAAGAATTAGAGCAAAGAGAAATACTACTCAGAAGTCAGTAATAACATCTGCTTTATTTACAAATAATTGCATTGATCAGTGATAATATTGCAGAACCAGTCACTTATTGTTTCACTTATCTTTTCTGTTGAAAATACTGAACATAACTGCTACATCAAACAAATCTACAATATATTTTCACTGTTGCAATGATATCAGATCACATAATTATAAATACTTGCTATCACAACTGCAATCTCTGTATATGGGAATTTCTTTCAAATGGAAGGCAATCGTTTCACTACGAAAAATACCTACTTGCATTCTCATTGCAGTATTAATACTACGTGACTGTCATCTTTCATTTCTTTGCGGTTGGTTTCTGTTTCCCCTTTCCTGGCACTTTTTTCACGACGATATGGTAATCTGTTTTGTCGTTCGTCTTCTGTTTCTGTCTGCATGCTGGAAGTCGTTCCTACTCGGTTTCCGTTCTAAGTCATTTTGTTAAATTTTGTTCGCCAATTTCGTTCTGTAATCGCTCCCTCGTGTCCCGTATACCTAAAACGAGTCTTTGTTTCTCTCGATAACAAATTCAATTTCCAATGTAACTTGATGGCAACTTGATGGTATTCCTGGTCCTTTTCCTTGCTGATTCCTTTGCTTTTTTGAGCAAGCAGCTGTTGTCTTAGCTGCGATGTCTCTTGTTATCGTCTCTACCGTCGTTTCTCAATCTCTGCTTTGAGTCGACGCTTCCCGTGTGCCGATTTTTGCGGCATTCAAACTTAATCGACGACGATCTCTCGCCATTCTTTCTTGAATCTGTAGGAGATCTTCTTGCTGGGATGTATTTCCAAGACAAGTGAAATCGGTTTCCACAAAATTCACATTATTTTCAAAACATCTTTCAAGGAATTCCTAATGGCGGAATTTCACATGGAGTAACGTTGCCAGGTAACCTGGCCTGCGAACGGACACCTTTAAAATATAGATATATATATATACATATATATAAAAACTCTCGGCTCGATTTACTCGGGCTTGCGAGCCACGTGGTCTGACCGAAAGCGACACGATTAGTAACCTCGCTTCGCGAGGAATTAATACGCACCTGGAATCGAACCCGCGACCTATGCAAATATGGATAAAAGATGGGGCATACGCAGCGCATGCTCGGGACACCTCACCAGTCTAGCGCGGTCAAAAACAGTACAATCAATTAGAAAACTTGTGGAGCGCAATGAAATCAAAGCAAGATTGATAAAAAAGAAGAAAAAACAAAAAAAAAATATTTCTACGCACCAGAATCGAACCAGCGACCTTCTACCAAGATGGATAAGAGATGGGGCATGCGCAGCGCATGCTCGGGGCACCTCACCAGTCTAGAGCGGTCAAAAATAACACAATCCAATAAGAAACTTGTAGAATACGCAGCGCATTCCCAGGGCAGCTCACCAGTCACGAGCTGTCAAAAACAGTACAATCAATTAGGAAACTTGTGCAGCGAAATGAAATCAAAGAAAGATTGATAAAAAGAAAGAAAAAACAACAAAAAAAATTTCTACGCACCGGAATCGAACCAGCGACCTTCTGCCAAGATGGATAAAAGATGGGGCATGCGCACCGCATGCTCGGGGCACCTCACCAGTCTAGAGCGGTCAAAAACAGTACAATCAATTAGGAGACTTCTGGAGCGCAATGAAATCAAAGCAAGATTGATAAAAAGGAAAAAAAAACAACAAAAAAAATTTCTACGCACCGGAATCGAACCAGCGACCTAGTGCCAAAATCGATAAAAGATGGGGCATGCGCAGCGCATGCTCGAGGCACCTCACCAGTCTAGAGCGGTCAAAAACAGTGCAATTAATTAGAAAACTTGTGGAGCGCAATGAAATCAAAGCAAGATTGATTAAAAGAAAGAAAAAACCAAAAAACAAGTTTCTCCGCACCAGAATAGAGCCAGCGACCTTTTGCGGAAATTGATAAAAGATGCGGCATACGCAGCGCATGGTCGGGGCACCTCACCAGTCTAGAGCGCTCAAAAACAGTACAATCAATTAGGAAACTTGTGCAGCGCAATGAAATCAAAGCAAGATTGATAAAAAGGATGAAAAAACAACAAAAAAATTTCTACGCACCAGAATCAAACCAGCGAGCTTCTGCCAATATGGATAAAAGATGGGGCATACGCAGCGCATGCTCGGGGAACTTCACCAGTCTAGAGCGGTCAAAACAGTACAATCAATTAGGAAACTTGTGAAGCGCAATGAAATCAAAGCGAGATTGATAAAAAGGAAGAAAAAACAAAAAAAAATTTCTACGCACGGAAATTGAACCAGCGACCTTGTGCCAATATAGACAAAAGATGGGGCATGCAAAGCGCATAGTCGGGGCACCTCACCAGTCTAGAGTGGTCAAAAACAGTACAATATATTAGGAAACTTGTTGAGCGCAATGAAATCAAAGCAATACTGATAAAAAGGAAGGATAAAAAATTTATAGTTACATGGAATCGAACTCGCGACCTCTGCCAATAATGATAATATATGGGGTATATGCAGCGCATCCTCGGGGCCCCTTACCAGTCTAGAGCGGTCAAAAACAGTACAATCAATTAGGAAGCTTGTGGGGCGCATTGAAATTAAAACAAGATTGATATAAAGGAAGAAAAAAAAATGCTACGCACCGGAATCGAACCAACGACCTTCTACCAATATGAATAAAACATAAGGCATGCGCAGCGCATACTCGATGCACCTCACCAGTTTAGAGCGGTCAAAAACAGTACAATATATTAGGAAACTTGTTAAGCGCAATGAAATCAAAGCAATATTGATAAAAAGAAAGGATAAAAAATTTATACTCACATGGAATCGAACTTGCGACCTCTGCCAATATGGATAATAGATGGGGTATATGCAACGCATCCTCGGGGCACCTTACCAGTCAAGAGCGGTCAAAAACAGTACAATCAAGTAGGAACCTTGTGGAGCACAATGAAATCAAAACAAGATTGATATAAAGGAAGAAAAAAAAAATTGCTACGCACCGGAATCGAACCAACGACCTTGTACCAATATGGATAAAAGATAAGGCATGCGCAACGCATGCTCGGGGCAGCTCACCAGTCTAGAGCGGTCAAAAACAGTGAATTTAATTAGGAATTTGTAGAACGCAATAAAAATCAAAGCAAGATTGATAAGAAGAAAGAAGAAACAAAAAAGAAAAATTTCTACGCAACGAAATCGAAGCAGCGGCCTTCTGCCAATATGGATAAAAGATAGTGCATGCGCAGCGCATGGTCGGGGCACCTCACCAGTCTAGAGCGGTCAAAAACAGTACAATCAATTAGGAAACTTTTGGAGCTTAATAAAATCAAAGCAAGATTGATAAAAAGGAAGAAAAAACCAAAAAAATGTCCACGCACCGGAATCGAACCAGCGACCTTCTGCCAAGATGGATAAAAGATGGGGCATGCGCAGCGCATGCTCGGGGCACCTCACCAGTCAAGAGCGGTGAAAAATAGTACAATCAATTAGAAAACTTGTGAAGCGCAATGAAATAAAAGCAAGATTGATAAAAATGAAGAAAAAACGTAAAAAAATTTCTACGCACCAGAATCGAACCAGCGACCTCCTGCTAAGATGGACAAAAGATGGGCCATGCGCAGGGCATGTTCGGGGCACCTCACCAGTCTAGAGCGGTGAAAAATAGTACAATCCATTAGAAAACTTGTAAAGCGCAATGAAATAAAAGCAAGATTATTAAAAAGGAAGAAGAAACAAAAAAGAAAAATTTCTACGCACCGGAATCGAACCAGCGACCTTCTACCAATATCGATAAGAGATGGGGCATACGCAGCGCATGCTCGGGGCACCTCACCAGTCTAGAGCGGTCAAGAACAGTACAATCAATTAGGAAACTTGTAGAGCGCAATGAAATCAAAGCAAGATTGATAAAAAGGAAGAAATAACAAAAAAGAAAAATTTCTAAACACCGGAATCGAACAAGCGAGCTTTTGCCAAGATGGATAATAGATGGCGCCTGCGCAGCGCATGCTCAGGGCACCTCACCAGTCTAGACCGGTCAAAAATAATACAATCTAATAGGAAACTTGTGGAATACGCAGCGCATTCTCGGGGCACCTCACCTGTCAAGAGCGGTCAAAAACAGTACAATCAATTAGGAAACTTGTGGAGCGCAATGAAATCAAAGGGAGATTGATAAAAAGGAAGAAAAAAGAAAAAAAAAATGTCTACGCACGGGAATCGAACCAGCGACGTTCTACCAATATGGATAAAAGATGGGGCAAGCGCAGCGCATGCTCGGGACACGTCACAAGTCTAGAGCTGTCAAAAACAGTACAATTAATTAGAAAACTTGTGGAGCGCATAGAAATCAAAGCAAGATTGACAAAAAGGAATAACAAACAAAAAAAATGTCTACGCATGGGAATCGAACCAGCGACCTTCTACCAATATGGATAAAAGATGGGGCATGCGCAGCGCATGCTCGGGGCACCTCACCAGTCTAGAGCGGTCAAAAACAGTACAATCAATTAGGAAACTTATGTAGCGCAATGAAATCAAAGCAAGATTGATAAAAACGAAGAAAAAACAACAAAAAAATTTCTACGCACCGGAATCGAACCAGCGACCTTCTGCGAAGATGGATAAAAGATGGGGCATGCGCAGGGCATGTTTGGGGCACCTCACCAGTCTAGAGCGCTCAAAAACAGTACAATCAATTAGGAAACTTGTGGAGCGCAATGAAATCAAAGCAAGATTGATAAAAAGGAAGAAAAAACAACAAAAAACATTTCTAAGCACCGGAACCGAACCAGCGACCTTCTGCCAAGATGGATAAAAGATTGGGCATGCGCACCGCATGCTCAGGGCACCTCAACAAACTAGAGCGGTCAAAAACAGTACAATCAATTAGGAAACTTTTGAAGCGCAATGAAATCAAAGCAAGATTGATAAAAAGGAAGAAAAAAAATTCTACGCACCAGAATCTAACCAGCGACCTTCTGACAATATTGACAAAAGATAAGGCATGCGCAGAGCATGCTCGGGGCACGTCACCAGTCTACAGTGGTCAAAAACAGTACAATATATTAGGAAACTATCGGAGCTTAATGAAATCAAAGCAAGATTGCTAAAAAGGAAGAAAAAACAAAAAAAATATTTCTACGCACGGGAATCGAACCATCGATCTCCTACCAATATGGATAAAAGATGGGGCATGCGTAGCGCATGCTCGGGGCACCTCACCAGTCTAGAGCGGTCAAAAACAGTACAATCAATTAGGAGACTTGTGGAGCGCAATGAAATCAAAGCAAGATTGATAAAAAGGAAAAAAAAAAGAAAAAAGACAAATTTCAACGCACCGGAATCGAACCAGCGACCTTCTGCCAATGTGGATAAAAAATGGGGCATACGCAGCGCATGCTCGGGGCACCTCACTAGTCTAGCGTGGTCAAAAACAGTACAATATATTAGGAAACTTGTGGGGCGCAATGAAATCAAAGCAAGATTGATAAAAAGGAAGGATAAAACATTTATACGCACCTGGAATCGAACCCGCGACCTCTGCCAATATGGAAAATAGATGGGGTATATGCAGCGCATGCTCGGGGCACCTTACCAGTCTAGAGCGGTCAAAAACAGTACAATCAATTAGGAAACTTGTTGAGCGCAATGAAATCAAAGCAAGATTGATAAAAAGGAAGAAAAAACAATAAAGCAAAATTTCTACGCACCGGAATCGAACCAGCGACTTTCTGCAAATTTGGATAAGAGATGAGGCAAACACTTCGCATACTCGGGGCACCTCACTGGTCTAGAGCGGTCAAAAACAGTACAATAGGCCTTTTGCAACAATTTGTTACGTGACCGATTTTCCCTTAGCAACGCCATACTGGAGGGCAAACAATGTAGCTTTTCCTTGGTAACGAACAAAGCGCGAGTGACCGGAACTGTCATTAAGGTGAGATAAAAGCTCTTTAAATGTTTTCTTTGTTGTGGTGCCACAAGAAAGCACTAAGACAATATCGCCTTGGAATTTTTACGTACAGATGAAGTAGTTTTGGACTGAATCGGCTTCTAAAAGTCGGGCTTCAGGCTCGTGAAGTTTTAGCATGTGCTCGCTTGAAGCGACAGTAATGGCGGCGACGTATTTCAAATAGCTCAAAATATCGCCGTGATTAATTCGAATTTAACGCTATATTTGACTATATCTTGTACAATATGAGTTAAACTCGCCATATTATTTCAATTTCATATTATGCGGCTGACAGAGAAAAAGATCATGTCGAGTAAATACCATTGCTGTGTTCCCGCGTGCAATGCATACAAACGGTACGACGAGGAGAACAAGCTATCTTTTCACAGATTTCCGCCAGTCAGTAAGAAAGAACTCAGAGCTGCCTGGATAAATAATATCCGTAGAGATACAGGCGAAAATGTTGAGGTAAATCAACGTTGTTTATTATATAAAACGTGTTTACGACGCCGACAGATTTGTCTTAAAATAGTTCTTTCAATTTGTGCTTAATTTCAGATTACTGACAACACAAGAGTGTGTTCTAATCATTTTAAAACAACCGATTTCAAAGGTGAGGATAGCAACGGTCGTAGACTTTTAAAAGAAGGAGTGAAACCTACTGTATTTTTCTGGTCTAAGAAGGTCAAAGAAAGGAGACCAGTACATCGAGTCGTGTAAGGCATTTCAGTGAAGATAATTATTATGCTTGTGGTTTTCTTTATTGTTGGTTTTCTTGTGTTCATTTTTTATTTATTTTTTTGCGTTTTTAGTATAAAATCTGCCCTAATCTATCCTAATCAAAGAAATTGTTTTAGACTGAAGTCAATATGAGAGGTTCAGGAGTTCTTTTTTTTATTATTATTTTAAAATATAAGTGCAATGTGCACTGAAGTGTAAACTGAGTTCAAACGTTTTATATAAAAAACAACGTTGATTTACCTCAAAATTTCCGCCTGTAAATCTACGGATATTATTTATCCAGGCAGCTCTGAGTTCCTTCTTACTGACTGGCGGAAATCTGTGAAAAGATAGCTTGTTCTCCTCGTCGTACCGTTTGTCTGCATTGCACGCGGGAACACAGCAATGGTATTTATTCGACATGATCTTTTTCTCTGTGAGCTGCATAATATGAAAGTGAAATAATATGGCGAGTTTAACTCATATTGTACAATATATAGTCGAATATAGCGTTAAATTCGAATTAATCACGGCGATATTTTGAGCTATTTTGAATACGTCGCCGCCATTACTGTCGCTTCAAGCGAGCACATGCTAAAACTTCACGAGCCTGAGGCCCGACTTTTAGAAGCCGATTCAGTCCGAAACTACTTCATCTGTATGTAAAAATTCCTAAGCGATATTGTCTTAGTGTTTTTTTGTAGCACCATAACAAAGAAAACATTTAAAAAGCTTTTATCTCACCTTAATGACAGTTCCGGTCACTCGCGCTTTGTTCGTTACCAAGGAAAAGCTACATTGCTCGCCCTCCAGTATGGCGTTGCTAAGGGAAAATCGGTCACGTGAAAAATTGTTGCAAAAGGCCTATCAATTAGGAAACTTGTAAAGCGCAATGAAATCAAAGCAAGATTGATAAGAAGGAAGAAAAAACAAAAAATATATTTCTACGCACGAGAATCGAACCAGCGACCTTCTGCCAATATGGATAAAAGATGGGGCATACGCAGCGCATGCTCGGGGCACCTCACTAGTCTAGAGCGGTCAACAAAAGTACAATCAATTAGGAAACTTGTAAAGCGCAATGAAATCAAAGCAAGATTGATAAAAAGGAAGAAAAAACGAAAAGAAAATTTCTACGCACCAGAATCGAACCAGCGACCTACTGCCAATATGGATAAGAGATGGGGAATCCGCAGCGCATGCTCGGGGCATCTCACCAGTCTAGAGCGGTCAAAAACAGTACAATCAATTAGGAAACTTTTTGAGCGCAATGAAATCAAAGCACGATTGATAAAAATGAAGAAAGAACAAAAAAAATTTCTACGCACCGGATTCGAGCAAGCGACCTTGTGCCAATATGGATAAGAGATAAAGCATACGCAGCGCATGCTCGGGGCACCTCATTAGTCTAGTGTAGACAAAAACAGTACAACCAATTAGGAAATTTGAGGAGCGCAATGAAATCAAAGCAAGATTGACAAAAAGGAAGGATAAAACATTTATACGCACCTGGAATCGAACCCGCGACCTCTGCCAATATGGAAAATAGATGGGGTATATGAAGCGCATCCTCGGGGCACCTCACCAGTCTAGAGCGGTCAAAAACAGTACAATCAATTAGTCAACTTGTGGAGAGGAATGAAATCAAAGCAAGATTGAACTAAAGTAAGAACAAACATAAAAAAAATTGCTACGCACCGGAGTCGAACCAGCAACCTTCTGCCAATATCGATAAAAGATGGGGCATACGCAGCGCATGCTCTAGTCACCTCACAGGTTTAGAGCGGTCAAAAACAGTACAATCAATTAAAAAAACTTGTGAAGCGCAATGAAATCAAAGCAAGA
This sequence comes from Ricordea florida, assembly GCA_949710005.1. Lineage (NCBI taxonomy): Eukaryota > Metazoa > Cnidaria > Anthozoa > Corallimorpharia > Ricordeidae > Ricordea > Ricordea florida. The sequence goes on from OX453284.1 coordinate 20,022,055, forward strand.
TTGATAACAAGGAAAAAAAAACAAAAAAGAAAAATTTCTACGCACCGGAATCGAACAAGCGACCTTCTGCCAATATGGATAAGAGATGGGGCATACGCAGCGTATGCTCGGGGCAACTTACCAGTCTAGAGCGGTCAAAAAAAGTACAATCAATTATGAAACTTTTTAAGCGCAATGAAATCAAAGCAAGATTGACCGAAAGGAAGAAAAAAAAAATTTCTACGCACCAGAATCGAACCGGCGACCTACTGCCAATATGGATAAAAGATAGGGAAACCGCAGCGCATGCTCGGGGCACCTCACCAGTCTAGAGCGGTCAAAAACAGTACAATCAATTAGAAAACTTGTTGAGCGAAATGAAATCAAAGCAAGATTGATAAAAATGAAGAAAAAAAAAAAAAATTTCTACGCACCGGAGTCGAACCAGCCACCTTCAGCGAATATCGATAAAAGATGAGGCATACGCAGCGCATGCTCTGGTCACCTTACCAGTTTAGAGCGGTCAAAAACAGTACAATCAATTAGGAAACTTGTGGAGCGCAATGAAATCAAAGTAGGATTGATAACAAGGAAGAAAAAAACAAAAAATAAGTTTCTCCGCACCAGAATCGAACCAGCGACCTTCTGCGATTATTGATAAGAGATGGGGCATACGCAGCGCATGCTCGGGGAACCTCACCAGTCTAGAGCGGTCAAAAAGAGTACAATCAATTAGGAAACTTGTGGAACGCAATGAAATCAGAGCAAGATTGATAAAAAGGAAGAAAAAAAAAAAAATTTCTACGCACCAGAATCGAACCAGCGACCTTCTGCCAATATGGATAAAAGATGTGGCATACGCAGCGCATGCTCGGAGCACTTCATCAGCGTAGAGCGGTCAAAAACAGTACAATCAATTAGGAAAATTCTGGAGCGCAAAAAAATCAAAGCTAGATTGATAAAAAGAAAGAAAAAGCAAAAACGAAAAGATTCTACGAACCGGAATCGAACCAGCGACCTTCTGCCAATATGGATAAAAGATGGAGCATACGCAGCGTATGCTCGGGGAACCTCACCAGTCTAGAGCGGTCAAAAACAGTAATATCAATGAGGAAACTTGTCGAGCGCAATGAAATCAAAGCAAGATGGATAAAAAGGAAGAAAAAACAAAAAAGTAAAAATTTTTCGCACCGGAATCGAACCAGCGACCTTCTGCCAATATGGATAAAAGATGGGGCATACGCAGCGCGTGCTCGGGGTACCTCACCAGTCTAGAGCGGTCAAAAACAGTACAATCAATTAGCAAACTCTTGAAGCGCAATGAAATCAAAGCAAGATTGATAAAAAGGAAGAAAAAAAAATTTCTACGCACAGGAATCGAACCATCGATCTTCTGGCAATATGGATAAGAGATGGGGCATACGCAGCCCATGCTCGGGGCACCTCACCAGTCTAGAGCGGTCATAAACAGTACAATCAATTAGGAAACTTGTGAAGTGCAATGAAATCAAAGCAAGATTGATAAAAAGGATAAAAAAACGAAAAAAAATTTCTACGCACCAGAATCGAACCAGCGACCTTCCTCCAATATGGATAAGAGGTGGGGCATACGCAGCGCATTCTCGGGACACGTCACCATTCTAGAGCGGTCATAAACAGAACAATCAATTAGGAAACTTGTGGAGCGCAATGAAGTCAAAGCAAGATTAATAAAAAGGAAGTATAAAAAATTTATACGCACCTGGAATCGAACCCGCGACCTCTGCCAATATGGAAAATAGATGGGGTATATGCAGCGAATCCTCGGGACACCTCACCAGTCTAGAGCGGTCAAAAACAGTACAATCAATTAGGAAACTATTGGAGCGCAATGAAATAAAAGCAAGATTGATAATAAGGAAGAAAAAACAAAAAAGAAAAATTTCTACGCACAGGAATCGAACCAGTGACCTTCTCCCTATATGGATAAGAGATGGGGCATGCGCAGCGCATCTTTGGGGCACCTCACCAGTCTAGAGCGGTCAAAAACAGTACAATCACTTAGGAAACTTGTGAAGTGCAATGAAATCAAAGCAAGATTGATAAAAAGGATGAAAAAACGAAAAAAAATTTTCTACGCACCAGAATCGAACCAGCGACCTTTTTCCAATATGTATAACAGATGGGGCATGTGCAGCGCATGCTTGGGGCACCTCACTAGTCTAGAGCGGGCAAAAACCGTACAATCAATTAGGAAACTTGTGGAACGCAATGAAATAAAAGCAAGATTGATAAGAAGGAAGCAAAAACAAAAGAAAAATTTCTACGCACCAAAATCGAACCGGACACCTTCTGCCAATATCGATAAAAGATGGGGCATGCGCAGCGCATGCTCGGGGCACCTCACCAGTCTTGAGTGGTCAAAAACAGTAAAATCAATTAGGAAACTTGTGGAGCGCAATGAAATCAAAGCAAGATTGATAAAAAGAAAGAAAAAAACCAAAAAAAATTTCTACGCACCGGAATCGACCCAGCGACCTTCTCCCAATATGGATAAAAGATCGACCATCCGCAGCGCATGCTCGGGGCACCTCACCAGTGTAGAGCGGTCAAAAACTGTACAATCAATTAGGAAACTTGTGGAGCGCAATGAAATCAAAGCAAGATTGATAAAACGGAAGAGAAAAAAATTTATACGCACCGAAATCGAGCCAGCGACCTTCTGCCAATATGGATACGAGATGGGGCATACGCAGCGCATGCTCGGGGCACCTCACTAGTCTAGAGCGGTCAAAAACAGTACAATCAATTAGGAAACTTCTGGGGCGCAATGAAATCAAAGCAAGATTGATAAAAAGGAAGAAAAAAACATAAAACAAGTTTCTCCGCACCAGAATCGAACCAGCGACCTTCTGCGAATATTAATAAGAGATGGGGAATACGCAGTGCATGCCCGGGGCACCTCACCAGTCTAGAGCGGTCTAAAACAGTAGAAAGAATTAGTAAACTTGTGAAGCGCAATGTAATCAAAGCAAGATTCATAAAAAGGAAGAAAAAAGAAAAAAAATATTTCTATGCACCGGAATCGAACCAGCGACTTTCTGCCAATATGGATAAAAGGGGGGCATACGCAGCGCATGCTCGAGGCACGTCACCAGTCTAGAGCGGTCAAAAACAGTACAATCAATTAGGAAACTTGTGGAGCGCAATGAAATCAAAGCAAGATTGATAAAAAGGAAGAAAAAAAATTTCTACGCACCGAAATCGAACCAGCGACCTTTTGCCAATATGGATAAAAGATGGGGCAAGCGCAGCGCATGTTCGGGGCACCTCACAAGTATAGAGCGGTCAAAAACAGTACAATTAATTAGGAAACTTGTAGAGCGAAATAAAATCAAAGCAAGATTGAGAAAAAGGAAGAAAAAACAAAAAAAAAATTATCCACAACGGAATTGAACCAGCGACCTCTGCCAATATGGATAATAGTTGGAATATGCGCAGCGCAGGCGGTACGCACCTGACCAGTCTAGAGCCGTCAAAAACTGTACAGACAATTAGAAGGGTTATGGATTGCAAAGAAATCAAAGGAAGATTGATAGAAAATGAAGAAAAAAGTAAAAAAATTAATACGCACCTAAAATCGAACCCGCGTCCTCTGTAAATATGGATAATAGATGGGGAATGCGCAGCGCAGGCACTTGGCACCTGACCAGTCTAGAGCCGTAAAAACTAGTATAGACAATTAGGAGAGTTATGGATTGCAATGAAATCAAAGGAACATTGATAAAAAGGAAGAAAAAAGAATAAAAAAATTATTACGCTACTGAAATCGAACCCGCGACCTCTGCCAATATGGATAATAGATGGGGTATGCGCAGCGCACACACTTGGCACCTGACCAGTCTAGTGCCGTCAAAAACTGTACAGACAATTTAGGAGAGTTATGGATTGCAATGAAATCAAAGCAAGATTGATAAAAAGGAAAAAAAAATTTCCACACACCGGAATTGAACCAGCGACCTTCTGCCAATATGGATAAAAGATGACGCATACGCAGCTAATGCTCGGGGCACTTCAGCAGTCTAGAGCGGGAAAAAACCGTACAATCAATTAGAAAACTTGTGGAACGCAATGAAATCAAAGCAAGATTGATAAGAAGGAAGCAAAAACAAAAGAAAAATTTCTACATACCGGAATCGAACCAGGGACCTTCTGCCAATATCGATAAAAGATGGGGCATGCGCACCGCATGCTCGGGGCACCTCAACAGTCTAGAGCGGTCAAAAACAGTAAAATCAATTAGGAAACTTGTGGAGCGCAATGAAATAAAGGCAAGATTGATAAAAAGGAAGAAAAAAAATTTTCTACGCAAGTGAATGGAACCAGCGACCTTCTGCCAATATGGATAAGAGGTGGGGCATGCGCAGCGCAGGCACTTGGTACCTCACCAGTTTAGAGCGGTCAAAAAGAGTACAGACAATTCGGAGAGTTATGCCTTTTTTAATGACTTTGTTTACGGGGCATTTCTGGAAAAAACTAATGTGGGAGGGGGGAATAAAAATAAAAATAAAATAGAGTATTTAACCTTTTTTTTCAGGCAACGTGTACAATTTTATATCTGAGGGAAAAATAAGATGTTTCGTAGCCAATGTAACACAAACCTCGTACCAAGGGCTCAATTTGGTGCTCTAATACATTACAGTCCTGAGTGAAACTCGGCACTGGGTGCGGGTTGTGTTGGTAGACTAATTACATCTCACGAAAATGAATGAAAATATAGCACACCTTGGCCGTTTGAATAGTTTTATTTCCGAAAATATGACAATATGAGGTTTTATTTTCTCCGCTTTTCAAAAGAAAAAAAAACACATTTGAAGAATACGATCGGCGGAGAAAAAAATAATACAAAATTTTCAATTTTATTTTTTTTCTGAAATCGGGAAATTCAACGTCGGCGGTCCCGTGAACCAAGTGATTAAAAAAAAGGCCTTATGGATTGCAATAAAATCAAAGGAAGATTGATAAAAAGGAAGAAAAAGACAAAAAAATTTAATACGCACTTGGAATCGAAACCGCGACCTCTGCCAATATCGATAATAGATGGGGCATGCGCGGCGCAGTCACTTGGCACCTTACCAGTCTGGAGCCGTCAAAAGCAGTACAGACAATTAGGAGAGTTATGGATTGCAATGAAATCAAAGGAACATTGATAAAAAGGAAGAAAAAAGATAAAAAAGTTAACACGCACCTGGAATTGAACCCGCGACCTCTGCCAATATGGATAATAGATGGGGCATGCGCAGCACAGGCACCTGGCACCTCACAAGTCAAGAGCGGTGAAAAACAGTACAGACAATTAGGAGAGTTATGGATAGCAATGAAATCAAAGGAAGATTGATAAGAAGGAAGAAAAAAGAAAAAAAAATTAATACGCACCTGGAATCGAACCCGCGACCTATGCCAACATGGATAATACATGGGGCATGCGCAGCACAGACAATTGGCACATTACCAGTCTAGAGCCGTCAAAAACAGTACAGACAATTAAGAGAGTTATGGATTGCAATGAAATCAAAGGAAGATTGATAAAAAGGAAGAAAAAAGAAAAAAAAATTAATACGCACCTGGAATCGAACCCGCGACCTCTGCCAATATGGATAATAGATGGGGCATGCGCAGCACAGACAATTGGCACCTTACCAATCCATAGCCGTCAGAAATGCACAGGCAATTAGGAGAGTTATGAATTGCAATGAAATCAAAGGAAGATTGATAAAAAGGAAGAAAAAAGAAAAAAATTTAATACGCACCTGGAATCGAACCCGCGATCTCTGCCAATATGGATAATAGATTGGGCATGCGAAGCACAGGCACTTGGCACCTCACCAGTCTAGAGCGGTCAAAAACAGTACAGAGAATTAGGAGAGTTATGGATTGCAATGAAATCAAAGGAAGATTGAGAAAAAGGAAGAAAAAAGATAAGAAAAATTAATACGCACCCACAGACGGATTGTAATGAATCAAATGAAACATGATAAGAAAGGACGGAAAAAAGAAGAAACAAAATTAGTGCGCACCGAGATTCGAACGGACGACCTCTGCCAAGATGAATAATACATGGCGCATGCTCGGCGAATGCATTTGGCACTTCATCAGTCTACAGCGGTCAAAAACAGCATAGGCCAACTACACAGACGGATTGCAATGAAATCAAACGAAACTTGAGAAATGATAAAGATAAAAAAAGGAGGCACATGGCACTTCAGCAGTCTACAGCGGTCCAAAACAGTACAGGCAAAGAATACAGACGGATTGCAATGAAATGAAACGAAACTTGATAAAAAAGGAAGAAAAAAGAAGAATAAAAATTAGTGTGCACCGGGATTCGAACCCACGACCTCTACCAAAATGAATAATAGATTGAGCATGCGCGGCGGAGGCACTTGGCACTTCACCAGTCTACAGTGGTCAAAATGAGTACAGGCAAAGAACACAGACGGATTGCAATGAAATCAAACGAAACTCGATAAAAAGGGAAGAAAATGAGGAAGTAAAAAAGTTAGTTCGCACCGGGATTCGAACCCACGACCTCTGCCATTATAAATAACAGATGGAGCATGCGCGACGGAGGCAGTTGGCACTTCAGCAGTCTACAGCGGTCAAAAACAGTACAGGCAAAGAACGCAGACGGATTGCAATGAAACCAAACAAAAGTTGAGAAAAAAGGAAGAAAAAGGAAGAAAAAAATATTTTTGCGCACCGGGATTCGAACCCACGACCTCTGCCAGTATGAATCATAGATGGAACATGCGCAGCGGAGGCACTTGGCACTTCACCAGTCTACAGCGGTCAAAAACAGTACAGGCAAAGAACACAGAGGGATTGCAATGAAATCAAACGAAACTTGATAAAAAAGGAAGAAAAAAGAAGAAAAAGGTTAGTGCGCACCGGGATTCGGACCCACGATCTCTGCCAATAGGGAGCTTACGAAACAACGACTTTTTCACGACGACGCCGTTGGATTGAGTCACATGCCTACTGCGCATGCCTATCTGAGCACTGGCCGGCGTCGCATCAAAGTTGACGACGTTGGTAAGAGATATTTGCCGGCGTCGTGGATTTCAGCAGGACGTAAGGCTTATCTAGCAAGTTTTCTTTGGATACATTCAGTGGCTTGGCTAGATAATCCACTTATCACATTTAGTAACACGTTCTTTACATATGGTTTTGTTTTTTGGCTAGTTTCATTCAAGTAACAACCCAGGATAACGCATGATGGATAGCTCGAAGAGCGAAACGGCGAGTGAAAGCGAAGTGTCTAAATCAAATTGCTGTATGAAAGCTGTTTCATATTAATCATTCTTGATTGGGGTCTAACAGATTCTTTAGTGTAACGTGAATTCGAAAGGACTGAAAAGATGTTTTATATTTTTAAAAAGTCCTGTCAATATTTCGAAACAGAACTAAGAAGAGAACTACTGTTATTGTTGTAGCAAAATATATTTTGCGTATTTTAGTATTTGAACACAGCTGTTGTTATTCTTCAATTTATTATACATCCTAAAAAGTACTTGCACCAGTAGATTGTGTTCTCGTTTGCTGATCTTGAATTATAGTGTATTTCTAGACCTTTTCAAGCGTTCGGAGTGTTATTGTTGTTTCACTACAGTATTACAGGTCTACCTTGGGAACTTTTATCAAATAGCGGCGCTAAAACTAAGCAGTCATCTCGTCAACTAGCCGCCGGCAGTTTAAGCAAAGGGGTAATATCCTCTTGTGGAAACGAAAATAGGTCACGCATTCTTCTTTGCTTGTTTTCCTCGTCCAAGTCGAACCTGTCGTAGTTTCAGTGTAACGCTCTGGATTTACTGATTTGTCAACTTCGCGGTAAAAGTGGAAAATCCTTGTTCGTTTATATATCTGTTCCCATAAGAGTAAAGAAGTGAAAGGTTTCTTTTCTCCGGCTGACGTTTGCCAACTTTGCTTCACATTACTCCGCTAGTGAAAAGTAAAAACAAACAAACTTCTGGAAAGTTTTACACGGGCCCCCAACGATGTCGTCGTCTTTGCTACGAATCGTAAGTAATAAACTTACACGACCGCGGCATGCATGGTGCAGAAGACGTGAACCAGCGTCGTCGTCGTGAAAACATCGTCGATTCGTAAGCTCCCTAATATCGCCATCAGGAAGACGGCGTGAGCATGCGTAATATGTCACCTCTTTAAAAATTACCTTCGGGCCGCGTCTTACAGCCGTCGCGTCTCGAATCGTAAAGGTCCTAATGAAGCTCTAATTTAGTAGAAGTTCAGATTGGTTCATTTTCGTTATTGGCCAGAGTTTTAATATTAGTTTGGTTTGCAAGTTTCTTTTATAAATGAAAAGTATGTATTTTGAATCAAAACTACGCTGAAAGGTCAAACCTGAGTATCCTAAGTTATTTTGTTTCAAATTAATCAGTTGCCTGCATCAGGGTACGCACCCTTTATCTAAGAGGTAAATTAAACAGTTAAAAACAGGTGTTTTTCCCCCTTTCGGGGGAAAGGGTGGGGCTACTGGTAGGGTACGTTCTGGAACTGTCAAAGAAACTAACAATCCTAAAAGGAAGTTGATAGAAAGAAAGTGGTACTTGAAACCTGGTGCATCTTTTTCGTGTTGCAACTACGTAGTTTGTAAACCCTGCACACCCGATCTGTCTTACCGTCACTTCAAATGTATGAGGAATTTCTGCCAGTCGACTTTGTTCCCGGACAACACCTAAATGGAACTAACTATCCTGGTTATGTAACTCTACCTCAAGTTAGTGATATAAATCTTAATGATGCAAATGAATATATGAAAGACCATATATTTGAACTGCGGATTAAAATGTAATAACATTAATTGATCACCCCAGTTATGTACACAACTTAAGCAGCTGTGAATTTTAAAGCCTGAAAAAAACTCAGGCTTGAACGGGATTCGAACCCATGACCTCTGCGATACCGGAGCAGTGCTCTACCAACTGAGCTATCAAGCCAACTGGGAGCTGGTCATATTGTGAGTTCGTTATATACCAGTAGATGAATATATGGTCTTTCATATATTCATTTGCATCATTCTTCTTCATCTACATAACTGGGATGATCCATTTAAAATGTTATTACATAAATCTTAATCATGTCTAATGGTAATGAATGATAATGAGGTGTGGGCGCGTCACTTGCCTCTTAATCTCCTGGGCTTTTGCTTTTTTCTTGCTGTTAGCCTTTCCTTTTTCGGACCACGTCTATTCTAGAAGGAATCTAAATGTATCAAGGTGCTGTAGGCAAATTTGGAAGGCTCAAGTGCTACTATCTACGGCGGAAAGATGGGTTTTTACCAATGGATTGCAAGTTACTTGTTGGTTCTATGCCAATGGTATTGTTCCTACGAGCAATAATGCTGATTATGCATTCTTCGTCTGTTTTGTTAGACTTGTCAGGCCAAGATTTCTACGGCGTTGTAAAGTGAGAAGACAGAGTCGCCCATGCATTTACTATGCAAATACGGTCTCAACATTCCAGCCTTTGTTAGAGGGAGATCTGGTTTTTAAACTAAACCCGGGAACTGACAAAAGCTATCAAATACGTTTACGATCAGCAGATGACGGAGGCTTTAGACAGGGAACAAAGCGATCGTCACGTAACAGTGACAATCTCATTAGGATCAATTGTTCAAATGGTGTTCCTTCGTTGAATGGAGATCGAAATCAGTCTTTGATATTATGCTCCTTGAACACTCGTTCTGCAAGAAGCAAGACTGCTGATGTTTTTGATTATGCTTGTGATTGCAAGGCCGATTTGTTCACGTTTACGGAAAGCTGGTTGAGGGAAGGCGACGATGCGGTGAGGGCGGAACTTTGTCCAGATGGTTATAAGTTCATGGGTCAAAACAGGATCGGACGTAGCGGAGGTGGGACCGGAATAATGTATCGTGATTCACTTAATGTGAAGAGAATCGATGGAGGCGAACATGAATCCTTTGAGTTTTCTGAATGGATGGTCAGCGGACGATTTAAAAAAAACCTTCGCGTAGTTATTATTCCACCTCGTTACCAGTGCCTTCGGGCTTACATGAGATAGCAAGCGCATGCGTCAACTCAGTGCAACGCAACGTCAGCGCACGAGGTCCACGTCTTTGGAACTCGTGGGTTTTTTTGTGATAGAAAACTTGGTTTCTTCACCGCAGTCACACAAATCTGACAACGGCTTGTCTAAGGACGTGGTGTAAGTACCACTTGTTGTCTGAAACCCTGCTTGTCTGGGTTCATCTTGTTTTAAATCAATGGAATTGGTGTTCGCCGCCATGACGTCTCACTCTTCGAACGTTCTGTCAACTTGTGAAAAGCAGCTCCTGGCCCCTGCAACCAACGAAAGGCCAAAGGAACCTCAAAAGAAGGCTCCTAGAGCTGACAAAGGCAGAGAAAAGGCCCCTTCAACCTCTAAGGAGGAAAATAAGGGGGAAAGCGGGCGAAAGGCCTTTGACAAGAAAGAAGGCGCCGCCCCAACGGGCGCCATAAATGGCGGGAAACGCTCCGAGCTTTCGGGCAAGCCCACCGAGACTGAACGAGAAGTGTCTTCTAACGCCGGCTTTGACCCGTCAGTTATAACCACAATCCTAACCGAGACACTTCAAAATTCTTTCAGCGGATTACGCCAAGCGATGGAATCGGGTTTTCATGATCTTGCCAATATGTTAAGTGCAAACTTTCGGGAAGACGACGCGTCGGTGGATGAGGATAATGCGTCGCTCGCGACTGAAAGTGATGAAGGACCTCCAACTTAAAAGAAAAAGTCTAACAAATCCGACGACCAAATTCCTCACAAAGCTGAGGCGAATGCACCGCAGAGTGTAATAATTGACAGGCTGGCCAAAAACCTCCAGCTCACGGAAAATGCTGGACCAGCAATTAACACACAGCTTGCTAACCTAGTCAACAAGCTTATGAGAGACAAACTCAATGAAGAGAAGCTGACTGAGCAGAAAAAGCTTTATGAAACCCCAAAAAACTGTCCCACCCTTGCTGAGACAAAGGTGAATCAGGGAGTTTGGAATAACTTGGATGAAACAGCCAGATCAATAAACCTCAAACTTCAAAAGGTGCAAAAGAGCCTTACAAAAGGAATGACAGTGATTATATCTGTTGTGAACAAACTGATACCAGTGTCAGAAGCAGATGATACATCTAATGATCAGGAAGAGACCATAAACAAACTGATGGATGGTATCCTCTTGTTTGCTAATGCAAATCAAGAACTAAACTTCAGGAGAATGGAGCTCCTTAGGCCACAGCTAAATTCCAGTTATAGGTACCTGTGTGGCCCATCCAACCCTGTCACAGCAGAACTGTTTGGAGATGATTTGCCTAAGGCTGTAAAAGATATTGCAGACACAAACAGGTTAACATCCAAACTGACCACAGACAATCGCCCCCCACGTTCAGGTTATCGCCCAGGGAGACGAGACCGGGGTCGCCATGCTTATGGGAAACGTCCATACCTATCTAATAACTACGCTTCCACCAAGCCAAAAAACTACCAACGCCCCCTTCCACCCAGGAAGTGGGAGGGGAAGAAGACAAAGACAGACTGAATACATTGTAGGTTAGTTTGCCCGAACATAAATTTGCAGTCAGGATACAATATTTTGTACCAGCATGGCGTAAGATCACAACAGACCCTAACATTCTGGATATTGTGCAGCACTGCCACTTGGAAATCAATACAGACCCAGGTCAAACCTGTCTTAGACCTGAAATCAAATTTAATTCAATAGAACAGGCAATTATCACTGCAGAAATTTGTAGCCTTTTACAGTTAGGAGTTGTTGAATATGCCACTCACTCGCCAGGGGAATTCATCTCAACTATTTTTGTGAAGACGAAGAAGAGTGGGAAATATAGAATGATTCTTAATTTAAAAGGCCTTAACAAACACATTGAATACCATCATTTTAAAATGGACACTCTGTGGTCTGCTGTGAGGCTTATGACTCAAGAATGTTATATGGCTTCTACTGACCTTAAGGATGCTTATTATAGTGTCCCAATTGCCCTCGAGCATCGGAAATTTTTAAGGTTTTATTGGCAGGGAACATTGTTTCAGTATACTTGTATGCCAAATGGGCTATCATCAGCCCCCAGATATTTCACAAAACTGCTAAAGCCAGTGTACTCTGCCCTGAGGCAACAAGGCCATTTAAATGTGGGCCACATAGATGATTCTTATCTCCAGGGTAGGGACTATGAGGAGTGTGCACTGAATGTTTCTGATACAGCAGGCCTCTTTACTGATCTTGGATTTGAAATCAATCATGAAAAATCAGTCATGCAACCTGTCCAGTGCATCAAATGTTTAGGCTTTGTGCTTGATTCAGTCAACATGGTCATAACCCTGACACCTGCGAAAAAAGGCCAAGGTCAAGTCAATCTGTACACAAATCGTAAATACAAGTGAGGTGAAGGTTGTGGACTTAGCACAGGCTATTGGAGTACTAGTCTCGAGCCTGCCTGGGGTACAGTTTGGCAGCCTTCACTACCGACAGCTTGAAATTGAAAAGAATCTTGCTCTAAAATCTAGCAATGGCAATTTTGATGCTGTTCGTTCCCTCTCACCTCACGCACTTTCACAACTTTCATGGTGGATCAATAATGTAGATCATGCTTTTAACCCAATATCTCACGGTAACCCAGAGGTTGAAATTGAAACTGATGCATCTAAAACTGGTTGGGGAGTGCATCTTGCTAACAACACATCCCAGGGTTTATGGTCCTCTGCTGAGACTCAACTACACATAAATGAACTGGAGTTGAAAGCTGTACAGTTTGCAATTAAGGCATTTGATGACCTTTTGGAAAACAAACATGTAAAGGTGTTGTCTGACAATTCTACAGCTGTGCATTATATTAATGCCATGGGAGGAACAAAGTCTCCCAACTGTAATGACATTGCTAATGCAATCTGGTGCTTTTGCAAACCGAAGAACATTTGGATCACTGCAGCTTATATAGCTGGGGTGGAGAACTGTGAAGCCGACAGGGAGTCAAGAATATTTAATGACAGAACTGAATGGACTCTAAAGAAGTCTGTTTTTTACCAAATTGCCAGTAAATGGGGCTCACCTGAAATTGACTTGTTTGCTTCTAGACTTAACACCCAGTTACCTAGATTTGTTTCATGGAAACCAGACTCCGAGTCCTGCTTTGTTGATGCCTTTACCATTGATTGGGGGAGATTAAATTTTTACGCATTTCCTCCATTTTGCCAAATCCACAGATGCCTCCAGAAGATTATGCAAGACCAAGCTTTGCAGGGAATCCTCATTGTACCTCTATGGCCGACTCAGGTGTGGTGGCCACAGTTACTCACAATGTTAATTGCAACCCCCTTAGTACTACCAAATGTTCAGGATCTGCTAACACTACCTCACTCAAAAAAGCTTCATCCTCTGAGGAGACGATTGACTATGGTGGCATGTCAGCTGTCTGGAATTCCCTCAAAAGCACAGGCATTTCAGAGGAATCTTGCAAACTCATCATGTCCTCCTGGAGGCCTGGAACCAGGAAGCAGTATGGTACCTATATCCTACAGTGGACTGAGTTTTGTAACAAACAAAAATGTGATTCACTTTGTCCACCTGTAGGAACAGTTTTAGACTTTCTCACCAAGTTGTACAAAAAGGGTTTGTCATACACTGCAGTTAACACGGCTAGGAGTGCCCTTTCCTCCTTGCTCTCATTACCTGATGGCACTACATTTGGCAAGCACCCTCTGGTCTCCAAACTGATGAAAGGGATCTTTCAGAAGAGACCACCACAACCAAGGTACTCTACAGTTTGGGATGTGGAGACTGTTTTAACACACTTCCAGCAAATGCCTTCAACCAGGGAACTCTCTTTAAAGGAACTTACTTTGAAATTGGCTATGTTACTGTTATTAGTTACTGGCCAATGAGGCCAAACCATTCACCTTCACAATATGAGTGAATGCAATGATTCCTATTCGTTTACCATTACAGAGCATCTTAAGCAAAGTCGACCAGGGAACCCAAGCCCTGTCATTACTCTTAAAGCCTACCACAAGGATAAACGTTTGTGTGTATTTACACACCTTAAGGAGTATTTAAGTAGGCCTCAGACCATTAGAGGCACAGAGTCATACCTTCTTGTAAGTTTTGTCAAACCTCACAAGAGAGTGAGTAGAGACACCATTAGCAGATGGGTTAAAATTTCATTAGATAGCGCAGGCATTGATACTACACAATTCAAGCCTCATAGCACAAGACAAGCATCTACGTCTGCTGCTAAGAGGAATGCTGTAAGTCTGCATGAAATCCTAAATACAGCCGGCTGGGCATCTGCTGTAACGTTTGCTCGGTTCTATGATAAGCCTATTTTACAGGAGGCAGAATTTGCAAACGGGGTACTTTGTCATAAGCCTATTCACTCTGCCTAGAATCTGTGAAATTTTCCAAGAGGTGTAGTCTTTGCCTCAGGTGCATTTTGTAATGAACCTGTGTATGTTCTGTAACTGATGATGTTATAACAGGCAAAGTTTTGGTAAAGGTGGCACTTGGTAATAAACTTGTTTTGTTCTGTAGCACTTGACTTCATATGTCTGTTGCTGCAAAATCTCATGTAAGCCCGAAGGCACTGGTAACGAGGTGGAATCGAAAAATTAAACGAGACTTACCTGTAAGGCGAAGTTTGATTGAGATTCTACCGAGTTACAACAGTGCCAAGGGATTAACTGCCCTCCCTCCCAGCCCTACTGGACTTACGGGGGTATCTCTTGTAATGTCTACCAGCCACATTCAGTCCTTCAAAACCTGAGTTGACGCATGCGCTTGCTATCTCATGTAATCCCTTGGCACTGTTGTAACTCGGTAGAATCTCAATCAAACTTCGCCTTACAGGTAAGTCTCGTTTAATTTTTCGATTTATCGTCCTCCCTATTCAGAAGACCATCCGGTCACAGCTCTGACTTTCTGCTCAGAGTTTGCTAATTATATGGAATCCATCCTCTTGTCCAAGGAACAGCTGGTAATTGTAGGGGACATGAATATTCATGTAGATGATGCAAGCGATGTGGATGTGCGTAATTTCTTGGATTTATTGGAATCACTGGGGTTACAGCAGCATGTCAGAGGACCAACACATATTCATGGACATACTTTGGATCTTGTTGTTACACGCCTAGCTGCGAATATTATATTAGACATGCCTAAGACTGACCGCTATCTGTCTGATCATGCTGCTATCCTATGCAAGCTAACGTCATCTAAGCCACTTAATACTGTCAAGGAGGTGAAGTACCGCAGGACGAAGTCTGTTGATATCTCCGCTCTTTCGTGTGATTTGGGGGAGTCATCGTTATGTAGGGATGTTCTTTCCAATCCTCATCCAGACATCCTCAGCGCTTGCGACCTTGATTCTCTTGCCTGTAATTATAACACTACTCTGACTAGCGTTATCGAATCACACGCGCCACTTAAAACGAAGATCATTGTATCAAGGCCTACTGTACCCTGGTACAATGATAACATACACAAGGCAAAGCTTTTACGCAGAAAGGCGGAAAGAAAATGGAAGAAAACAAAACGGGAAGCTGATTTTCAGTTATTCAAGAAGCGGAGGAATCACGTGACACATCTCCTTAATGAGGCTAAGCGCAAGTTTTTTCACGGACTTCGTTGAAGATAATAGCAGTGACCAGGGGAGGTTATTTCGTGCCACCAGGACGCTGCTTGGAAAGAATGATAGTACTTTGTCGTTTCCTGATTATGATTATAAGTCTTTACTTGTGAATGATATAGCGCGATTTTTTGCGCGGAAGATAATGCGGATACGTGATCAAATAGACTCCACCGTTATGGCTGATATGGATACTGTTCCAGATGACCCTACAGTCAGCGATGCAAAGATACTGTCGGAGTTCAAACCCCTCTCTGAAGCTGACATTTTCGCACTTATTCAGAAGTCATCAAAGAAAACGTGTAATCTAGACCCCATGCCGACTAAATTGGTAGTAGAATCACTTGATCATCTGTTACCTGTTATTACTAAGATGATCAATTCGTCACTACTGGGGGGTCATTTTCCGAAGGTATGGAAGGAAGCCCTTATTGATCCTCGTTACAAAAAAGCTGCAATTAATGACTTCACTAATTTTCGTCCAGTTAGTAACCTGCAGTATGTGTCGAAATTGGTGGAGCGTGTAGTATTTGATCAGGTACATGCACACCTTTCTGAACATGACCTCTACCCCTTGTTGCAATCTGCGTATAGACGAGGTCACAGCACAGAAACAGCCTTACTCAAGATATATAATGATATATTAATGGCAATGAATCGTCAGGACGAGTTTTTCTGCTTGTGTTGTTGGATCTGAGTGCTGCATTCGATACGGTGGAACATTCTGTGCTACTGTCTCGTCTGAGCACAAGTTTTGGGATCCGAGGTACAGCACTGGAGTGGTTTGCGTCATACCTATCGGGACGGTCTTAGCGTGTCTCACTAAGTGGCAAGTGTTCGGAATCTCTGAGGATAAATCAAGGAGTTCCTCAAGGGTCATGTTTTGGGCCGTTACTGTTTACTCTGTATGCCAGTAAACTGTTTGAAGTTGTCAAGAGACACCTGCCTAGCGTTCATGCTTATGCAGACGATACGCAGTTATATTTAGCGTTTAAACCTGGCTGTGCCTCAAGTACCGAGGATGCCGTTGCTGCTATGGAAGGGTGTGTAAATGAGATAAGAGCCTGGATGCTGTGTGACAAACTGAAGATCAATGATGACAAAACAGAGTTCTTAATAATAGGCACCCGTCAGCAACTATCTAAGGTTCATGTTGACTCGCTTGCAGCAGGCGATGCTCAAGTGTCGCCTGTTCTTAGGGACATGGATAGATAGTAACATGACTCTTCAAGTTAATATCAATAACACGTGTAAAGCAGCCTATTACTACATTACAAATGTAAGACGAATAAGAAAGTATTTAAGTAACCAAGCAACCCAGACACTTTGTCACGCCCTAATAATTGGTCGCATTGACTGTTGTAATAGTATTCTGTATGGGTTACCAGCTAAACAAATAGCAAAGTTACAACGGCTCCAGAATTCCGCAGCAAGACTTATTTTTAAGATTCCAAAGTTTTATCACATCTCACCAATTCTGTGTACGCTTCATTGGCTTCCAGTAGAATTTAGGATTCATTTTAAGATTATTATAATTACTTTTAAAGCGATCCATGGACAAGCTCGGGGATATATACAAGAACTCATTAGCAAAAGGGAGGAAGGGAGTTACTATTTGAGATCGTGTGCAATGGGAATCATGCTTCAAACGCCAAGAATTTTAACTAAAAAGACATTGGGTGACCGTGCTTTTTTAGCTGCGGCACCTAAACTGTGGAATGGGCTACCATCACAAATACGAAATGAGCCCAATTTTCATAGGTTTAAAGGTTTACTTAAGACCCATTTTTTTAGATTAGCTTTTTATTAGATTACATTAGTTTTTAGTATAATATTTTTAGTTATTTTCGATAACTTAGTAATGACGATAATTTACGTGTAATGCGCATTTGATCATATTCACATGTATTTTGCTCAATATAAATGTTAAATTATTATTATTATTATTATTATTATTATTATTATTATTATTATTATTATAAGACTGCAAGACTTATTGATATAGAAGACCATTGATCAGAATCGTGTGCTTTACGTTATCTGCATGGGAGATTGATACAGAATCCAATTTTAACTCTATCATACCTATTGAAATGTGCATGTGATTAAGGACAAATCTTTCTCTTCCTAGATTAAAATAGTAATTCTTCTTATCGTGGGTCATACACTTCCTTGTGCTTTTGTTTGGAGAAAATGGTGTTCAATCGATATCAAGTGATGATTACGTAATTCTCATTATTTGTCTGTTTCGTAACGTACTGGTTTTACAAGGAGAAGTTGCAAATTGATGAACTATTGTGGTGGTGAAAGGGTTGAAACAATACCCAAAAATGACGAGACAAATTCCTTAAATCCCAGACTTAAGTTGGACGAGAACTGGTTTGAAAATGGTCATTGCATAAAACAACTTTCCCAAATGCAAAAGTGATAAACTGTACTATTTACCATTTCCAGGACGTTCCGGTGAAAAAACGGAACGTCGAAAAAGGTAATCCTGTTTCTGATTCTTCGTGTAAATAGAAATGGGTTTCGCAAATGGTAAACGACAATCCCGGATAGAGTTTCCCAATTTTGAATTTTGTCTACTATTTCCCGAAACCTCTCACTGTTCGGTTTTCCCGTGTAAATGGTAAACAATCTAGATGCCCGTCGGAGACATAGGAAGGTTTGTTTCTTTCTTAGTTCATAACTGTTAGAAAACGGGCACTTTTGTAACTGCCTTGAATTTTTTATTAGGCTCAAGTCGTTTGCGTCCGGCTTGTTGAAGAAAACCATCAGTTTCCGCCTTCATTTAGATGTTGACAAAATAAGACTTGATTAAAAAGCCATTCCATGAAAGAAACAAAGCCTTAGGTTAAGAATATCCTACAGTTATCTGCCACAAACTTTTATAAATAATAGGAATAAATAGGACAGATGGTCACACCAGCGTTTCACCGACAGCAACAAATGCAGTATTTTTACCATTCAACCTTTTGACGTAGAAACGACGCAAGCGTATCCGGCTCGCACTGAGATTTAATTAGTTCAACAGTTTATAGGCCACTATAATAAGTCAAGCTCGATTGTTTTAAAAACTTAGGGCCCTTTGTTAATTACTTCGACAGGACTTGAAATTTCGTAATATTCCTCTGATCTTTATTTTAAAATCCTTTTCATATAAAAAGGAGCACACGTTCTCACGTTAAATCAGTAGAAATCAGGCGATGTTAGGAAATAACCAAACTGTCCTTTGAAATGAATCTTGAAAGTTGTATATGTATCGATTTTTGTAGTAGCACTTGCGCCCACTCACCCGTTACGCGACAAAAAGTACTGGCATGTAAATACAAATTTGGGCAGGTGAAGTCAGAATTTTATCTCTGTTCAGTCACGACATGCCAACATACATAGGCCGAGTGAGATAATAAACCGCGCTTTAATGACACATTTTATTGACAGTGGTAAGGAAAGGGTAAGAAACAAAAAAAATTGTATTCTAAAATAATGGCTAACAATATTCAGTATTTATACTTGTTTACAACTTGTCCTTTTTCGCTCGATTGGTCTTGCCGAGTCGCGCTTTGAACTAGAACTTTGAATTAGAACTATTGGTGAGAAAACGTGGATGTAAGAGGTCACTATGTGTTTGTGATCTTCTGTGGGCGGGAAATCCGATAGGATCCACGAGCTTCGTGGGTTGAAAGTACAATATAACGTAATCACGATTTAACAGTACTAGGGAAGGAGGCGACACTTGCGTTTACGTAGGGGAAGTCGACGCATATTGGAATAATCTAGTCTCATAAATCCATGTGTACGGTTTTGTGAAAATACTTTTTAATTTAATATCGTTATTCATTGGGTATTGTTATACGCGGTCATGCGATGAGCATCCGTGGGCAAACATGGAGTACGACGTCTTCGAACCCTCTGGTCGATGAAATACTTAGCAAGTACAACTGCAACCCTGACAGCGAGAACTACTTCTCGAAGATGACTAGTCAAACCTTGGCGGACAGGATAGTGGCTTTAAAAGGGCATGTATTCTCTAGTACAAATACAGGGTCTGGAAACGTAGTGCAAACCAATTACGACGAAGAATTTACTATGAGGCCAGACTCATCAAACAGTACCACTCCCTCGGACATTAGCAAACTAACGAATGGCGACCGAAAACAGAACGAGTGTGTTATCAGAGTTGACTTAAACAGGACTGTGAAAGACAGGCCTACTTGCGGAATCACCGGGTCTATTTTGCCTGTGTCGAGCGCCAGAAAGGACCGTGGCAGGATAGAAGTCAAGTCTACGACAAGCGGTTGCGGTTTCGACCGCTTCGATGGAAACGAGCAATCTGAGCTGGCGGGGGAAATTTCTGCTGTCCATTGTTGCAGCGATAAACTAAATGATAAGGAAGATATATTACGCTTAGATAATTCTAAGCAGATAACGCGTAACCCGTTAGTTGTAATTACGCCGGCCATCATGGAGGAAACGAACGCGGATGAGAATATCGACACCGTTAATACTAACGGTGAACTATCAAGCACGGCCATGTTGAAAGATCTTACAGACACATGTTCGCTATCGAGCATCGGTTCATGCTCGGAGAATGAGATTTTGACAGACGACGAACCTTCAGATGATGAAGTCAGGCCGTCCTCGGAAGAAAAGTCCGAGAAGGTAAGTTAATTCTTTGTTCAAGGATAAAAGTAGTGTGTATCTCCTTGTCTGTTCGCTAGTTCGTACAGGATAACTACGCATTCACGGAGTTAATGCTTAAGTTGGGTTTTTTGTGTTGAAAAGCGGCCGACATGTTTTATTACACCTTTTCTCAGAGCAGGGTAAGTTGATAATAAGCGGTCCGGAGATCGTCTAAATGTTGTAAAGTACTTAACGTTTACACAGTCCCTTTTAGTGTTTATTTGCTTTAGCTAAACGAAGGCTTCTTTTGTTGATGTTTAATAAAATATGTTTATGTCCGTTCTGTATTGCGAATAAAATGTTTATTGTCGACTCACTGGGTAAGTAGCCCTCAAATTTGACGTTAGTTTTCCAAGTAACGCTGTCACTTGAACGAAACATCATTTATTCATGTTGTGAGCAAAGATCGAGCCCTCATGCATTTACGCAGAGCGTTTTTTTCTGGCGTTTAAACTTTAGTACGTAGATTTTTGGACGTCGTTGCAATGGTCATTCGTCTTTTAGCTAACACAAAGTCTGTCGTTACTTCATGAAATCGAAGTTAAAATGTAAACATTACAACGAAATATTGCTTTAGGGTTTCAAGTTCCACTTGCCAAAATGCTTGCTAAATTATTTAAACCAATATAGATATTTACTACTCCTTCGGTTTGTTTTCACTTCCTAAAAGTTTTAGTTATTTTCCCCATACAAACAGATCTATAAGGGAAACCTTTCTTGACATTTCGTGATATTAGGTTCTATTGCTTCTTCGCCCGCAATTTTTAACAAAATTTCATCGTCCTCAATTCACAATAAGTGTTACTATAACAAAATTCTCAAATCTGATTGGCTATCAACTGCCCTGATTAGGACAGTACGCGCCATTACTCGCGCGCTTAAATGGCTTTTTTTTACTGCTAGCAAAAACAAAAGCCTGGAATTTCTTGTGTTTAGATTTTTAAAAAAGAGCTTTATTTATGATTACAGACAGAATTAAAATCAAAGTTATTTTTGGTGCGGTTTTCCATATGCGGTTTTGCAAAACGTATTACTCTGACTAGCCAGCGTGCATGCAGCACGTAATGTTAACCAATACAAGTAATTATTCAAGAAAAATTCTGGTCAACAAACATTCCTAGATGTTATTCTTTGATGACTTGACTTCTTTTGTCTTTCCAAGATCTTGCAAGTTCAGTGTCAAGTATATTGAAAAAGGTTATAGAAGGTTTATTGTTTTTGGTAAATGAATATGCAGTTTCTTTGAACCCTTTCTCTCCAAAGGTGGGTTTAAAATAAAACCAATATCAATAAATTTTTAAGCAATAATGTGTTTAGAGTTGTTAAGAATGTGAATTTCTGGAAACTGAGATGAACTCATAATTTTAAAACTATCTTTGTACACATGTTATAGGACACTGAAGAGTAGCATGGCTTTATTTTTTGTGTAATGAAAACTGCAAGTTAGCATAGTAAATTGCAGTTGGTGACTGGAGAAATAGAATTCACACTGTAACTTCAAGCTGTTATGCAGTTTTCTTATTTAGCTCTTATTAACTGTGCAGGAGGTCTCTATGAGAGAATTTTGACCAAGGTCGTGAGTACAGACTGAATGCAGTGAGGTCTGTACAGGTGACTGAGGTCAAGATTCTCCCATACAGACCGACTAAGCTTGGTTAACAAGATGTTAATATATGAGTGACAAGAACAATTTAATTTGTTTAATATAACTGGTTTGCACTAGCTGATATTTTTCTTGCAAATGCAGATGAGTCGAACTTAATTCTGCCAAGGCTTGCTTGTCCCCTATACTTTTTTCTCATCAGGCCTTTTTAGCACTCCCATAAATAAATATCATTAGAAGAAAAGAGTCAATATTTTTACATTTCAATTTGCTACTTTTCACCGTAAGATGTAACCGGTCTAGATGCCGGTCTAGATGAGAAAATCTACACCTCTTTTAATATCAGTTTCAGCCAGTCAGATTTGTGAATTTGGTAGTTCCCAGTCCTTGTGAGACACAGCCATATAGTAACACACAATTATACAGACTTCATGATTGCTTGCATTAATAACTGTGGAAAAACCTTAAGTACACTTGCTGCTAATGCCCTTTGTTTGGTTCATCTAATTTTCAGTAATGAAATTTATATTTCCCAAAGGCTAGATTTCCATATAACCCCATATTCATTATGTATGCTATACCTGAATTCTTTCGGGTAATGCACATACAAGCAATTCTTGTTTTTTTATTAGGAATGAAACAGAAGGGATACAGTATGCATAGTGAAGTACAGTGTTTGGGGTGATATAAAAATCTAGCACTCTCATATTCAGAAGGCCAGGATCTAGCTGCCTGATTTTCTTACCCATTTATTGTGAAAACATAAGGAAACATGCCTTGTGAGAGAAAATTTGAAGTTTAAGCTTAATATTATAACTTTAAACAAATTTCCCTTCATGCTCAGATATCTTTAATTTATTGTCTCCAAAGTGTTGTGACCTCTCTTTGTATTTACTACTTGACTTTTACTATTTCTACCGTAATGAGCTATTTTGTGTACATTTCGGTATCATATTTTATTCCTAAGAAGATTCAAGGACTTATATTATGGCTTTAAGTTAATGTGTTTTTCTTGTTGTGCCCAAACCAGGCACCTAAAAATGTTAATAATAATAATTGATATAGTGAAACAATACTGCATGACAGGCATTGATACAATTATTATTACTAACAATAACAATACACGTAAGTTACTAACAGTGGCATTTAGGCTAGCCTCTGTTATGGCTATTACCTGCTGTGACATTGCCAATATGTTTGTTGATATGTGATGCATTTAAACATACAGTACCTTAGACCAGTTCAAATGGTAGTAGTAATATTTGATTAAATATCTGTCAAATGTAAAATTGTTTATAATCAGCTGCTCAGGAACTAAGCAAGTATTAAGAATGTTGCTGATATGATATCACAGATTTAAAAATTTATGATCATTAAAAATGATGTACTTTGGGTTGATTTAAATTTATTATGATTAATTTTTTATTAAATTTTTGGTCACACACTGACAGATCGTGAATTGAGCCAAATGTTTTGTGTGAAAGGTTAGCTCAGATCTTCAGCTATGACACCTGTCTTTAATTTCTTGCAAATTTTTCTTTGGCACCTGATTGGCCATTGAAATATGAGCCTTGATGGAATGTTTACAGAGAGCACTTAAAATGTGCATTTTCCTTTGTGAATTGTTTATTACAGGCTTTGAAATAATGAGAGCTACATTCATCCCAGTGTAAAATGCTGCCTTTAACCCTTTCACTCCCAAGGGGTCTCCATTTGACGAGTAAAATCGTCTGGCGTTAGACAGAGTAAAATCTATAAAGTCACTCTTGGGAGTGAAAGGGTTAAGGGAGATAGTTTTTAACCCTTTCACTCCCAAGGGGTCTCCATTTGACGAGTAAAATCGTCTGGCGTTAGACAGAGTAAAATCTATAAAGTCACTCTTGGGAGTGAAAGGGTTAAGATCAAAATGAAGGCCAAATTTGCAAATGATCATTTGTTTCAAGTTTGAAGTTCTACTGATTCTTCAATTTAGCTGGGAGGAAGCACGGGATTCCTTACGGATGACATCTACCATCATTTTTATTTCTATCATCATCATGTTAATCTGACAGGTGCTTACTGTAATTAATTGTGGACGTAATAGATTTTTCCTTTATGCGAGAGCGAAATAGTGATGTAAAATATATAATTCTCCCTCTGTCCGGTTCCTGTTTTCTGTAACTGATCATCATAACAAAAGGTTTTTTTTACGGAAAGGTCGAATTTGTCACGTAGAATTTTCAAGATAGCTGGTTTAAATTCCAGGTATATAGCAATAATTGTGTAATTTGTATTTTAGAGATACAGTGTTTTGATTAATTTTTTTGCCAAACACAGACATTTGAACATGCACAATTTTACTGTACTTGTAATTTTTGAGGCAGTATAAGTACAGCAGGGTCTGGTAGGGGGGTCCTGATCCCGCACTCCAACTTCTTTTTCAAGAGAATCCTGCATCCTGCACTGTTTTCATCTTTTCAATCAAACAAGCTCTTTGGTTTGGTTTGGTTTGATTATTGTTCACCTGGCAGAATTTGCTTTTGTTGCTGGTACGTTTATCTGGGTTGTGACGATTTCCCAAATTCCCAATAGACTGGCTAGAAATCATGTATCCTGTGCAAAGATTCAGGGGAATCCGGCCTCCTGGTGAGCAGTCAGTTCCCGAATCTCGTCAGTAAATACACCATGTTTTGATTGAATCCTGGATCCCGGGAATACCCTTTCAGACCCTGGTACAGAAATAGTGTTTTTGGAGAACGTAAGCAAATAGCAAAGTTGAATACTTCAGGTTGTTTTCCAGAATAGTCTCCCTTGGTACCAATTTGTTTTCAGTTGTTTTAGTTAATTGCATCTCAAGGGGCTCAAAACATAAATTGTTCAGACCTAAAATTTTACTCCAGTGAGACTGGTAGTTTATAGATTACAGCTAGAATACCGTAATTTAAAGTTAGAGCTGTGGTTAGATTGCATTCACCTGTCAACAGTAGGGATAGTTGCCTAAAATATTTGCATTAAGAATTGTACTAAGCCATACTGCAAAATGATAGGCAGTTGCAATTCAACAAGGCATCAAACCCCCCAAACATTTCCAAATATCCTTTGGTTGTAGAGTTTTTAAGTGAGAATAGTAAGCCTGTGATTTGTTTAACTGAGCTTTTAAAAACCGTAAAATTTTTGTTGTCCCCTGGATCCATGATTAGAAATTTATGATGCTGAAACTACTTTTTTTAATGAAGAAAGTGAGATTTGGGCTTTTTGATCACACCATTCTACACTTATAGTTGTGGCCTAAATGTTAAGCCATAGTAATTTTGTGCAGCATACAAGGGAAATGTATATGTTGCAGTTCAATTTTATCCTTGGTTGAAATTTTTATTTTCCTTTGTTTCAAACTCATTACCATACATTGCTATAACAAAAAGCAAAGGGAAATAAAATTTAAACCAAGCCAAAAAATGAACCACAACATACATCTACCGGAACGGAAATATGATACATTTATTTGCCTGATTAAAGCCAGGTGTTGTTCCAGAAGAGAAGGTGGAATTATGTTCAGTTTAATTAATTATGGAAAGAAATCCTGATTTTAAGCATCAGAATTGCAAATTTTGTATGTTTTGATTTTATATGGTGTACATATTCATACCATACTCCCAAGTGAGTCACACATTGAACATTACATGAATAACTTTTTGTTTTTTCACTCCTGTCAGTCAGTAATTGAGTTGTACTAACTTGGAATCTTAAGGCTTACATGTAGGATCCTTTCTTGAGGCTCCATTAGGGTAAATGCTGATTGGTGATGCAGCGTTTACTCGTTTAGTCCTGTTTTAATTTTACAAACTGACCAGAAATAGATGTTACAAAAACAGTAACGAGGCAACAGGAAATCCCATGACATGCAAGCCGTTTGCAAAATTCGCTGATTGAAAAGATTTCAGGCAAGGCACACTGTAGTATAGTCATTTCGAATGGAACATTGACCAAATGAAGGAGCTAAATCTGTGGTGAGGAATTTTCAAAACGTTTAAGGTTTAACACGTCCCAGAGTTAAATAATTATGCACAGGTGTACTTTGCTGTTTTTTAAACTTCTGTGGAAAACTTTCATCACCATTCACCACAATCATACATCGAATGAAGATAAGTTTTTACAAGAACTTTTTCAGTCTTTGGGTGTAACTGCTATTGTGGACTTTATGATCTGGATGAGTGGAGCTAGTTTTGTCCCATCACAGCTGACTTGATACAGTTCCTATATTGATGTTATTGAAGTACCCTTGGTGAAACATCTGTCACTTTTCCTTAGTAATGTGTAAAAATTCTTGCTTGAGACTTGAATTACATTCTTCTTTCCTCATTTATTCACTCGCTTTCATTGAAAACTTACTACTTCATGGACTTCAAGCCATTTTGAGAATTTTAAGAGGTACACTTTGTTTTTTTTTGGGTGTGTGTGTAATGTTTATCAGAGCTTCAGAAATTTTGGCATGCAGAAGTCAGAATTCTTTTCTAGATACAATACATACCCCAAAATAACCTACAATCGAAGCCTATTCAGCTTTCTTGGATGTTGCCAGTATGGTATTTTCCATTTGCTCTTGCATTTCTTCCTCCATTTTTGCCAGATTTTTCAGCTTTGCATCACTTGGCGTACCTAATCGTTTTCCATGTATGCATGGTTGAAACATTGTATATGAGCTGATAACCAACATTGAGCAATCCAATCAGAAGCATAGAAATGCAATATTCCAGGTTGAAAATTTAATAATGACAAATAGTGTGTTTGCACAGGATATCACGGCAGCCATGTTGGTGTTCCCAAACAAAGAAAACGCAGCCATGTTGGTGTCCCAAAATGATCCTCCAGGAATTAAATTCTTTTCTTATGCAAAAATCTTCTTCTGTTTCCATTAAAAACATGGTTGCTGATCACGTGAGTGAAAAGGCTCTATATTAAATGTGTGCAATGTTAACCAAGAGTTGATTGTCTGGGTGCAGGTAGATGTAGTTCTTAATTAAGGACTTTTGTTGTCATGGACTGACACTTAAAAAACCCAAGCGGAAGTCCACATCAGAGTTGTACAATTCTCATAGCAACATGCTGGCCCCCTGCAAACTCTCACAATGTTCTTGTAAAGGGTTGAACGTCAAACAGGACCCTCTCTTATGTGCCATACTCATTATGTTTTATAGATAATTTTAAGCCAAAGAAGAGTCCATGACTAATTTACATTTGATTTAAATATTAGATCATTATTGACAGCTACAGTGTTAAATAGTGTACAATTGATAAGCAGGGGTGTCATTGGACATTCATAAAGTTGGATTGGAAGAGAATATAGCCACCAGTAGAATGTAATCTTCAGGGTGTTCATTAGGCATCGGAGATTGGAGAATTCTCCGGCTACTGCAAAGAATTCTCCAGCTACTATGAAGAATTCTCCGGTCAAATTTAGATGAATCCCTGTTAGCGGGGTTGTTTGTGTCGCCCGTCTGAGTTCAAACCTTGTCACGTCGCAATTTCGGAAGGTTCACAGGTCGCTGTCGTAATTTCGTGTGCGCGGCTCGTCGTTCATCATCAATTCAGCTCCTTCACCGTTTCAAGTCCCTGTCGCTTGTCGGAATTTACCCCTAACGGCGCCTCTTAGATGGCCTCAGCTAGTTTTAAATTCAGACATGGAGTGCTTTATTACTAATTTACGCAATTCTCCTGCTGCTACAATTGTTATTGAAAACACTGAACCTTGTCTTGGGCAGTCTATGGTAGTGAAAAGTGATAGGTTTAAATATTTGCCTTCATCATGGCATGTAGTAGCACAGTGCAATACAATACAATACTTTATTTATACATGTGACACCAAGGAGCTCCTAAGTGCTTGTTAAAACGTGTACGTGTGCATGACATATGAAACCAGAGGTAGAGATAGACCACCACACCGGGAACTACTTCTCCTACTCTTTTCGAAGAGTGTGTGGGTTCTTTAACATCCCACAGATTACAAGGAACAAGTATGGTGAGACGGGACCTTCATTTTATCGTCCTTAGCCGAGAAGACTAGAAAATCTAACCGTTTGCAGATGTCATTACAAAGGAAGCACTTTCTCCTCAGTTATTTAAAAACCCTGAGTGTTGGTCCAGCAATTAGTGTATTAACTAATTCATAGGTAATTTTTTCATCTGTTTGTTTTTCTGTAGCTCCGTTCTCATTGGAAGAAAATCCGTAACATGATACACTGGTCTCCATTTGTACAGAATTTCAAAAAGAAATATCCTTGGGTTCAGCTGGCTGGCCATCAAGGTTAGTTCTTTCATTTGTAACATCAAATACTTTCTGCAATCATTTTTATATTGCAAGACTGAGTCATTTCCCTTTGTACACAAGAATCCAAAATATAAATATCAATTGAATTTGTAAAAGATGTCTCTTGATTGCTTTCACTGAAGCTGTTGGAAGATGAATTTCAGTTTTCCCAACTCCTCACATTTTGTTAATGCCTGCACCAATTGTTAACTATGGTGTCTTAAGATTCTCTTTGTTGGAACTGTACATGTATAAGATGTGCAGTATAGTATTAGAAGCAAAAATGAGTGATATTGGGATTTCGAGTTTTGCAGGGCACTTTTAGTGACCCTGTATAAGCATGGGCTCTTTAACCTTTCAATTTTCCCCTGAAAGGTTTTTGGTACAAAAAAAAAAAAAAAAATCTCATTTCTTCCCAACAAACTTAAAGACAAATTACCAATAGTATGACCATTTGAAAAATGTAAGTTTGCAGCTTTTTACATGTAGCCGAGGATCTTTTGTTTTGTGGCAATGTTTTTCATGACTTTTGCAATAATTTATTATACATATATTCAGGCCTTCTGACAGGGTGTGGGAAAAAAAAAGAATATTGTGCAGGTTTTGGGAGGCAAATTGTGTGATAAAAACAGCGATTGTGCAGGAATTGTGCGGATTTCTCAATTGTTTTGCTAGGTAAATAGCCTAAAAAGTTTCTTTAAACCTTGGCAATCGATGGGAATACTGATTTAATAAGATTCTTGACCAAATCTTTCCATATTGTGCGGGATTTTGCGGATTTTCAGAAATTGTGCGGGATTGTGCGGCTTTGATTGAATTGTGCGGCTTTGATTGAATTGTGTGGTCCCGCACACGCGCACCCTGTCAGAAGGCCTGTATATTGTTACTAACACTTTTATGAACTATATTGTAGGATGCTTCAAACCTGGAGAAAATGGTATGATACTTAAGAAGTCAACAGAAAAGGAAAGAGAATGTCTTACCAAACTCATGACTGATATTCTGAGACCTTACATTCCTGAATACAGAAAGGAAGTTGAAAAGGGTGGGGAACGTATCCTTGACAACATTACATAATATTATTCTTTGTTCTTTTTGGGCTTATGTAGGTCATGGACTTTTATGGAGAACTTGGATTTACCTGGCTCAACATTATTTGACCATTGTCATTACTTCATAACATGATATAATTCACTATTCCACACAGCTATTTGACTGTGATATGGTAAATCAAACACTATTAACTTATTAATTCCACCTGCTTTATAGTGCTTAATGTTAAGATATTTAGTTATACTGCAAGTTGCTGTGTGCTTAGCATCAATGAAAATCCCTTAGTTTAATGTACCGGTATGTATACTGTATTTTATAATGACTGACTCATCTTATTTTAAAGTACTGTATTTTGAAAATACAGGAGCTTAGTTTTGATTATAATCATAAGCCAAGGGTTTTCCTTGAAAAATTGTCCTTTCTAGGGATATGCAATGCCAAATGTTTATTTCTGTTCCTTTTTTTCTAACATTAAGCTTCAAGGTGAGGCTTTCCTAGAAAAAAAAATCAATGTTCACTGAACGTTTTTTAGCCTCTATTTGGTTGTACCAGATCTGTTTTTCAGTGGCCACTGCATGTCCACCTTTATCAGAGATAGAAATCCACTGAAATGTAGATAGATAAACTTAGTAGATGTTGTTTTACATTTGGACCAATAATGATTGAGATAACTGGAACATTACACACCATCTGTTGTTTTACCTTAATGAACCTAACTACAGGGTACCTTGAAATGCAAGATCTGCTTCAAGATTTTGATAGTCCATCAGTAATGGACTGTAAAATGGGTGTCAGGTAGTGCTCGAGGTTCTTGTTTTAGTTTTTTGTCTTGTGTCAAAGACCTGTATGTACAAATACCTTCTGCTTATATTTAATAAAATTTGATGACCGTTTTTTGCAAACAGAACATATCTTGAAGATGAACTTACAAAGTCAAAGACAAAACTAAGACGGGTAAGTGCAGTTTCATTTTTTGGTTAGGATTTAAAATACTCTGGGGAAAACCTCTATTGACTTTAATAGTAGCTTCAGTGCTAAAGATAATTAAATTATTATTAGTAAATGTTATTTAAAAAACTAGGGGTAACCAATAGTGCAGGCAATAAAGTGGATAGGAAATACAATTATTGTTAAGCACCACTGTTACATAATGGAAAATGCCAGTAAGACATGTTTGATGTGTGTAGTGGAACCCTGCTATAACGAAGTGCCAATTGGTACCAAAGAAATTGCTTGTTATGGCCAAGACCCCGTTATCACGAATAATCAGGTTAACAGCAAAAGTATTCATTATAGTGGGGTTAGTTAATTTATAACAATTATCAAAAATTTAATACTGTAGGCAGAGAACATTCTTTTTATTCATCTGATACTGTAAACTGTGTGTACACGTATTTGTCAAAACAGAATTAAAACGAGCTGTGATTTCTGCTCAAATCTGTTGTCTTAACTGACTGCTGCAAGTGATCAAATTATTTGTTATACTGTAGCAGGGTAAAATGTGCATTGGGACAGTGAAAATCTGTCTGTTATAGTAGGGATTTCGTTATACTAGGGTTTGTTATAGGGAGATTTGTTTCCACATATTGGTTGTGTTTTCACTAGGACAATTTTAGCTAGTTAAAGTCAGAAAAGTCCGGAAATACAGTGAAAACACTTTGTCTAGTGTTTAGCGAGTTAACAGTGCCAACTGTTTTCACAAGGAAAAACAACGGGTTTTCTCGCCTTTTCGACAGGAAACTCACGCAGAGTTATACTACCTCGCAAGATGGTTTAACTTGTCCCGACAAATACCGCAGCCAATTGCATCGCGTGTAGTGACAGATACCTGCCAAAACAATCTGGCAAAATTATTTTCCAGCCGCTCGCCTCGTGGTTCTTCCGAAACAAAACCACGTATGCTTGTAAACATGGCTGACGAATTGCAAAACTCTTCCCACTTCTTTCACCGTTTTTCAATTTAGATGCTCAGATGCCTCTCCAGGGCCTTACTTGTTTCACAGCGTCGGCATGCAGAATCAATTCCCGCATTACGGGCAAGCAGCAGTTCTTCTAAGTTCCTGTGCCACATGCGTCACCCTAGACAAGCTCAGTCCCCCCGCATCTGCCGAGACATTAATCGCATCCTCTCAACGAAACTCCTTATCTTTCGCAAAAATATAGCGAGAATCAGTACTAGTGAACTCATTAGAAGCGCTTCCTCTCCCGCCATTTTTTAAAGTTGTGCGGATTTGTAATTTGAATCTTGTGAGTTATTAGTGGCTTAAAATTTCCCAGTAAAAACAGATGTTATGTTTAACTAGCTAATGTCGGTCTGTAAACAAACACCTAGGGAAAATGTTCAGCTAGTTAATCGGCCTAGTGAAAACGCAGCCATTTTATAGTAATTCTGCCGGGCTTTCAGCCTTTGTTCGTTATAACAGGGTCTTCATTATAGTGGGCCTCATTATAGGAGGGTTCCACTGTAAAACAAAATTTGTGACATACAAGAAGATCCTTTATGAATCCAGTATCAGCAGAAAAAATTGGATTGCAATGAAATCTTGATTGTGAAAATGCATTGGATCATGGTTAAATTGAACAAAATAATACTTAATTGGCTTCGTGAAGATTAGTTGCTTGGATTGCAGTGCTAACAGTAACAAGTGAAGCGGGCATGACTCATATCAGATAGCAAACTGCAGTATATGTGACTGTGTAATCATGCTTGGAAACCGCTGCACTGTACATGTATGTCTGTCCCTAACGTTATCGAGAGAGGCCAATACCCTCTTGTGGTCTGTGTGATATTTTGCTTGACTACCAACAGAGCCACTAGGCAATTTAGTATTATAATATTATGAGTGTGTTATTGACCAGGCTTGTTTGGTCAAGATGGCTGCATATTGGCCAAGATCTTTTTGCGTTTGTCTCCATCTTTAGTGAACTGGCTTGGTCAATAAACAATTTATTGTGTAGCCATTTTGTTTTGTTGGCTTTTATATGGGCAAAGGTTATCCCAAGCACTATGTCTTCCCTGGTTCTGTAGCCAATCACAACTGAGGATTCACCTCATCTTTCTTGCTCATGAAAGCAACCATTATAATAAATCATATTAGTGACCATGCAGTTAAATTTGTAGGTTTAACTATCCAAGATTCATAAATACTTTTGCTGAAGTAGTCTTAGAGGTTGAATACCAGTAAGCATAACAATGTAGGCCAGTGTTTTTTGCCAAGTTGCTGTTTCTTCCATGAACCAGTGTTTAAGACTTTTTGTTCACTTAATTATATAAAGGATCTGTTTCAAAAGATGATAGAAATTGATCCAAATGAACCCACTGAAGAAGAGAAGAGGGAAGGAGGTGTTACTAAACCACGGTATATGCAGTGGAGAGAACGACTTAGTTCTACAGCTAGTCTGGGCTTTCGAATAGAAGGGATAAAGGTTTGTTTGTGACCTACTGGTGACTGCAAAGAACATGTACTGTACCATTAAAATTGTTTATTCAAAATGTTTTCTCTCTTAGGGCAGTTTGCTTGTCACAAATGGCAATAAGCCAATCAACTGTTATCTTATGATCAAATTAATGTGGATGGCAGAGCCTAATTTAATCTGGGGGTGGGGCTTTGAATGGGTACCAGATGGTTACATTATTTTGTAAGGGATCTGTGGGTCATTGCCCCCAGAAAATTTTCAGTATTCTTCATTGGATATTTCTGGAAAAATATTGACTTGGTTAAAGTGTAAAATGAGCTTGCACTTTAAGTACTTAATGTAATATTGTGTAGATTTTGTGGACTTGATACATATTGTTCAGCCTTTCATGATATGACTTTTTTTAGTTAACTAACTTGCATTTTTACACAAGCTCACCGTGTGCTCCTCTTGATCACCCACATCAAAATCAAATGTCATTGTCATAATAAAGGTTGGTGTTGGTAGGGGGGTTAAAGCTTCCCCCCCCCCCCCCCATCTTCAGCTCTGCCATCCCTGATGGAAATTAATGTATTTAAATCAGCGATTGTTAATGTACCTGCATTTACTGTCAGCACAGTAGATTAAATGGTGGCTGAATTTCACACTATCCCTGTTTTTTATTGCAGCAAGGTGACCAGAAACCTAACAAAGATTTCAAGAAGACAAGAACAAAAAGTGATGTGGATAAAGTGTTTACAAAGTTTATAGAAAATGATGACCAAATACGAGTAAGTTATGCCTATGGTTTCTTTAAGAGTGAATTTGCACGAGTCACAAGCCCTTTGTACAGTATATAAGCAGGGCAAATCCCTGTTTCTATAGCATATATCACCTGAATCAGATGTAATAGTGAGTATGTTGAGTCAAGTTTCCTGGTGTGGAATTTATCATGGGATACCAGGGAAAACTGGATTATCCCAGCCGGGGTTAGTGGAAATGTGGTGAAGTAAGATAGGATCTATTCTTAGCAACGACATCTGTTGCCTTGGGTGAGATAGTTGGTACCCCAGGTAGGAGTCATGGCTTAGGACAGTTTCTACATTGTGGGTAGAACAGTTGGTATCCAAAGGTGGGATGTTTTGTCTTGTAGAAATTAAGAATCTGCTTTATGCAAAGGAAATCATTATGGTAACTGATGTTCCAAACTGACTGCAGTAGAAGTACGTAATTAAAACACACATTATTAATTAGGAAGGATGCAATAGGTTGCAGTGTGTGCAGGCTCCTTGTCATCGTTGTGATTGTTTATATAACGTGCTTTCAATTGGGAATCCAGATTTTGGATTTTGCAATGAAACAGAAAATCCAAAAAATGGATTTTGACTCCGAGAAATCTGTCTACATTCAAGAAATCCAACTCCGGATCTCATGGATTTCCTTCTTTTGCATTTTTTTTTGGGAAATCTGAAAAGGGATTTACAAATTTTTCTTATAGTCATGAGCTTGATAAGGGATCATCTCTGGGTAACTTCCAAGTAGATCTTCAACAAAAGAAACACTCTCTCTGCTCATGCAAAAATGACTGAGAAAACAGTTGGGACTATAGCTTGGTACTACCATCTCAAAATAGCCAATGATTTTTACTTGATTCAAGGGAAACCTGTGGTTTCCAATCATGGCAAGTAGCAGAGTATCATCTTAGTCTTTATTATCCATTTCTTCCAGTTTGCTTTCAATAGTATTATCTAACAGCTCTTCAGAAATAAGAACCATCATATAGTCAGTGGCCTCTGCCTTTGCTCTGCCATGTTGCATGACTGCAAGACTGCTGATCACGAGAACAGTTGTGCAAATCCCTTTTTGGATTTCCCAAAAAAAAATGTTAAAGAAGGAAATCCATTAGATCCGAGGCTAATTGAAATCCACCTTGAAGACAGATTTCTAGGAGTTGAAATCCGTTTTTGGATTTCATGTTTTAATTCAAAATCCAGATTTCAAAATCGAAATCTGGATTTCCCAATCGAAAGCATGCATAGTCAAATTCCATCTTGATTTCATTTGGCAAATGTGTCTAAAGCTTCAATTTGTAATTTACGAAGTGTGATTGTACTCGGGTAGTATTAATCCTGCAGGATATTGCAGTAATTAACTGTTAGTTAGTGTTGTCTATTCTGATCAACCAAACAATATTTGTACTTTTACAGAAAAAGTATATACGAAGATTAAAAGCTATAAGGGCAACTCTAGAGTCTTCATCATTCTTCCGATCACATGAGGTATGGTGATGATATTCATAATTCACATTTTTCTGCTACTGAGGATAACTTAATATGTAACTTAACAGTTCATTTTGAAATGAAACCTACTTGATTTGCCTTAATGTGACTGTATTAGATTTAATTTCAATGTTCTCTCTTACTTATATGGCAACATTTCTTTATTCTGTAAATCCTCTATTAAGCTACCCCCTCAAATAAGCTGCATCCCACAAATGAGCCACCCCCTCCCATGAAGAAAAAATATCATTTGCAATTCCTTGGAGGGGTGAAGTGCCATGATTCACTCTTGACTGAGCAGTTTATCTCGTGATGTTACTGCACCATAGATTTGGGGAATAATTAGCATGAAACCATGAGTTCCAAGACTTTGGGTAGCCTGCTGGCCAGCTCTCCTGTAGGTTTGTGCTGCAATTTGTATTTCTGGAGTTTCAGGATTCTTGCATCACTAACAAGGGCGAATCTACAAAAATAAAAATCTTTATTTACAGTAAAGCTATCATACTGCATTTGGCTATATTTATAAGGCACTCTCCTCCAATAAGGCACTCCACAAATGTATCTTAGATTAATAAGCCACACATGGTATTTCAGTGTATAAATGCTTTTTGTTTAAAGTCAAAGCATCATCGGCATGACTCAGTATTAATTGTCTAACTGCCGTTTAGGTAATTGGCAGTTCGCTGTTGTTTGTCCACGATGCAAGTGGCAAGGCCAGCATTTGGATGATTGACTTTGGAAAAACAGTGCAACTTCAAGATGGGATGTGGCTGGACCACAGGAACCCCTGGAAAGAAGGCAACCATGAAGATGGCTATTTATGGGGCTTAGACAATATGGTAGACATCTGGTCGCAAAGATAACAGGTTATCGGCTAATGTCAGTCCTGTACAGTTGGTGGCCTGGTAATATTATGGCCAGTTTAGTCTTGAGGACAATTTAAGATAAATTCTTCTCATACATGTGGTATGAGCCTGTAGAAACTATGTCATCCATCAAATCAAAGTTCCACATGTACATACTTCAATGCTGAAATTTAATGATTTCACTTCAAACACATCACTGTATTATTATTATCTCTATTGGGTGTCATACACCAGTCATCCTTAAGCCAGTTTGGACATTTGGGCATTAAATCCATTTAAATCTTTCACTCCACAGATCAAAATACCAGTTTTCCTTTACCGAGACCCATACATTCTTTTACATGTTAAATTGAAGAATTTGGTGTTTGATCTATTGCAAGTCATTGATTTGATAATTTTCTCAATTTTAATCACCTGTTCGCTTTATACAGTACTATACTTGCACTGTTTTGAAAAAAAACTTACATTTTGAACGTTTTTGGTAGTAAGAGGGTATAATTCCTTGCATCAAAATATTTCTTTTCTGTCATATAAGTACCATTTACCTGACATGATGTCAATTAAGATTGTAAGGTTAAGTTTCATATTGATTTTAACTTCAACTGGTTTTTGGTCCCAGTAGTGATCAGCTTTGAATTTTGCCTTGTGATATACCATATATACCTGTGTATAAGTCAACCCCCAATTTGTGATGCCCAAAACTAGTTTTTCTTAATTTCTAGGCAAGTTTGTCTTGGAAAACTTATCTTGTATTTCTTAGAATTTTCTTTGAGCTACTGTGGATATGTGAACAAATCACAGCAAGTTTCAATGTGAAGTTTAATATTATTGCACATATATACAAGTGTTTAACATGGTTTAGTAACACATGTGTATGCAGTCACCAGAAGTACAGTACATGTACCATTTACGATTTTGCCAGAATATTCATTAAATCCTTTCGTGAACCCTTGGTTTATGATATTAGTTCTCCTCACTGCATGATCTCTTTGTGCTATGTCTAAGGTGTTTATCATTGCTTTCTCCCCTTAACCACACAGTCCTTCCTTTACAGATATACAGAGGCAGTCAAGATTTGCAATATATGTCAAAATGTTAACCCTATGAGTTTATTATAAGATTATATTAACAGTTTACAGAGAACAAAAAAATTTTCCACTTACCAGTATCATTTTCAGTCAGTTGTACACTTACATACTTGACTGTAGATCCAAGATTTTTTATTAATAATGACTATTATCGTGTACTTTAAAGAATTGAATAAATGTGCATGTCATAGAACGTTGTATCTTTTTTTAAATTATAATTTGTATAACACACATTTATCTTATTGTTACTTATTTTGGCAGGAGTTGAATTTCACGATTTTCAAAACAATCACGAAATTAAATCGCGAGAATTAAACATCTGACATTGAGTGCCCTGCTATATAATTCTTTGATCAATTTTAACATCAGTTTTCTACATGGTTTTCATGACGGGACGCACTGTGTTATCAAAAGATGGGAGGAGGCAGAAGTTGCTGGGTATTAAAGACTTGGACAGCTCTTCCTTCCAATGATGCATTTAAATAAACTGAGTACATGTATGTCCTTCAGCTGTAAGTGCAATTCAACAGTGTTGTTTAGTACTCTTATATAGCTCACCTTGGTTTCAAACAACATGATCATACCATATGCCGTAGAATTCCGAAAGTGACGGCCCCCGTTACGTTCGGATTAATTAGCAGGCAAAAGGGGCCGCTACTATCGGATAGCCGTTTTTTTCGGATCGTTAAAAACGTTTATACGGTAATTCACAGTCATTTAAGACAAAGAGAACGCTTAATCTGCAATAAAAGTTTTATTTGTGTACGTTACTCACTACCCACAATAAATAAAACAGGCCCCAAATGTTGGTACTGTAGGACGAAAGTCGTGATGGGTGCACTATATCGTAATGTAACTAATCATTGTATTTAACACAGTTTCAAGAAAGATTCAGTCATGTTCGAAATATTTCACAAATAACTCTTCGCGTTGTTCAGTCCTGCACGCTGCACTGCGCTTGAGATCAGGGAGTTTCTCTATTAGAGACTTCTTTAGACCTGGAAGACCTGTGTTTTCAAAAAATTTCTCGAAAAGCAAGGGGTCTCTAGTCCTCCTCATCGGAGACACTTTTTCGTTCCAGTTACTTGTTACAGGCATTAAGCCTTTCAAATCGCATTGACGTACATCGATCTGGAGTACTGCTTGAGACGTTAGGTATCAAATAGTTGATTGGGTATCTTCGAAGATCACCTGCTTTCCGGGTTCAATAACAAGATAAGAAATAGGCACCCATTAGGTGCATGCGACTACTGAGAAGATGTGCAAGGGGAAAATATGGAAGTAGAGTACCGTAAATGGTCTAATAAACGGAGGGGGCGTTGATTAAATTTCACGTGTCCGGGGGGGGGGCGTTTAAAAGATAAGAGGCGTTTAAAAGAAAGGCGTTTACTCTAATGACTATAACATGGTAACCTAAATACGGTATTATAATAACCTAAGTGACAGAGCTTTAGCAGACTTTCTAAACCGTCCGCTGATAAGTCTTAACCGTCTACAAATCCATAACGGTATGTGGTACATACAAAACGGCGGAAACGCTGGTAGTTCCTATAGCTTCCTGTTTGGAACTAGGCAAAAATTAGAACACTGTCCAGATTATAAAATAGAGCTTCATGGGAAAAACATTGACAGAGTATCAAGCTTCTGTTACTTAGGGGTAACACTAGATGAGAATCTTTCATGGAACGAACATGTAGAATTGATTTGTAAGAGAGTAAGAAAACGTCTCGGCCTGCTGTCCCGCATACGACCCTACCTTACTCTAAAAGCTGCTAAATGCGTATATAATTGTTTAGTTCAGCCGATTTTTGATTATACTAACACGGTATGGAATGGGCTGTCAATTGGTTGCAGTAACAGCTTGCAACGTCTGCAAAACAGAGCAGCACGCATTATACAAAGGAGGGCAACAACCGAAGGATCTTTTAAAATGTTAGGGTGGGTGGATTTGGAAACCCAAAGAAAAGCCCACAAATGCATTTTAGTTTTTAAATGTTTAAATAATTTAGCTCCTCCATATTTGTCGGATTATTTTATTAGAAATTGCAACGTTCATTCTTACAACACGAGGAAAAGGAACGACATGCACTTGCCGAAACCCAAGTTAACGCTAGGGAAAAGGACTTTCAGATACTCTGGTGCGCTTCATTTTAATAATTTACCCACTACAATAAAAGAAGCAACATCGCTCCCCATTTTTAAAAATCTTCTTAGACTTTATTTTAGAGAGTAGTTTTTTATTTTTAATTTTTTAAAAATAATTATATTTCATTTGTATTTTTTAAGCGCTTTATATATAGAAATTTAATGTAGTCTTAATTTACGCATGGCCCCTTTTGATACCAGCCAAGTGCTGATTGGGCCACCCTGCCTAAATAAAGTTGACCTTTACCTAGCTCAATGTCAACATCCGAGTCCTCGTCGAGCACCATGGTATTGTCATCGCCAGCCTCTTCAATGTCTGAGTTAGTTATTGCTTGAAATGGGTCTGGAAGAGTTGGCTAATCAAGCACGGCAAGTTGTGCCTTCAACTGCTCTGCTCCTGCTTTGCACGGTTGGCCATTATTGGGGACAGGTACTTCACCGGATTGGCTTTGCGTTAGATACTTACAAGGATAACTTGTGTCTTTGGCATTGTATTGCGGTGCATCAAGGCGCTAGAGTGGTCGAAGGA
This sequence comes from Ricordea florida, assembly GCA_949710005.1. Taxonomy (NCBI): domain Eukaryota; kingdom Metazoa; phylum Cnidaria; class Anthozoa; order Corallimorpharia; family Ricordeidae; genus Ricordea; species Ricordea florida. Next base: position 20,061,648 of record OX453284.1, read on the forward strand.
CAATGGGAGCGCATGAGCTCACCAAAGGTTTCTTTAAACTCTCCAAGACTCTAAACGACATCAGGACAAGATTCCAAACGAAAAGGACTCCAGGGACGTCGTTGGATGTATTGGGTCAGGTTGACAGATACTTGAATAAGGGAATGCTCTTCTCGAGCTGGCTTGGTATCCGTGTTGATAAGCCCGAGCGCACTGTCGACGGGGAAGCGGTATGGCATCTTTCGCGTAACCCCTCATCCAAGCTGACGAACATATCAACCATAGGCATTTACGAATGGCATGCGTTTGTCACCAAGGATATCACTAAGTTGGGAAAAACATACGCTTGTGTTCATTGTCAAGCGCGCTTCACACAAGCTTGCCACCTTCAAAGACACGCAGGGAGGTGTGCCCAGGGCGAAACGGTGATTGACTGTCCAGGTTGGAGGGTCAAGGCATCGGGTAGAGCCTTTGAGAGGGCTTTCTACGCGAAAGACGCAGCATCCTCCGAGTCTTTCCACTGGCTCGAACAAGTGGCAAGGAAGACTAGGATCCACATCCATCATGCCATGTGTAGGCACGGGGAGGAGGGGTGGTTTGAGGAGGCCCCTGTAGACGGGTACCAATACCACGATTGTTATTGGCATTGCTGCCCAAAGTGTTATCGTCATCGCGAGAAAACTATAAACAAGGATGGTTCGACGCGCGAGGACAAGTATAGAGCAGCGGTGGCGCATACGGTTGCTACCGCGTCATATGTATCGAGAAATGGTCCCACAATGACGCAAGAGTATGTGCCCCTATAATACCCCAAAAATATAGTTACTAACACCTGATTAGGCCTACGGGGACAGCAATCAACGGAAGGAGCCAACGGATAGGCTCACGATTGAGAGCGCCCACGTTCCGATCTCAGTGAGTGTGGGGGACACGCTTGATCGCGAGCCTACGCACCTCTTTGAGAAGGATCCAAAAGAGCTAGTCCAGAAGTTCGTGGAGAAGTTGGAGCGGCGTGGTATGGCTATTTGAGAGAGAGTACGGGAGAAGCGGTACGGTTGTGTGTTTAACTGCTCCGTTGCTGAAAGACACTTTTGCTGGCCCAAACTGCTTTAGCTTATAGCATAATATGGGAGATAATGTTGAAGTTCTAAGAAGAGAAAACGATCATCTTTCTAAACAATTACAAGAAATTTGTAAAGAGGTCCAAACCATGAAAAAATGTCTAAAGGCACGAGAGCCGAAACAACATGGCGTCGCCAAGTCCTTCGATGCCGAACCACCCAGCGCAGCTGATGTGCAATGGCTCAGTGACGGATACGACGAATTGAAGGAGACTAATGACTGAGCCGAGGAAAAGTTATCTGCTATAGAACTTCGCCTCCACGAACGGTATCCCAAATCTCTAAAGCGGTCGACGAGGTGCAGTTCTATAGCTATCAGTATAATCTCAAAATAGTTGGCGTTCCTCAGTCAGAAGTAAACGAGAAGGCGAGCGACACAGTCAAAAAATGTCTGGATATCTTTTCAGGTATTGGAGCAAATGTAAAGGAATTCGATATTTATACAGCACATCGAGTCCCTACAAGAAGGCAAAATAGCCGAGGTGGTGCTACGGGGTCGTCTCAGCCCATCATATGTAAGTTTACACGACGCATTGCGAAAGAGGCGGTAATGGCTAAACGAAAGGAAACTCGACGCTTGCAACCCGAGATCTTTGGCCTCCCGGAAGATAGTGAGTTTAGAATAGGGATCTATACTCATTTGACTCCTAGGCTTCAAGACCTGCTGCATGCCGCGAAGTCTTTTCAGCAATCGAATGACTTCAAATATTGCTGGGCCAAGGATACTATGATCCTCCTTCGAAAATCAGACCAGTCGCGAGTATACAAACTACGTCACTTGGAGGATTTAGAAGCACTACGTTTAAGCTCCACACCGGAATAATTCAGATGGGTACTATTAACGTTATTCTTTACATTACGTATATTTGAGAAATTGAAATGGCACCCAAAAGGAAAGCAAAGGTAAACAATGTTAGCAAACTGGAAATTGCCAATCGAAAAGAACTTCTAAAAGAGCTGCCTTTCTATGATTATAAAGGAAGTCTTGTAATGTTTTACGGCAAATTTAACAATAGTTTAGTGGACAAACATCAGCCAACCAAATATGAGCTAGAAAATCTGCCTAGTCTTCATGACGTTAATTTATTTGATATCAACACGATCAATACTCAGCTGGACTCGGATCTTAGCCCATTTAAAAATCTTTTTAATAACCAAATTCAAAGTAGATACTTTTCGCCCTACGGATTTTGTTAGACAAAACCTAAATGGTTAAACAATTGTTTCTCTATTTTTCACAATAATATTGTTAGCTTAAATAGCAATCTTGAAAATTTACAAGTACATGTTCTTCAAGAAATTGAGTTTCATTTTGATTTAATTGAATTTCGGAGACTAAAATTACCAATGCAAATCAGGAAACTTCTGCTTTTCACATTCCAGGATACAACTTTGAATATGCACCGACACCTCTATCATTTGGAGGCGTAGGCCTTTTCATAGATGAACAATATAACTATCGTGTCATAGAAAAAACTACAAACAATGAATTCCAAGCATTGTGGATTGAAATATGTTTTTCTAAGAAAAAGAACATTATCTGCGCTGTTATGTATAGGCAACATAACAACCCAGATCGCTTCTTAAAGTATTTTGAAGAGTCAGTAGAAAGGTATTCGGCAACAGGAAAGCAACTTTGCATTTTAGGAGATTATAACCTCGACCTTTTAAAATCAGAATGCTCAAAATCTAGCCACGATTTTCTGATGTGCCTACAAAGTTGTTACATGATTCCAACAATTGACAAGCCAACTCGGGTTAGGAATAATTCGGCAACGCTAATTGACAATATCTTTGTAAACAATCCTGATCAAGTTATCGCGAGCGGTAATATAGTTTCTGATGTCAGCGACCATTTCTCGCAATTTTGCGTTTTAAAAAGCTCCCACGTGTCATCTAAACCTTCGAATCGAAAAACGCGCGATTTTTCGCATTTCTCACGTGACCAGTTAATTAATGATCTCTCGCTAGTAGAATGGAGTGAGATACTCCGATCAAGAGGAGATGACGTCGATCATGTATTCTCTACTTTCTATGGTAAATTTAACAAAATTCTGAATAAGCATGCTCCCATAAAGACCCTATCTAAAAGGAGGATTAAACAAATATCTAAACCTTGGATAACCAAGGGAATAAGAGCTGCCATTAAAACAAAAAATAAACTCTTCTACAATGGCGAAAATTCAAAATATAAAATCTATCGGAACATGATAACTAATCTAATACGTATAAGCAAGAAGAAATATTATTCGAGTTACTTCAGCGAAAATTTTAATAACATGAGAAAGACCTGGGAAGGTATCAATGATTTGTTAAATCGTAAAAGGAATAAACGCAAAAGCATAAATACGCTTAAACATTTAAATAATAATACAGTTACTACCAATAAATCAACAATCTCTAATATTTTTAACGAGTATTTCGCAACCGTTGGCTCAAAATTAGCTGCTAAACTCCTAAGCTCTGAGAAACACTTTACTAAGTTTTTCTATAAAGAAAAATCCCCTTCATCTTCTTTTCTATTTCAGTCAATAACTCCTAATGAAGTTAAGCTTGAAATAATGTCAATGCCAGCTAATAAGTCACATGGATTTTACTCTTGCCCAACCTTCATATTAAAATATGCATGTGACTCTATAAAGGCTATACTAACCGACATTTTCAATCTGTCTCTGGAGACTGGAAATTACCCATCAAAGCTAAAAATGGCAAAAGTGATCCCAATTTTTAAAGCCGATGATGAACTAGACCCAAATAATTACAGACCAATCTCTCTATTATCATGTTTTAATAGAATCTTCGAAAAACTTATGCAAAAGAGGATGAAATTATTTATAGATAAGGAAGGAATCCTGTGCTCATCACAATATGGGTTCAGACAAAAACATTCAACTGAATATGCCATACTAGACATCGTCAATAAAATACAGTCAAATATGGACAAGGGACATTTTTCTTGTGGAATCTTCATCGACTTACAGAAAGCTTTTGACACAGTTAATCATGACATATTACTGAAAAAATTGGACTATTATGGATTTCGTGGAATTGTAAATGAGTGGTTCTCGTCCTATCTTAAGCAAAGTACTCAAACAACTGTCATAGAATCCTTTAGTTCAGACTCTTTAAGTATTACTTGTGGCGTCCCACAGGGCTCAGTGCTAGGCCCACTTCTCTTTCTTCTATATGTCAATGATATCTGTTCTTGTTCTTCGAAATTAAAATTCTATTTATTTGCTGATGATACAAATTTACTATTTTCCCATAAAAATCTTAAAGTACTTGAGTTAACTATGAACGAGGAACTTATACATGTCTATCACTGGCTAACCTCAAATAAACTCAGTCTTAATCTTAAAAAATCAAATTATGTTATTTTTCGCCCTTATCAAAAGAAACTCTCCTTTACACCTAAACTATTTATCCATAATGCTAGTACAAATAGAAATTCACAGTTAGAATGTAAAGATTTTGTAAAATATTTAGGAGTTCTAATTGACCATAAACTCTCTTGGAATAACCACATCAATACAATTCTTTTAAAAATTAGTAGAACCGTCGGTCTTTTGTCAAAACCGCGACATTTTGTTCCCCTTAATACACTTGTTTCAATTTATCGTTCTTTAATAGCACCTTATATTCGATATGGCTTGATTGCTTGGGGTCAAACAAGCAAAAAACAATTTAACAAACTCTTAATTCTCCAGAAACGTGCAAGTCGCTTTATACATTTTGCCAATCCCCGAGATCATGCAATTCCTCTTTTTATAAACACAAAAATACTGCCAGTAAACTTTCTTTATTATCAATTATTTGCAGAAGCTATGTTTGACGTGAGTAGCAACGTTGTACCCACTAGCTAACATTCAGGAATTGTTTCTCCGTACAACACCAGATCGTCTACATCTCAAACTTTTACGTAATGAAATCTAATCTTGAAATCCAAAAGAACTCCTCGAGAATTGGTGCAAAATTGTGGAATCATCTACCAGCTGAGATACGCACGTCTCCGAAACAAAAATTTAAAAGTAAAATTCGTTCCCTATTATTTGATATACTTAAAACTGGTGATGCTTATTATATTATTTAGATGAAATAAGTTTTGAAATGAAGAAAAGAACATTTTGACTGTATTTATTAACATGTTAAGTTACTTAGCTATTTAATTTAATTTTTGTTTAACTCCTGCCTAGAATCATAGCCCACAAACGTTTCCTCTCCTTTTTTTCTCTCACTTTACAAACATTTGAATACAGTTTTTTTTTTATAGCAGTCTTCTTTTTTTCCTATATATTTCCTGGCCCGCCTAGACTAGCTCAGCTATTTGCGTTGCCAGGAAACCTGTAATACTGCTTGTTTTTATAATACAATAAACTCAAACTCAAACTCAACCTCAGAAGTTTATGCCAAGTGACTTGGAGTTCGTTCAAAAATCGAAGCGCCCCAGATTAATTGAGGAGCTAGTGGTGTGACCAAGTACCTGTTCTCGGGTTCAACTCAGGACGGTATGACCTAAACGTGAGAAAGGAGCACTTCGTGGAGCGAGTAGTCTCTTCACTTAGACCGTGGTAACCGCTGACCATCAGCGAGCCGCATTTCGACAGGGCACTGCAACCTCATTCCCAGGGTCCTCTCCTTCCCGTCACCTAGAGCGAGAGAGAGTTGACGGGAAGGAGAGGACCCTGGGAACGAGGTTGAGCGTACTGGTGTCGGAACAAACACTCGTCTAGTGTACGGTTTAACCATTCCACGATAGCTTAATCGCGGTGGATCTCGGGTCATCCGCGTCGAATAGCTGTCTTATGCACCCCCCCCCCCCATCTCTTTCGTGACAGCCCCCGTCAACTCACGCCCGGGTTCGACGTGCAATAGTTAAGGCCATGCTAGAGGGGAGCGCTTATAGATCTTCTGGAAGGCCTTGACAGAGTCCTTCGAGGTCAAAGGCTCCGCTTCTTTGTAGTGACTGGCCGCATCGACCATGGTCTGCGCGTACTTGTAAACTTTGCGCCCACGGGGTAGTTTGTCGTGCGGCATAAAAAGGGTCGGCTTGATGCACTTTGTTGGTTGTGGGCACATCGAACTTGGGACGAGGAACGCGTTTCGCTGCGGGAAGATATAGACTTGCCAAAGGGTTTGCTTAGCCAGCCACGCCGGTGGTGTGACTCTCCATGTTGAGGTCCCCAGTCATGAGTGAGGAGTCGTCTGTTCTAAAGTAGTTCGAGTATGCTTTGGTACACGCGTCTTTATCGCTAGGGGAGGCGACACCTGTAAGCCGCTTATCTTGCATATCATAGTTGTTATCCTCATCCAAGAGGAAACCCTCGCCTTTCGTCCCAGCAAACCCTTGTGGTCCCTGGGCGCCTTGCAAGCCTCGGGGACCTTCCAGCCCAGCGTCGCCTTTTGACCCAGCAATGCGATATATAATTTATGTATCATCTCCCTGAGCTCTGGAGGCAGAGCCTGGATGTACTTAAGAGTTGTTACTGGATCCATATACATAACAGAGGGAACTGTGTCCAATAGGGCGATCGCACTGCTGCCTCGAACCAACCACCACCACTGCAGTGGATCATAGTTGCGAAATGGCCTTCCTGATGACCCAAAAAGTTCCAATACTGATACCCTCAAATAGTACAGTCGGGGTTACACGAACTTCAAAATATACCCTTGCCTCCAATAAATAAGTTATAAAAAGTAGTTTTCTCCTTTTGACTCGACCAATTGGCATTAAAGTTACATAAATGAATAAAGATTTTGAAATCGGAAGAATAAAATTTACGTCAATGCTGTACACATTATTTTGTCTGACTGGGACGTTTGGTGACCGGTATATGTTAATATGATGTTGACGTATGGCAACACAGGTGGCCCAAGCTCAATATGAGAGTCGGTTGCCTGTAACAGCAGCTGACACGCAATATCAAGATGGCTGCAATTAAAATGTTTTGTATGGGAATTACGACAAATAGATTCTAGAAAATAATTGCACGCAAAATGTCTCAATTAAAGTGCCTTACCATATTTTCATGGTGTTTTTCGTGCTCCCTGTGTGGTTATTTTCTTGATCTAAACCGAGCTTGGCGATTTATTCGTTTCCCGTCTTTCCACTTTACTCGAATGGTTGCTATGGCAACCATCCACACCTTTCTGGAGAGCCTTTATGTGTGAGGAATGTTTGTTCTGTGTCTTTGTATGGTGACAGTTTGACAGTACATTTGATATTACGTTACGAGCGGGTCGAAGTCAATTATAATTGTTCTACGATCTCAGTTTTTCCTTTGGAACCAGAGTTCGTGTTATCGTGAAACAAGATTTGAATTCCAAACAAACACAGCGTGTGAATTTATCCTCCTGCCTGTGGCATTAAACCGAAGTTTTCACAATAAAATTGATGTAAGTGGTTTTTACAGGCTTTAGTTTAGCATTACCTTATTCTACACCAAACCCAGCCGGGACAAATTATCTCCTTTCACGTGACCGAAGTACAGTGGAACCCCGCTATAACGAAGACCCCGTTATAACGAACAAAATCTGAAAGCCCGGCAGAATTACAGTAAAATATGTGGATACGAACCCCGCTCTAACGAACCCCGCAATAACGAAATTCCCGCTATAACGGACAGATTTTGGCGGTCCCAACGCACAATTTACCCCGCTATAATGAATATTTTGTCCGATCGCTCGCAGCAGTCAGTAAAGACGACAGATTTGAGTAGAAAACACATCTTGCTTTATTCCGGTTTCGACAAATAACGGCGGTACGTGTACTACTTGTTGTCTTCAATGTATCCTGCTTCAGCGTGCTGACACGTCTTCCTTATCTTTAATTAATGCACCTATCAATGTTAAGCCGGCGGGGGGGAGACAGGCATGGGGTGGGGATTTGATTGTCTTTGTTGGCCCTGGGGTAGGGCATTTGACTGACTTTGTTCTCCCGGGGAGGGAATATTTGAATCTTTCTTTGCCAGCCTTGGGATATTTGACAGCGATGTGCAGCCCGGGGTGGGGAAATTTGGTTGCATTTGACTGGAATGATTTGCCCGTGGGCAGGGAATTTGACGGCAAATTTTTCAACAATGTCAAATCCCCACCCCATGCCCTGACTCCCCCTTCGCCGGCTTAACATTGATAGGTGCATAAGGACACAAGCTTTGACACGGCTTATTCTATTTTGCGAAACGAAACGAAACGAAACGAAACGAAATATATGGGAAAGGGAGAAAAAATGCTTATTAACCTAAACACAGCTTAAGACAACATTGACAATGTGTTTGGAAGTAATAGTTAACGAAAAATGACGGATTTTTGCCTCTTTCGCAAAGTAGTAATTTTAATACAATTACCATTTTGCGAAATGGCGTTTTTTCACCTTTATTTAGCAAATATGTCCTTTTCGTCTGAAGCAAATTGTGTTCACCAATAACATGATTAATATTTCGAAGAGTCTGGTTACTTCTCTTGTTATTGATCGTGCTAGAACTCATTTCGCAAAGTAGTAATTTTGCCAGAATTACTATTTTGCGAAATGGCGTTTTTTCACCTTTATTTAGCAAATATGTTCTTCTCGATCGTAAAAAATTGTGTCCACCAATGAAATGATTAATATTTCGTTGAGTCTGGGTACCTTTCATTTTACTGACCGTACTAGAACTCATTTCGCAAAGTAGTAATTTTGCCAGAACTACTATTTTGCGAAATGAATTATCTAGGCTCTTTTGTGATGCAGTGAAGTTGTTTTTGTGCCATAAAAAAATGTGTAATAATGTAATAATAATAACGATTTATTATTTGTAAGGCGCAAAATAGCATTTAAATATGATCTAATGTGCTCATTGGGTAAACATCAATTCCTGAAAAGTTCTGAATTCAAGACAGCGGATTTGTATGGGAAAACGCGGGAATTTGTCGGAATTAAAGTCTGTTTTTGAAGGTATGCTTTAAAATTTAACACGGATGTGTGTATGGTGCGTACTCGAATGCATTCCTTTGTTCCTTTTTAATTGCAAAAGAAACAAGTACTTGTATTCTGGGTAGAATGTATTTCGTAGAGCGCTCAATTTATTTCAAGAGCGTTCATTTGACTATTAACAACTTCACAGGAGCTCAGGCTTTAGGAGTAATCATCGATTGTTTATAGTGCGACAGTGCTGTTTCGTATGGTCCAAATTATAGGACCACACTAATGTATATATATATATATATTGATAAAAAAATAAAAACAAACAAACAAACAAACAAACAAACAAACAGAGATTCAGTCCATTGTTCTTATGGAGTGTTCTATCAAAGAGGTGCTTGAGAGTTTTTTCTTTCTTTTTAGCCATTTCAAATGTATTGTTCATGTTTTATGTTTACATGTGTTATCCTTCAATGATTGCGAGATTTCGGGGAAAAACTATTTTGGAGAAGAGTTAATAAATAACTAAAGGCGTTCTAATCCCATTTTTAAAAACACATCTAGCGCCTACTGATTTTTCGCGGCAAATCTTATCCGGGACTAAAATTACAATTTATACAAATAAAATTATTTTAATATTTTGTTTACATTGAAAGTTGTGCTGTGTCGCGACGTTTTGGCCGTTGGTATCAGTGAATATTTTAATGTAGAATCCGTAAAAACTTACATTATGAATTCACCGAAAAGAGAAAAGACGCCTTGGACAAAATCTCGTAAGAAACCCGGAGAAAAAGGAGAAAGGTTATTTGGTTGATGAAAGCAGGAGGATCTCGCCGTAGTGAAGGTTCGTGGTTTGACCAGCCTTCAAGCGATGTTTTTTGGCTACGCCCCAGACTCCTTGCTGATCGTGGTAGTGAGCTTTGCATGTCTGATCCGCAACATTTGTCCTGTATCCATTCGCCTCTCTATTAAAGTTTTGCTAAAATAAATTTTCAACAATGCGAAAGGCCCTCTCCTATAGGTTTTGCCGCGCGGATTATAGATGGCCTAAAAATCAAACTTGCAATGACATACGAGATGGACGCTCTATAGCTTCATAGGTTCCTCGTTACGCCCTGTTCCTTATTCCAAGTAAATTTTCACAACAACAGCAGCAACAAAAATGAGTTTCATATTAGCTGGTGATATTTAGTGGTGAGGTGAGGCACGCATATTTGTATTTCCCAGGTTATTTATTCTCTTTTCATGATTTATTTCAGTACCGTGCCGTAAACGAAAATGGCGCGCATAATAAGATGATTATCGCAATAGTAAATGCTGCTGATAGGATCAAGGGAATAATCTATCCCAAAAAAGTAACTGTTTGATAAAAATAACATCCTACTATACGTATCACATAATACATCCAAAATTATCTAGTTGAGTTTGGTTAACTTTTTGGAATACTTTAATCAAATTACTGGGAACGAGGAATTGAGAACCATTATTTTAATCTTTTACAAATCAGAAATTTCTTTTGATACTTTTTGACAATGTGATATATTAGTTTTTAATGGAACGACTTAATATAAACTTTGTAAATTTCAGTAAGTCGTTAGCATTAATTTGGTTTGGGGTTATAGCATAGATGCACAAATGTACATTGTTTTATTTTTGATCAATTTATGATCATACGAAAACGAATGCCCTGTTTCGGCAAAGGTGAAAATTGCTAGCTTCGCAAAATAGTAATAATTCCTTGCAAAATAACAACATTTTGAAATGACTTTTAAATACGACTTTTGCTGAGTGCACTTAATAATGAGTTCTAAAAATAAAATGAGAAGTCTCCAGAGTCTTCAGGAATTGACCAGTAGTTTTATGTTTACACTTATTTATATGGCAAGAAAACAAATTTAAAGGACGACAAACAGCTCATTTCGCAAAATATTAAATTCTGGCAAAATTACCACTTTGAGAAATGAGTTCTAGTACGGCCAGTAAAATGAGAGGTGCCCAGACTCAACGAAATATTAATCATTTTATTGGTGGATACAATTTTTTTCGGACGAGAAGGACATATTTGCTAAATATAGGGGAAAAAAGGTAAACAACGCCATTTGGCAAAATAGTAATTCTGGCAAAATTACTACTTTGCGAAATGAGTTCTAGTACGGTCAGTAAAATGAGAAATCACCAGGCTCTTCGAAACATTAATCATTTTATTGGCGGACACAATTTTTTTTCAGACAAAAAGGACATATTTACTGAATAAAGGTGAAAAAACGCCATTTCGCAAAATAGTAATTCTGGCAAAATTACTACTTTGCGAAATGAGTTCTAGTACGGTCAGTAAAATGAAAGGTGCCCAGACTCAACGAAATATTAATCATTTTATTGGTGGACACAATTTGCTTCAGACGAAAAGGACATATTTGCTAAATCAAGGTGAAAAAAGGCCATTTCGCAAAATAGTAATTGTATTGAAATTACTACTTTGCGAAAAAGGTAAAAATCCGTCATTTTTCGTTAACTATTACTTCCAAACACATTGTCAATGTTGTGTTTAGGTTAATAAGCATTTTTTCTCCCTTTCCCATATATTTCGTTTCGTTTCGTTTCGTTTCGTTTCGCAAAATAGAATAAGCCCTTTGACACTTTGGACGGCTTCTTGTGCTCAAATTTGTAGGTGGCTGGAATTTCCAAGCCGAAGCCTTTGTTTCTTCTTTTCGCAGTGACTTCGACTGAGATTTTCCCTCCATGTTTGAGGAATAAATGAAATGTTTGAATAAATGAAATGCTTCCGAGGCTAATGCTGCAGTACGACTAGTGCGCAATTATGGCTAGTTGTTGTTTATCAAGTTACCCCGCTATAACGAATATTTTTGCTGTTAACCAGATAATTCGTTATAGCGGGGTCTTCGCTATAACGAAGACCCCGCCATAACGAACATTTTTTTCGGTATCCGGGCACTTCGTTATAGCGCGGGGTTCCACTGCAAAAATGTTGAGATTTTTTTTTTCGTTTATTGCACCATGACACTCTTGGTCTTCAAATTCCCAAATTGCAAGTTTCAGGAGATCCGCTTAAAAACCTTATTAGAAATGTTGCCGTGAGGTCAGTCAGTCCAAGTGTACATTTGAGAAAAATACTCGATATAGTTTCTTGCACATGAGTTAAGCATTTGATAAGCCAGCAGTGGTGGGAGGGGGGAGATGGAGGCTTGCACATGGGAGGGGGGGGGGGGGGGTCATGGGGGGAATAAAGAGTTGCTCAAGTTTGTGAAAAGGTACCCGAATTGGAGGAAATATTTATAGTGATTCAAGCGACGCTTTTCACAAGTTATTAGATCTGTACAACTTTCCCACAACGTTTCATTTATAAGTTTTGACATTAATCTACATATTCCGTCTTTTTCTGACAATAAACAACCATAGCTATGGCCGTTACTACGTTGTGTACATTCCTTGAATTTGACATTCATCCGGGGGCAAATTCGGCAAAATCTATTTTCTATCAGTGTTCAGTGGTTTTAAATCTTACATTTTCAAAAGTGACTTTTTCATTAATACTGTCAAACAAGGTTACATGTTAAAGTATTAGCAGTGATGACTTAGACAATTCTGCTGATTTACAAGTTTGTAGTATTGCAGTAATAATTTATTATGCCCGTTTGGCAAGCAGAGGATACAGATCACACAAAGATCTCATTACTTGCAAAACGAACCAGAAGTTACTATCAAGATCCGAGGATGACGTATGCGGAGAACTAAGCAAGCCTACTTGTTGATGGGACAGAAAAGGTAAGGTTGTCGACATCAGCATTTGCCAAGCTAGCTTGCCTCAACTACTTCAGTGAGGTTAATGGAAGATCCTGCAAGTACAGGATGAAGTTAAAACACAACCTTAATGCAGAGGTATCCATCCTTTGTCAGGTATGCATCCTGCATTAGGTAGCTGCATCCTGCAGGTACAGGATCCATTTAGAATACTACCTCAATGCAGAGGTATGTATCCTGCAGGTATAGGATGCAGTTAGAACACAAACTTGATGAGTTGGTATGCATCCTGCAACGTGCAGTTACAGGATGCATTTATAACACACCATCAATGCAGACATGCATCCTGCACATAGATGGTGCAGTCAGAAAACAATCTCAATGCAGAGGTATGCATCCTGCATCATGTACTGGCATCCTGCAGGTACTGAATGCAGTTAGATTACTACCACAATGTAGAGATAAAAATTATGTATCCTGCAACAGGAATGCATCCTGCAGCTGAGTAGCAGATCTCCTTAGCAAGTGCTGTTCAACATAACTCAAAAATTGTTTCTTGGCTGTTTAGTTTAAAGTTTTTTGAGTATTGTTAAGACAAAGTGAGTTCTTCAAACCCAAGCTACCATCCCAAAATTAGGATCCAAAGAATATCATTACTACTTCACAACAGTAATTGTATACAATCAAAAAGATATGCACACTGCAAGTCTTTAATATTAAGTTCCTGAATTATACAACACTTGCATGAGGAACAAAAAAAGAAGCTGCAGTTAAAGCAATTACAGCAACTCTCTCATAAGCAGACACCCTCAGGGATTGGAGAAAGAGTGTTAGTACAGCTTTCCACTTGCGAGAATTATTCCCACAAGCGGACATCCGCTTATGAGATAGCTAATTAGGTATTAATTATGTTTTACATAGCAACTGAAACTCTTTATTGATGTTTAATATTAGAACTTGGAAGTACTGAATTAGATGAGATACTTGGTCACATTCCTTTGAGGATGGCTGTATTTTTCACCAAGTTCTTAAAGCATGGAACAAACAAAGGGAAACCCATCATCACAGGTAAACATGTCAAGAGAGGGGCAGGGTGCAGCCTGGAAATGTCTTGTAAATACTTTTTATGGTGATGATGATAGGTCTTTACTGTGGCTCAATTCCAAGCTTGATTATCTGGGATACAGTATTCAGTACAGTCAATGACTGGAAAGAAGACCATGACGAACTTGGCCATAATGTGATACTACAAAGACGTGTTGGACTCTTGTTAATGTCAAGCAAACAGACAGCTTACTTTCCCATTAACAAATGGAGATTTGACAAAAACGACCCCAATGATCTGGTGCTCTGTCAGAGGTCATAGTTTTCTTGATTTATTTCAAAAAAGACAAATTTCTTTGCCAAGAGGTCATTATTATATGTACAAGAAATTGGGTAAATGAAACTAATTAATTGATAAAGTAAGTTATACCATCGTAAGGTTAAAGGGAGGTGCTGACATTTCGAGCATTTGGCCCTTCGTTGTCAATTTCTTGTGCTTCAATTACCCACCGACGCGGCACCAGTTTCTTTAGAAACTATCCTTACATTATTATATGTAGGTTGTCTGCTTGGGAGAGCAAGTAAACAAAAGAAAAATCAAATTTGAATTTTCAATAGTGTCTGTGTCCGCTTACAAGAGTGTCTACTTTAATATGGGAATGTATAAATACAGAGATTGACTGGGAAGTAAAAAGGGGAATTGAAAAAGTGTCCATAAGTAGAGCTGTCTACTTATGAGTGTCCATTAGCAGAGGTTTGACTGTACCATTATTCTTTTTGTACATGCTATTGCTTCTAATCTGCAGTCCTCCAAACACAAACAATCAAGTGCAGTAGTGTAACCATAATATTATCTTTTAAAAATAAAAACAAAAAAAAACAGTAGTTACAATGGACAGTAGTTAAAACAGTAGTTACAATGGACAAGCCCAGCCTTCAGTCAGAAAGTACAGTATTATTTCACTGAACAGGACACGTCATTCAAAGAAATAACAGCAAATACCATACAGCATATCAACAAATGCTATAAGTCATCAAATGGTTTGAGCGCCGCGATTACTAGACTGTCATCATCACCACCTAATGACCCATCAGTCACATCTGAACTCCCTCCAGTACTGGCTACTGATCCAGAAACAGCTACAGTACCATGCAAAAAAATAAAATAATATTGGTCAAGCAATATATCAAAAGCAAGATACAGTGTCTTACCACATACCGTATATACAGCAAACTGAGAAGAGAGTTGAGAATACAATGTGCAGCAGAGTATTTTTGGTCAAATTTGAGGAGTTTGATGTGATGAAACACATGTATTGAGTGTATGACATAACTTCTTGAACAAAAATAATGATTTAGAAGGAGAAATTAACAATGCACAAATGAGCTGTATTTCAGATATCCAAATAAGTCACAGTGCTTGATTCCCTTTGCCTTTCTCTTATGCATTATTGATGAGTTTGAGAAAACTAAGTGAAGAATACATGTATCACCTAAATTGGAAAACATGGGTAATTCTACAACAAGCTAGTGTGTAAGTTTTTCAAGAAAACCAGATAAAAGAGTTTTCTAAGCCTATTCACAATAAGTCAATTTCCTTTTACAGTGTAACCCTGAAAATGACATCCATACATGATCAAAATGTCATTTCTCCTCACAATAATAATACATTAATTTTTCAGCAATTGCAATGGGAAATCAACTAAAGTGAACATTTTTGGGTTAACTTTGAATCAAATTTTCTAAACTAACATATAGAGAAATGTGTGAGATCCACAAACTTAACAGCAATTGAATTTAAGGACTGATGAAATTTTCAAATTAAAACACTCAATTTATATAACTTCTTTGTAGATCTTACCAGTACTTAATAATGTGCATGTTGACACAGTTTTTGACAAATTTATGGCAAACTGTTTTTGGGCTTGTTTTGCTCTGAAAAAGAGAATTAAATACCAAGCTTTTTTCAAAATACTGTTTATTTTTTATTTCATTAAAATAACTATTTTTTCATCCTATATTTACATGTAAGTCCCAAATTATTAAGGAGGCAGCAAAACCAACAGCACTGGACTTGTACTCTGGACATCACGGGTTCACCTGTGGTCCTGACCATGAGCTGGATTTGTAATACCTGTCACCATGTGTTTCAAATCCTAGACCACATTTACAGATGGCCTACTGGTCTGCCTCTTATCAGTTGGGATTCTTCACAAAGTTTATGTTTATTTGCAATAATATTATTTGTTTCTCTATTTCTCACAATTAGCGCAGGAATGCTAAATCCATTCATTTGGCACTTAAATAAAGTGATTATTACTATCACCATTATTATTATCATTGCCAGCCATTACCATTATCAATACCATTATTATTATTATTATTATTATTATTATTATTATTATTATTATAATTATTATTATTATTACTAAACCCGGTGGCTGTAGCAAACACAACAAATACATAAATAATGCGAAACGTGTACCTGAAGGTTGAATCCTTCTGGAGTATGACCCTAGACTGATTACCGTATCTAGACTGATTATCGCACTCGGTTATAAGACGCACCCTAAACTTTCAAGATGCACCCTAAACTTTCAAAGACGATTTTGGCAAGTAAGCAAAATGAAAATTTCACCTATAAAATACCCTGTTATAAGACGCACCCAGAATTACGGGAAATTTTGTTGACCACGTTCGTTGTAATTTCAAAATTTGCTTCCATAAGTTACTAATTGGATTGCTTAAGTTACTAATTGCGATGTCAATCATTTCAAGCATGTGCTTTGGAGCACGTTCGCTTTTCGTTGAAATCACCTTGGCTTTGTTGACTGTTTACGAACTTGTTCGCCGTAGCAGTGATTAGAAAGTCAAGTTTTCACTGTAGTCTCATCGGAGTTGTTTTTCTTAGCATTTATAGTTTTTAAATTCGTTGTAAAGTCAATTATTTCAAGCACTTCGCAAAGATCCGTGCGCAGGACGAAGCCTGGATGATTAACGGCCTGTTCACCTACACACCTTCCGGAAAGAAGCGAGAGAGCCCAGCAAAGAGGTGGTGTTGCAGTTGATCGATCGAGCATGGAGCGAGATCCCAGTAGATTTGACAACAAGATCGTTCAAATCCTGTGGCATCAACAATGCTCTCGATGGAACTGAAGACGATGCGGTTTCGGACAACCAGGAAGAAGAAACAGAAGACGCAGATGAGCCAATTGACAATGAGTTCGAGACCGACAGCAAAGCTGAGGACGACGAGTAGCTGAGCTCAGCTGAGCTTTAAAACAAAACGGTTCTTTTCAGAGCCACCCCGTTTCTTTTCAGAACTAACAAATCAGATAAAGTCAATGATCAACGTTTGTCTTTTGTTTATTCATTTGCTGTAATTTATTTACATATTCATTTCAGTAAAGCTTTAATTTTCGGGAAATTTGGAAAAGTTATATTTTGTTGCGCGAAAATACTAGGTCATAAGATGCACCCCGAGTTTTGAGCAGATTTTAATCGAACTAGTATATTTTCTCATAAAACATGGTGCATCTTATAAGTGAGTAAAATTAATACGGTAGTTTACAACAATCGTCGCATGAATTAAGTTAATGAATGAGTGTCACAAATAGATGTAAAGCAAAAATTAAAAGAAATGTCAGTGATTTCCGGAAGTGTCAATCAAATAAAGTAATCAATACTCTTCACAACAATTATTATTATTATCGTTACCATAATCATTATCATTACCATAAGTGTTCAAACACTCACAGACTCAGTGCAGCAATTTGGTGAAGAGCTTGAGTTGTTTGAAGTTTGGGGCTTCTTACTGTAATATGAATCACAAATTCAGGTCAAAGTGATGTAGGATAAGGATGTACAAGAAATATAGCTTTCTGGCCTTAACATCAGCAAGCCATATTTAAAAACACACTCATGCATGCAGGCATTTCATGGCACATGAAACAATGTATATTTAAGATTGGCTCAAGCTACGCAAGTTCAGTCATGGCCATTGCTGTATTTTGAACTTATCAAGTCAAAGTCTCAGTGTAAAAAATAGTTAACTAAAGTCCTGGATATGCATTTTATCAAGAAATGAATTGTGTGCCACCGACTTGACTTCACATGCTACTTTGACTGTTACTATGATTGTTTTTAGTGGTATTTTTCAGATAGGCTGCTATGAACCATAAGGAACACTGTATCATAAGTACTGTCTGTTTGTAAGGGCACTCTCTTTGCGTTGGAGAGTATGTTCCTGATTTGTCCCAAAGGGTTTAAGGGTTTTCGTACCTGGCAAGGCACCACCTTGTTAGAAAGTCTCCCATGAGCATAATGTTATTTGGTTGTAAACATTAGAACTTAAATAACCAGTGACAGCCTAGGGCAGGATTTCCACACAGGTCCCTACTTCATTATGCATGCAGCAGATGAATTGTTTAAGGTAATGTACATGTAAACATTTCTTGTTATTGGTATACGTAATCACATGATTTTGAGTGCAATTTGGGATAAATCAGCACAAGTAAATTTTTCAAAGGCTAATCAAATTGCACGAGCCCGTAGGTTGAGTGCAATTTGTAGTCTGAAAAATTTACGAGTGCTGATTTGTCCCAAATTGCATGAGAAATCATGTGATTACTTGTTAATAACATACATGCAAAAATTTAATTTCAACTTTCTGCACCCAATTTCAACTTTTTGCACTCAATTTCAATTTTCTGCACTGTTTGGGATTAATTGATGTGCTCTCAGCCAATGAGCATGCTGAAATTTTTGCAAGTATATTATTATAGAATGAAACAGTATGGCCACAGCATGCATAATGACGTAGGGACCTGTGCGGAAATCATTCTCGGCCTAGCACGCCACAAATAGTCCATGAACCGTCTTAGAAAGTTATACGTATGAGCACAATGTAAATATTTGCTTCTAACCATTAGAATTTAAATAAACAGTGATGGCCTAGCACGCCACAAATACTCCTAAAAAGGTTGTTGTGTTGCAGTATGTGTGTCTGGTATAGAACAGAAGGTGACTTCGCCGAATATCTTCGGAATGTGTTTGAAGTTTTTGGCACATACAAGCGAGTGATGAAAGAAAATAGCTAGCGTCATGCGGTGTGCACATTTATTCCTAATTGTGTTGGGCCGGTAACCCTTCATTACACTAAGCGATTTGAGATGATAATTAGGCAGATGGCTTCTTGACGCAGAAAGTTAATAGGGTAAGATTTCCGCACAGGTCCCTATTTCATTATGCATGCTGTAGATATACTATTTCGTTCCTCCAAAATACAGCTACAGCTGCAGTATGCATAATGAAGTAGGGACCTGTGCGGAAATCTTACAGTTAATAGTGCTTTACAAGACTGCTTGGGTTCCTGTTTGTGTGGTGCTGCTTAGAACATTTCACGACGTGACAGTTCTGGCCTCTTGACAAAGTACCAAGCGTGGAATTTCAAAACCCATGGTGTATTTTTGGCGTGAAAAAACATGCGGAATGCACACTGTTTAAAATAAGTTTGGCCCAAGCGAGGACGTACTGGTCAACACTTGTCCAAGAGCGAGTTTCCGTAGCATCACAAGAAACATGCAGATAAGAATATCTTACTTATAATGCTGTTTTTTAAAAAAAGCGCATTTAAAATAAAACAAATTAGAGTTTGATAAACTGAGCAGTGCTTGTCGAACTACCCGCTGAATAGTTTTAGTTCTGCATACAAGTACAGTACAGTGTTTGCTTTGCACGTGCGTTCTTTGACTAGCGAACAACATACAAGGATTTTACCTAGAAAAGAAACTCTTCCACATTGTGAACCAGCTGCCTACAAAAGATAAAACGAAAGTGTGACATACGGTGCAATGAGAGGAACAAACGAAGGAACAAGAAATACCTGGAAAATCATTCTGGAAGCTCCTCGTAGAGATCGACTTGATATAGACGCCATTTTTCTTTAATAGACGCCCGATCAAGGCCACTCTCGGTAAAATGTCACTGGAGCACAAAGGGGACTTGTCATGAGTTTCTTGTTAGGCCTCACAGTTATCCTTGCAAGGACTACGAACAAGAGAGTGTGACTCTAAGCGCCTCCCAACCGAACCCGAAGTAAATTGAAAGCCTGGTATTTCAAATATCACAAGGAAAAGCGTTCTTGGTCACGAGTACAATTCCTTCTGACGGAAGACCTTAACGGAAGTTGGAAACAGTAGTTCTTTGCCGGAAGTAAACTGCGTCGCTCGGGATAAACTGGTTCTAGTGCGAGTGAGATAAACAAGCGCCAAATTGTGCTGTACATACATTTTGTCGAGACTGTAAACTGTAAAATGTCGGAGGATGTCGATTTCGCTTATGCCCTTAGTTTACAGGAACAGTTTAATAGAGAGTATGACTCGCAAAAATCAAAGCAGAACCCGATTGTGCCATCGATCTCAAGCAATAGTGTTCCGTTGTCTGTTGTTGATGAATCTTGGGAAGTTATCGATCCCATCCCCGATATTCGTCAGTTGTTCCTACAATTCAATGATACTTACTTCAGTGGATTACTTGGATCTGTGGAAGTACGGTGGAGTCCAAGAATGACTTTGTAAGTATTAATTTTCATTTTGTTAGCGTTACTTGAGAAATGGCGGGAACGTGCTTGCTTATAGTCCCTTTACTCACAGAACTGAACTGAACAAGAATTCTGTAACTTCCCGTTATATATTTGGCACTGTATCAAAGACTTTGAATCGGCCTAACCTCAAATTTGCTGACATAGCGTCGAATAAAGTGTACGATGCACGGTACGTACTGAGGAGAGCAACTACTGGGATCTTGAGGGTAGTTTATCCACTGCCCACAACCTTTGCGATTCAAACTACTGCAGAGTATCAGCCATTGCAGTTCACCACTAAATTTTCTCCGATTCTTATTGGTTTAAATAGATCGTGTGATTCGATAGTGCTTGTCTGCAGAGGGACACTGCCAGCCCATAGTGCCCCTCAGAGGAAAATACCCAGATGGATTGTAGTTATCCATGAAAATGTAAATTTTCTGACCGCTATACCATATTTGTGACCGTGAAAGGCAAAATGGACACTAACGGTTATCCGTTTCAACAGGTTAACCGTTCGTCATCCTTGCTGGCGGTAGGGGGTCGAATGCCCTGGGAGATTCAAGGTCACAGAAAAGCAAAAAAATTGTTATTTTGCAATAAATCGAGTTACAATCATCGTATCAACTTCAAACCAAAACTAAAAATGGTGGGCGCTGGCAGAGGTCTGCGCTCTTGGAGTGCTCTTGTTTATTATGATTTTTACTATAAAAGCAATTAGATTATTCACTTTTAATTTCTTTGAGGTGAAAGCTGATTCGACCTTCAGCCTCATCACTATCACCACTTATAGTTTACCACTAAATTTTCTCAGATTCTTATTGGTTTAAATTGATTATGTGACGTGGTAGTGTTCATCCATGGAGAGAACCGTAGTGCCCTTCTGAGGAAAATACCTTGATGCACAGTACTCGTCCGTGAAAATGTGAATTTTCTGACAGTTATACCATATTTTTTAGCCAATGTACGTTGCTAATTATTGAAATTTCAGGCTGTATACATGGATAAATATTGATGATTGATCTGCTTTTAGTGGATTTTGACTGTTTTTCAACTGGCACATGGAAGAAAATTTAGTGGTGAACAGTAAAGACAGTAGAGTGTTTATGTCTTGGCACTATTGGTCTGATAGTTTCCCCTTGGAAAATTGATGTTCTTAAAAGAAATATTTGCCTGAGAAGTGAAGCCTTGAGGGCAAATATGTATGCTAGTTTTAAGAACATCAATTTTCCAAGGGGCAACTCTCAGCCGATAGGTCACTCCGCAGAAACACTTTATTGTTTAAATAGAAATCTCAAGCGCATAATCTAATTGTTTATTAGTATTTTAGTATATACCAACTTACAGTAGCAATCGCATTCAACACTATCCCCCTCCTAGGAGATGAATATAGCCAGGGCTTCTGGGTTATCCTTGAGCCAGTGAGTTTTGGTTGAAGAAAAAAACAAAATGGTGTCCAGCTGCCAAAATAGGGCCACTGTTTATTCTCGCTTTACAGCTTTTACAGAGTGGTTTTACTAGGGAAATTAAGCAAAACACTACCACCATGAAATGTTGACCAGACCAAGCAGTACTGCAAATGAACACAATAAAACTGCATGTGTAAAAATAAAGTCCAGTAAGTCTCTTTGTTGTACAAATTGCTTTTCAACAATTAAATTTTTCACTGGTTTCATTGTGTTTGTTTAAGCTCCCTATTGAGGTTGCTTCATTGGTATGTACTATAACAATTATTCTCTTCAATTTTGGTGAATAGTGGCTTTAGGAATATTTACTTTGATTTATGAGAATGATTGTTTTAAAAATACCAACTCATCAACCTGAGCATTTTGAGCAATCTGATTGGCTTTCTACCTTGGCATGTTCAACACTATTTACCTCCTAGGGGGTGAATATAGCCAGGACTTCTGGGTAATTCTTGTTTCAGTTAGTGTTTGTTTGGAGAAAAAACAAAATGGCATCCAAACTACCGAAATATGGCTGCCATTGATTCTTGCTTTATAGCTTTTTCTTTTTGTCCTTAGCATTGTCATCGTGTTTGCTTAAGCTTCCTACTGAGATTGCTTCACTGGTATATACTAAAACAATTATTATTCTCTTCAATCTCGGTGAATAGTAGAAGGTGGATATATATATTGTGCCACTATTCATCTTGATTTCTGAGAATAATTTTTAGATAGTGATTAAAATCAAAAAAGAAGCAATGGACTTGACAGGTTTTGTGTATTTACAGGTGTGCAGGGTTGTGTTGCTATGAAGGCCGAGGAGGACTATGCTCTATTCGACTAAGTGAGCCTTTGTTGAAATTACGTCCCAGAAAGGACCTTGTGCAAACACTGCTGGTATGAAGACTTTGTTCATTCAGTAACAACTGTTCACCTTTTGTTTTAGGAAGTGCATACAAAGTAGTTTGAAGGAGAATCTTTCATTTTAGAAGTAGACACTTTGGAATTTTTTCTTCTACCTCACATTTGATAAAACATTTTTTGTGTGTTTTAATTTCTCACTGACCCAGCACCAGTGTCTTCAGAAACTGTCACGCTCATGTTTAATGTAATTAAATAAGTGACAAAATACGTGATTGTATGTTTTTTCGGTTTCAGCATGAAATGATACATGCTCTGCTGTTTGTTACGCACAATAATAAGGTCAGTTGATAAATTGTTCTTGATAGTGTTTCATGGAATTTCAACCATCAACATTCATTATCAAAGAGGTCATTGATATCAATGTTTTTGATGGAACCCCCAAAATTCTGGTCTAGGCCTCCAAAGCTCTGGTCTAGACCCCCAAATATTTGTCCAAGAGGTCCAGAGGACCCTTACCCAGTAAAATGTGGAAGCAACACTGAGTGGGTTTTATATTCCTACAGCCACTATTCATGAAGATTGAAGAGAATGATAATTCTTCTCTTGAATGCATGTTAGTTTAGTATATACCAATGAAGCAACCTCAGCAGGGAGATTTTAAAGTAAACACAGCCTGAATGCAATGGATTGCACCAGTAAAAAATAATTGCTCAGCTATTATACTACTGGGGGCATGCTCGTAATTCATTTTGTTTCCTTTTAAGTGGTAAAATGTTTTGTTACTATTCAAATTTCATCCAGAGTTTTGCAAGGCAATTTTGTCATTCAACACTAGTGTCCTGGAGAAAACTTGAAATATTCTTATTCAAGGTTGTTGTTAATTGCAAACGAGGTACAGCATGACAAAGTACATGTAACTTGCTAGACTAAATTTCACTCATGCAATCTCATTATGTTGTGCATTCGTGCTACTGCTTGGTGCCTTCCTGGTCAACGTCTTTGTCATTGTTGTGATGTGCCTAGCCTCCCTAGTGTCACCTCTTGGAAACAGCTGTAAAGTGACACTAGCCATTTGTTTCTTGAATACCATTTTTTTCTCTGTTCAAAACACACTTGCACAAGAATTACCTAGAATCCAGGGCATGATGTACTACCTCCTAGCAGGCAGATAGTGTTGTTTTGGCACCAATAGCCGCAAAATGATCATAATCTGCAAGTTTGGCCAGTACAGAGTGGCAAAGGTTGCTGAGTTGATATAATATTATACTGATAGCAAAGCGCCCAAGTGATGTCATCAAAATTTAGGCCCCCTGCAAGACTCAGACAAACAATCAGATCTTCCGTATCATGTATATGAGAAATGGTGGAAAGCGTGCTCCACCATTTGACCAGTGCAACAGCTATTAGGCATTTTAGAGTGTTAGCATACAAAGTTTTAGTTTGTGTGTTAAAAAAGTGTTACCTCAGTGTCTTGCAAAATTGCAGGAGGTTTGCACTTTAAATTTGGTAAGACTGAAGGGTAACACCATTTTAACAGTTCTTTTGAAAGGAACATTACATACTCCACGTCCCTCAAGATCTTGTACAAGATATGGATAAACGGGGTGAAAATAATCCTTACTGTCGTCTCACAACTTTGCTTTCCTGGGATATGCAAAAGACAAGTTAATGTTCGAATGGTGAATCCACTTTTCAATCGCAACAGACATTTTTCCTTACTGCTCCAAACATTTTCACAGTTAACATATGGTTGGTTGGAACAGACCTCACTAAAGAAGTCATAGAGAACCTCAAACTGGGGCCTGTTAAAACTACAAACTGTTTCATTTGGGTTAAGTCTTTTACAACAACTTCGTGAGAAAGTTTATTTACCACCTTAAAAAAATCTTGAGAGGACAATCTTTTCATCTCAATCTTCAGAATAATGGTTTCAATCTTACATGACAGTTTGTGTCTTGTGGAGTCAGTTTGCGTTGCTTTGTTGTGTCCATCGTTGTCCGAACCAGGTACTTTTTCATCCTGGGCGGGGGGGGGGGGGGGTTAACTCCCTTATTTGGGCTATCGCTACCAGGGTATATTTTTTGGCCTCACTGTCCTGAACAGGACTTGCCTTTCTCCTAAACAAGGTCAGAAACTGTCCTAAACAGGTAATATGCTGTTACAAGGTCATCAATCAACATCAATCATTTTCTGAACAAGAATGCTATTGTTGTCGGTATCATTTGATTTAAATTGTTTTTCCACTTATCAGTATTATAACAAGCACGCATTGACAGATTAGATTGTACCAGTAGGTCTGGTTTCTATTTGTTAGATAACATGAAAGAAAGAAAGATATCACTGTGTCACACAGTTAGGGGTGTATCCAGTAAGTAACTTTGTTTAGCTCAAGCATATAGATGCAGTAACTGGGTTTTAGATGCATCAAGCATGATTTGCTTTCTACCTTGCTCCAATGATTATGGATATCTTTCATTATTCCCTTAAACATCATACAGTCCAAGTTTCAATGTGGAAATGTGTAACTTCCGTAAGCTGGTCTTTTAATAAACAAAAAAAAAACCGTGCAAAGCACGTAAAAGAACTGTTTGATACAATAAACTGAAAAAACTCAAACTCGCGCTGTCTTCCCAAACGTTCCATGTGCGAATACTCAGGGGAATCGTCACGTGACTACAACCGGAAAAGCCGGATGTGACAACGGTAGCCACACCGGCCCCTAAATGGGACTGTAAACAACAGTCTCATTTACATACAAAGTATAAGAGCTACCGTATATAACTAAGGCAATTACACGATTCATAATAACTCAAATAGCTGTTCGGAACGTTTTCAACTGTTCAAAGTCATCTTTCCACAGTTCAATTCGATTCTTTAAGTCACAATATATCATTTGAACTGATTGCTTAATCTAGGCTGTTCAGTCCATTTCCAGCAAACATAACTTGGTCACTGGGCGCGTAAGTATGGTGGTGCCTTCTTTGTTCACTGGTTCTCCCTTACGCTGTCGTTTGGCGCGCGTCGCCACAGTGCAACTGGTCTTCACTCCTACTGTGCGCACTAATCCATCTCGACTAGGCATAACCTCTTCAATTCTTCCAAGTGGCCACTTGCCTCTAGGGAAGGACTCATCTGCTAATAAGACTAAATCACCGACCTCTAAGTTTCTTCTCGGTGCATTCCATTTCTTTCTTTCTAACAAGGTTGGCAGGTATTCACTCGTCCATCTGCGCCAGAACAAATTAGCCAAATATTGGGCTTGCCTCCAAGCACGTCTGTAGCTGAGGTCATCTTTATCAAATATTCCTGGTGGTAAGCCTGGACAGGGACGGAGATGCAGCAAATGGTTAGGGGTCAGTGGCTGCTCGTCTAGGGGGCTGTCACTGTTACGAGCGAGAGGTCTGGAATTCAGGGTGTTTACCGCCTCTGCCATAACAGTCGAGAGTACTTCATCTGAGACTAGCTGCTCCTTTAAAATGGCCTTTAGGATCTTCCGCACAGAACGTATTATCCGCTCCCACACACCGCCCATATGGCTCGCTGAGGGTGGGTTGAAAATCCATTCAATCTTCTTCTGGCCACAGAAGTTGTTAATCTTGTGCACATTCCATGCTTCCACGGCTTCTTTCAGCTCTTTGTCTGCCTTTGTGAAGTTGCTACCCCGATCACTTCTTATCTGCTCTGGATACCCACGAACACTAATGAATCTTCTAAGCGCATTTGTCATCGAATCTGTGTCTAAGGAGTGGGCTATCTCAATGTGCACTGCACGTGTTGTCAAACAGGTGAAGAGGCACCCATACCTCTTGACTCTGGATCTACCTTGCTTTACTTCGAGCGGGCCGAAATAGTCGACGCCAACATACGTGAAAGGTGGCTTGTCAGGAATAAGCCTATCTTCTGGTAAACTTGCCATGAACTGTTCTCCTGGACATGCTTTTCTCTGCCGTTGACAGTTCATGCACCTTCTTATCACACGCCGTACTGCCGACCTCCCCTTCACTACCCAGAATGTCTCTCTTAAAGACGATAAGACAGATTCTTGGCCCATATGACCCAAGCTTTCATGGCACTGCTTGATAATGAGATCTGTCACCTGATGCTTGTAAGGGATGATAACAGGGTGTTTCTTCTCATAACCAACAGGGGCATTGCCTAGTCGACCTCCGACTCTCAACAGGCCTTCCTTTATCTGCGGATTCAGCTGACCTATCGATGCTCCTGCCTTCCGAAGAATCCTCTTTGGGTGACCGTTGTCCTCACAACATTCTGTTGCTGAAAGTATATTTAAGACCTCTGGAAAAGCTACTTCTTGAACGCGTCGGAAAATTTCATTTTCAGCCGCTTGGAGCTCTGCCACTGTCAAATGGCTGCATTTCATCAATGGCATTTCACTGGAGTTGACTGGAGAATCATTTACGATTCCAGCGTTCTTTCTCAGTTGAACTTTGACTCGAAGGTACTGTTTGTAGCGCAGCAACCATGCAATAGCGCATTTCAACTTCCACCAACAAGAGTAGTAAGAAATTAAGTCATCCACAACATTACTTTGGAGAGCGGAAACATAAATCTGAGCTTCCTTTCTTATTTCTGGATCTCCGTCTTCTAACACTGGAATTTCAATCATTTTGGGCCAGTGGCTCTCGTTTTCCCACAAGAACTTGGGGCCTTTTAACCAACGATCATCCTTGAACATGGCATCTATCTTCAGTCCCTTTGAACCGTCATCAGCAGGGTTGTCATCTCGGTTTACGTACTTCCACTCAGAGGGTTTAGACCCATTGTGTATCACTGTTAGGCGATTAGACTCGAATGTATGGAATCGCTTTGATTCGTTGTTGATGCACTTCAACACGGATGTCGAGTCAGTCCAGTAGTGAACTTGATCTATTATCATGTCCAATTCTTCTCGAATAATCTTGGAGAGCTTTACCGAGATAACAGCGGCTGTAAGTTCCAATCTTGGAATTGAAATTTCCCGTACAGGAGCCAATCTTGCCTTCCCCATCACAAATGCACAGTGAATTTGGTCAGTCACATCTTTCAAACGGAGGTATGCAACGGATGCATAACCTTGACGAGAAGCATCTGAGAAGAGGTGTAATTGTACTTCTGTAACTTCGCCGAATTCCTTTGGCTTGAAACAACGATCTACTTGTATTTCTTGCAGTTTGGGGAGATCGTCTAGCCAGCGCTTCCACTGTCCTTTGTCTGTTTCATCCAGAGGATCATCCCAGCCTAGCCTCTTTCTACTGAGTGTCTGCAAGAGCAACTTTGCCTTCATGACATATGGAGCGATGAACACTTGTCCTCCTCTGTATTCCACTTGAGGCCAAGTGCACTCTCTGTAGGAAGTTTTTCAAGCTCTAAATTAACCACTGATTTGGCTCTTTCAGACTCTGGAATCGTCGCGAGCAACTCTCTGTCATTACTGTACCACTTCGTCAAACGGAATTCACCTTTCTCTAGCAACTTGCGCAACTGACTGGCTAAACCGACAGCCTTCTCTGTGGTGCCTGTCGACTTCATCATGTCGTCTACATACATGTTGCACTTCACTGTCTCCACCACTTCTGCATCGAACTCCTCCTGATGCCACTGGGCTGTCTTCCTTAAGCAGAAATTAGCAACACTCGGTGAAGACGTTGCTCCAAACAAATGTTTCACCATTCGATACTCTTCCATCTCCTTTGTCAAGTCTCCATTTGGCCACCATAAAAATCTTAGAGTGTCACAATCCTTTGGGTCTACCAAAACCTGATGAAACATTGCTTCTATGTCAGCGACCATTCCAACAGTTTCTTGTCTAAACCGACTTAAGACACCCACAAGTTGATTCGTTTGATCTGGGCCCTGCAGCAGCTGGTGATTTAAAGATGTCTGCCCGAACTTTGCTGCACAATCATAAACCACTCTCACTTTGTCGGGCTTTAAAGGATGTGTAACAGGATGATGGGGTAGGTACCACACTGGTCTGTCCTTTACTTCCAGCTCTTCTTTAGGGACCTTTTGGGCGTGGCCATTTTCAATGTAATCAGTCATTGTTATCTTGTACTTCTCGTACAAAGCTTCATTTTTTAGAAGTCGTTTCTTAAGAAGAAATCCTCTTCTTTCTGCTACTATCCTGTTGTTAGGTAAGAAGGGTGGATCATGTCGCCATGGCAGGGCAACCTGAAAGTGCCCATCGACCATCTTAAGCGTTTTCTCCATAATTTCTAAGGCCCTCTTGTCTTCCAATGATGCACACACTCGTATCTCAACTTCAGAGCTTTTAAAGTCTGTTTTCCAGAGTCTCTCCAACTGTTGGTTCAGCTCCTCATTTTGAGCTTGACGTTCAGTTTCATCTGTTTGTAACTGATTCTCGTTTTCACTGCAATCAGGTCCTAGTTCTAGGCCACATCCTTCGTCTGCAGTATGCACCTTGACAACATCTCCATTATCTAACATTTCAGAAAACACAACACTGTCTTTGGAACCATCGCAGAGAACAGGATCTTCAGATTCCAACACCCTGGTGCAGACAACAGAGCTCTCTCCCTCACGCAAGAAGTTGACTAAGCGTTCAGAAATGCAGCTTTCTCCTCCAACAGGACCTATCACAGTCCACCCCAGACTGTACCTCACTGCTACTGGTTCACCTTCGCTACCAGTACGGCACTCCAATGGCAAGAACAAACTTGGATTGTCTTTGAGCCCAACAACTAACATGACACTTTCAATGTCCAATTGTCGTAAATCAACATTATGCAAATGTGGCCAATGTTCAAGGTCTTCCTTCTTGGCTATACAGCTTTCAGTAATTGGCATATGCTTAACTGTCCTAACCTTTGGGAGCTCCACTATAACTGATTCCTCCATTGACATCACTATCAGGTCTACTTGTTGACTCTCTACTCTGGTTGAGCCTGTTATCCCGGACAAAGTGAAGTCCAACTTGGTGCCGCTTACACCTAGGCTCTCTTTCAAGCTTTCATGGCAAAGAGTAATTTCTGAGCCACTGTCCAACAAGTCATATGTTTCAACGGGTATTGAATTACCATCTTTAGCCAGAACCTTAACTGGAACAACACTAAGACAGACCCGCTCGCCGGCCCCAGTTGTAGCAGTCACAGCACTACTCTCACTAGTCACTCCTCTGGTGTCACAGCTGGTATTAGTTCCTGTCACCCTTTCCCTTGACTGGCCATCATCAGCGCTTGGAGGGCTCGGATTTTCTGCAGGCGGATGCAGTAGTGTGTTGTGACTCCGGTTGCATCCATCCACTCGGCATTTGAACTGAGTTTTGGGGCAGTCTCTTGCAAAGTCTCCACTATGTAGACACTTGATACAAAGGTTTTGGTCCCGCACCACCTTCCATTTGTCTTGATGAGGCTGATTCTTAAATTTGTCACACTTCCACAGTCTGTGTTGACCGCGACACACACTACAAGCTAGCAATTTCTGGCTCTGTTTGCCAGGCCCTTTCTGACCTTGGACACCTCCAAATAGTGTAGTCCATTTCTGAGCACCTCGACCTTGTGGATCCTTCCGTTTTGCACCGTCCCTTTCCCTTGAAGGACTGGGAGTTAAATCTTCTCCAAACTCATTGTTAACAAGTGCAGCTCTTTCCTTTAAGTACTGCAAGAAATGTGCAAACTTTGGTCTTGATCCATGTGAAATAATTCTTCCTGCGCATTCCGTCCACTTAACTCTCATGAACAGTGGGAGCTTCTTATTAAGTTCCCTCAATGTATTTGTGTGATTCAAATCACTGACATATTCAGGCCCCATGCCTGACAGTGTCCTATTGGCTACATCTAAATGGCGGGCAAATGCAAGTAAACTTACTCCATCTGCTTGCTTCAGGGGGGGTAGGCTCTCCAATTTCCTGATGTGTGCTTTGGCTATGATGTGAGGGAGTCCAAAATTCTCACGTAATGTACTCTTGGCAGCATGATAACCTTCATCTACAGGCAAGTTCACACAGCTTTCAATTGCATCTCTTGCTTTTCCATAGCAGTGCTGAATTAACAGTTGCAACCTTCTGGAGTTGTCAGGATTATCTTTCTCTAAACAAGTCTCAAAGTTATGCATAAACGAGACATACTTCATCGGGTCTCCATCAAAACGCATGTACTCAACTTTCGGAGTGGAGACAACTTGACGCAATGCTTGTACCATTTCTAATCTGCCATCAGATGTAAATGATGCTGGTTCCTGCATTTGACATTCACCTGGATATGCACCTGGAGTCTGGGACCATGGTACCTGGGTTGGCCGCCATGCTATCTCTTCAGGTTTAAGCTGTGGCATTAATGGCACCTGCACTTGTTGTAATTCATTTCTTAACACTGGTGGATTGACAGGTTGTGTTCTTAATGTCTTAGTGTCCTTTAAATTGTACGGTTGGTCTGCATATTTACATGTACCAGCCTCATCAACATTAAGTGTATGTCCATTTGCAGAAAACACTGGATTGGGTACTGAAGTACGGACTGCTTCGCAGGCCTTAACACCTGAGATCCTAATTCTGTCATTGTCTCTAAATTTAGGAACTTCATCCAAAGGTTCAGACCTTAGCACTGGTTGCTCAAGTGGATTTAACTGAGTTTTCATCCTCGCTGATGCTGAGTGGGGTGTGAAGGTTCCAAATGCTGCACTGATTGCTCATGTGGCTGCTTTAACTGAGACTCAGCTGCCTCCTTTGTCTGCTGCTCAATGGGGTGTAAAGGTTCCTCGTACTGACTATCCCTGCACTGGTCTTCAAGCTCTTTATAAGCATTAACGCTTGCCATAGCCCGCTCCTCCTCCATCTCGGCCTCCATTAAGTCCCTTTCATAATGAATTTCATTCATCTTACGCTGCAACTGTTGTTCACGCAGAAGCTGTTTGGTTTTCAACTGAGCAAGGGCAAGTTGTTCTTTCTTCTTTGCTAGTATCATAGAAGCTGAACTTGAGCCAGAGGACCCACCTTTCGAACTCTTGCTAAACTTTCTTGTAAAGGATTTTATGTCATCATCTCGCCCTTTAGTGGACATAGCTTTGGACTTCCAAGACTTAATTACAATGTCAAGCGCTGCCTTCTGCGCCATCTGTTCCTTGTAGCTATCATTGGCTCTTTCAAGTTCTTCATAACGGCCAAGAACATCAAGACATTCAATGTACCCTTCATGGGCTTTAACAAACTTCCGCCAAGCATCTTCATATGAATCCTGAATTAATTTTAGATCCTCCAAATTTCCACAGTTGTCTATTATTTCTTTAATGTTTCCTCTAAGTCTGGTAAGGGTTGCGATGTAACCTGAACGGGAATTTTTTTGTGTGTTTCCCCTTTCTGCCATTCTGCTTTCAAAATTAATATTAGAAGGTACTTTAATGCGGGAACTTCTTCTCAAATGAGTTCCAACTTCAGCTTCCGAAGAGGCCCCCCGGGCACCTTGTTCAAATTTGCTGCCGACAGGCATCGATTGAACCGACATTTCTATTTAAACATGCAGCAATGTACAAAAAATGTCAAACACAAACAATAATCAGACAAAATCCAATGCAAACATGAAGCAATGTTCTCCCCCGAGAACCAAATAATTGTCAATAATGATCAGACAAAATCCAATGCAAACACGAAGCAATGTTCTCCACCGAGAACCAAAGAATTGTCAATAATAATGAGACAAAATCCAATGCAAACACGAAGCAATGTTCTCCCCCGAGAACCAAATAATTGTCAATAATGATCAGACAAAATCCAATGCAAACACGAAGCAATGTTCTCCACCGAGAACCAAATAATTGTCAATAATAATCAGACGAAATCCAATGCAAACACGAGGCAATGTTCTCCACCGAGAACCAAATAATTATCAATAATCGCGCAAATCAATCCAAACACGAAGCACAGTTCTCCCTTGAGAACGGAACAGTTCAATAATCGCACAAGTCGATCCAAACACGAAGCACAGTTCTCCCTTGAGAACGGAACAGTCCAATAATCGCACAAGTCGATCCAAACATGAAGTAAAGTTCTCCCTTGAGAACGGAACAGTCAAATAATCGCACAAGTTGATCCAAACACTGAAACACGAAGTAAAGTTCTCCCCTGAGAACCAAATAGCTGTCTCCTGAGATCCAAACAGTTCTTTTACTGTAACTTCCGTAAGCTGGTCTTTTAATAAACAAAAAAAAAAACGTGCAAAGCACGTAAAAGAACTGTTTGATACAATAAACTGAAAAAACTCAAACTCGCGCTGTCTTCCCAAACGTTCCATGTGCGAATACTCAGGGGAATCGTCACGTGACTACAACCGGAAAAGCCGGATGTGACAGCGGTAGCCACAAAATGGTCAAATGTATCCCGTATTCCTATAGAGTCTCCTCTTAATGACTGTAACCAGTTAAGACCCATTATCACTTACTAAGATCATTATGAGGATATTTGAACGGATTGTCTGCAAGCAAGAATTATCCC
Organism: Ricordea florida; assembly: GCA_949710005.1. Classification (NCBI taxonomy): domain Eukaryota; kingdom Metazoa; phylum Cnidaria; class Anthozoa; order Corallimorpharia; family Ricordeidae; genus Ricordea; species Ricordea florida. The sequence continues at coordinate 20,094,784 of OX453284.1, forward strand.
CTGCACTGAAGTCAAAAATTAAATCTGACCAGTTTACGTACAAAGAAGGACATAGGTAATACCACCATGGTCCTCACTGGCTAAACTGACTTGACAAAGGCACTGACTTTCTTTTGACTTCAGCAAAGCGTTTGATTCTGTCTCACATAAAATAGTGTGTGATAAGCTTAACAACAACAATAACACTTACTGTCTGAATAATACTTACTGACAAATAGTGAAAAACTAGTCAAGGCAGGTACAGGTAGGTAGAGGTGTACGACTAATTTAGGCTTATTACAATTACATTTTTGGCACTATACACGTTTGTATTTACAAGGATTTCAGATTAACAGCAGTAAAAGATTATCAGATAGCAAATAAAAAATGAAAATAAAAGAAGAAGAAAGAAATAAAAAATAGCAAAATATATATTTATATATATACTGTCAATATGCTGGACGAAGCTACAGGATTACTCCAGTTTTACAAGTTTTTTATTATTTCAAGGATCGAAGATGGTGCAAGGTACAAATTCTCTTGTTTGAAGATTTTAATAAGTGTTTCATGAATTCATTTTTTGAATAAGTTTCTACTCGGAGTCTTTTTAATACTTTCAGGTAAAGCATTCCATAAACGCACTTCAAATCGGGAAAATGAGTTCTTCAGTTGTTCAAGGTGAAAAGGCGTGAGAAAAAATTTGTTGGTAGTGGCTGATCTGGTATTATAAGAATGAATATCTGAAACATGCATAAAGAAATGTTGAATAGGAGCAGGTGTTACCTTGTCCTGGACATCGTACATTAGTCAAGATACAGATTCGACATAAAGAAAATGAACAGGTAGAATGTTAAGGTTAACAAAGAAAGTAGCATGTTCACATTTTGGGGAAAAGGTCATCAAGCGTATGGCCCGTTTTTGAAGGAGAAGCTTATCCAATGTCAACAGAGACACTTGACCCCAAAGCTAATCCCATAGGTCAGGTAGGGAAAAATAAGAGACTGATATAGCTTGACAACAATAGAAAGGGCTACAAAGTGTCTCAGTTTAGCTATTATGCCAATGGTCTTGCTAATTCTTAGAGCAGTTAGGTCAATATGGGCTTTCAGGTTCTTGTCATTAAGTATGCCAAGCTTAAGTCTTATGATCTTAATCCTTACATCACTAACTGGATAATAAGTTTTCTCAGTGACCGAAAGCAAAGGGCAGTCATTGATGGAGTAACCACAAGAACCGTCTTAAATCCTATTTTATTCTCTATCAATGGTGAACGAAGTGACAACTGCAAATCCAATCAGTAATCTTGTGAAGTATGCTGACGATATTACCCCTAGTGCCCCAGTCAGATCTGGCGCAGTTGATCACAAGATCGCAAGCAGAAGTTAATAACATCCAACACTGGGCTGTGGAGAATCAAATGACGCTTAATCTTGAGAAGACCTGGGAGATGATGCTTAGAGGAAAGACCAAAAAGCCCCTCCGGAAACCTTTACATGATATCAAAGGAAAGAACGAACTTAAGCTATTTGGGGTGACTTTTAATGAGTATCCATGTAACTGGGATACCCATTTTTATCAAATGATAACTAAGGCCAGCTCTAGATTATATATTCTGAGAGTTTGCAAGTTTTACAGATATTCATCACAAGAGTTAACTTTACTATTTGACAGCCCATATCATGTCTCTGTTTATGTATGCCATTGAGGTCTGGGTCTGTGCCTTTGACAGGAAATACCATTCCCAGATAGATAAGTTCATTAAGTGTGCAGTCAAATATGGTTATACAAATAATTGACCATCTGTTGTGGAACTAGTAAGAATTAGGGAAACCAAATAATGGAGTAAGGTTACAAGCCAAAATCATTGCCTGAACGATCTACTTCCGCCACAGAAAACATGCGTACTTCAGTAGAAATGTCATAACTATATTTTACCACAAGTCAGATCTGAACGCTTTACGTGATGCTTCATAAGTAGTTATCTTTTGTGCTTTGTGTAGCTATTGTTTTTTCAGTACCGAGTGTTATAATTGTAAACTACTATATAGTATAGCATATAGTATAGCTTGGTCTTATTAGTATTAATAATCATAACAAATGCAAGAAATGAGAAAATGCAAAAAAGTGATATAATAATAAGTAAATAAATAAATTGAGATCTTGTTCTTCAGGAAAAGCCATTGCGAGTTCTTTAAAAACTAGCTTCACGAGGTTTTGGGGGAGTTGCATTTCTAGCTAGTATTAATTTATTCTCATTAGTATTGAATTCTACATTCATGTTTGTCTGAGAGTATGTTTCAGTAAAGATCTTGATTCTTCTTGTTATTATTTTTCTGATTGGAATAGATTATTAAACAGTTTAAATTCCTGTAAAACGAGAATGTGTAAAATATAGGGTGTCGTCCTACACAGGGTAGGCTTTGTAGAGTATTTTGTTCTAAATAGCTTCAGGATTTCAAACCCTCGGTGGCACCACTATACCCAAACATTGGTCAACTATCCCCAGGTTTTTCAACTGCATTCTGGCGTCTAAGTTACCAATTTCTTCTTCTGAAAGGTCCTCCGTTACAATCGAAGGAAAGAATTAGTTAGGGTCATCTTTTCTTGCTTGTTTGTTAACCAAAACCCTTGGATTAGATGCTTTAAGCTTCTGCCAAGATGCTTTGGAAACTTCGCGAGCTACAAAATCTGCTTTCAGTGGGTCAGGAAACTCATCAGTTAGGCCTCTCTCTCCTGACCAGTGTAGAGCACAGATTGATGTGTTTCTGGTAATCTTATCAGTGGTAAAATTTCACTAGAGCAAGCATTAATTCAGTGTTACAGCATTCAATTCCTTGCGACATCTTTGGAAATGGTACAAATATTTTCATACCTAATTTCACCATTCAGGATATATGGAATCACTATTACAAGATCCCAACAGCAGTGCTCAGGACTGACCATATTCAGTAAAACGAGAGAGCTAAAACACCATTTTTAAAACAAAATCTTTGCCTACATTTTCCTGTATTTCTATCAGACAATGCAGATGTTTGCCCGAGTGTTGCAGGGGGTCCAAAAATGTGCAATCTATTTTTAGACCTGGCATGCTTCACTATTGAAATTATCATTGTTTTACCCATGAAATATCTACCCTTTGGTAATCTCAAAATGTCTTTAACAGTTTTTAAGCTTTACTTCCAATAATTATTTTTTGTTGGCTCAATTAGATATCCTGGAGTTGTTGGATATTATTTTTTGTCTAAAAACATACTTTAACAATACATTGTAAACTGTAATTTACAGTGAGCAGTGAGAAGAATGGATTTGCTCTCTATCTTAATCCCCTAGCAATGTGTTGAAAATAATGTAAATCAAATTTGAGAATCATAATTAATAAATCATATTTATCACACAGGACCATGATGCTCATGGGCCAGAATTCCTCAAACACATGCAAAGAATCAATGCTGAAAGTGGAGCAAACATCACTGTAAGTTCATCAGATAAATTTGCTATAAGCTCCATTAAAGTAATCCTGGACTTGTTGTTTCCCTTTAAATTTTAATTAGATAATTTACAGTTAAACTTAAGATAAAATTAATCCTTGAGACAAGACTGAAAAATTGTTTCCAAGAACAGGTATAAATGAATTACAGTAACCCTATTACAGTAACCCTACAAACTTTACACGAGTCTTTCAGCCAATACCATCATGGGTATTAAACTGACTAATCACGTTTAACAGACCAGACTTGTAACATCATCGTCTGACAAACACTATTCACTCGACTCTGAAGATGACTTCCGCTCAGGTTGTCGAAACGTCAGTCACCAACAACAGTTCTTTTCAGAACTACCCTCACCCGGACGATCAAACTAGACGAACTACTGATACTCCTGGGTTCAAACCTTTTACTAAGTAACCTTATATATTTACTATTCAATACCCAGTGCCATTGTTCTCTCTCTGCACTAAATCACTGATTGCAGTCTCAAAAGATGCTAAAACTGTCTGAGGAAAACGGGGGCGGTCCTTTTTGTTAGCAGGGAAATTATCAGGAGTAATAAATACTAAACGTGCTAAAACAAACAGGCTGCAATATTTTTAATATTGCAGCCTACACACTGCAATATTTTTAATATTGCAGTGTGTAGCTAGGCTGCAATATTAACAAGCAGTCTGAGATTATCAAGGACACCAAACAGTAATTTTCGGTTCTGTCCTCGGGTACCGGTACACCAGGGAATAACCATTGTATTTTCTTTGTTTAAGAGTCATTGTTTAGATGAAATGTATTGTTTGGTCTCTTGTATCGGCTCTTGTGTACTGGTACACGAGGACACAATCTTTTCTATACTTCTATTTTTCCGAATCACGCATTTCTTAAATTAAATTTCCGAAATTTTCCGTGGCTACATCTTCATTATGGTTACAATATTCAAATGAACTACAACTTATGCTCTTATTTTCTGACACTTATCTATTATTAATCACAATATTTTGGTGTTCTTGGTAGAGATTACAATTTTAATTTCTTCCTCTTTCGTTTTAGAGGTTTCTCCTTCCCCTTCATTTTCTACGTTCTCCTGCTTTCTAACCTTACAAGTTGTATCTTCTTCCTTTAAACGCCCCTGGACTATTTCACTTGCCTTTCTTTTAAAAGAAGTAGTAGTAAGTTTGTAACATCGAACCCCATCTGTAGACCTATAAACAGTTGTTTCCTGAATTAACTGTTCAGGAAGATCTTAGTCACATAATCGAGCAGCGCATGTTATTCGCAATGAATGATTCATTTGGTGTAATACCCTTCAAAACCAGCGCTTTTCATGACTTGAACAACGACGTTGCCCAACGTCTCTCGTCCTGCTGCTATCTTGTAGTACCAAATTTGTCCTTTTGGCTGTTTTCAGGTACGTGGGCCATATAGTCCTTGTAAAGGCTCATCCTCGGTGTAAAAACCTGTGACGCTCACGAGTGACGTAAACAAAGGAAACAAAGGAGACAAAACAATAGAGACTAGGAAAATAATAGTAAAATAACAAAGAAAAACTTCACAGGTTTTTACACCGAGGATGACCCCTTGTAAAGTTGAACTGGACATCTTTCAGGCTTATTATTATTTTCGTACGCCCTCACAGCATTCCTTTTCAAATGAGAAACACAACAAAACGGAACTCTAATACTGGCGAAGATTCACTTAAAGCTGGTGGTTTGCTCGTTCATCCTCGTCTGATGTAGAGCTATTGTCATACACTTCTTCCCTGTCTGGTAACAACTGAAGGAAAAGTTTCGATGCATATGCAAATACTCCGGTATTTCTCATTGTCTATTTTTTCCGCGTGGTTCGACCTATTCAAATTATCATTAGTGCAAAACGTACCCGCATATTTCTCACACTGCACGTTGTTTAAGAATTGTTCAGCAAGCCAATCGCTGGCAAACATCACAGGTTCTGTTGTCTTATACCGGTACATCAGGGAATAACCATTGTATTTTCTTTGTTTAGGAGTCAGTGTTTAGTTGTAATGGATTGTTTGGTCTTTTGTGTCGGCTCTTGTGTACCGGTACACGAGGACAGAACCAATATCACATGCTGAAAAACAAACAACACAAACCGCAAATCAGCTATAGCTTCTATATCAAATACTAACATTAGTGAGGAACGGACCGCATTTCAAACACTGCACATTGTTTTGCAGTAGTTCAGAGACCTTACAAAACACAGTGAAATATTCACACGCTACCGCAAGGCGTTTTAGTACCAATTCCCAGTTGAGCTAATCAACAAGTGCTAATTATATTCTTTTGTGCGTTCAGGAACAAAGTAGAAGGGGCGCCTGCAATCAGTGATTTAGTGCAGAGAGAGAACAATGGCACTGGGTATTGAATAGTAAATATGTTAGATAGTCAGCTGACTGCAATGTATCACATATTGCTGCCGGCCTCAGTAACTATCTAATACGTAGTGCTTAGTTGCTGTGATAAGGCAAATGTCCAAGTGGGCTATTTTCTTTATATTAATATAGATGCAAAAATTTCAGTTAAACAGTTAAGAAAATGGGAAGGCAGCAGGATGTGACAATATATATGTACCACAACAGGCAATTAAGGCTGGGGATAAAATATCAAAGGAGGTTCTTTTGGACCTCTGCAACCAGATATGGAGTAAGGAGCAGGTACTAGTGGAGTGTTAGAAGGCTTCGCTAATCAAATTGCCAAAGAAAAGCAGTCTGAGCCACTGTAAAATCTGTCATGGCGTTATGCTTTTGAACATGGCAAGTAAAGTGTTCTGTAGAGTGATCCTGGAGTATATCAAGACGGTACTGGATGAAAAACTGAGAGAGGAGTAAGCAGGTCAAAACTGTACAGACCAAATAGTGACATTGAGGATTATTGTGGAACAAAGCAGAGTGGCAGGCCTCCTTGTACATGTACATCGACTTTATAGATTTCAAAAGTGCTTTTGATAGCATCAGTAGAGAGGTGTTGTGGAGGCCTCTGCATCACTACGGAATGCCTGTCAAGATAGTAACCATTATCAGAGCTCTTTATGAGAGTCTTTCGGCTCATCATAGACAGAATATTAAATAGATTTATGTAAGCCTAAAAGCGGAGCTCCTCACTCAGACCCTCACACATTGAAAATGTTGTCTTTAAAGTTATTAAATACGCCTGGTGTACGCAACTACTTAAAGAAGATTCGATAGCTCAAATAAATCGTCAAAAAAAAAACATCTAGCTCGCGACTCAACGGAAGAACCATTACCTGGTCAGCAAAATTATAATAGTTTTAAAGCAACACCAAAAGCAGCTAGGCAGCTCTTTAACAAAGGAAAAATAGACACTCAGCTTTATGCTTATGTCCCTCCAAAAACGCTTGAAAACTTGTAGGAAGAAAATTTTTCCTATAAAACCGCTATGAATATAGAGATTACTTCATGGTTAGTGAGGGCGGACGATTTTTCTTCACGAGTTGTGAAGAATAGAAAACGAACGAGTGAGCGCAGCGAACGAGTGAGTTTACTTTTCTTCACAACGAGTGAAGAAAAATCGTCCGCCCTCACTAACCATGAAGTAATTTGTTTATTTTTTAGGTACTGAGATTTACTCCTTACAAAATACTACTAACTGATCATGAATCACGCTGGACAGTTAAAAACGTTTTAAAACGACTCGTGAATGACTCAGGAATGTCTTGTGTACGGGAAGTACAATGTAAAATTACCTTTTTGTTTTGATCAGTTTAATGCGGCTCTTGCTTTTTCAAACACCACTTTTTTTGAGATGCTGAATCCGTAGCTTTTTTATTCAAATAACCGTTGCGAAAGAGAGAACGGGGCGAACTTGGCTCATAATCTTTGTTTTCCTTCTTTCCCACTGCTACCGGACAAATTCACTCATGAACTGAATTGAGCTCGTTTGAAGGAATTTCTTCTACGGACCTAGATTCGCCTTTCAACGTCAAGAATTCTTTCAGTGAAGCGACGGGCTGTTCGGATTTGTTATTCGTATTTTTATTTTCTTGATCTTGTATGAAGTCCTCGACTGAAGCTGTATCTGCAAACCTAGAATTTCTCAAAGAAGAAGCTGAGGAAGAAGCCGTTATTGCTCACTTTTTGCCGAGTTGATGGCGCCAAAACTGATCCCACCTCTATGAACAGTGAATTGGTCGGACCACTTTTTTTCACTAGTGAAGAAAATGGTCCAACCAATCAAATTGCTTCTAGTTTTTTACAGACTATTTTTCTCACACAGATTTATAAGGAGTAAATCTCAGTACCTATGGAATAAAATCCGTTTCTTCAGCAAAACATTGTAGACTGCTGGCTGTAGGTTGTGTAGCCGCGGCAAGCCGCGAAAAGCGCGCGAAAAACAAAGCCTCCTTTCGGTTTAAGACCTTCTAAATATACCGGATGACTATGGCCGCCATGTTGTCGTCGTCGTCGTCGTCGTCGCTAGGCGCACGCGCCCGCGAGCCATGCCGCTAGTCACGATGACCATGAAAACTCAAACGCATGGTTTTCTCAATTTCTATCCTCGCACGGTAGTTATGGGGCTCCGCTCTGCGGCTCTTCGAGCCGCTGTGGAGCTCCGCTACCAAACCACAGAGCATGAGGACTGGGGTCAGACAAGGCTGTCTGCTCTCTCCATTGCTGTTTCCGGTTGTCCTTGATCGACTAGGACAACTTTTGACAGGAAGCATGGTATCCAGTGCTTGGGGTTGGATTGACCACACGCTGATTAGACCAGACGGACACATACAGGTTACTAAGAGGGCAATAGAGGGGAACTCACAGGGGAAGCACAAGAGAGGGAAACCTCAGCTCACTTGGAGGCACACAAGAATGGCAGAGTTGCTAGAGACAGCGCACATGGCAGGAATTGAAACGCATTGTTTTAAACAGGGTCAGGTGATGGACACTAGTGGACAACCTACGTTCCATCAGGAATGAAGAGGATTGAAAATTGAGTTGTGCAGTAATTTGAAATTGAGTGCAAACATTGGAAATTAAAATTTTGCATGTATATTATTAGCAAGTAATCAAATCTTTTAAGGGAATAGGGCTTGTGCATTTTTACTGGCTACTGCCTCACAGGCAGGAAGCCACTTATGTTATTACATTACCACTTATGTTATTGTGTTGTAAGAGTGTCCACTATGCTCGCATGGAGCGCTGGGATGTCAAGAGATTCTTGGACGTGAAAGCTCCTTGTTGGACAACTCTGACACATTTTCAGGCTCAAGTTTTGGAAGCAAAGTTTGGAATAAGAGACTCAAGGTAAAGGTCTTTCAGAATACTCTCCATAATGTATTTTTCCTTCCACGAGCTAATCGGAATTGTCTGTTCTTGCCATTTTGTTGGCTTCAACACCGGGGAAGAGAAGGAACTGGGATCCATCTAATAACTGGTGTAACCAGTTTGTGCTAGAGCTTGGTATTGCAAGTGAGGTGAAGAAGACATAAAGATGAACCACATCACATAATCATAAAACCACATTACAAAGATACCAGACAACATAACAGTGTAACCACATTACATCATGACTAACTTAACAACCTCAATACATAATTATAAAACCATACCACATAATGAAGTTATTACTCCACATCATCATAAAAACACATCACTTCAGGACTACAAAACATAATGAAGAAACCACACAACATAATGCAGTAACTACAACATAATGTAGTAACTACAACACATAATGAAGAAACCACATGACATAATGTAGTAACTACAACATAATCTTGTAACTACAACACAAAATGAAGAAACCACCCAACATAATGTGATTACAACGCAAAGTGAAGAAACCACACAACATAATGAAGTAGCTACAACACATAATGAAGAAACCACACAAGAAAGTTATGGCTTTCCATAAACTAGGGTTGAATTTTGTGTTGTTTATATACAGTATTTATTTTTAGGGGAGCCACGTGCTAAGCAACTCTGAAAAGTAGGATCGGTCAAAGGCTTAAAGGTCGAGTTCTACCCGCTCATACCTTTGACTGAGTCAGAATGACCAATCATCCTGATAAATCTTTGTGAAATCTTCAGGGTTGCCAAAAAGAGCCAACGACCAGCGATATCTCCCACTACTCTCATATTTGTGCCAGAGACATTTTGTCAGGTATTCCGCTTTCCCACCAAAAAAAGAAGAAGAGGAAAAAAAGGAAAAATAGAAATAACGATTTGAACCTAGAAAGTATAGAACATTCCACGCTACTGTAATCTTGTACAGGAGTCAGCAATTTACTATTCACAGTTTGTTTACATTTGTAATTTGATTTGAGGACTTTTAGCACAAACATTGCAAAGTTTCAGGCATGAAAATGATGTGTGGATGTTCAGAATTGCTTGAAAGAACTTAACATTATTGCTTAACTAAGCCAAAGATAAACCAAGATAAACGTGATCGGCTTTTTCTGGTATATTTTATTTTGGCCAATGTAGCAAAACACGCCGTCACATCTGCAACATAATTCAATCAATTAGTGATTTAGCCTTGTTTCGTTTTGTCATTCAATGTTTTTTGTAGCTTGAAAACATTGATAACATGGATTTTCATGACGATATTCGTTGAAAAATGGAAAATAATCTGAAGTACTGTTGTGTGGTCTAAGCGTAGATAATAAATGTTGCATTATTTGAATCCGTTATCATGAGATACTGACAGTCATCTGATGATGTTGGTTTTATTACAATAATTAGCATCTGCCGTTGGTGTTTCAATGAAAATCCAGTGTGAATACTTCTGAGTTCACAAAACTGTTACAAACAATCATACAGCACCGCTTTCTGGATAGTTAATCCACGCTTCCCTGCTTTCTGCTTATCAGTGATGTGCACGCTACAATAATACACACATGATCTTTTCAAACAAGTTAAGGTGCAAGAGAATTTTACATATACAACATGACTTTATCATCTAACAAACAGTTATAAAGTTTAATATTTGGAGTTGTACCTTATAGTACAGAGAGTTCTCTACAATTTCTAGTGGGAGATATATTTTGTTCCCTTATAATTATTTGAGGGATGGTTTTATGGTGAAGTTTGAAAGATTTCATTATAATTATAATCTTATTGTAATAATGCAAGATAGGCGGGAAGAGGAAAGGGTTGTGTTTTAGTTCTACTCGATGTAAGCAGTAGCCACATGCACTCATTGCTGCCTATTTTTCTTTTTTTTTTTGTCTTTGAAGAATTTACCTGTGTTTATTTATTCCAAGTAAATTGCTCTTAAAATCATTTGATTATGCATACACATATTTTTTCCGTACATCTTCAATGCTTGAGAAGAACTGCGAGATGGCTTACTGTCCATAATACATGTAGTTTGAGTACATAGAGCGTGAGTACACCCACCCCTGCAGTGTTCTCCTTTTCAAGCGGTAACCGGTAAAATTTACCGCCTGTAACAGCACATGTTACCGCCTAAAATTCAACAGCTAAGCAAGTGTTTTACCGGTTTGAAAAACTCTATTACCTGTTGAGCTGAAATAAAAGGAGAACACTGCCCCTGTCTCCTACTCCCCTTGCCTTTGTTGATACCGTTATTGTAGCAAACATTATGCCACATCAGGAGTTTCAATATTTGAAGTCGATTTCTAATATTAATGTTTCCTCTATCATGCAGGTTTATCACAGTTTTCATGATGAGGTCAGTATCAACTTAACATGATTTAACATTATTTACTGGTTTATAGTGGAAATGAGTATTATTATTTCTTTTATTAAACCCTAGCAACTGAAAACTCTACCCATACATTACATAAATTATCTATGTCCAAAAAATGTTACTTGAGGTAATTGGCATTTGATCAATTCAAAATACTTGAGTTGGTATTTTTTTAATTCTTGTTATGTATTTGCTTGACAATGTAGGGTTACTGTAAAGAAAAGCTGCATATTCATTTCTTCCAAATGGAATAAAAGGGCTACTCCAGTGCAAACCATTATGGACATAGATTGTAGCCTTGAGTTTTCCGTGCACAAATTTTCGTTTGTCTTATACATTTTCAATCTTTACAACCAGATCGTTCAATATCATACTGTAGTTTCACTTTAAAATATTTAATTCTAATCATTGGTTGCTAAATAATGTATTGATAATAATTATTAATTAATGCAAAGAGAGAACCTCCAGGTCAAGTCAAAGGGCAATTGTATAAAAATGTCTTGATCTCATTGCAGGTGGATGTGTATCGTCAACACTGGTGGCAGTGTGACGGCCCTTGCCGTAAGAGACCCCCATATTATGGAATGGTCAGACGTGCCATGAACAGAGCTCCATCTCCTAGGGACCCCTGGTGGGCAGACCATCAGAGAACATGTGGTGGAACATACACAAAAATAAAAGAGCCTGAAAACTATGGAGCGAAAAAGTCATCAAAGTCAAAGCAGTTGAAAGGAAAAGATGAAAATGAGAAAGAATTTAAAGGGAAAGGGCATGTTCTCAGTGGGAAAAATGAAGGTACATTACCTCACTTTTTCAAGCGAAAATCAAGGGAAAATGATAAAGATTGCAAAGGTTCTTCAGGCAGTGGTAATGAAACAGTGAAAAGAAGAAAGAAGGATGTAGGTAATAGCATTGTGAAGACTGAATCGGTTGGAAGTGGAATGGGAAAGCAAAATCCAGCTAGTCGACCAGGGTCGTCAACGTGGACTGAAGATGTGATTCCATTTTCAGGTCCTGGTAGACCCTTGGGATCTGGCCCTGTGGTTGATTCTAGTGAAGTTGATTCTAGTGTTGCTAGTGAGACTTTTAATTCACTAGCAACAACAGACAAAACTCAGAAGGATATAAGAAGCAGAACTAAAACATCTGAAGTTATAATGATAAAAAGACCCTCTGCAATTAAACATCAGACAAGTCACTCACCAACTTTAACAATCATGGATGCTTTCAAAAGAACCAAAGATAGTGCTGTAAAGGAAAGCAGCGGAGATATTACGTCAAGCCTTACATTGGGATCCAAGGGGGAACTAATTGAAGTTCTGGGAGACTCCCCTCTGTCCAATGTACTTTGGGGTTCAAAACGTAACTTAGAGTCCCTTCAATCCAATTCAGCTGGGAGTTCAGAAAGGAACTCTCAGCTACATGTAACACATTTAGTATCATGTCCTGTCTGTCAGACACTTGTTAGAACTTTTGAAATTAACCAACATCTTGATACCTGTCTGTAACAAAATACCAGTATTTCCATTCATATCCATCTAAATCTTACCCTGTGAAGAGAACAAGTATACTTTTCGCAAACTTTGTCTTCAAGCTTTTAAAGGCTGATGCATGACTAACACTTACTGGAACAATGTTTATCTCCTAAAACAGAACCTATATCCCAAATTTCAGCTATTAAAGCCTTTAAGAAAAACAACTAGACAATGCAAACTTTACTAGTCCAGGTGCTTTGTTTATGTCCGCTCACTAATTGTGTCCATTATACAACGGCTATGGGTACAAGGGCCGCCCCTAATTTTGCAAATGTGTACATGGGGCAGTTCGAAGACCAATTTGTATACCAGACAAATTGGTCCTGTAACATACTGGATTGGATACGTTTCATTGATGACATCTTTATGGTTTGTAAACGGGACGAAAACAGCCTAACAAAATTTATTGACTACATAAACAACATAGTACTGTCTATAAAATTAACACTAGGCATCGAAAAGTGAAGTCAACCTTCTGGACACGACAATAAAAAAAATATATGTAATATGTAATGATATTAATTGATTATTGAAATTAAAGCCACTGCGGAGTAATATGTAATGACATTAATTGATCATCGCAGTTATGTACACAACTTAAGCAGCTGTGAAATTAAAGCCTTTAATTTCACAGCTGCTTAAGTTGGGTACATAACTGCGATGATCAATTAATGTCATTACATATTACTCCGCAGTTCAAATATGTGGTCTTTCATATATTCATTTGCATCATTCTTCTCCATCTACGGGTATGTTACGAACTCACAATATGACAAGCTCCCAGTTGGCTTGATAGCTCAGCTGGAAGAGCACTGCTCCAGTATCAAAGGTCTCGGGTTCGAATCCCGTTCGGGCCCCGAGTTTTTTTCAGGCTTAAATTTCACTGCGATGATCAATTAATGTCATTACATATGATAGGTATATGAACAAATGCAAAACGTACTCGTGATGAGTCAAGAGGAGTGCGTTGAAAGACTTGAAACAAGGAATGATCGGGAACCTATGAACCGCATTCCTCTAGTGACTACCTTCAACCCACACACCACGTACATAGCTGACATAGCACAGAGAAACTGGAGCTTTTTGAAATCGAATGAACGCTTAGCTAAAATGTTTGAAAAATCACCTTTAATTGCGTACAGGCGAAAAACTTGTCAGTTCAAAGTTAAGAAGTAAACCAAACTGAACAGGACGATACAAATGATGGTTGCAGACCATGCGGCCGGAAGGGATGTAGATGGTGTAAAAAATATCACCAACCACTACGTTTACAGACACCAAAGGAGAGCGCACCTTCCAAATATATCATGATTTAGACTGTCATTCAGCATGGGTTATTTATATGATTGAATGCAAACTCTGCAAATTGCCGTACATAGGCAAGAGTGAAACTGGCTGTAATATCCGATTTAACAACCATCGGAGCCACATCAGGAACTTAAACAACAGCTGCGAATTAAGCGAACATTTCTTACACAATAAACGAACCCATCATTTTGAAAGAGACATTGCGATCACGCTAATTGAACAGATAAGAAAGGTACACTTGGAAGCGGATAGGAAAAGGGATGTTCGAAGACGAAGAGAGATTTTCTGGCAACTGAAGTTGAAGATATTACAACCACACGGCCCTAACAAAAGAAAAGGCTGAAACCAAGTGTAAAACAGAGACCCTCATTAAGCTATGGGTGCAGTGCAGTTTTTAACATACGTTATGAGGTAGACTGTAAAATCATAGAATTTCTCATATGTAATAGCCCTATTGTGACTTAAGGTAATTAACAAGCTAATTGCTGATTAAAAAATAAAAATCAGCCCAAAGGCCCCTGACGAAGGCGAATGCCGAAACGCGTCGGGTCAAAGGGTTAAGACTATTTTCCTTTGTGCAATTTATATATCATATATATATATATGTATATATATATATATACATATATATATATATATACATATATATACATACATATATATATATATACATATATATATACATATATATATACATATATATATAAAGTGTAAAAGTTGATTAATCGTAAAATAATGAGTGAAAAAGAGAGCAAAAATCGTAAATATATATATATATATATATATATATATATAGATATATATATAAGCAGTGTAAAATGGTATACCTAACGATGAACTCCCAGTAACAGGATCCACAGGATACAATGTCTCGACGTGAATTTGTAGTTTAGTATACGATAAAGATGTGACGAAGAGACCAACTCTTGACTGTTCTGGACAAGTTTTAATGCGACGTTTTTGGCCGTTCAGCCTTCTGGTTAAAAATGTAAAAACTAAAAACTATTTACAATGGTTAGTTACAAGTTACAGGAACACCGACTTATATACAAAGCAGAAATATTAAGATTACGTAATACACAAAAGGTCTAAATTACAAAGTGAGAAGGATTAACGGAGCCAAGCATGAGCTCTTGACAATCAAAGGCAAATAAAAACTATATATTTAGTTGACAAACAGTTTGATAAGGCTCTTAAAATTCCAAGATCCGAACTTTAAGCAAAAAGGTGAAAACCAACAAAAACGTGTTTCCGCTGGTACTCTATTGCAATCCCATTTTTCCAGACATACAAAACATCATCAGGAAGCACTTTCATTTATTAAGATCTTCACCTCAAATCAAAGAAATGTTTCTAGCTAAATCTGTTTTCCCTGCCTACCAAAAATCTTTAAGACGTTCTAGCACCATCTAAAGTCCGACCAAGTTACCATCGCTTATCTACAATATAGTTTACATAGTAACAGTAATCATGAAATTTCAGGTAATGCGTAAGAGGGTTTTGTTTCTGTGGCGACAAGAAGACAAAGGTTCATTACGTTTGTTTAGCGTGGATAGTTCGGGTCGGCAGATAATTTGGAATTTTTATTTGAGGCAGAGATTACATCTTTTGCTTGAGCAGTTATATGGCGAGTGTGATGACAGAATACGCCAAGAAATAAAGTGTTCAATATTGTTATCTTTAAGGGTCCATATGTGTTTCCTGAGTTCGGTGGAGTTTCTGTGTTTAGCGTGGCGGAAAGATGCGGTGTGGTTTCTGTATCTTGTTCTGAAGTCGTTTTCCGTGAGTCCGATCGCAAACCTACATCGGTTTACACAATAACTGAAATTTCATGATTACTATTATTATGTAAATTGTATTGTAGATAAGCAATGGTAAAGAACATTCTTATTAAATCCCCGAACGAGTGGGCAACCACGAAACAGGCTTGTAGGGAGGAACGTGTAGTTTGTTTGTTTTTTTTTTCTCCCGCAACATCTACTTCGTTCTACTTCCATGTATTGAGCACTGTTTTACGTTAATCAACGTTTACGCTTCACATATGAGGGTCTCCCAGGGGTTTTGGGGAACAAGGGAACATTGGCAAAATATCGAAGGGAACAAGGGAACATTAGCCAATTTTTGGGAACAGGGGAACAAAATTTTTTCATTTTTTTGGGAGAAAATTGAGGGGGGAGTAGCTGGTAAGCGGATTTGATAAAAGAGGAACAATTTACGAAAATGTGTGGGAACATGGGAACATAGGGCAATTTTGGAAGGGAACAAGGACCCCCCTGGGAGACCCTCACATATATATATACATATCAGATCTGTCTGACGATCGCCACAAGGCATGAAACTCAGAGTTACAGCAAACCAATGCCTCCTTTTTGACCTTGCAACACCGTAGATATATATATATATATATATATATATTATTGTTATTATTCACCGAATCGGGACTGTGAATCCTCGTGATATACATATACATATATACATATATATATATATATATATATATATATATATAAAGTGTAAAAGTTGATTAATCGTAAAACAGTGCTCAATACGTGAACGTAGAGCAAAGTAGTTGTTGCGGGAGAAAAAACACACAAACAAACTACAGGTTTATCCCTACAAGCCTGTTTCGTGGTTGCCCACTCATCAGGGGATATCCCCTGATGAGTGGGCAACCACGAAACAGGCTTGTAGGGATAAACCTGTAGTTTGTTTGTGTGTTTTTTCTCCCGCAACAACTATATATATATATATATATATATAGGCAATTGTGGAAAACGAGGACGGACAACTTCGAGCGAAAAAAAAAAAATATATATATATACACAGTAAAAAATCTAAAAAAAGTTTAAAAATTTAATAAAAATAGACGTTTCGGTCAATGACCTTCATCAGTTGCAGTGCCTTTGTTAGTGCAAGGTTTTCTCAGGGGCCCCCATCGGGGAATTTATTACATTATTGTTGTTTAAGGGCCCTGTTCAGGGCGCCTGTTGTGCCTTGCCGCGGCATAGCTTCAAGGGCTTTGTTTGGGGTTTTTATTACAAGTTTTTCCTAGGATGGCCTTCTATGAATACTGTGAATATAAAAAAAAAAAAAAATAAAAATAAAAATAAAAAAAGGCACTGCAACTGATGAAGGTCATTGACCGAAACGTCTATTTTTATTAAATTTTTAAACTTTTTTTAGATTTTTTACTGTATATATATATATTTTTTTTTTTTCGCTCGAAGTTGTCCGTCCTCGTTTTCCACAATTGCCTACAAATTTCATTACTCGAGGTTTGGACTACGAATCCTTTTGGATCCTTCTGGCGTGTGGCATCCCTGTTGGCTCGAAGCATCATAACTTTTTATATATATATATATATATATAGTTGTGTAGAAAAGAAGGTTTGCCAACGATGACGCTAGTGAGAAGGATCCCAAAGGAAGGAAGAATTGAGGACAATGACTCTGATAAACATGGTTGTTTTAAATGCAAAGGTAAATGCGATCTCTGCCGTAACTTTTTAGTTGAATCTGACCACTTTACTAGCGCTAGTTCTAAAAGATCCTACCAAATTGCACAACATCTTCATTGCAAATCCAAAAATGTTATCTATTTGGTCACCTGCACAAAATGCAGTGTGTGTGCAATATGTAGGTTCGACTAGCAATGAATTTAAAGTGCGTTTTCGTAATCATAAATCGGCCATGAATACTAATAAGAACACTTGTGAAGTTGCGACACACTTCAACAAAACTTTTCATGTTCTCTCTGACTTCAATTTTACAATAATTGAACAAATTTCCAACTCAAGTGACAATAACAGCCTTGATGAATGTCTTCTAACAAGAGAAGCTTATTGGAGTGCACAACTTTGCACCCTTCAGCCTTACGGATTGAATAAAAGATCTGAATTCAATTTAAGGAATAGAATAAGATTTAATTAACATCTGTCAACGCTTTTGTTTCTCCTTTTCTTTTCACAAGTGTTCTTTTTACGTAAAAAAAAAATTGTTTTTATTCTATACATGTTAATCAAGGCCCCAATCAGGGATCCTGTTACCTAGCTGAGAGTATTTATACGCTCCTTACAATAATTACACGCAAATGTATTTTATTCAAAGGCCCTTTTTCTGGATCCTGCTACCTTGTTTTTGTTGCGTCAGAAAGCGCTTTTGTTCAGGGGCCCTGTCTTGGGATCTTGTTGTTTTTTGTATCTAAAAACATATTACGTAATGCCCTATAGCCTTGTATTACAAATTAGTCCCTATTCATTAGGTTTTTTATTAGATGTTAGTTTTTAAATTTTTATTGTTTGTAATTTTCTTTTTTCTTTCCTTATTGTTTGTAATTTTACCTCTTCATATATAAGAGACCAATTTTTATTCCAAGTATTTTTAATCTTTTTAAGAACATACTGTACTGAAGAAACTTAAACCTCATGTGAGAAGTTCGCATATATATATATATGTATAATTATTTACCCTTTTGCAGTGGTTACAGCAAACTAATGAACACATGTAAATAGTCAAACTGTTACAAATAGTCATTATTATTTGGAATTCATTCACCCTCTGGCAAGCAGACAACACCAGGGTGCATTCAGTAGTGGTTATACAGAAGATCTCTTACGTTTCATCCAACATTTCTGACCTACGGCTGTGCACATCAAAGGTTTGACCCTGTCAAGTGGCATGCAATGTACGAGCTTACTTGAGTGCTGAATTTGACATAAAAACATCCTCAATGACTTATCAGACATACGCTAGTGTCTGTACACATTTGTTCACGAGTGTTGGACATGGGCTAACACTTCACATATGAAAAAAAAATCATATTTCATTTTCTCCTGCTCAAAAATGTATTTCTGTTGCTTGGAGGTCAATTTACTCCAAATGGCAGTTTTTCCCCTTTCAAGCCAGCTCTTAGATTCATCAAGGTAATCTCCATCATCTTTCTCCGCGTGACATCTGTTGCTGAACCTAGATGGGGTGTAATGATGACATTGGGGAGCTTTAACAAGGCGTGGTCCCTTGGTAGGGGCTCTGGTTCAGTGACATCCAAGGCGGCAGCCCTGATAGTCCCATTCTTCAGAGCAATGGCCAGGTCTGTTTGATTGACCACTCCCCCTCGTGAAATATTTAGTAATGTTGCAGTCGGTTTCATGATTGATAGTTCTTTTGCTGCAATTAAGTTCTTGGTTTCAGGTGTAAGAGGAGTACATAGCACTACAAAATCTGATTGATTAAGTAGATCTGGTAACTTTTCACAGAACTGGGCACCTGTGGAAACAATGAAGACATACAAGTTGAGTAAGACTAAGCTGAAACAGAGATAGCCAATGAAACTATTCGACAACAAAAAAAAATACAATTATCTACAAAAGGAAACAAAATGTTCCTTTATGGGACTTTCGAATACTAAACAAGAAAAAAATCAAACTATTACACTAACAATCATTAATTTGGATCATTTTGTTAAGGAGTTAAAATGAACTGAGCTTTTCTGATCAAAAATAAATTAACTAAAACAAGAGGCCGCAGTGGCCTTCACTTGGGCTTCCACGTGGAAGCTAGATTTGCCGAGAGTGGATTTGAAGTAGTCAGCTGCCTGTGGAAGGTACAACCCTTTTTACATACGGGTATTTTCACAAGTGGGTCAGATGATCGGTCACACAGAACTGGTAAGAACTTGTTGGACATATTCGCTGGAGTTCGTGGAGCAACCGCTTTCTGAATGTAGGTTCATTATCTTTCACTGGAGGTATTCCGCCTACGGCGTGGACCTTTGTAAATAATTTGACCGTATTTGCCATGACACCGTTTGCCAAACCTGTGGCCATGTCGACCTTCTGACTAAAAGT
This sequence comes from Ricordea florida, assembly GCA_949710005.1. Classification (NCBI taxonomy): domain Eukaryota; kingdom Metazoa; phylum Cnidaria; class Anthozoa; order Corallimorpharia; family Ricordeidae; genus Ricordea; species Ricordea florida. Next base: position 20,114,624 of record OX453284.1, read on the forward strand.
CTTTCCATAGAATCTTCGACTATCGCGAGAAAAGACTAAGACAACCTTGTGGGCTGTATTACGCGCAAAGACATGCTCCTGAAGGGCCGGAAATAGCTTATTCTCGTCCCCAGAATCTCCGCGGTTTTTCACATTGTTAGGACCTGAAAGTACGCGCCTGCGCAGAAACGCCGGATGTGTTTTGTGGGAGAAATACGACGACGACCAAAGGCTAATTTCAGACTTGGGCGTTCCTGTGGCACAGGAAGCCCAAATAATAATACTTATTGCTGGCTGTGCAGTGGCAAAGAAGCCATAAAAATATTTGTTGCAGGAAGAACTTTTACTGTGACTGCCTGTCAAGCCTGGAACAGCTTACCACTAGCAATGCGGAAAACAGCTTCGCTTAATTCTTTTAGGAACTCTCTTTGGAAAAATTTTTTTGAAGAACAGCAGCTTTTAAATCATTTTATTCTGTGATTTAGTTATACTTTTTGTACTTTTTAATCGATTTTATCTTGTATCTCTTGTATTTTTATTCGTTATATTATCTCATGGTTAGACATAGTTTTAACATCCGTATTATACATAATTTTTAGAAGGCCACTGGTTTGTTAGTATTTTCATACTATTTTAGTGCTACCCTCATTAAATAAAGTCTTTATTTACTTACTTACTATAATTAGACAAATGGCATTTCTACTTTCTCTTGCTGGTAAAAATATTTCATTACTATTAATTACGAGCTCATTGTTCTTTAATTCAAGTTTTTATTTCTTTATGATCTGTTCTAAATATTAATATTGTTAGGGAGACTTTTTCTGCTATATATTATCATCTTACCAAGTACCGACTCATCATCTTCTCTTCTGTTTCGGTTGTGGTAGAGAATTTTCATGTCAAAGCCTTTTGCTCTCTTTGCCACAGCACATCCAATTTTTCCCATACCAACAATCCCGATAGTGGCTCCACTGACTTGAGCTCCAAACCAGTTACTCAGATGATGAAACTGAAATTAAAATCACTACAGATTAATGTATCCATTTCACTGGAAAAAATTGAATTTGATATGCCATATGTTTAACAAACAATATTTTGTAATATAATGTCACCACATCTAAATGCTAAGTACACCACACATACAAAAAAAGAGAATAAGTTCTAAACACCAACTATCTTCTTACGTCAAGGGTTATTACCGCTACACCCTCTAAACTAAGGGAGGTTTTTTTCTCATTTAGAGCAGAAGCAATTTTATGCAAGGGTGTTGGAAGTTGCATTTCAGAAGATCGCTTTTGGTGAAACCATGTTGATTATCAATCAGGATGTTATTTGTTTCAAGATGTTTTATAATATGGCTGTGTATTATGTGCTCCAGCATTTTACAGCAGATACAGGTGAACGAAATAGGTCTATAATTTTTAAAATCTTCTCTTTTTCCCTTCTTGAGTACGTCCTCCATGAAAATTCGCTTCTTTCCATCTGCCTGGCAGGACTGCTTGATCAAGAGAAGATTGAAAAATGTCCGTTAGAACTGGGGAAATTTCCAGGTAAAAAATCTTTAAGATCCATGGAGGAATTCCGTCGGGACCCGAGACTTCCTGGCATTTGACTCTGTAACTGCTTTTGGACTCCTTGACGGTTGACTTGAATAGGCCTAATATAAAAAGTGCAGTTGAAGGGCGGTAGAACTGGACAGGTTAAAGTGTCTTCTTTAGTAAAAACGCTGCAGAAATGATCATTCAGGGAATTGCCTTTAGAAAGAGGGTCACTTGTCAATCTCCCACTGATCATGAGATTAGGGACACTAAATTGGCCATCACCCTTGGTTTTCCTTATGTAAGAAGCCAGATACATATTTATTTAATTTTTGACCCAAAATCTCTGATTTCTATACCCTATCTTAGACTAAAATGTTTGAAAGCCATACGCTTCACAGCATCACATATTGTACCTTTATTTTATGGCAAGGCAGTCTTAAAGATAATTCGAACGTTCTGATTCGTTCTTGTCTGATCAAGATTTTACTATACGGACCGTTTCAATGGAATGTCGTTTACAAAAGCCGGCAAATTCAAAATTTGCGAATAACAAAGGAAAAAGAAAACGTGGAAATAATCTGCATAAAGATCGTACTACAGAGCTTAATTATGAAGTGCGTTTTGCTTAATTCGAAAGTGTGTGAGAATAAGCATGAATGGCCCGACAAGCTGCTATAAACTACTTCCTAACCAAGCTTGTAGGGGCCGCACGTATTGGGGAATATTGGCCCTCGGTCGATTTTGTACGGGACCTGGCTGCGGTCGGTCCGTGCTGTCACGCCCTCAGGTCAATCCCATCTATGGCAACATTCCCCTTTCCCCCACCCCTCCGCCCCAGCTCCATTGTTGTTGTTGTTTTGCGTCCTTACGTCTCAAAAAAATGAATTTGGTTAATACGCTGTCTTATTATATGGCTGGTTCCGCGAGCGGGTAAGACAAGGAAAATCCTGCGTTCCGAGTCTTGAGTTCGCTTTTACGAAAGGCTAACGCTCGAAACGTCAGCGCCCTTTTTCCACTTTACTTACTTTATCAACTTATTTGATTATCCCAGTTTCTTGTGATTCAATATTTCTCACCGACATAGCCTGACCAATTTCTTTAGAAACTACCCCCACAATACTTGGAACCCTGAGTTCTGTTTGGTTACTCGAGCGAGCCAGATGGGCCTATCTTGCCGGCTCGGGATTTCCCGTGTTATCCCGTGAAACAAAACAAAACAAAATAGCCATATAATAAATACTTTATTGACCAAGGTTGTTCGGTCAAGATGGCTGGATCTTGATGACATCGTTCTTTTATTAAAAACGCAAAAAATAACTCGGCCTTAATGCAGCCATCTTGACCTCACACCGGCAGGTCAATAGTGCATATGTAATGATTGACGTCACACTTGGCCTTTCCTGGTGAAGTGAAGTTGACCATGATAAACGCAATTAATTTCAAAGTGTGACCGCTTTTTTTCCTTAGCCGTGATAAATGCAAGTTCAGTTTATCGTAGTAGTAACGGTGGTGGGATAAAACTAAACTTAACCTATCTGAAAAAGGATGGTTAATGATGCACTTATCTCAACTTTGCTTTGTTCAAGTGACGGCTTACCCCCTCTTGATCAAAGGGATTGGAGCTTCTCGGAACGAAATCGATGACTTTCGATAGCTTGCAAGAAGGCGGTGTCATTGTCAAAAATAAGGGTAAGATTTCCTCACAGGTCCCTACTTCATTATGTATGAAAAAATATGATCTCCGAAAACTTTCAAGCATGTGTATTGAAAGTGCATCATTCCAATATTCCTGCTTTTTATTTAGAGTCTTAAAATCCAACGCATTCGTGCAATAGTGAGGTCTACTTGAAGAATAGTGACTAAAACAGCTTCTATGCAGGTATGTTAAACTTTTGAATACAACTAGGTTTTTCTATGATGTTTTGTCTGTAGGAAAAAGTTAGGGTAGATAATCGTATTACCAATACCACTTTTTATGCATACTGTGGCTGTAACATTTCGGATAATGCAAGCGCAACGTTTGTTTTTGCTTTGTTTTTGAACTACGAAACAGTACGACTCCTGTATGCCTAATGAGGTATGGGGAAATAACCCAGGCACTCCGTAGGAGGCCTGGTTTATAAAGAGGGTCTCAATATGGTTAAGCGTCAACCATCAAATGGCCAAAAATTTAACCGTCTGCCGTCAAAAACGCAATGTTTACCGTCAACCGTCAAATGAGCAAGCTAATATTGGCCGTCACATAACTTAGGTGTCGATAATCAAGAACTAAACGATTGAGACCGATTGACTTAAATAGGGTAAAGCTGTTTACAACTGATAAATACTAAAGGTTGACACATTATGCCGGCATAATTTCGAGCATAATACTATATGTGGAGCATCGAGCATAATGCCGGCATAATAGCGCATTTTGCCGGCATAACAGTGCTTTTTTGGCTGCATAATAGTGCCATTTTGCAACATAACAGTTATTTCCTTTTCTAGAGCTACTATTGTCCATTTATTAAGTTAAAACTACAAAATTACAAGCTATTTTAATGTTCTACATGGTTTCCATTACTATTGAATCAAAATGGTTTCTATTATCGCACTTCACGGGGGTCCCGGAAAAATTTTTACGGCACAATTATGACTCACCGGGGTCCGGGAAAAAAATTTTTACGGCATAATTACGATTACAATAGTTACAGTCGAGCATAATTTGGAGCATAATAGTCCGTTTTGGGGGCAGTGCCAAAAAGCATAATGCTCGATTTTAGAAGCAGAATGTGTCAACCCCTAATAAATACATGGGCAAGTCCACCGATTATTGACAGAAGCGACTTCCTGTAAACACTTCCGGTGTCGTAAAACCGTCAGTCATCGCGGGTCACTTCGCATGACCTCGCTGTCGCTGTTCGTTTAAAGGCGGTCGTTAGTATATATCGAAGAGGGGAGGAAAAACCGATCGAGAGATATAAAGCGCGTATTTCAGTAACTGAAGACAAGATAAAACAGGGTATCGACAATTTTAAGAAACATCTAGCCCACTTTCGGTAGTATCATCGTGCACGGGTTAACCAACTACGTCATTATTGGTGCCAATCAAAGGGATTGGAGCTTCTCGGAACGAAATCGATGACTTTCGACAGCTTGCAAGAAGGCGGTGTCATTGTCAAAAATAAGAATGAATACAAATAAACAAATGGTTCAAAATACGCTCAAACCACGGACAAACACGGTAAGATTTCCGCACAGGTCCCTACTTCATTATGCATGCTGTAGCTGTATTGTCTTGGGCATTGTACGCGCAAACTTTACATATTTTTCATATTTTGGGGGGAACGAAATAGTATATCTACAGCATGCATAATGAAGTAGGGACCTGTGCGGAAATCTTACCTTAGATTCTAAGGAGCTATTTAACAAAGTTTTACTCACATTGAAATTTCTACCCCTTTAAATGCAATTCATGATAAAAAAATGATAACAGTGCTAATTCCTTGACTAGTGCCTGGTGCACGCAGCTATGCATGCGTCTGGTTTGAAGAAAATCTAGCCAAACACAAGTGTGACTTGTTACCTCCTTGGTGTCAGGGAGCTTAGTGATTTTGTCGCCTTCCACAACATTCCTCGCCGAAGCCAGTAGTAGAGCAAACGCCATATCTGCAGTAGACTTCTCCACAAACCCGGGAGTAGCCCCAACGGCTATTCCACGTTCCCTGGCGGCCGCTAAATCAATGTGGTTATAACCAACACTACAGTTGCTTATGACACGGAGGTTAGGAAACAAATTCAGATAGTCCGCATCGATACGTTTTTGACTGAAGTAGCAATAAATAATGATTCCTGTCACCTTACGGCGAACCTCTTCACTAGCTTCTTCAGGATTCATCGAGATCACCTCAATGTCATTCATTTCGTCTATCAGCCGCTGAAGACAAGAATTTGGGGGAAATGATATGGCGGGGATACGAGCAACCACCTGTAGAGGTTGGATGTTTTTCTCCATCGAGTGGTTGAAGGTTTGAACGGCGAGAGGAACCTCTTGGAAATATCTGTGAAGTTAACAGTGGACCATGCAAATTCTTGACACGTTGGAGCGATGGCAGAATAGCCGGCCCACTTATTTGTACGTATAGGAGGCTTTTGAAGAACGAGGCATCTAACAGCTAGTGGACTCTGCACATGCCATTAGGGACAGCGCGTCACCCAAGCCGAAAAGGCACTCGGAGCGAATCAATAACAAGATCGAAGTGCATTGTGGACTTAGGTCATCGTGCCAGCGGGAACCTGGTTTCTAATATAAAGTAACGCCTGTCTGTTTTACTTGTAAACAAAGCACGAAGGCTTCTGACCATCCTTTGCTTTTGTCGCGCTTTTTCTTTGAGGAAAAGTGAAACTGCTTTGGAAATATCTTATTGGGAACAGACTAACGGATCAGTTCTTTACCATCATGGTGTGTTTCATTTTTCTATTTTATTTCAGTAAAAGGTCATGTGCAAGATTTTGTTGTCAGTTTTCTGTTCGATTCTGTTCAGTAATACGTAATGCAGTAAATGCTAGGCCATTGCTTTTATACAATAACGGCTAACAGTACCTCCTCTTTGTAAGCACTTGGCTTTTGTTGTCGACGAACTTCCTTTGAATGACTCATTTTACGGTCGAATAAACGAGCAATACAATATTTTCCAAAGCAACTCAAGTGATTAATTTTATTCAGGATTTACCTTTCCCGCCAAACATAAAAATAGACAGGCGTTACTTTATATTAGAAACCAGGTTCCCGCTGGCACGGTGACCTAAGTCCACAATGCACTTCGATCTTGTTATTAATTCGCTCCGAGTGCCTTTTCGGCTTGGGTGACGCGCTGTCCCTAATGGCATGTGGACTCTGCACTCCGATCTCACGCAGGCGCCATATTGGATTTTGTCTGCATGGAAACGAGGCTGGACTTGCATAGAAAACAAAGAGACATGGCTAATTATCACTGCTGTGTTTACAACTGCAATAACGATAAACGATACGAAAATGTTCAAAACCTGTATTTCTTTAACTTTCCTTCCGACAAACGGCGAAGAAAGGATTGGATTATAGCCATCAAGCGAGATCCAAGCCCGTTTTTCAAGGGGTGATGGACAAAACGCTGACCCCATTCCATGGACTACACCAATGGACTACCCAAATGGACTGCCATAAAATGGACTACCCCTAGAAAATACTATTTCGAATGAGTACTATTCAAGGAACTGCCATTTATATACTTAGATTGCACGAACCTTGTTTATCCTTCGTCTGATCCAGCCGCCATCTTAAATATTATATTCAATAAACAACCGCTGAATGCAGAAAAATGTCTCAAATCTAATCGCCCTTGCAAGGAACTTTATAAAAATGTCTTCACCAAGTGTAAGGTGGTTTTATAACCACAGCTGATCCGCACATTTTCTTGCACCCGAGCTATGGATCAGACAAAAAATAAACAAAGTTCGTACAGTGTAAGTATATAAATGTATATGAATAGTACTCATTCGAAATAGTATATTTCTAGGGGTAGTCCATTTGGGTAGTCCATCGGGGTAGTCCATGGACTGGGGGTCATCGTTTTGTCCATCACCCACATGTAAACATTTCTTGTTATTGTAAAATGAAACAGTATGGCCACAGCATGCACAATGAAGTAGGGACCTGTGCGGAAATCATTCCGGATCGAAGACTCGATCTGAATTATCAGCCACAAGCACGTGCAGGATTGACAGACTCCTAAAACCGCCAGGTTAATCAGACACAAACCGAAACCATTGCAGGGTTGAAAGACTCAATCCTAAAATCCCTGGTTTGTTATTGTTTATCTTGTTTTCAATTTATCATCAAATCGTTGAAATATGCCTTGTTATGTTGTGTTATTAAAAATGTTGCGTTACTTAAGAGGTTGTTTTGAAGTATACCAGGCTGCAGTTACTCTGGCTGGGAAATATTAGCATAAGGTAATTGTTTTTTTTAATTAAATCCTCCCTTGTACTTACAGTTGCCATACAGATTATTTAAAAACAACAACAACAACAGCAACTAACCCACAGATACTTAACATATTTACGAGTTACAATAAACAATAATTTAACAGTGCTATCTATCTTATCCAAATATATCCTGCTGCTGTGAAATAAAGGTGTTTAAGACAGTTATTGCAAAGCTGTTGTTTTGAGAAGGCAGAAAAGGATTTCTATTTTTTATTATTTTTTATATTATTATTATTATTTTTTTTTTTTTTTTTTTTGGGGGGGGGGGTTGAATAACTGAAAGAGTATGAATGGATATTAAAGAGAGATCATATTAAAGTTTTTAGAAGTTCCCACTTTTCAGGGAGGGTGCCCCCTGGCTTGAACTCGCATATATAAATTGATCTAAGGTATTGGCCAAAGCCTTCCACCTTAGGAGAGGTTTTTTATGTTTACAAATCCAAACATAATGCCTAGCTATCAGAAGGCAGAAGTTTATCTGGGAATGATTTTTAGAAGAATCCGGCACAGACCTAAGGCTGTAGAAATATGCAAATTGTAGTTTTCTGGAATACTGATTTGGGATAGAGTAAGGCGGCGAGAAAGAGAGTTCCAGAAAATAGTTACTTTTAGGTAGGACCAAAGAGATGTATCAGCTTTTTTGGTTCTTTTTCGCAAAACGAGCGGTTTGGGTTGTCTTGTACTCCGTCTTGAGACTTTCGTGCACTTAGAGGCCACAGTTGATAGATCTCATCCAATTTAATATCTTCATCACCTTTAATATCACAGTCGTCAGCCCGTTTCTGCTGAGTCTGAGTTGAAGATATGCTTTTCCTTGATATGAGCTTAACATAAAGGATTGAGCTTGCCTTTGGGGCTTCTAACAGTCTTGCCGAAAAAGGTTTGGATTTTTATCTTTGTGTTTGTTCCAGAGACTGGTTTAAGAGCGTACAGCAGTCCGCAATGACTTTGAGGACAAATTTTGAGTCTATTTCTAGTGTGTAGTTTAAGGGGAGTCAAAACATTTTCAGTATAATCTTTCAAATGTTTCACCTTCGAAATACCGTTGTGATGCCATTCGGCGAAAAATACGGGCGGTTGTAGATTCTGATCAGGAAATTGTGCTATAGGCTTTGATTAAGGAAGTGATTCTTCGATATGACTCTATACTCCGGAAATTAGCTTCTGCCCAAATTGTCAAAACGTCGTTGATGAATTTATCTTTTAGTGTAAAAATATTCTTTGTATCTTTCGTGTTAAGATAACCTGAAAAGACAGTTTTTCTTCCAAAAGGTTCCAATTCAAGATTAAAAAAGAGTTTCTTTTTTTTTTCATCCAAGTAGCTTTCAGGGATTTGCTAAAAGAGTCAATGTCTATCATTTTAAGACCCTCGTCGGAATAATTATTGATGATAGTATTTCGTTTAATTTTATCTCCCTTGTTTACTTCTTTGATAGCATTTTAGATTGAACTGCTATTTTACCGATGAGGGTAAGTCCATCTACCCTAGAACGTAACGTATTCCTGACCTATTCAAATTTTTCATTATGCAGTTGCGGTTACTTCCGAATGAACTGTAAGCCAGACACCTAGAGCTTTCACTTTATGTTTTGGCCACTTTTGAAGTTTCTCTCGCGAAGTTGGATTTCCCTGCTACCACAATTTGAACCGATACAAAGAGCTTCTCTTTGCTTTTCGTTTAATTTCATACCAGAAACTTCATAGAAATCATCTAAGGTTTAGAGGCAGGCTGTTAGAGATTCCTTCGACTCATCTAAAATAAACGTTGTATCATCTGCATATTGACTTATCTTGATTCCCTCATTGTTTACCAGAATACCAGCAATGTTTCTATTGTTACGAATTTCCTTGGCTAACATTTCAACAGATAAAACAAACAAAGAAGGCGAAAGGGGACAGCCCTGCCCCTCTGGAGTTTGAAAAAGTCACTCATCCAACCGGAACGCCACTTTCCGTAGCACAGTGGAAAAGATTGAACCATTGAATTATGCTTGTGCCGAAACCGAAATAGTTCAAAGTTTTTCTAATAAAAGGCCATTCAATCGTATCGAAAGCTTCTTCAAAGTCAAGAAAAAGAATTAGGCCAGTCAAGTTTTTTTTGGGAAATAATGCTGTCAGTCTAAAGTCGGATATTTTCCCTGATAAATCTACCTTTAACAAAGCCCGTTTGATCGTTGTTGATTAGTTTAGGGAGAACAAAAATTAGGTCTACGATTTGCTATTGCCTTGGTCGCCACTTTAAAATAGCAATTAAGCAATGTTATGGGTTTCTCGTTCTTAATGAAATAAGGTTCGACATCTTTCTTTGGAATGAGTTTAATAACTCCTCTTCTCTGGGTGACTGACCTGTTTCGTAAGCAAAGTTTAAAGCATTGATTAAGTAAATATGATATATCATTCCAAAGCCTTTGTTAACTGATTCCACTGATAGACCCTCTGTGCCTGGAGTTATTTTGGGGGGTTCCATAGGTTTCATTGCTTCTAAACACTCTCTTCCTGTGAGCAACCCGTGGCAGGTGTTCTTTTCATGGTCCATAAGGACAGCGTCTTTTTCCCCGTTAAAAAAGACAGACGCGTCAAGCAATTTATCAGTCGTACCGTTGGACCTATAAAGGTTATTGTAGAAAGAAGTGTATTCACTTAATATTTCATTATCTGAGGTAGCAAAGGCATTTTCACTAAGTTGGGTTATTGTGTTCTGTTTATAGTGGCGTTTTTCTAGACCAAGAAAGTACTTGGTATTCTTTTCTCCTTCATTGTACCATTTAGTTATAGAACTCATAATTGCACCCTTGGTTCGATCTTCAATTATTTTCTCCAACTCGAGCTTTTTCGCCGGCACAAATTTCCTCTTCCTGCTTTGATCTTTGAATTTCATTGAGGTACCTTTCGTCGAGGTCAGTCGTCTTCTAATTTAGCAATTGTTTGTTCTTGGTGCGTTTCTAGTCTTAGAATATGATAGCGATTTCTCACGCACTTTTAGTTTAATCATCTCCCAGAGTAGTGAAGGATTAACAGAGTCGTCATGTCTATATTCCTCAGCCGTTTCCTTAGTAGTAGCTTTGATTTGGTTAACAAAATTTATTTAGAAAAGACATATTCAATTTCCAGAGACCCTGTCCTCTTAAGTTTGAGTGAAGAGACAGATACAAAGTTGTCATAGAGTGGTCCGATTTGTAACCGGGTTGAACTTCCGAGGCGGCAGTACTGCCGCATTAGATAATTTACTGGCTCGGATTTTCGTTCAACGTCTGGCTTGCTAAAGACTGACTGTCCCTAACTGGGAAAAAGTGACTTCAGTGTTGGTTTTTCCTGGCTGTGACGTTTTCTCTAAGGCAATTAATTAAATTAATTATTTAAGTAAACTAAATTAATTAATTAAACTGCTTCTGTCCTTCATTTCGTCACGCAATCCTCCCAACGAATGAACATTGGCGAGGATTGCGTGACGAGCCCTAAAGAAGGCCTGCGCGGGAGGCTAAGATGACCCCTCATACAACACCCCCTGTCCACCAAATGAACTAACTCCGCCCCTCTCTAACCAGTTGTTATGCAAATTATGAAAAGTGATACCGTAAGAAGATTACAGCATGGTTCGCACATCGTTCGTCTTAGCAGTAATTATTGCTGTGTTATCTTTCCTAATTCTGAAGTTCCAAGATGCAGATTTAACCCTCTTAGCTTACGAAAAAGTAGGCGCACATCCGGGAACCGCCTTGCATGGCAAAGTCGTCTGGATCACGGGAGCTTCAAGCGGTATCGGGGAATATTTGGCATACAGCCTAGCTAAATACGGCTGCAAGCTTGTTTTGTCCTCCAGAAGGAAGGCAAAATTAGAAAGAGTGAAGGAGAAATGTGCAGGTAGGTAGAAAGAGTAATTTTTATGTCGAAATTTCGACACTCGAATTGAGAATATGCTGACATGCGTGACTTTTTATATAATTACTTATCACCTTTGTTCGTGTTGTTGCTCTACTGTTTCGTTCTTCAAAACCAGAAGATATTACCCTATACACTATGTGTCGGTTATTTTAACGATGTTTAGACCGAGCTCGACAAAACCGTAGTCGAAGTTGAATTTGAGGTGTTTCAACTTAACATATAATTAATGTCTTAATGCATATATATTTTATTCTTTTGTTTTCCTACCTCACTCATACAACTTTCATACTTTTTTATGTCCATGTCTATCGTGATTATGATTATAATGCTATAAACCACCCCCAATAGAATTTCTACAGCGACATCATAACAGCTAACCTTTAGAAAAAAATATGTCAGTGATGACCCTTTGCCCCGGGGGGCACTCTCATATATGGGCTCTGTAGGTGCGTGCCGCGGAATAGGGTATGGTTTTCGAGGTTCTCGGTCCTTAAATAGGGTATCTTTTTTGAACCTTTTGTTTCTGTGTTCCTGGTGTGGTCCTTAGATAGGGAGCTTAATTGTATTATCTAATACTAGAATGTGAAAACGCCCGCCTAAAAACTTGATGTATCTGTTTAAGTATTAACAAAGTGATTTTGCAACAGAGGTTTAATAGCCGTTAATAGGGTGTCATTTTTCGGCTTTGGGCCTTAAAAAGGGTATCAGTTTTCGGTTTCTTAGTCCTTAAATAGGGTTAGGGTTCACAAACCCTATCCAAAATTTGCGGGAGGACCCCCCCCCTGGGCACTTTTGCATAACTTAAATACTTTAAGTAAACCAGACACACGTTTATCCACGATTGTTTGTGATTCCAGTGTTTGGCCTGCTTGTATCGATCGACAGAGTACTTCATTTTCTTCTGGTAGTTGTCTGTTGTTTTCTTGGTACCAAATGTGTTGTTCATTTTCTTGGCGATGTTGTCCTGTGCTTTTCAGGCTTCCCTGCTTTCAAGGCAGTTAAAATTTTCGGCCCATAATCTTGGCAACATTGTTTTTTTCGTCATTCGACCAATGAGCATACATCCTTCTTTCCTTAAAATCCATGTCCTTCCATGCTAAAGAAAGAGTGCTAACTGAGGCAGATCAGGGGAGCAGGGTTGGCGCAGTGGTGAGAGTGCTCGCCTTCCACCAATGTGGCCCGGGTTCGATTCCCGACCCCAGCGTCATAGTTGGGCTGAGTTTGTTGGTTCTCTACTCTGCTCCGGGAGGTTTTTCTCCGGGATCTCCGGTTTTCCCCTCTTCACAAAACCAACATTTGATTTGATTGATTTGATTTAATGTGAATATTGAATTGATTTGATTTAATTTGTGCTTTACAGTGTCCTCAATTAGCAAGTCTGTGCTAGATACAGTTGACACTCAAATAAAGGTTATTATTATTATTATTATTTAGCTTGCATGCTGTTTAATTTTATTGTATATTTTCTGTTTGCTGTTCAGTGACAAGTGATGACAGTTTCCGCTGTGATTCTTAGCCCGAGTTTGCCTGCCCCACCCAATCACTACGACACCTTTGATGTTTATACCAATTTCCAAAACTTTTCTGAACCATAAGAGTTAGGGTCGCACTAGGAAAAGCATCTCGTTGACAGATTTTGACCTCAAAATGAACAAATTCTTCCAAATCTTTGCTAAGTGCAACCTTTGCCTAAATAACAGATCAAGATACACTTGAAATTAATCTTTGCATTATTGATCAAGTGTGAGGTCAAGATGGCTGCATATTGGCCGATTGTTTTTGCATTTTTATTGATGAGATTGAGGGCAATATTTAAACACAAAAAAGAGGGAGGCCATTATCCAGTCATCTTGACTGAACAAGCTTGGTGAATGAAGAATTTATTATATGGCTTTTGTGTTTTGTTGAGACATGGTAGTGTAGTGGTTAGCGTGCCAGACTTCCAAGTAGGAGGTCTGGAGTTAGAGCCCTGGCGATTGCACTGTGTTGTTTCCTTAGATAAGAAACTTAACTCCACACTGTCTCTTTCCACCCAGGTGTATAAATGGGTACCTGCAATATAATGCTACGATTAACCCTGCGTGGGACTAGCATCCCATCCAAGGGGGAGTAATAATACTCCCAAGTGCTTCATGCTACAGAAACCGAGATACGCTCCGGCTGTGTGGGTCTTAAGGCCTGTGTGTGCCTTTACCTATTGTGTTTTTTTTTTTGGTTTGTGTTGCAGGGTAAAGCTTGAAATCCCAAGCGGGCAAAATAGGCTCATCTCCCATTCGGGTAGCCAATCAGAACTGAGGATTAGCCTTATCTTGCCCACTTATGGAACGAGCCATACAATAACCGGATGTTAATGCAATTTGTGGTAGAACAGAACATTTAAGGCATTTGATTTAAGCCTTAAAAATTCTTGAAAACCAAGTACAGGGCAATATTTGCCAAAAAAGGCAATATTTGCCACATAGAAAAGCTTGCAAATGAAAACTCAGGAATTTTAATTTAGCAAAGTGAAAAATCCCCACAAAATGCACTTTGCATACATATAATTTTTCACCCAGTCCTTTAAAATTGTTGCTTGCCTTTGTCTCCTTAGGGATTGCTGGGGCTGCTAACCCATCTTTTAATAAGGATCATGATATTCTTGTACTTCCTCTTGACCTGACAAAGTTTGAATCTCATGCTGAACTTGCAAAGGTTGTTTTGAAGCATTTTGGACAGGTAACTTTTGTGGATACTAAATGGCCAATTCCTTTTTGTAGCATACTAACCTTTCACTAGGGAGCAAGGTTAGCATAGTGGTGAGTGCACTTGCCTTCCACCTCTCTGACCCTGGTTTGGTTCCCTGCCTTTCCACAAATTCTAAGTTATTTGATCAGGAAACACTGTAAACAAATAGCCACTTGGTAGATGTACATGCCACCGTAAAAACCTAGTTATTTATGTATTTTATATTGCACTTTCTTTACTGTTTGATAAGCTTGAAAAGATATTCTCATATCTCGTTAAGTTTCATATTAATTACGTTTGGGAGGGGAAAGGTTATAAAAGAAAGTGACCAACCTTTCGATTTGGTGTGGGCAAGATTTTTTCAAAGCCTACAACTATGCCTGAATTTTGTTTTTTGGAATCTTTCTCTGTAAAGCAAATTGCTTTAAATTCATTCTTTTTAACCTGGAAGATGTTCTGGAATCACCCAATCCCCACCCCCTTAAAACATCATAGGCTCAGCTTCTAATGGTGTTTATGTTCCTTGTATTTTGGGCATCACAAAGTGTCCCATTTTTGCAAAATCCAACCCAAAGACAGCCTTATACATTGTACCTGATATATATAAAAGTTTGTAGTATGGAAAATCCTTGACACCTAAAAAATAAGGTGCTTCTTAAAATAGTGACAGTGAAACCTCTTTAATGCGGACATCCTCAGGAACTTTCTAAGTGTCCATCTAAAAGTGAGTGTCCAGTTAATGAAAGTTTGTAAAAATTGTGCAATGTAACAATTGAATTGTCATAAGAATGTTGACTTTGATTATGGATGATAGATATAATCATATGGATATCCCTCTAATTGACTGTTTATTAATAGCTAAATTGAATTTTTTTAAAGGGTGTAATCTAATACTGCATTGAAAATTTGGTCTGGCTTCACTTAATAAAGGCTTTTAACAATGGAATAAACCAAAATATGATTCAATTATTGTCTGCATACACTGAAGGAGGGTTTGTTATGGAATGCTGTTTGTTTCCAAAATACTTCTTTTACAAACATAAAACTTTCTTTCATTTGAATAATGCTTCATGTGAATTTTATAAACCTTCCTCATTTAGGTAGTAATATTATAAAACTTGTAACACTCTAGATAAAACTTACCTGTGCTTATGAGGCAGTGGGATATTTCTAAAACTTGTGTGCATATATAAGACTTGTAACGCAATACACAAAGCCAGACCCAGGTCCTCCTGGCCAACACTTGGGTAATGGGCAGTCGCTCAGTTCTCTCGTGTGCGTTTCAGAGATGGCGCACAATGAATTTCTACAGCGATGGACTTCTTTAGTAGATTCCATACGAAACAGCCTGCAACTCAGTACATCCAGCTCCTCAATTCAAAGACAAAGCTTTGGCACACTTTATCAAGACTACTTCCAAGGATTAGAGGGGCACATCCCATTTTTTGGAGAGCATTGATTGCAATGATATCTTGGAAAATAATTTTTAAATATGAAAAGGCTGTTTAGTGTACAGCTACCAAATAACAAGTTTAACTATGGTACACTGATTTATTTTGTTGGTAGTGGAGGTGGTCTAGGCAAATCATTATTTCAACAACCTAGAAACATGTATCTGGACATAGCCCTGCCCCAACGTGTGTGTGATAGCACAGAGATACTAAAATACATCTAGACTAATGGATTTGGAGAATTACAATGCAAGAAATAAGGTTGTAATGCAATGGAAGCCAATCATTTTCTGATTGCACAATAGCGACAGCTCTGAGACAATGTAAGATGCTTCCGTCAAGACATTCCAAGGACAACTAGGCCCAGGAACATTGTATATTCACCTTATTTGTAGAGGAAATAAATAGTTGAAAAATAGAAGGAAAATAGTGCACATCCTAAATAAAAGCTGTTAGAAATTCATCTCATGCGGTCTGCAACTTCTAATTTGTCAGTGGAAAAGTTATTCTGGAGCTGTTCAAACAAAGCCTCTACAAGAAATCTGTCAAATTGATCTCAAACAGCATTGACATGACATTTGCCATTCTTAACTTTGGAACTGCAACGTGATGTCTAGACTAGGCCAGGAGGTCCTGGGTCCCACTTTGTGTATTGCATTACAAGTCTTACATATGCACATAAGTTTTAGAAATATCCCACTGCCTCATAAGCACAAGTAAGTTTTATCTAGAGTGTTACAAGTCTTATGGCATTACAAAAGTGTACTATCTAAACGAGGAAGGTTTGTAAAATTCACATGAAGTATTTTTCAAATGAAGCAAAGTTTTATGTTTGTAAAAGAAGTATTTTTGAAACAATCAGCATTCCATAGTTTGCTGTAAAGGAAAATATAAGATGCTAATTTTCAGACCAGACTAAGTGTCTGCTTATTAAGGGTGTTTGTTTTATTTGGGTTTAAGTCTACTGTAGTAATTGCAGTTATGCCTGTTTCATGTAGATTGATATTTTGGTCAACAATGGTGCCCGATCCCAGCGGGCCTTGGTGGAGAAAACACCTCTGGAAGTCGACAGAGCTCTTTTTGATCTTAACACCATTGGTACTATTTCTTTGACCAAAGCAGTTCTGCCACATATGATTACAAGGCACCAGGGACAAATTGTGGTTGTTAGTAGCTTTCTGGGAATGTTTGGTATGTTTGTATTCGATATAATATTTATTATAACTTAGGAAATATTTTTTGCTCCAAGTTTGTTCCCTGGAATTTTTTTAGGACTTCTGTAATGAACTTCTCTCTTAAAAATGAGGAGATGTTTGAAAATTATACAGGAACAAATTGATAACTTATATTATAATGGAGTACATACATGTAGATTACAATTAAGATCTCTCAAGGATGCAAAATGTACAGTTTACTTAACATGTTTTGAATACTTACAGTTACAGTGTAATATGTTTCTAATGTGCTGGTTGATGAATGCATACATTTATTTTATAAAGCAGGTCAAGGTTCTTTTCTAATCTCTCCCTTAACTACATGTAAGGCAGCCATTGATGGCATCGAAAGCCAGCATATGTGCTAGCTGTTTAAACTCAGTCTCTGGTCTGTGTGTTTGACACCATTGTTATTTTGAAAACTGCTAAACAAAATACTCAATGCTTTGGTTAGCCTGGAACTCTTTTAAGTTTCTGTGGTATAATATTGTCTAATTTCATGAGCAGTAATTACTTTCTCACCATATTTTTTTGGATTTTAAACATAACTTCTTTCTTTGTAGGTTTTCCTTATGAGGCTACATACTGTGCCAGCAAACATGCCTTGCAGGTAATTCATCTTGGAATACATAATTCACTTTGTGTTATCTTTGTGTTATCGATCTTTTTTTTTAATTGAATTTGCTTTGGCCACTGTTGTTTATTCTTGTAAGATCTCCGACCACTATTAGGTGACGACGAGTTTCCGAAAACCCCCGAGTTTTCTGAAGATGTTTCGTACGGCATTATTGTCCCTGGTGAAATTCGTGATTTTCTTTTTAAACGTAATTTCACGTTCCATCTCTGTTGTCCGTGATTCTATCTAAACCCATTTTGGCATTTGGTCATTTTATGCAAGTTTTGCTTTTATAAAATAACTAGTTGATCGATTGTTGCTCAAAGAAATGAACGATAAAGCCCCAACAGACATGTTAAATTTATTTCAGACAACGTCTAATATTCATTCATACAATACGCGATCGTCTACATCTGGAAAGTTCTTTGTAAAAAGTTCCAGTCTAGAAATACAAAAGAATTCCTTCTCTCGACTCGGAGTAAAACTGTGGAATAAGATACAACGCTATATAACGGATCTTCCTAAAAAAAAACTTTTAAACGTGTTCTGCGCAAATTGCTATTTGATATTTTAGTATAGGAGGATGACTATATTCAAATCCCCATGATTATCAAAAAATTAGGTACATAGATACACTTGTTTAATCTCTTTAACTCATGTCTACCATCATCCTTAAAGAGTCCGTGACTCTCTATTTTAATGCATTGTATATTAGTAAGCGCTGTGTTAACAAAATCTTCGTTTTATTTAATTTTGCAGTCTGCAAGGCTTGTTTTAATTTAAGGTTTTTGTTTCTTTAAGGTACATATTTGAGTTCCTCGTGTATTTGCCTTGCACCGCCACGACTAGCTTTTCAGCTATTTGCGGGGCAAACTACTCCAACTTCTGTAATAAAGTTGTTGTTGTTGTTGTTAAAAACACGAAGAAATTCAACTAGCAAAATACAGTCTGGTAGGTTTCTTTGCAGTTTCCTGGAAAACAGGATCGTAAAAAAAGAACATTTTTCCAAGTTCTGTCAAAAACCTGAGTGTTGCTAAAAGAACTTACAGAACTTTGAACTCTAAGAGCAAACAAGTTTCAAAATTTTTTCACATACCTATATAGATCAGCATGGTCTTTCCCTAAATGAAAACTGTTTCGACTTCAATAGGTGGCACATAGTCCGTGCTTGATAACTGAAATAAGCACAAAGTTTATCCATATACATATACAGACTAGCATAGTCTTTCCCCAAACCGGTGTTCGGGCGAAACGACCGCAATTCTCCAGTAGTATTCGCTTTGTGAAACTACGGTACATAGTGCATTGTCAAACTGTAATGTAGGTTTTTAAAATTTTGAAAAGAAATGTGATACTTAATAGTAAACGTAACGCTGTGCCTCTTGTCAAAGATAGAATCGTCTCATTTTATTCCGCTTTCTTTAAACAGGGATACTTTGACACAATGCGCCTGGAGATGGCCGAGCACAATGTTCATGTGCAAATCATATCACCAGGTCCTGTCAAGTCAGGCATATCAGGGGAGGCCTTTACGGAGAACATTAACGTGGTAAGAAAATTGTGCTGATAATTTTTACAAGTATCTAGTCACCAATGAGGGTTAGTGAAATTTTTAATCCGCAGAATGAAATTCAAAATTGGTGCATGTTAAGCGTCGATTTTGTAAAATCATCAATTGATAGGAAGCTTACAACGCGAACATAATCTAGTTAATTAGTTAGCACTTAAAGGTTTACCAATCACTGATTCGTGTAATTTGAGCGTGCAATTAGCTTTGAGACCACGCTTCGATAATTGCTTAGAACATTTTCTGCGACGCTGAAAACGAAGCTATCGTAAAAGCTACAGCCAATCTACGCTATTTTTTGGAACAAGCAAGTCAGGAAACCAAATTCAAACCGCTTTACGCCAGAATCAATTCAGCTCTACAACAATAATTTCAATCGCTGCTATAACGTCAACCTGGACTCAAACGCCTTTCTTCAGAATTGTCTACACTTCGATCGCTATAAGCAACGCTTGATTAAACTTTGAATTATTGGAACTTCTGGCCTATTAAGTCGTGTTTGAATGGCTATGGTTTGCTTGTGTCTTAACTCTACACACGGCGTGTCCGGCGCTCATAGGGGAGGGCGAGGGGTACATGTAGTTCGAGCGTGAGTGTAGGTAGCTGGAGGACTTCGGAATGAAACTCGCCCTCGCCCTCCCCCTACCTTTGGAACGCCGGCTGGTGCCGTATCCTTCTCTTAGTTTTGCTCCCCTCAAATGTGAGAATTAAAATATCAGTTTGTCAACAGTTTCAGATCAACTTGCTTTCAAACCCGTTGTCGTTATCATTGAACTCTTCCTTTCATATCATTTTGCCTTGTTTTATTCGTACTCATCTTTATTCTTCGTATTATTTTCTCATCCCCTTCCCCCCATTTTAACTGCGACAGACCAGTGCGTAAACTCTCAATAAAATCCTTCCATCGACTGCACCCGTGTATTGTCTCTCTTATTTTATCAGTAATGTGAATGAAACTATAGTCAAAGGTAGTACCAGAGAATATAGACAATGAAGGGATCTTTCTGTCACCAACCAGTTGAGCTTATAATTCTTACTCGCAGGCGTACAAGAACCATCCCAATTACTCAGACAAAATGGTTCGTATGCCAACAGACCGCTGTGCTCAGCTGATCACTACAGCCATCGCAAACGCGGATCTGGATGAGGTGTGGATTGCAGAACAACCGTACATTATGCTCCCCTACTTCAACCAGTACATGCCTAACATCTTCAGATGGTACGTACACCGATTCACG
The DNA here is from genome assembly GCA_949710005.1 of Ricordea florida. Classification (NCBI taxonomy): domain Eukaryota; kingdom Metazoa; phylum Cnidaria; class Anthozoa; order Corallimorpharia; family Ricordeidae; genus Ricordea; species Ricordea florida. Next base: position 20,134,839 of record OX453284.1, read on the forward strand.
TGTTTTGTAACGAACAGTGTCTGTTTAATTCCTTGCTTTCACTATCAGGGTAGTTACTCTCCTTACTGGGTGGTATGCTCTCCGTGTATCTTAGTTTGGAGAAGTTGGAGTTATATCCATTCACTACTCTGAGTTTCTAACGGATAAGTTTGTTCTTCATTATTACCCGGTACAGGCATTTTCCTTACGGGGTGGTATGCTTTTCCTTGTATCTTGATTTAGAGAATATGGAGTTAAGGCCCTTCAGTACTCTGAGTTGATAAGTTTGTTCTTCACGGCAGGAATTCTCTTTAGGGACCGCTCATTTTTTACGAGGGAGGGGGAGCTGTTGTGATTCAGGAAGCGCCATTTGAAAATGGCATGACCCCCCATGAAGCGGTATATTTTTTGGATGATCCCCTCCCCCCAATTTCTAATACTACAGTGAGCTGTTTATCAGAGAGCACAAATCAATAGAAAGAGGATTTGGATTAGAGCATTATGACATAAAAGTATTGTTAAAATATTCCACGTGATCACCCTTTTCCCCAATTCTTTTGGGATGCCCCCCCCCCCCCCTTTAAAAGCAGTTGTTGTTTTTTTGCATGGTCCCCTCTAAATCCCACCAGCCTCCCCTCCCTCGCAAAAAATGAGTGGTCCCTTATTGAGTGGTATGCTTTCCTTGTATCTTAGCTCGGAGAATTTGAAGTTACATGCGGTCAGTACTCTGAATTAATAATGTTCTCAACTCTGGACATAATTGTTGATATATTGTTGTGTTGAGTTGTAGTGGCATATTCAATTCTCAGAGTGAAAGGGTGAAAGGCTTGAGAAGTGATGTATCAAGCATGAGATACAGTGTTTCATCATAAGATATTATTAAACAATGAGAAGAAAGCTGGAAATACGACACGTATCCTTATATTTTCGCTGAATTTCGAGGTGTTTGATAAGTTATCAAACACACGTATCGAGTGCTTGAAAACAAATGACCTAGAAGTGGATCGAAAATAATGCACAAAAAGAGCTGTGTTTGAACCGATATCCAAACACGTTGTGGTGCTTGATTTTCTTTGTGTTTCGGTAATACATTGAGCTTCCCTCTCATCTTACGTTGGTACAACTAAGATAAGTAACTTATTTGATAAACCCATTTTTGGTTTCAATTACCCACCGATACAGCACCACTTCCTTTAGAAATTTATTACCTTTAGATTTGAAAAGAAGCTACACTGACCCGGATCTTGTTCTGGTTGTCGATTTTCTCCCCCTGGAAAAACGTGTGCGTTCACAGACTACCACCGATACGGCACCAGCTTCTCTAGAAACTAACCTCATGCTTCGAAAGTCAACCTTGACAGAAACGTTTCTCCTTGTCTAGGTTATCCAAGAGATTTCTTATGGGGAGGATAACAGCGGTCTACGTCAAGGAAACTTCAAAAAGCGCTGAGTAGTACATTAGATGGAATTATTTTATTAAAAAGCCCAACTTACAATCAATAACTAAGCGAATCTTAACGCTTTAGTGATTTCATAACGCACACGGACCACACGAACCTGTTCAAACACGTATCAACATTTTGCAGTTAGCCCAATCCCGTTCCCAGAGCCCACGTCTCCTTGACCATCAGTCGGGAGCGACGCCAAGCGCAGAGAATTGCGCGAACTAGTCACTACCTGGAACTGTTATTTACTATCTACATGATGTGCTCTCAGCACTCTCAGTACGTTGTTCCGTATGCACTTTAACGTTATATTCAGCTGTAGTAGAAAAAGAAGGAACTTTCATTTTACATATTAAAGGCACCCTTTTGCTCAAAAGATTTCTGCATCTATAGTTGGTATTGCAGAGATATAGGAACGTAACCGATGAGATGTTACGTATCAAACAGCAAGTTTATTCAGTGACTTCGGAAATCAATGTGAATAGTAGTAATGCCCTGTCTCCACGATTTTTGATGCGCCTTAGATCCATAAGCCTTATGGATCTAAGGCGCAATTTAAGACCCTCTGCCACCATTATCGACTCACGGACCTAAGGACTGTCATGTTATCTAGCCAATATTTTGTCACCTGTTGGTGGCTATACCGATCACACTGTCAAAGGCGAGGTGTAACTCAAGGCGCTGAAGAAAAGCTGATATCTTTCGACCTCGTCGCCCTTTACACCGAAATATTATAACGGTTTATCTTGCCATTGAAGTAGCTGTAAAAAGACTCATACAAGAAGGTAATCAAAGTAGGACTATGGTGAACTCGTGGATATGTTTACAAAACAGAGAAAAAAGAAATAATTTAAAAATTAACGAGGTGTTTTTTCAGAGTTGTGATTGAATGAACTTGAAGATAATTTTAATAATCTATAATCACAACATAAAAGTGACCAGGGAGCTGAGTAGCTTTCTGAAATAAACATACAGTGAGTACATGACGCCAATTATTTGACTACACTAGGCATCAGTTATAAGGCAGGTGGCAAGCATACAGTTGTTAAAAAATTTGATAACTTAACATAAGGGTACAGGATTAAATGGCACCGAAACCAAGTGTAGTTCTGGTATCCTGCTGCTCACTGTCTGTGAGTTCGAAGTTTCTAACACATGTAACAGGGTCCTTCTGAATAAGGTCTGAATTTTGTTGCCATGACATTGTCAATTTTATCATCATTATAGTTTTTGTTGTTTACAAGTCTATTCAATGTATTCAACAGAAATATCCACCTTGATTCTGCAGCTGATAATGAACAAAACCATGTAGGACAGCCCAGCTGACGAATCATACCAAACAAATCTTTCTTGCATTTTTGCAAAGTATGTTAGTGATGATCTTAAAATCCTTAAGACTCTCAATCCTTTATCAAGTTGAATTAGTTTATTTACATTACCATCTCATTTTAGGTTATCAGTGGTATATATATTCAGGGTTGCACTTAAAAAAAATCACACTTTCCATCATTAATACAGCAATACATCTTTGTTTTTATCCTTATAACTTCTTGTTTTTACAATGTAAATATGATGAGTCACACAACAGTAAGCAAAACAGGTAAGCCTATTTTTCCAACATGTCTACTTCATTACAATCTAGTTCACTTCAAGGTAAATTCGGAAATCAATAGACAGAAAACTTTTCATTGTAACGGCTTGTGGTGTATTGTATATAATATAACGCTTAATACATTTTCTACATGACTTACTCTTTTCGAACCCTTTAATGGCTTTCTTACATCGTAATCTTCATGGTTCTCCGCCATGGCATGCGCCTCCATATTAAATGGTAAGCGTTGACATACTTCTTGACCGTCCCAATACTTCTCCAACTCCATTCCTGTTCGTACTAACACTTAAATCAGTAGAAACGTCCTCCATGCGATGTTTCTTATCCAGGTTGGCCACAGAAGTTCTTCGGTTTCACATCATGGATTCGTCAATTTATTCTGTTTTCAGTAGTAGTTTCGTTCAATAACGAGTACTCATTTCGCTCATATAAGTTCTCATTCAAGTGCTAATTTCGCTCTATGAGTTCTCATCAAAGCTTACTACATTAGCAAGAGATTTTCTCATCTTCCGATCACTTTCGAGCCAACTGAAATTCATATACTGCTTGTAATCTTGGGGGCGGTCGATGGCGGTCGATGTCGGAAAAGCGAATGGTTATCATCTGTTCACGTTTAGCGCCTGGCCGAGTAAAAGGCTCATGAAATTCAGTCTCCAAGTTGGTTATTGTCCTAACTGGAAACATTTAAACTCCTTTTGATTTTAGTAAGACCGCTAATGAGGCCCTGTTAGTGAGGTTCTTTATGTCGCGCGTCTGAGTTTCAAACCTTTTCACGTCGCAATTTCGGAAGGTCGAAGGTCGCTGTCGTAATTTCCAGTGAGCGGCTCGTCGTTCCTCGCCATTTCAGGTCCTTTATGTCGCCGTTTCAAGGCCATGTCGCTTTTCGAAATTTACCCCTAACAGGGCCTCGCTAATCGTCCTCTTAAGCTACAAAATCATTACAAACTCTGGCAACGGTACGATACACTTTCAGCGTGAACTTTCATCAACAGACTTCCGTGACTTCGGTCACGACAATTGTCGTCTTCATATCGGTGCCCCCGAGTT